>CM055092.1:40390015-41590015 GCA_029204225.1 Diphasiastrum complanatum | reverse complement strand
CATAAATAAACAAGAACTTTTAATAAATCTAAGAATAAGCTCATGAAGCATAATATCTCAAATATATCATTGTGAATCTCACAAGAAAAACCTTGATTTTCAGATTTGGTACTTTCCATTCAAATATAAGTATCCAATAACATACGGTTCTAGACAATTACATTTATATCTGCAAATCAATATCCAGCAACATATTTTTCCTAAGGTATCAAACAATATCTAGTAACATCTCAAGTAAGGCCTTCTTGGCTGATTGAGAGGCTTGCCTCTCATCAACGACATCAATAGCCCTATCATTGAAATCTTGAGGGGGCTCAATAATATCATCTCTCAACCCAACTAGCTCCCCTTCTTCATTTAGTAATCAGATGAGGCACTTTGGAACCTCTCACTATTGTCGACTGCTGAGTCCCAACTTCTTGATCTTCATCTGGAAGTTCTCAAATAGCAGCCACTCTCATCTCAATATAGGTTGTTTGAACTTCATCCATTTCAACAGCTACGCAATTCCTATTTTTCATAAGGGCACAACATGTGGTAGTACTTACATGTAAAAGTAAATAAAAGAATCAATAATTTGCAAAAAACAAAAATTAGATTTGAAAGTTAATAATCAATAATAAGAACTAATTTTAAGCAAAGAAACACATCTTCATACTTGCACCTGCAAACATGTCCAGAATCCAATCATCCTCAAAACATATCAATCAACTTATTGATTAATCTCTGAGGCTTTTGGTAAGGGTTAACCAAAGACCTATCACCCTCTAAGTGTCTCAATTTTCGAGTGACAACTGGACAAAAAATGACATTACTACATTGCTCATTGCAATGAATCCGTGATCTCTTTTTCTCATGGGCATCATAGTAGCCCGTGGTCATCATTTCAAAAGAACTGATAAGTCAGCAGCCTAGTGCACATTCAAGATTTGTTTTGTTCCTGCATATGTTATACCATATTAGTATTCAGAGATACATTTTCAAACATTAACTAAATCAAAATAAATATCACAATGTGTAATTAAAATGACATACAATACAAGGTGCTCAATAGCATGACATGTAGTTTTCAGAGATGCAATGATTGATGACAATTGAGCCGCGCTATGGAAAATCACACATCTCCATAAAGAAGATGTTGTCAAGGCAGCAAAATCAATTACCAGCTTCATTATTTGAGGGTAAAAAAATGGTTTCAAGTCATTAATGGAGCAAGGCATTCTGAAACCATATGGAATATCCACAATAGCAAGAGTATACTGATGCTTTGGGACATCTTCTATCGATTTCGAGACATCAAAACAAACAACTTGATATGTAAATGTCCTCATCGGATCCAAAAGACAAGCGAAGGTTTTATAATCCTCAGACATTGGTGGGAAAAAATCTTTTAACTGAATCCTCATTCGTTCTTCCTTAGCCCTCTATATATGCGATAAAAAGTTTCAAGGGCAATCCAAGTCCTCTCCAGCCTTTGCCTTCTTTGGTTGTAAAACCACAAGAACAAATATATAGGTCTAATAATACATTATAAAGATTTAAAACAAAACCTAAATATATTATTTTTACATTCTTACCTTATAGTTATGGAAAGCCAAAAAAAATCTAAATAGAGCTTTCGTTGAGCTGGTAGTCGGAGAGTTTTGTTTGACCTCATCCTAGCTGGCACAATTCAGCCGCTTCATCATCACCTCTTGAATTCGGATGAATACTTTGTGACTGCAGATATACCATGATGAGAAAAAATAATAATAATTGTGAATGGTAAGCAACAGAAACTTGATGTCATGCATCGCGTTGGTGTTACTAACTCGATGCAGTGCATCGAGTTGGTGTATTAGTATACCAACAATTGGTACACCAACTCAATGCACTGCATCGAGTTAGTACACCACTCAATGCTCTACATAGACTAAGTACCGCCAACTCAATCAAGTAAATAGATTAGCAAAGCTAGTATTATATTAATAACAACATTAAATGACTGAATATCAAAATAGCTTACTTCTTAAACTCAAGGTGCATTTCGTCCATGCTAAGCTCCTTTGAGACTACACGTGAAAGCACTGACACAATGGTGGTCTCATCCTTGATTCCCTAAAGAGATCTCCATTAGTGCCCCCTCATATCATCAACGAGCATCACAATCTGAAGGTCAAGCTTCTTTGTAGCCTCTTTCAACAAAGCTTCAAGAACAGCTTTTTCCTTCGAGACCTTCTGGCCCTTCAGCTCCTTATTCTCCCACATTTCAAAAATAGTGTCTTGAATATCCCACACCTATCCTTGATCAAAAGATAATTGAAACCATGAATCATATTTATGTAGTCCATGTGACTTTTCAGACTCATCAACGACAACTCCAACCTCTAGCAAACATTGCTACTTGCATAGCATCCATCCAACTCTTAGATTTACAAGCATCTTCATAGCATGTTGGCTCATTAACATTGAAGTAAGAAAGGTGTAAGATGTGAAAGATGATGAGCCTTCCCTTTGATCACCTTGACCATCATAGGTGAGCCTCAATGGCTCGGTCCTTGCCCTTGTAAATCTTCCTGGAATTCTTGGAGTTCTTGCATCTTGAGGTGGATCCTCAAGTTCTTCTTCACTTGGAAGCTCCTCCTCCATCCTAGCATGATCCTTGGCATCAAGATGTTTAGAAGCATTATCATCCAAATCACAAGCATGTCCTTCATAAAAAATAACATCCCTACTCACTATCACCTTGCTAGTGATGGGATTGAAGACTCTATATCCTTTGCTATTCTCACCATATCCCACAATGATGCCTTTGATGGATATTGCATCATCCTTCTTCCTTTTATCCAAGGATTGGTGCACATAGCAAGTCGATCCAAAAACTTTGAGATCCTTGAGATTGGACTTCTCTCCAAATAGAGCTTTAAATGGTGTGATTCCTCCAATGGCTTGGTTAGGCAATCTATTGCACAAATAATTAGCACAAGTTATCGCCTCACCCCAAAATGGTTTGGATAGAGAAGCATCTAGCCTTAAGGCCTTACCACTGTCACAAAGAGATCTATTTCTCCTCTCACTCAGTCCATTTTGTTGAGGGGTGTATGGACATGATTTGAATAATTAGGGATGTAGAAATGGACCAATAGGATTTAGAGGCCAGGGTCCTCCTCTCTATTATAAAAAGGGACCAACTCGAGTTGCTCCTCATGTTCATTTCCTCATTTCAATAAAGCAGATTGGTTCTCTTCAGAAATGGATTGATGAATGTCCTTGCTCTTCTTATTTCCTCTTCCATCTCTCATGTTATTATACTTTTCAAGTGACAATGATGGATAGTACATATCTACCAAATTCAAGGCTTTTTGTGATGAGCATGGGATCAAGATGGAGTATACAACACCAAGGACCCCACAACAAATTGGAGTGGCCGAGAGGAAGAATAGGACTTTATGTGAAAAGTGCCAAAGTCATGAGGTTAAGTGCTAACCTTGATAAGCCATTTTGAAATCAAGCTTTGTTGTGTGCTAATTTCTTGTGCAATAGGTGGTCGAGTGCTATTTTGGATGGAGGGACACCTTTTGAGATGCTAATCAAGAGGAGGCCGAGTGTCTACTTTCTTAAAACTTTTGGATGCACATGTTATGTCAACATAACTCTTGATGATAGGACAAAGGAGGATCCATCTTCAAGGAAAGGTATATTTGTTGGATATAGTGAGGTGAGTAAAGTCTACAAGGTTTACATTCCTTCTACTAATAAGGTGATTATTGGTAGAGATGTCATTTTTGATGAGGAGAACATTCCAAAAATATCTTCAAGTACTATTGATGGTGATGTGGATGGATCTAACATTCTTGATGGAAAGGCTCACATATGATGAGAAAGGTAAGCAAGTGGAAGTGACTCATTTTGCTGTTCTCACATGCTTTGGTGAATCTTATGTGTAGATGATGCTATGAAAGTAGATGGATGTTTTCATGATTTTCCAAAAACTAATGGATCTGGAAAAGAAGTCTTAGTCAATGATTTTGATGGGTCAAGTGGAAGATCAAGAGGTTGATCTCAAAGGGCTTCAACAAGTCAAAAGGGAAGTTGGCAATTTAGAGCTAGTCAAGAGCATCAAAGGAGAGTCAATTGGCAAAGATGTTTTGGATATGCTTTTGCAGGTTATTGAAGACTCAATTAAGGTCAAAGGAGCAGCAAGGAAGTGTTGTTCAAGTTTACTTTACTTGTTCTATCTCACGTTTGAGCAATTTCATATGGATGTGTGCAAATTGTTAAGATATAGTAAAAGTAGAATTTGCTCCACTGGAGTATCTATGCTCTTAGAATTTTCCATGTGGAATGTTTTCAACATATAAAGAGCATATCTAGATTGACATATAAAAGCATAATCTTCATGAAAGTCAATCTCTAGGCCTAGTATGTAATGGATCTCTCCTAGATCTTGCATTTTAAATTCACTTCTAAGTGCTAGCTTAGTTTCTTCAACTAGCTTGATGCAACTTCCACAAAGAATAATGTCATCAGCATAAATTAGAAGAATGACAACATTACTATCAACAAACTTTAGATACATGGAAGGATCATAGTCACTAAGGACAAATCCTAGTGAGATAAGAAAAGAGTTGAGTCTTGAATACCATAATCTTGGTACTTGCTTTAGTCCATAAAGACTTTTGAAGAGCAAGCACACTTTGGAGTCATCCTTGATGAATCCTTGAGGTTGTTCCATATATATCTCCTCCTCAAGATAACCATTTAAAAAAGCATTGAATGCATCTAATTGGAACACGTTCCATTTGAAAAAACAAGCAAGAGAGATAAGAATTCTTATTGTCACCATCTTTGCAATAGGTGCAAAGGTCTCTTCATAGTCAAGGCCATGGATTTGAGCAAATCCTTTAGCACATAATATTGCCTTGTACTTGTTGGTGGTGCCATCATGATTGTATTTGATTCGGAATACCCACTTGCATCCAATCACATGCTTGTTGGATGGTGGATCCACAAGCTCCCAAGTGTTGTTGGTGATCAATGCATCATACTCTTGCTTCATGGCATCATACCACTCGGTATTGACTGCCTCTTGAACATTCTTTGGCTCTTTATCAGAAACAAAGAAGGCATAATTATTGGAATCAAGATCCACTTGCTTGCCTTTATCAACATATGAGAACCTCTTGGGCTCGGATCTCTCTCATAGATCTTCTTGGTGAAAAAAATCCGAGGAGACTCCTCTTCAATTCTCAACCCCATCACTTCATAATTGACTTAAATAGCAATAGTTGGTGATGCATCTAGAGATGCTTTGATCTCGGCCCCTTCCAAATTGGATTTTTGCTCTTCATGAAAAATAACATCTCTAGTCTCAATCACATTTGAGGTAGAGAGTATAAAGACTCTCTAGGCCTTCTTGGTGGATGAATATCCAATCATGATCCCTTTGCATGACGTAGGATCATCTTTCTTCCTTGTTTCAAGGGAATGTGGGCAAAATATATGCATCCAAAAAATCTAGGGTGGTCAACCTTAGGCTTCTTCATAAATAAGATCTCATATAGTGACTTTCCACCAAGGGAAATAATGAACATAGGATTGTATTTTACACACAAAATTGCAAGATATCATCACTATAGCTAATGGATAGATGAATCCAAGAGAATACATGTATAGGCATGAAATGAGATAAGAGAGAGAGAATCATATTCTCCCACGCTTGTACACTATTTATAACAGGTATATGCCCTATTTTGAATGTGGTTCCCTCGATAGAAACTTCTAGATCCAGAATCCTACTCACAATATGGACTAGATTCAATGTACCAATCATTCAAATTTGAATGGGTCCAAACTCGCCTACTTAGTTTCCCTCATTTTCCAAAAGTGGTAATTCAAAAACTTTCTTGAGGGCAGACAAGTTTCTTGAGTTTCTTGAGGATGGCATCTTTTTTGAGGGCCATCGAGAATAGCTGAATGCTCATGGAGTTGGAGGAGGAGGAGGAGGAGGAGATTGAGGCCATTTTTGGATTCTGTCCAAAAAGCAGCGGTGCAGACCTACGCCTATACCTTGACTCTCTGCGCCAGATCGCACCAAGCAAGCTCTCAAAGGGGACACATGTGGTAGGGAATGTGATCATAGATGCAAGTGCACAGATTGGGGAGGGATATCTAATCGGGCCAGACGTATTGATCGGGCAGGGGTGTGTGATCGAAGATGGAGAAAAGAAATACAATGCATGAGCAACTTAGCAAAGGAAGAAGAAAATGCTGACTTCTACATAAGTCGACATTTATGCCCATGCTTTACCGTCCACCTCATCTCTATTTATGTTTGGTCTCTCTGCTTTATTATATGCCTATTCATCAACAACAGCGATGGCCATGAAGAGATCCAACCATGCCCTCCTTCGCCTCCTTTTGCTTATGTTCATCACCCTTACTGGTCACAAGATGCAGCAGGTGTTGGCGTAGTCTACTTGCCCCAGCAACACCTAGCAGACACTTGATCCTTGCGCCACTGACCTTACAGGAGACAACGGGGATCCCAGTGCACAATTTTGCAATGTTATAAGCAGCGTTGATTCCACATGTATGTACAAAGTCATGTCATCTACCAGTCTTTCCACGACGGACCTTGCGAAGGCCATGTAGATGCCTAAAAAATGTGGCCTCGCAGAGATTAAATGCCAATGGAGCTCATTGAAGGTGGGTCCTCTAGAGTCCATATGATCTTGCCCCCTGGTGTCTACATTAATTGATTTCTTTGATCAGAAACAACAGATCAAAATCTGGTTCTCTTTCATTGTCTTGTACGTAGATTATTCCACTTTTGTAATAACAGTGAAGATCAAGAAATTATTCTATTTGTATTACTATTAACATGTCTCATATTGGTAGCTCATCGTCTTCATCATCCAATGAGGCTAGAATCATTTACAAGTTCAATGGTTCTAACTTTTACATCTGGAAGTTAAAACTCCGGATGATGGTGATAGATAGAGATCTTTGGGATGTAGTAGAAGGTTCTGACTTGAAACCAAATGATGGTGATTAAGCAAAGGTATGGAAGATCAAAGATCATAAGGCCTTAGCATGTATCACACTCAATTTGGCCAACTCCCAAATATCCCAAGTTACCATGTGCAAAACCTCTAAGGATGCGTTAATTACGTTCAACAATGATTTTTCAATTTGTGTTCCCAATGTTCTTTATGTTCCTCAACTATCAAAGAACCTATTATCAATCTCTAAGATAACTGATGAGGGATACACTGTTACTTTATCTTCTGAGCAATGTACAATCTTCTATGAAGATACTACTTTGACTACATGTACTAGAGTTGAAAATCTATATCTATCTCTAACTCAGGTGCATTAGCTAGTATCTCTCATGAAAATGTAAACAACAATGCTATTTTCTGGCATAGTCTATTTAAACACGTGAATACAAGATCACTTTCCTATATGCATAGTAATAATCTAGCTTGAATTTAACAAATGAAACTCAAAAAAAATCACAAAGATTTGGAAACACTCTAGCCTCTCATTTTCTCTCTTCTAGCAATTTCTAGCACCTAGAATCTTGATTTCTTGATCACAATAGAGCTAAACACAACATAGTGAACTTTTTCTAACATCTGAGATTGAAATACTCTTGAAAAAGTCCAACAACTTAAAATTAAGAGATCCTATCAATTTAAGGGTTTCTCCAAAAATGCAAACTATTGAATCAAGAAAAATCTAAATGCAAAAACTAGAATTTTGATATATCATCTATTAAAATGTATGATCCTCTACCATGAGCAATTTTTGTCACCACATTCCAATGAGTGGTTTAAAAAATCAGCCATCTACAAGTGGTTTGACCTAAAATGACTTTTAGATCACAAAGATCCCATCTACGATGTTGAAAAGGCTTGATTTGAGTTAGTAACACCTCCAAATCTACATAGAATTTATGACGCCCTCAAATCCATCTCTAGATATGATGAAAACACAAACTTTGGTCTACAACCTGCTCTGATACCATGTGAACATATCAAATCTAAAACACATTTAGATCGGAAAAAATCTTTAACCAAGACATCTAATTTCATCAACATACTTTATGCATGTTAGAATTTAGAAACGCATTAAAATTTGACCATGACCATTAAGATCCAACTTAGTAATGTCCATGTTCGTACAACAATAGTATAGTACAATACTCCACACGTGTGAAAGCAAGATCTTCAAAGACATCAACATTCTACACATAGAAACTCAAGATATCACGAGAAAATCACAAGAGATGGACATAGAATCAACAAAGATAAATTCTCCACATCAAAAGAAAATACAATGAGACGTTCTCCGCGTAGGTACAAATATTTATAGCAGCCAAAATTTCATTTAGCCACTTCCCCTAAATGTGCCCTAAATGGCAACTTCTAGGTACTCAATCAAAAACCTAAAATTTTTAGTCTAGATGCAATTTACCAATATTAGCCAATTAGAATTGGTCCAAAAAAGACCTCATCCACTTATCTACTTTTCAAAAATAGTAATACCACTATTTAGGCCCTTATTGACAAATATAAAACTATCTCTAAGTTAAGATTTTACTTTGGCCTCCAAAAATGCCAAATAAAATATTGAGACTAGTTGACAGTTTCACAATTATCCCTAACGAGGCTACTATAAACTAATTTGACTATCCTAATCTAGTCAATCATTTATGCTACAAATTTAATCTAGACCTAATCTAAGTCATCTTGGATCTAAATTCTAACTACCTGAGTCCTATCCAACATGAAGGACTAACACAATTGATTCTAATCTACCACTATCTAACCAACCTAGAACGAAAATGATTGAAGGAAAACTACGACTAATCTACACCTACCTAATCTATCTTTATGTGATTCCGACAAATCTTCTTGAGAAGATGAGAATGACAAGGATGGCACGTGAGGCTCATCCCTAAGCTAAACATCAGCTAGATAGTAGCGACACAACCACTGCCGTTAATGAGTTAATGAGCATATCGAACAATTTGCCTTGCAGGTCGACAAAAATGACTACGCCATTAGTTTGAATTTATACTAACTTGTGTCCCTCTCCTAGAAATTTAAGCTTGCCTTTATGTGCCTTGTCCTTGATAGCATAACCAATTCTGCTTTGACAAAATGCTTGTTCTTGATATTCGGATCATGCAAGGCTTTTTCCCACTGTTTCTCCATGATTAGAGCATGGAGAGCCAAGAAACAAATTTCATGGAGTTGTAGATCCAAATTTCGAAGTCTCCTTTTTGTTTATAAATTTGACACTTGTTTTTGTGCTTTTTATATATCACACACAACCACCCGCAACTCTTGGCCTGGCATGCGGAGAGCTGCAAAGCATCCCGTCGATGCCGTGGAGGGGATGGTGCCTAAAGTTTGTCCATGTGGACAAATTAGAACAAGCTCTACCACATATGGCAAAGAAAGATCATTGTGTACTTTTCACATGAGGGCATCTCAAACAATGTCAATGATCTTCTAAGGTGTGTGTGATTGCACATAGATTTAACACCAACAAGATAGAATCACTCGACAATTCTAAGGCAAGAGCACTTAATACATGCATGAATCATTCACGTGATTTCACTTTTGGATCTGATCTCAATGGGTCTTATGTGCATTATGATGAGCGACAATATAAAAACTACAAGATTGATATTGACCATTGTCCTACCTAGGGACCTGAAGAGCCAGGGCCTCATCTTTTCTTAAGCCAATTGATGGCACCTGCAGGAATCTTGCAGTTGTAATTACTTTTGTACTTCTGTAATAGTTCATTATATGAAATTTGTATTTTACATTATGACACTTGAATCTTTTCTCCCATGTGTTTTGACATTTGTATTGACATGTATATGATATGTGAGGTATATTATGGTAAATGAATGACAAGCATTGGTGTCATTTTATTTTGAAGTGGTCTGATATCAGAAATCTTTTTATGATTTGTTGCAGTGGTATAGTAAGATGTGAACAAGGCTTAAAAATTTGGCAAACTGGCTTAAAATCATGCTTGTAGACATCATGGGAGACACAGACGACCATTTTACCAATAAAATGCCAAGAGTGAGTGTTGTCAATTGAACGAATCGCATGGGTGTACCACCAGAGACTGGAATGTGTCTGACAGGCCACCAAACACATGAGGGATACATGAGATATGACATCGATCGTGAAGGCATTTTACAACGTGCTTTACAAAATTTAATCTCCGGAGAACCCAATACAGGTGGAGATATCAGTTGGAAGGCTGCCCTTGAATATAAGATGAGCAAGTTTAAGAAGCTTCAGAAGGAATGCTTACTAGTTGATGGTAGTTCTTGCAGTCAAACTATCATTGCTCCTGCGCTTCAGATTGGTCTATCTCATCTGGCCCTTCCAATGATGTTTTCCCAGTTAATATTGATGTTTTCACAATCACTCTTGATGCGGCTCATCAGACCAACATTGATTCAGCCTCTTTAAAGCCTAAACAACAGATTTTTGTACAAGGAATGCCCTCAGAGCCTACTAACTCACAGATTCCAGCCCTCCAAGTTTCTTTTGGCATGGTTTAGAATTCAGAGCTAATTGTTGAAATTTTTTTTGATGATGATATGGCATTTTGGAATAATCTAGCCACCATTGCAGAGCTTGATGCAAGCATTTAAAAGCACATGACAAATTGCACCTTCACACACAATACTAATACCTCTTATGGACCTACATTCGAAAATCTCACAAATTGTTACATCTCTCTCAATATAGCTAATCCCTCTAGTGTTATAGAAATTATGAAGGCTCTACAGCAGAATTGAGTTTATTCTGTTTTTATAACATAGTGGTTCAAGGGGCATGTGTCGAAATTGTTTTGCAGTAGGGAGATAGTTTTAGCGGCAGTAGTGACAATAGATTACTTTTGATAATAGCCATTCACATCAAAGCAAGAATATATGCACTGCATGTTAGTATAGAGAGTAGAAAGTAGTTTGAAGTTGAAGGAGTTACATTACATTGAGACTATGACCTGCTCGAAGGCCAATACTTTGACCAAACAATTTTTGGTACACATGTATGCATTTGTGTTTTTTTCAAGAATGAAAAAAATGTTGATTCAAATGAAAAAAGTGTTCAACCTTTTTATCTATTAGATGAGGGGCTTTTTGAATATCCAATGTGTTGACAATCGGTTGTCTAATGTGTTGGTACAATAAAATAAGAATAAAACCACATGCAAAATAAATTTTTGAGATGTCACTTGTGCCTTGCCAATTGTAGTCAATACTTCTATTCGTAAACTACGTTACAGTAAATTTCATTTCTAAAGACACCTTTTTTGATTACCTATGTATACAATCTTTAATTTTATTTTTAATTTTGTTAGTTTAATTGCATTTACCATATACGTCCATGTCCATAGAAAACTTAAACCTAATATCTTTCTTGATTTGTATGGATTTGTGTCAAAATGCACTTACTATGCATGTCCATGTTTAAATAAAACTTAATAGTAACATATTTTTTGGTTTGTGCAAATTTGTATTCGCAACCTATTATCTTAACTTTGTAAAAGCAATTGCATTATGAATACCATACAATTCATATGTGATCATGTTCCGAAAGACTTTGTAACAATGTTTCCATATAACAACGATGCACTCATTACATTTCTATACATTACAAATTCTCAAATATCAATAACCGAATTACAAAAAAATGTCATACAATGGTATCCTGAAGCATTGAATGCATCAAATGCAGATGCAATGTGGTGGTACATAAATTACTTCCTAAATAGGACTTATCAAACACAATACACAACTATACAAGATTCTGAAGATGTTGCTGATGCATTTAGTCGAATTGGTGAAGTGAACGAACTTTTCTTCACTAAGATCAGTATAGACTTTTATTTCTCCCTGAGAGGTCTTTATGAGAAAGACCCACATTTTGGACCAATCTGGAATAGGGTTCTAGTAGCCTCGTCAAGCGAGACTGATGTACATGGTGAACAGTTGTGGGGGAAAGATAAAAAGGGTGTTGATGACTTATCTCGACTTTTGTTCAGAAAAGGAAAGGCTTGTGTGCCTGATGTGGATGTTGTTAAGAATATAATTCTTTATGAATGTCATGACTCACCATGCGCAGGACATCCCAACATACATTGTACATTGGATTTGGTACAAAGGTACTTTTATTGGCCAAAACTCAAGCCCTTTGTAGAATCCTATGTGGTCAAGTGTGACCAATGCTAGTTGAATAAGGCCAAACACCATAAGGCCAATGGATTGTTGCATCCATTGGATACCCATGATAAGAGATGGGATACTATATCCATGGATTTTGTGGTTGGGTTACCGTGGACAAATAAATAGTCTGATGCAATTTGGGTTGTGGTCAACCGTCTCACCAAATTGGCTACGTTTATTCCAATAAAGACCACCATGAAGGCTTCTGATTTAGCTCAAATATTTGTTGAGCGTCTGTTTAGACTTTACAAATTACGAAGTGATGGTCACTTTTGGTCGGCCGTCTTTGCTAAACTAGAGACAACTTTGATCTTAAGTTCTTCTGATCATCTTGAGATGATTGGTCAGACAGAATAAAAGACACTTCCTTTGCAAAGTTAGGTGAAAATCTAGCATGTAACAAGGAAGTAGACTCAACTTTCTTGCCCTAATGTGAAAACCCTAGCCTAGATCCAAGAGTCATGCTTGGTAGGTGCATGGTAGGTACAAATTCATAAATCAAGGTCTAGATCCTACAAAGTAGGAATCACTACCAAATGGACACAACCACTCTTCTTGACTTGTAGTAACCTACCTTAGGTGTGGATTTACAAGTGGCACTATGGCCATTCAAGTGACTAACAAAAAATATTGACAAAATATACAATATTCTACATGGCTAGATTTGCCAATGTAGGCAATTTTTCACACTCCTCCTCAAATCTAGCCTTGGAAACAACAATACTTTTATCCAATTGAATATCTAAGCTTAAAAAATGAATTTTTAGGTAAAGATTCAGTAAACAAATCAGTCAAGGAATTTGATGATAACACATGTTGGAGCTTGATCTCTTTGGCTTGCACTTTTTCCCTCACAAAATGATGAGCAATCTCGATGTGTTTGCTCCTTGCATGGCAAGTGATTGGGCTGATTGGTTGTCACAATAGATGATAGAGATCTCCTCCTCCATGACATGAAGATCCACCAACAGCCTTTTGAGCCACAAGACCTCCTTGCATGTTGATGTCAAGGCCTTGTACTCAGATTCTGTGGAAGATAAGGAGATGGTATCTTGCTTTTTGGAAAGCCATGATACTACTCCATCACATAGAAAGGTGGAAAAAGCACTTGTTGATCTTCTATCCACTTTGTCACTTGCAAAATCTGAGTCACTATAGGCTCTTAAGCCAAGATTAGTCCCTCTATACAAAATGCCAAAATTCTTAGTAGATGAAATGTATCTAAGAACTCTTTTGGCCATCTTCCAATGTGAAACTAGAGGACTTTGCATGAATTGGCTTAACTTTCCAACACTAAACTAAAATCAGGGCTAGTTATAGTTAAATAAATCAAGGAGCCAATAAGCCTTCTTTATAATGTGATGTCCTCAAAGGATGCTTCATCACCATCAGTAGATGCTTTTACATGTTGCTCCATTGGTGTCTCAATGCCTTTACAATTATTCATTCCAAACCTATCTAGGATGGATGTAGCATATTTAGATTGACAAATAAAGCTAAAATCACATCCTCTAGTAACCTCTATTCCAAGAATGAAGCTTAATAGGCCGAGATCTACCATCTTAAACTCTTTGCCAAAGCAATTTTTACATCTCTAATTCCATCTAGATCATTACCACTCAAGATAATGTCATCTACATACAAAACAAGAATAATGATCTTGCCATCATGAAATTTTATGTACAATGATGGATCATAAGCACTCATTACAAAATTGATGGAAATGAGAAAAGAGTTTAGCCTAGAGTACCATGCTTTAGGTGCTTGTTTGAGCCCATAAAGGCTCTTCTTCAAGAAACACACAGAAGAGGCTATGTTTATCAAGGGCAAATTCAAGGGCAAAAGCAAAAGCAAGTGGTCTAAAGGGAAAGATAAAGGGGAGGCTTCTTCAAATGACAAAAGGAAAGATAGGTCAAAGCTAAAGTGCTTCTATTGTGTCATCAAAGGGCACTTTGCGAGTGAGTGCTACAAGAAGAAGAGAGATCAAGGAGACAAGCAAGGTAACCTAACTCTTGATAAGGATGGATTGGATGTTCAAAACACAAATGATGATGCTTTTGTGATGTTTTCATAATGATGGAGATCTAGATCCATGGTGGATTGATAGTGGAGCAAGTTCACACATGACTTTTCACAAAGAGTACTCCACTTCTTTGTTGGCATATGGAGATGACAAGAGGGTGATCTACACAACCAATGATGGTGAGTGTGCAATCAAAGGGATTGGCACAATTCCTATTTCTCTTTCTACAAATAGGAATGTTAATTTAGATGATGTTTTGTTCATTCCATCTATTACCAAGAACTTACTTAGTACATGAGTCAAGTGCTATCTTCAAGAACATAGCAAAGGAATGGAAACTGTCTGTCGACCTAAGAAGGACCTGGATACTCTTGTCACCCGCTTCACATCTGTGTCCCACCGGCGTGAAGTTCTTGGGAAGAGATTCAAATTGCGGTAAACCAAAATCTACCTAGACGAAGATCTTACCTTCATCCAAGTTCAAGTACGTAAGAAGGCAAGACAAGAAGCTCTATCAACTGGCAAACGACTTATCTATTGTGATGGTATTATCAGACTGGGAGATCGAAAGCCTATAGCTAATAATAATTCTAAGATAGAATTTGAGATAGAGAAATGAAGAGATGTCTAGTTGAACATGTAAATGGTCTACGTACCATATAATCTTGGCTATATGACTCTCTTCCTAGTTAGTCAGTTAGTTTTTCCTACTTTGACGACACTGATCCGTCTTGTGTCCAATTTAATTGATGTACTTGTTCATCTTATACGCCTTTGGCATGGAAAAGACGTTAATAAAGCTTTCTCTCTCTCTCTCTCTCTCTCTCTCTCTCTCTCTCTCTCTCTCTCTCTCTCTCTCTCTCTCTCTCTCTCTCTCTCTCGATTTCTAACTCTAAGGAGTTAGAAAATATGATACAATGGAGTTCACAAATGAACTCTGATTCACGCACCATATTCTCTTTGTCTTGTTTTGATAATTTATTGTATATATACAAGTCTTTTGACTTTTTCCACTTGATGTCAATGGTGAGTTGATCAACCTTGCTCTACTTTGAATATCCATGTATTTATGCAAATTGTTCGAATATGCGAGGAGAAAACTATAGACTCAAACTTTCCTTATCTCCATTACTGTACTTTAACATTCTTCTGTAAAACCATTGGAAACACCACTAAATGTAGTTGTTCTTTGTATTGGTCTCTTATGTTAGGTGCTCGAATACCATTTGTGTTTTTGCAATTTTCATGAGGAATTTCTTCATCATAAGTTTTTTAGATGTTCTGCCATTTCGTATGTGGATAAATGCAAAAGGCAGGTGTATGTTAAAGTTTAGGTTTGCATGTAGGTGTGCATTTTTTGTGTTGTGCATGGAAATTTTATAAGGTTCCTAAAATACGTAGGTTCGTTACAATAGCTTGTAAAACTAGACTAAGTAAGCTTTCTAGATCCTAAGTCATTGCTTCAATTCACAGTTTTTTCTTTCTTATATCAACCTATTTTAAACTTAATTAATTCAATTTTAGATTTATGTTTAGGTATATGTAGTGTCCGTTTAGTTTTGAAATTATGTTTACATCTACATATATGGTCTGAGGTTGAGTCTTTTGTAGGTTTATGTATATGTTTAGGTTTACATTTATGATTCCACATTACATCCTTATTTTTTAAGTTTAGGATTTAGTTTGAGCTACATATTGTCAGTTTGGGCTACTACTAGGTTTAGGTTTAGGGTGAGTTTGGAGTAGGCCTTGATTTATATTTGGATCCACAAACAATATCTAGAATCTAGTCCTAGCTAGGGTTTGCATTCAGGTAGCATACATTAAGATTATGTCCTGAGTAGTGTTAATTATGTCTAACATTTATGTCCTAGGTAGCGTAGATTGAGATTATGTTTTGATCTACATATACATATATGGTTTAGGCCAAGTCTAGATGTAGATTTCTATGTACATTTAAGTCCAAATTTATGTTTAGAAGTTGAATAAAGATTGGGTAATTACAATTGCGCCATGAATACTATATGTGATCTATTTGAGATAGATTTGTATTGTTATTTGATTGATAAGTTTGTGAGATAAGCTCTAAATACAACAAGACTAGTCCGCAAGTTATATTCCTTGAGAGGCGCTATGCATATTACATTAATGTGCTTGAAGAGACAACACTATCTGAAATGTTCAAATCAATAGATTTTACAAACTTTCTAAAGCAAGATGACCACAATAATAAAATTATATAATTGAGAGCTTTTTGTTGTTTATTGTAGGTTATTGAAAAACACTGTTTATTATAAGAAGTGTACCATTGTTGATTTAGATTTAGTTGTTTGACATTGGATTGGATTACATGTTAAAGATCTTGTGCAAAGGTAATAGCAAAAAACATTTGTTATATGATTTGTGTACATTCATCCCAAAGTATGAAGCTAAAGAAGCAAGCAAAGGAGGTATTTCTTAAATCAACTAGCAATCTATCAACTTAAAAATTTCATGCACCATTTTACACACAAGTATTTTGAAACTAATTTAGGTGGAACTTCAAAAATTTTAGATTGAGTGAGTGATATACCTCTATGGAGACTCCATACTCCATGCATGAGCCCCTCGAGCCTATTTCAAGCTTTTGGCATTCCTCCTTAGAACAACAAGTCTTACAACTAGTTGGTATAAAACTCAACCAAACAATCCTAAAATTAGAAAGAAAACATGTCTTAAATTGGGAACAATAAACAACATGCTCATATTAAAAAATAGGGTAAAGATATTTC
Source organism: Diphasiastrum complanatum (assembly GCA_029204225.1). NCBI lineage: Eukaryota > Viridiplantae > Streptophyta > Lycopodiopsida > Lycopodiales > Lycopodiaceae > Diphasiastrum > Diphasiastrum complanatum. The sequence continues at coordinate 41,572,968 of CM055092.1, read as the reverse complement.
ATTAGACAAATTTTTATGAGGTACTATGCCAATGGTTCCTTTGACATGCATGGTCTCTTAGAAGCACTTATTAGAAGTGTTATTCTTTATGTTGGTGTAAAAAATAAGTGTGACATTTTTCTTTAAGTTGCAAATTTGTTTAGTTGGTGATGTCTACAAGTTTATCAAGCTATGTTTTTTTAGATAATATCTGCCAAAATGACTCAAAATGTAGAATCTCACATTAACTCCATTCTTGAAGTGCCTTAGAGTTTGCAAAGATTGTTATTCCTTGGGACTTTATAGGCTATAGTGCCTACCAAGTGAGGCTTAGCATAATCCATGCACCCCTACTTTTTTTTGGAAAAAAAATCAAGTATGAGAGTGTAAAATAAAGGTAAGCCTCACCATGAATTTTGACTCAGTGCATGTACTACGCCAATCAGTTCAAATTAGAGTGTTGAGCTCAAAGACTTGACTGATTTGCCTTATTCTGACTTCAAAGTCGTCAAAACCAATAGAGGTAATCATGTATTACAAACACAAAGTCGACTGAGTGTTTGTTGTGGAAACATAAGTCAAAGAGTTCAGACAAATCTATTAAAAGTGGTCAGATTGAACGATAGAGAAAGCATAGCATGCACACTAACATCATCTTGAATGCAATAAGACAACTAATTGATTCAGAAAGTAAAAAATCACAAGTTAGGTGATGTGGAGAGCACAAGTCTATTGTAGTAGTAACCACGTGCTTGAAAACTGACTCTTAGTTCTATAATGGTTATGACGATTCGAAGATCATTAGAAAAAATCCAAAATCCAAAAGGGCCTTCTAAGGAATGCCACATAGGAGAGAGAAAATTGTTAGAATTTAAAACTCCGATTGAATTTTTGGTCTGCCTACATAGCTCTGGTGACTTAACCCCACTAGTAACAAGTGTAGTTAACGAAGTCAGGCAGTCACAACGCATGAGGTCTGGACTTAAGACCTGTATTTAACTAGAAGCCAGGCAGTCACAACGCATGAGGTCTGGACTTAAGACCTGTTATGTTGGCTAATGTGCTACTATTTACTAACATCACCTCTTTTGTAAATGCAAATCATATCTTTTATTTCATCTAAAAATTTACAAAACAAAATTTCCTCGTCTACTCATCGCATAAACATCAGAATAGAACGATTGAACTGAATATCAGCCAAGAAGTTTTGAATAGATTGGATTAGAATGAGTGCCAACATGAATCAAAATTTTTGCAGTTCAAAAAATGGGTATGCGTCATAAATGTGAACTTTTGAATTGCATATCAAGCAAGAAACATTGAGTATGTTGGATTAAAAAGAGTGCCAAGGTTATTCCAAACTTTTGGAGTTCAATTTTTTTTATTATTGTGACATAGACTTATCATTGTGGTTTAACATCTTAATAGTTTACAGGATGTTTGTCAATTTTATTTTCCTTCAGATCTATCTATTATCAAAATGTCTAAGTATCATCTCCATATGGATCTTCCTATAGAATACGCTCCAATGTCTAAAAGAAATGTGGAAGGATCCACATTGTCAGCTCTCAAGATCATGGGTTAATGGAAGTTTATATCCAATAGATCCAAGCTCAATGCAACATCCAAAATTTGAATCAGTCACACAACTCATACTATTTCTGTGTAAAGCACAAAATGGTCTATTGGATTATTGTGAAAGATTGAAAAGTTATGGCATCGGTAGCTCAATGCCAAAAATCCATAGGTTGGAGAATATGTTGAATGAAGATTCTGAAGTTCCATCTCATAGAGATAAGGACACAGAAGAGCCCGCGAGAGTTACTTTGATTCCAATGAGCAGAAAATTGGATTTAAGTGCTAAAAAATCACAAAAAATTGAAGATCCAGCAAATCCTTCCAGTAAGAACTCTCGCAGACCCTCTCAATCGATTCAAAATGTCCATTTCCATCAGTGATGAATCCTGCGAGAGTTACTATAGAGATTTGGAGCCAAATTAGTGGTTTTGGACCCTCACATACAGTGAAATTTTCACTTAGTGCGAGAGTTAACTCTCACAGAGAATTCCACAGTGAGATCTGACCTAGATCCAGCTACTCTGATCCTTGAGAGAATTACTTCCCAGAGATTTGAGAGATATCAAGTTTTTTACTTGCAAAAATAGCTAAAGAACCCTCGCGCAGTCAACCCTCGTAGACTAGATCAGTGGAAAGATTTGCATCAGATCCAGCTACTGTCAAAATATCAGGTCAATTAGTGCAAAGAGTAAAAAAATATCAAGGAAAAACCACTACAAGAGGCCTAAAATTCACTTCAGACTGCTCAAATTGATCAAATCCTTAAGATCCAGACTGCATCCCATTGTATAAGCAAGATCCAACCACTTTGGAAACCACCATCAGATGAATCTGAGATCGGGATGATCAATAGCACAAAAAATAACAAATCAAGCACCACACCTTCCCAGATTAGCAACTGTGCAACAAGAGGCAGAATCAGAACCAACACCAATGGATCCAATGGGCCAACCCATACATGTCGCTCCCTTGCAAGCAGTCCGGAGAGCACCATAGATGGAAATACCAAAATACGACGGATCATCAGATCCCATCCGATTCCTCCAGATCTACGAGCAAGCCTGTGAAATCTACGGCGAACGGACACCTACGGAAAAGCTGATGCTATTTTCCATGTCCTTATTGGCAGTGGCCCAGGATTGGTTTTTCAACCTATTAGAGGAAGAAAAATCCACCTGAGAAGGGGTTAAAGCGGCTCTTATTACGCGCTTTAAACCAAGAAAGTTCCTGGAAGACCCATTTCTCTTGCTGAGTAAAGTCAAGATGGGAAAATGAGCAAGGGTCAAGGACTATATTGAACGGGTCAAACATCTACAATCCGAGTGCAGTGCAGCACTAACTCCTGATCATGCGGTGATCATGTGGTTTCTAACCGGATTACCACGAAGCATAAAAAGAGAACTGAAACAATGGGAGCAGTATGCTACTCTACAAGAAGCTGCCTTACCTGCACCACCAGGGCCAGTCAATCATCAAGTGACCCATGTAAACCTGACAACAGCGGAACCAGAGATGCAAGTACCACCTCAATCTGAGTAGCAGCAATGGTACAGACCAGATGAACCATTTATGGATCCTGCCATAAATGAATATGTTGGAACCTATGCAGCTCAAACTCAACGTCAAGGCGGAAGGAACTACGACTGCTACGGATGTGGCAAAGGACACAGAATTGCGGAATGTCCCTACAAGGGACTGTTGGAGAGAGGGAGATGAACAAGTTGAGAAAAGGTGTCATATGGTAGAAACAAAAAATAAGCTCAAAGAGGTAAGATGAACACGAATGAGAAACGAACTCGAACAAGAAAGGAACGAGAACAAAAAGTGCTCGTGTGCAGCGGAACGAGCTATACGACTCTCTCCGACATGGTATCAGAGCTATTTTCATAGCTTGATAAGCTTCCACAGTACAAGACTCTACTAACCGATAGAGTAATTATTTTCTTGTTCTGTATTTTCAGTATCAGATTATGTGCTGAGACGCGAGACCAGGGCCAAGGCGCAAGTACCAACCAAAGCCAAGAGGAAGGACAAGTCACATCATTCAGAGGTTCGCGCACCATATCTGCCAGCCGGGCCTTCCAAAGACCAAAGTCCATGGAGGAGAAAATAAATGAATTCCTATCAAAGTATCCCCATGAGTCATCAAGAGACGACTGGCAGATATCGTTTTCAACTCAAACATTAAAGGGCAAGGAGCTACAAGCATTACCCGCCCTCCACCCATAACCAGAATGGCGTCAGCAGTTGTTTGAAAGAGACCCTGTGGCCATCAGGGCCTATGTGACAAGTCTGCAACAATTACAGGTGAACGCGCATTTTTAGCCATTACACAACGATCCAAATGGGCGGAATGCGGCACCCCTCTGGATAAGCTCACAATCCAAAACTTCAATTGACCGATCATTCCATCAGAGTATGGTTGGACTACAGATGTAGATGCCAGAAGGGCTCTCACCACATTTACGAATCACTATATTAACTGTCCTGATCCAACAGTCCGCGCGGTAGCCACTTACGCCCGAGACTTGGAGCATCTAATGGGGATAGAAACTAAATGGGACAAGCCCCCCCCCATATTCTTTGACCTTCAGACAAAGTCGAAGATCAGCTGCCAACCGCTCGTGTGTATTATCGAGCTGCCCTTCTTGGCGATCCATGGACACGCAGATTCCAAGCGTGGGTCGACCAAGATTGGATGAGAGGAGTTCACAAGTCTCTTCACACGCCCAAGGACTTGAAGAAACTGGACCGCCTCAATACATGGAGGACGTCATGACCTACCTGATCCAACAAAGGCGGGCAAAGAAGACCCTTTACTAAACCGATAGAGTGCCGAGGGACCGGCACTACTTCAGGCCGTGGGTCCTGTTGGGGGTATTCCCAACAAATTGTAAATAAATAAATTTGACCAATAAAATGTGTTGCGAGGGCATGGCATCCTGCGCACGTAAGCCCATGGCCCAATGAGCATGCAAGTTTAAGTGTAAATATAATAAAATAGACTTGGGCCTTTGAATTAAAATAAAACTAGAGGCCCAAAGTCATTTTTAAACTTAGAAGATTACTTTTTAGAGTTGGGTCCAAATTGGGACTCATATGAACCTTGTGAATTTCAATGTACTTTTTATGGACCCTTGGATCAAGTTGAGTCCAAGATGAATGGATAGGATCAATGTAGATATTAGCCAATAGGATTTTGGGTCAAGGGCCTTCCCCATTTTATAAAAAGACACCATTTGTGCTCTATTTCCATGCTTAATAGAGAGGAGGAGACTCTATCATTTTGAGAGCTCAAGCATCCTCATTTGCTAATCACTCTTGCTTATGCTCTTGTTGTGATTGCTTGTTATTTCCATTTCCCATGCTTTTTGGTTTATGCTAGTTAAGGTTTTTCCATAAGCAATGAAATTGAGCATTTGAGCTAACCTCCATCTCATCTCTCTCTCTTTCTCTCTTCCTCTTCTATTCTATCCTCTCTCTTCACCCAAAACCATGATGAAGTTAGTTAAGGCAGAGTAGAGTTAGTGTGAGTAGTGTTAGTGGTAAATAGAGTTAATGGAGGAAGTAGGAAACTAACTAAAAATAGCATCTATGCATAGTTAGGTGCCTATCCAGTGATCTAACCCTTGTTGACAGGCAAGAGGGTTATACTACGCAAGAGCTTTGACCCTACAAATGCTTTTGCTAAGTTCAAGGAACTCAAGGCATTAGTTGAAAAGCAAACAGGAAGTTACATCAAGACTTTGAGATCTGATGGAGGTGGTGAGTATTTTTCGACAGGAAATTTATTGATTTTTGCAAAGATCAAGGGATCAAGAGGCAGACTACAACACCTTATTCACCGCAGCAAAACGGAGTTGCAAAGTAAAAGAATAGATCCATTGTTGAGATGGCCAGGGCAATGCTCAAAGGCAAGGGTATGACAAACACCTGTTGGGTAGAAGCTTGCAGCACAGCTACGCACATCCTAAATCGGTGTTCTACAAAATATGTGGAAGGTAAGACACCTCATGAAGCTTTTACTGGAATGAAACCTAATATTTCTCATTTGAGAGTATTTGGTTGTGATGCTTATGCTCATATTCCTGATGAGAAACGAAGGAAGTTGGATGCAAAAGCTGTCAAGTGTATTTTCCTTGGATATGATGAGAAGGCCAAGGCATATAGGATGTATGATACAAATGCACAGAAGCTTGTGATTTCTAGGGATGCTACATTTGACGAGATGGGTCAAGGTGAACAATATGAAGAAATCACTAAACCTTTTGATGAGGGAGCGGAAGTACAGGTCAAGAAAGAAGTGGATTTTGATGTAGAAGATCCAATGAAAAAAGATACGTTTGAAGCTGAAATCCCTAAGAGAGTACCTAAATGGTACTTATCAGTCACAAGTGATGCTAAGAAGGGAGATACTCTCGAATCTAGTGAACAGGGAGAGCTTAGAAGGTCAAGCAGAAATTGAAAACCTCCTGCAAGGTTAGAAATGAATCTAGTCCTAATGGGTTTCGTGCTCAAGGCTCAACAAAAACCTTTCATGAAGCAAAGGAGCACAAGGAGTGGCGTGCAGCAATGGAAACAAAAATGGAGGCCATATCAAAAACTTTTGCACCCGTAGCTAAGATGGTAACTATACGTTCTATCATTGCTATTTCTACTTTCCATGGTTGGAAGATCCAGCAAATGGATGTTAGATTTGCTTTCCTTAATGGAATGCTGGATGAAGAGGTGTACTTAGTACAACCTCAAGGATTTGTTCAGCCAAGGAGAGAGCATCTCGTTTGTAAGCTCAACAAAGCCATCTATGGATTGAAGCAAGCACCACGGGCGTGATACTCTTGCATTGATGAACACTTCAAGCGAAGGGGAATGATAAAGGGTGATGCTGATCCTAATCTTTACATTCTAAGGCAAGATTTAGATATAGTGTTCATTGTTTTGTATGTGGATAATTTGATTATTACAAGAAGTAATGAGAGCTTAATTGATGAAATCAAATCAAATCTTTCCAATGCTTTTGACATGAGCGATCTAGGATTGATGCACTATTGTCTTGGCATTGAAGTACGACAAAAGAAAGAGGTTGTCTTGCTTACACAAAGCAAGTATGCACGAGATTTGCTTTATAAGTTCAATATGTAGGATTGTAAGGCCTTGAGTACACCGATGGATGTCAACATGAAGCTTACTGCATATGATTAATCTGAGAAAGTAGATGCTTACTTGTACAGGCAGCTGGTGGGTAGTTTGATCTATTTGACACACACATGGCCTGATATTTCTTATGATGTTGGTGTTGTTAGTCAATTTATGCAAAATCCTAGTCAAGCACACTAGAAGTCTACTAAAAGTATTCTCAGGTACATTCGAGGGACGTTGAATTTTGGTTTGAAGTATGATCAGCCTGAAGTGCCAATGTTGGTAGGTTACACAAATGCTGATTGGGCAGGTAATATTGATGATAGAAGATCTACCAGTGGTCATACATTCAGTTATGGTACAGCTGCAGTTTCATGGAGCAGCAAAAAGCAACCTACAATAGTCTTATCTTCGACGGAAGCTGAATATCGTGCACTCAGCAATGCTACACATGAAGCAGTATGGCTATGAAGATTGCTTGTTGATTTAGGTCAACCACAGGTGGATGCAACTACTATTTTTTGCGACAACCAAAGCTGCATTCACCTTGCACAAAATCCAGTTCTACATGCTCGAACCAAGCACATCGAAATACATTATCACTTTGTTCGAGAGAAAATACTTGATGGAACCATTGATCTTGTTTTTTGTAAATCTGAAGATCAAATGGCAGATATTTTTACTAAGTCATTAGGTAGATGTAAATTTGAAAAGTTTCGTTCTTTATTAGGAATAGAAGAATGTAATTTTATCATTGAGGGAGAGTGTTAGAAACCAATGATAAACTTGTTATCGTTTACGAGATTTATTGTTGATAGCTGTAAGTAGTTGTAGGCTAGTCTATAGTCAATTACTAGTTCTCTCTCTCTCTCTCTCTCTCTCTCTCTCTCTCTCTATATATATATATATATATATATATATATATATATATATATATATATATATATATATATATATATATATATATATATATATATATATATTCAGGGTTCATTGTACTCTCTTTCAATTAGTGTGAAATACAGTGATTGTGTGCTCTTCCTCCTCCTTATGGTGATTGCTTATGATGAATGATTGTGAGTGCTTATTAGATTCTTGACAGTAAGGAATTAAATGCATCATTGTTGTAGTATGGCCTTTTTACAGTAGTTCACAACTTGGGTAGTGTGAAATTTTTTTGCCCTTTGACCTTTAGCTAATTTAGAGAGCACATCTAGTTTCATTACAAATGTAGAAATCATGTATCCGACTACACATAGAGATGAAAGCTCAATAAGAAGTATAAGATTATTAGTTATGCCTCATGGCCAATAATGTAATTAATAATCTTATGAGGGACCATAACTATAATTGGACATAGGAGCCGCTTGCATGGTGTTTGACTGCTATAATGCAAGAATAGGAGGTCAATAGCTTATATTTGGGTTGTATGGGATCCTAAGAGGAATATTCTCTCCTCAATGGAGATTATATATACTATGGAAACTCACCCATCTACCTATTGTATTTTATTATTCATGAAGCCAAGATCCCCTCCACTCTTGCATTCATTTACCATGGGGGTAAAGTGGCTAGGGTATTGACTAGCCATTTTCTGTTGGTTGGGTGGTTTTGCTCCACAGGTTTCCTTTTGGTTGCATGCAACAAGATCTAGTCGGATCTTCACTTGGTGATCCTTACATCTGGGGTTGGAGAAGATTCATTCAAGCATACGATAGCTTTCATTGAGAATGGAGAGTCCATGCATATGCTAGATGTTGAAGATTCTGATTCGTTAGAGCCCAAGCATATTATTAAGGTTGAGGGATCTAGCTCTTGAGGATTCAAATGGAAACAATATTCCATTCAAAATGAGTATCTACTTTACCAAAATAGAATATGCATATTTGACTTAGAAGATTTTAAGCGCCAAGTGTTATACGAATGTCATGACAACTCTAGTGCAGGACACCCAAAATTTCAAAAACCTTAGAGGCAATTCTTTTGGCCTAGCATGAAAAATGAAGTCCAACATTATGTACTTAGTTGCTAAAAGTGTCAAATTAACAAAGTAGATCATTTAAAGATAGGTGGGTTGTTATAGTTGTTAGAAATACTAGTTGATAAAAGGAAAAGTATTTTCATGGATTTTATAGTAGGCTTGCCCATGATCCAAAAAGGTCATGACACTATATGGGTCACAATTGACTGCTTGACCAAAATGGCACATTTTAATTTGACAGACTCATCACTCAACTCGCCCTTGAATTCCAAGACTACACAATGTCACCGGATCTTGCTTCTCTGAAAAGTGCTCAAAATAATCCACAATAAGAGTTATTATCCATCTTAGATCTAAGGATCAGGGCTTCATAATATTAGGTATAGACCTAACCCTAGCCTATTTAATCGACAAAGAAGTGAAATCCGTCCACCTAAAAAAAAAACTTTTGAAAAAATAGATGAAGATTTACCAACGAATTCCAAATTCTCCAAAGTTGTTGTTCATTTCAAATCAAAAGATAATAAGCAGATGACATTGTTTCAGATATTGATTCTTTGAGACTAAATATCACATTCGAACAACTCTTATCAGATAACAATTATTATCGAAAGCAACTGAAGAATCTTTCTCAATTGAAAAGGAACAAGAATGGACAGGGCCAATCTAGCCAGCCCACATCGATATTGTTTAGTAATACGAGTCTTGGGACCCACAATCATAGACATTATAGCCTTCAATAGCATTGCCAAAGAGGTACATCCGGGAGATATCACCATAGAAATCAACGCTAATGGTTTTCTTATTCTAGCTTCAATCTAGCTAACAGTTTTGTTTGGCTATCATAAGTGCAAGACCCTTTTTCCCATAATAGCATGAGATCAAGACCGATGATGATCTCCCTGTGGTCTTACTCTTGAAAGCCTAGAAAAACTCATGGAAAAAAGAGATTGTGAAATTGAATGTTTGTGTAAATCTTGTATTCTCTACTATGAGCAAGCCAGTGTTTAGCATATAATCATGCATAAATCACTATTTTTTTTTTGTTGAGAATCAAATTTAAGAGGACCCGCAAAAGCCTAGCATCAGTGCTAGGCTTTTGCTAGCCTCTTATCCTCTTGAGAGCCTGGAAAAACTCAAGGAAAAAAGAGATTGTGGAATTGAATGTTTGTGTAAATCTTGTATTCTCTACTATGAGCAAGCCAATGTTTAGCATATAATTATGCATAAATCACTGTTTTTTTTTTGTTGAGAATCAGAGTTAAGAGGACCCGCAAAAGCCTAGCGTCAGTGCTAGGCTTTTGCCGAGCCTCTTATCCATTTTTTAGTCAATAAGTTTTTTTTTAAGAAAATATATTTGAGAGCACATGAAGAAGTAATCATGAACCATTGTAGAAAATACAAAAAAGTGTTGTATGTAACTGGACCTTTGTAAGGTATGTAGAACAAACTAGACCTATAGTGCTCCAGTAAAGATCTTGCAACATAGACTAACTTACAGAAAATCATAAAATAAAAGCAGAGAAAAAAATTATGTACGGGGACGTAGGGGTCCTTGGACAATCAACATGTTGTGACCTCAAATGACTAATGCAAGATCTTTGAATTAAATTATTGAATCTTTGTGTTAGAGAACCTCAAAGAGCGTTTCAGCATAAACCAAAACTTAGTGCTTGATGTGACCTTGAATTACACTAGAAAGCTTGTCAACATGAATAATTGCACCATCAAGGGATTGTTGAGAGTTGAATGGTTGTTGCAAAACTATTAAGAGCTTTGAATAAATATTCAATTTCCATGTTCTTTTCATACTTCAGTGATCATCTTAAGATCAATGAGCTCCAACTATTGCAAAATTGCACCCACACATTTTTTTGGGAATTTTAGTGGCCTTTAGGTTGATGTCGTCAATCCACTTTCCTCACCGTACATGACTATGAGTTTGTAGAAACAAGCCATCCAAATCAAGTAAGTATACTTCCCTACACTTTTTCCAACTACTTTTCACAAAAGAAAGCTATGGAAACATCAGTTGTTTTTTATACTTTTTGAAGTTTTACTTGCAAGTCTCTTGATGTTATGGCAAACTTAACATGAATTGCAAAAATAGCTGAATATTTCTATCAAAGTTCTCATATGCCTGAAATGGGAGGTTATATGAATAGGCAAATAGGAATTTGTATATGGCTTAAGAAAAGTCATCTCTCTTAAGATTTAAAAAAAAAAGAAAGTCATCTCAAGTTATTTATGGCTTTAAGAAAAGTCATTAGCTCAACACTAGTGCATTTTGCATTCTCTTTCATTGTTTCTCTCTTTTCACAGGTGGCTAGATGATGTATCACAGGCAATGTGCTTAGCTAAGCAAATTGACATGTTTTTTGAGCGAGATAAACAAACGCTCCAAGCAAAGCACAAGAAGACCAAGGCCATGCAGAAGGAGAAGATGAAGAGCCCAATATAGAGATCGTTGCAGCTCCACACGCAACAACAACAACAGCAGCAGTAAGTCAACCATGTGGCGAGATTCTTTGGATAATTAGAGCCTTTTGTCTGAAAATAGAGAAAGATAATTAAGGATGGAGAGAGGTGAGCAACTGAGTTGACAAGGATAGATCCAAGGCTGCTGGATCTGTGAGTGAGCTGACTATGAATAAAAAACACTGGATTGATTGAGCCTGACAGCTAGCTAGTGTTTGCATTCCTTTGATCAATTGACTGATGCATTGTTGACAATCTCCATTCATAATTAAGCTTCTGATTTCCCATGCCTTTGTCCAGTAGATATGTCCCTGGAGCCGTATCTAAGTTCAGAGCTCCCAGCAACAAATCCATTCATTGAGACTGAAGAATGGAAGCTGGATAGTAAGGAACCACATTCAATTTGTAGCCCTGAGCATTTACTGCTGAAAAGGCCGGAGCTTGGCATTTCTGAGGATAGCCACTTGGTGAAGTGCTCTGATCAGGCATGGAGCAGTGCAAATTGCAAGGACGTAATAGTGTTGCAGGCAGTACCTCATTCAGCAGATGAGGTTACAATCACCTTACAGAAACTGGGTGATCAGTTTCCAACTGAAGAGAGTGCAAGCAACGATGTACCCACAATCTCCAAGGGGCTGTTGCCCTATTTCCAGGCAACCTCCTCTTCGAAGCTAGAGATTCGCATTGAATGCCAGGCTGCGGAAAAGCTACCTGGAGCATCCTCCTCGACAGAAACTAAATCTACGGATAAGTTTTCCCATGAACTTACTCTGCGGTGTCCAATGGATCAAAACAGGCAAGAAGACTCAGATCCAACAGGTCATGGACGAGAAGGAGGATCGCCGCTCCCTGGCAAGATAGATCTCGTGGGTGACATGGAATGTAGGGTGTGTCAATCGAATCTGGGCAACGAATCCGATTGTGGGGAGGCCATGGAGTTGGGTTGTGCGTGCAAGGATGACTTGTCCGTCGCCCACCGTCGGTGTGCGGAAACCTGGTTCAAATTAAAGGGCAACAGGTCAGATTTGGTTATAGAAGTTGATGATCTTGTAGTTGTGTCATTCTAGTCTTGCTGAATATCGGCAAATATCTTGCAGTAATCTTCATTATCTAATTCGCCTAGCAAAAAATCTTATACACGTTTTTTTTTAATCTTATGCATTTTCTTGCAGCGGTTGTTTAGCCGAATATTGGTATGTCCTAAACTCTGGAGAATTATTATTTAATTCTCCAGTCAACACTGACAATGTTAGGCTGTTAATCAGCTCCACGATCGTTGTATCAGATTCCAGATTCTCGACTCTGTCTCTTTTGTCTTGAACACATATTTCTATTTGTTACTTATATTCCACTGTCACCATGTGTTTTTGCCTCACATGCAATCTTACTTCTGAAGAGTTGCTCGTTCAGTTCACTGAACGCCTTTTAAGGATGGCAGTTGTGCATAACAAATATGGGAGTTATCTCATCAGCTATCGTCTTGACGCATACGTATAAATTTTGAGCCTTTCATGAGTGAAATGCACCTTTGTGGTACATATTCAGTACTTGCAGAGCTTCATCTTTTGCTGTCAATCCGAGTATATTAATTGGAAAGACTTCGTGAAGCATTGAAATTTTAACAAATGTTTTGGAGCTTGAACAGTTGCGTCCTTTATTGGACATGTTTGTGTTTTCTGGCTGACAGTACTACAACTTGTTGCTATAGAGATTGATATCTTCCTTTAAGAATTTGACCTGGAGCCAAAAACACAAAGCAGACTAGTCTAGTGGTCTAAGAGAGTTGTGCCAACTTTCAGAAACAGAAGCTTAAACTCAGTCTGGCTTCAGAGTATGTGAAAGCCTTCTGAGTTTGATTTAGCTAACAATCTGTGCATTTGCTCTCAGGATCTGTGAAATTTGCGGTGTAAGTGCTGCCAATGTTGTTGGGATCAAGGACGTGGACTTGATGAGTTTCCTCCAGGAAAGAAACCCCAACCGACCTGCAGATCGGATGGAAGCGCAGCGCTGGTGGAAAAGAATGCCTCTTTGCAACCTCTTGATCACTCTGATAATCGCTGCAATTCTGCTTCCATGGATGTTCCATGTGGGTCTATTCTGATAATTTGCATTCTTCATCACAAAAAAAAAATGTCAGATCAATATTCACAGCATGTCATCTTAATGGTGCCTGGAATAGAGTTTGTAACATCATATGTAGCCGCGTTATCAGTCTTTGCTTCCTGGGGTACTGCAATGTCGGAAATAAATATTGCACAGATTCATGACAAGAATACTTATGAATCAAACTACAGACTAGTCATTTTTGTAGTGATTGTTGTAAACTCTTATTTTCTTCTGTGATTCAGAGGACTTGAAGGATTACATTACATGATGAGTTCTATATTACTCTTGCTCTTTCCGGGTTTTCTCAAAAACCTCTGTATGCTACTGTTTGAATGTCTTTATGATTCAAACCCATAATACAATAAACATTCCATGTAGCAACCGACCTCCATGGGCAGAAAAAATCAGAGATAAAGTGGGGAATTGGCAACAAAAGAAAACACGCCCTTTCACAAAGAGCCTGGAGGTACCAGAGATCATTTTGTTTTTTAATTGTGATGATGTACTATGGATCGAGCTGGGGGCAGGTGGCAATTCTGTCTGCCCATGAGTGATATAGATAATGGGAGGCCAGGAAGCTCACATCTAAGAAGCAGGCAGGGGTTTTTTTGGCCCCGGCTTGATGACATCCACACGTCTTTTTTTCTTTTTAATAAATGGCATCGGGCAGCCAAAAACTATACTCCATAATCAATCCGAAGCATTCTCCAGTAAGCCATATAACCAGAAACTGGACCTGGACATCATCCTCATTGTGTGTGGGTGTCAAGCATGCAAATCCTGGGAACTTGGAAACAGTGCCTGGAGAGGTGGTGCCTAGGAAAAAATGGCGATGGTGCCCGTGGCAAAAAACGACAGTGGTTGTTAGCCCGGAATGTGGGTGCTGGCGCCCGTGGGAGAGATTTTTCCCAGGCACCTTCCCATTTGGTCACGTTTCCAACGGGCCGGGCTGACACACCTAGCACCTGCCAGAAGCCTCAACGAGCCAGGACCTCACCTATAACTCCTTATGGGTAGAATGTCACCATTCCAGCTACTCTTTGGTCTTAGGTTCGAGCCTCCCCTTGGAAACCAAGAAGCATTCCAGCTACTTAACCAAACGGGGTTGGCTTAGTTGGTTAGCTTGACATCCAAAGTTTCTTTGATCTTAGGTTCGAGCCCCCTTGGAAACCAAGAAGCATTCCAGCTACTTCCATTGCATAATGAGCACATTGGGTTTTTTTTTTTGGACGGCCATTATGAAATAGAATCTTCACCTGAAAAAGAAAATCCGTCACTGAAAAACAAAATCATCTCACTTTTTCTCCTTTGTTACAGTGTGAATGGTTTTTACACATTCTGCATTTTAAGGAGTCTAAAAAATGGGCAAAAAAGCCACATGTGCTTGGTTCTTACTATGGAAGGAGCTAACGGGCAGAATGTCATATGCACGGGCTCCTTCCATTACATAATGGATAGGTACGCTTTCTTCACGTGACCATTATGAAACATATAATCTACATGTGAAAAACTGAAGTACTGCCCATTCTGCTTTTTAAGCAATCTGAACTATTAATGAAGGCCAGCCTCGTAGACTTGTCATTTGTGTGTATTTTTTATAATGCTAATTGAATACTTCAACTTTGTAATGGTCTATCATGCACTGGACATGTATTTTGATCTTCGAACTTCATCCAATTTTAAAATAATACAAATGGCAAGGAATATGTAACATCATTACAATGTTTCATGTCTCGGTGACTAAAATAATTGGGAATCATTGAATCATATATGATAAATGAAAACATATCTTAAATGTTTATATTTGACAACTAACTTTCTTATATTTATATGTAATGACGTCTTTTCAAGTACCAATATTTTTTGGAATTGCTTGGGTTTTTTTTAAATATGTTATAACCATTTGAGCCACATGAAGCAAATAGATCTATATAGAATGATTCTGAATTATTTGCAATCTTTTTGTCACAAGTAGTACAAATTGTAAATATAATAAAATTATTTTTAAAAGGAGCATATAGAGATGCATCTGCCAACATTTTTGAAGGAGGGTTTTCACAGTGTTGGTGATATCTTTTCATCAGTGATGTTGTTTGCCCAATGTAAACTTTTTTTTGTTTTTGATGCATTCTAATTTGTAGATGTGAATGTTCTTCATGCTCTTTTTGGTGGAGGTGTGTTTTCTTACATTCAAACAATTTATCTAATGTATGTTTTTGTAGATTTGCATAGTTAAACTTTAAAAATTGAAATAGATAAATAGAGTTTGATATACCTTTGTAGCACTTGTTGATGCTACATCTTCTTCTGTGATAACCTGAAAATCGTGCAATAAACTTAAGTTGAAAATTATTTCTATATTTCATAATAGAAATATATAAAAAAATGTTCATTATACCTTGTGTTTTTGTATTTGAGGGGGAGACTCAAATAGACATGCTATTGTAGGATTGACCATTTGTATTACAGAAGAAAATGTGTTTGGTCCATTTGTCAATTTGTTTCCACATTGATCAATGTGACCAAAGTGTTTATCCAGATCAACTACAATTGCGTCAGATTGTGCACGAGTCATTTCATTCCAATCATTGATTGGAATGTTGTACCCAAAATACAAACTTCTCTTGCATCTTCTATATCGAGATTCATATGACCCATTGGTTCAGATTTCATTGCATATTTTAGAAGATAGTATGACCAATTTGTGTTTGTGATTCTCTGTAAATTCATGTGTGCTTTCCACAAAAGTAGAATGCTTGGGTGATATGGCGCAACATTCCTATCTTCATATCATGGACAATAGTATGTCCATCTTTGATTATCTGGATTAATGTGTGTTTCATATATTGTTGAAGAAGAATATGGAAATCCATACTTGCAACCTACTTTTTTGTTTTTTGATGAATATAAGGTGCATGATTTTCTACAAAAATGTATTTGTTTTCGTTGCACAAGCTGCTAGAGTTCTTTTCTATGAGTCTCAATCGGTTCTATGAATTTTCTTGAAGTTTCATCAAATATAGCCACTATCTCATTAGCTATTTGATCTACTTCATTTTCATTTATCCAAAGAATATTATGTGCATGTACAAAGTCTTGATTTTGAAACTCATACCTAATCCCGTAATGTTGGACATTTCCAAGAAGTGGTTTGGATGATAGTAAATAGTTTTCATGAATTGGTCTAACCTTGCCACAAACAACATTGAACATTCTACTGGACAATTTCTCCAATCATATTCATTGTTAAATTTTTTTACCAAGTTTTCAATGTGCTGGATTTCATTCCATCGCATATCGGTTGTTTCATCAGATGTCAAGGTTAGGAAAAAATGTGGCAGTCCCCAACAGTCCACCACGGATAGTAAATCATTGAAGTTTCGTCGATGCCAAGATGGAGTTCCAGGTATATTTGGTCCAAGACTATATTTTAAGACATGTTTGAAGATGTCTTGCTCATTTGCTCTTTGATTTTTTGACATGTATTGAATGATGTCTTTTTCTAGAACTACAGATTGTGTGTTGGAGGATAAGAGAATTGCTTGTCTAATTTGGTACATGATCAATAGATATGGAGGGTACAATGTGAAAATTGAAAAAAAATGAGCTAACTCTCATCTTAATGTAATCCAAGAAATTCATTTCACCATTATAAAAGCCATGGCCAAATGGAAAAAGAAAGGAAACAACGTTGATTCCAAAGTGATTGTTTTGTTGTTCTTTTGGTTTATTGGTAATCCTTCGATATTGGTTGTAAATTGTATTGAGCGTTCATGTAGATTTCCTTTGCTACGTAATTGGAGGTTCGAGTATCGGTAGATGTTAATTTTTGAGTGTTTTTGGCTAGATGTCGGTTGTGTGATGTCTTCCAAAATAACATAGTTGTGAATCATTGGATCTTTTTGCATTGTTTCAAAAGTTGATTCAAGTCGATCTTTATCAAGAAAATCTTTCATTCTGTTCGCAGATACCAAACACAAGCCATTTTGACCAAGTCTTGTTTCATACAAAGTAAGGATCTTTTGTATGATCAGATTGTTTAAAAGATCGTGATTGAGTAACATTTTTATAATATTTGTTGTTTCTATAGTATTTCTAGATTTTTGTAGGTTGATATCAAAACAAACTATAGGATTTTCAAATATTGATCGTTTTTCAATTTTTTCTTGTAAATAGCTTGCCGCTCTATGTGTTGTTTCAATCGATACATTGATAAAAATAGAGTTTGTAGTTCAATGGGATGAAGTTGCAAGATTGACCATGTGTAACTAGGAGATAGGAATACTAAGTACTTTATTCGATAAATTGCTTTTTGCACATCATGCAAACAAACCATTGGTTTGAATTTTCTTAGTCGGTTGTGTATTCAGACAAAATAGTATTAGCAATTGTGTGTATGTAATAGAGTTCATCTTTAAACAAACTGGATTACACACACCCTCATCATTGACATATAAGGACAACACATATAAGATCCAATGATCACTACAATCAGAAAACAATAAATTTATGAGAATCAATGTGAAATCAAAATTCATATGAAAAATTCAACTTAATAAAATCTGAAAAAACTACACTTACTTTGTTATGTATGGGAGCACGAGAATTGGAGTCCCCACTCTGACGTATTTGAGCATATCATCGTGCAAACTTTTGAAATCAGGGAAATCAAATGTAGCCATGAATTGAAGGGGAAACAATGCTACATCTATAAACAATGGGGTTTGGAAAAACTCCATCCAGTACTAAATTGCCCCACCTCCTTCATTGTCAACCAGCATTTTATCCCTACTTTCTAATTCTTTGTATCTAATTTAGAAAGGGGAAGACCAGCATTGGTCTTCGGCATCTTAAAACTATATCGATGACCTAAAGCTATAAGATATATGTTTAACAATTGGTCATACTTCGAGGAGTATTTACAAAGGCAAGTGCAAGGGGTGAAGGAAATAATACAGATAAACCACAAAAAGAATTGTCATTCAAAATTGATTCTACCTTTACATTTACAAAATCATCTAAATCATTTCCTAGAATAGGAGGTGGGGAACTAATATTTGTGGAAGTATGAGGAGACTGAGATTTTGAAGGAGGAGGAGATTTACTAGGAGAGAAAGATTTAGCAGGAGAAGATAAAGATGGAGTTCTAGGAGGAGAAGAATGAGACTTAGGAGGATTTGAAAGCAATCGTTGTACAATCTTGACTCTGCTAGCTTCTAAATAAGTTATCTAACATGAAATTTGGATCTAACTTGGAAGAGAACTATCCAAATGAACATTTCATGTCCTTCACATGTGTCTGAGCACTGATTTTTGTATAGTACTAGATATGGTCCAATCACTTTGATAATGATCCCTCTTGATCCAAAATCTCAAAGATAGTATGGGAGATGCAATCTACACTCTCTAGATCTTGATTTCTAGGAAAATTTTCATACGTATGATGAGAGATGCACGAATAACTTAGGTAGGCTCTGATACCATATGAAAATTCACACGTGTGGTAATGCCCTAACGTGTGATAATGATCTCCTAAACTTTGTGTTTGCACTTTAGATCAACTACAGATTGATAATCAAGATCAATGTCAAAAACTAAGGCAAAATCACAAATCTACGTGCATACAAACACAAGACAAGCACATTCACACGTGTGGAAGTGGTACTTGAAAAAAACTAAGAATGAAAATTGCTTGCTCTCGGGTAGAGAAAGTGATAGTGACAAATTGCCAAATCTCATATTACTCTCAAAAACACAATACAATAGTGAAGTGAATCAATGTACAAGTAGTATCTCAAGGTAGTCCATGCTCAATCCCTATTGGACCCCTTTTCTAGCACCTCTTTAATCTTATTGGGTGAGTGAAACAACATCCCTTCAATTTGATTGGACCCTTCTAATGAAAATCTCACTTATGATTGGACCCTTGACCTCATGCCAACACTTTGGCTTGGTTCACTCATCAAATGTAAACTTGACACTTGTAGAGAACCAAACTAGCTCAAGCTACATCATAATTGAATTTTGGCCTAATGATGGAAAAACATGTGTACTTGACTATTTGACCTCTAAAGCCAAAAATGGCCCTATCAACTACATACATCAAGATGCTTGGCTAAAAAACTTTATCAAACCTTTAAAGTTGACATAGATATCTTTGTGTATTTCAAGACTATGATCAATGCCAACAAAATAAAACTAAATGCTTAAAGGTCTTTTATATCCATTAAATATTCCTACCAAATGTTGAGATAGTATGTCAATGGATTTTGTGCTTGGTTTATTGCATACAAATAAACAAAATGGTGTCATTCAATTAAATAGTTGACCAATTAACCAAATTGGCTATGTTTATTTTGGTAAAAGCTATACTAAAAGCATCTAAGTTAGCTTATATGTTTGTTGAACATTTATTTAGATTATATAGACTGCCATCCAACATAGTAAGTGATCGAGATCCAAAATTCACGGGTCAATTTTGGACTGCAATATTTAATAAGCTAGAGACTTCCTTGAGCATGGGCTCAATTGATCATCCGGAATCTGATGGTCAGACAAAGAGAACTAGCCGAACGATGGAGAAAATGCTTGGAGCATATGTTTCACTTCGGCAATCTCACTAGGAGAGGGTACCCTCCATTTAATGAGTTTCCTTATAATAGTAATAAACATTCGACTACTTGTTATAGCTCATTTATGCTTATGTATTGATTCCAACGTCGATCGTGTGGGACAGCCCAAAAATGTGTTTGATCTCCTAAGATGTGGGTGATTGCACAATAGATCAAGCATAGATTGAATTCTAAGATCTATCTCACAAATGTAAGGCAAGAGCATAATGAAACATGCATATATCAATCTCCAAAGTACATTCACATGGAGACTTGTGTATGAAAAGCCTAAGTACAAAACAACCTTGCTCTTGGGTAGAGAGATAAACCAACATCCAAAACTTGAGTAAAGAGAGTCAAAATGTAGAATCTCGCATTAACTCCAAAAAAACTTAATTACAAATGGACTATTGCTCCTATATGTAGCAACTCGAGATAGAGGGGAGTGAAACATGATTGGACCACTTCTTTTTCTCTTCCTAATTTGATTGGTTGAGTGACTTATGAGCCCTCAAACTTGATTGGACCAATGGATTTCTAGCTTTTTGATTGGCCACTAGCTCTCATGCCAACACATAGGGAAGTATCACACATCCGACCTCATCATGAAAAATGTAACAAGCCTAACCTAGCTTGAGCCACATCAAATCCTACTTTAGGCCTAATCATGACTTTACATGTGTACTTGCCCATTTTGCCTCTAAAGTCAATATTGGCCCTATCTCCTACTAACATGTGGATAGATGTCTACAAAATTTCAAGTACCCCGTCAACATAGATCTAACATGATTATGACTATTTTTCACATGTGTGAAATTTTCATACTTACAAGAACTTGTAAAGTATTCAAGCTAGATTTTGCAAATTTTTCACACTCCTCCTCAAAAACTAGCCTGATGAGATACTAGAGCAAACAAGAAACTTGTGAAACTTGTTGAGTGGATCCTTTGGTAGTAATGTGATGTGAAGACCAGACAAAAGATCCTTCATAGCAGCAAAATCACCAAATCCATGATAGGATTTCTTTGGTACAAATCAATTGCCAACTCCTTTGAGGAGCATTCTACCAATTTGCCACCATTTTCTTTTGTTTCCTCCATGCTTGAAGATGATCTTGGTCTTGAAAGCTCCACTTCCTTGAAAATAGCTGCACCATAAGGAGAGAATCCAAGGCCTCCATGCCTCATGCTGACCATGAAGATCGAGATCACAAAATAGGCAAAAAGGTTGATTTCCAAGGTTTTGCACTCTAGCTTGACTAGTCCACATACTATGAACTTTTTCCATGATAGATCTAATTTTGAAATAAAAAATTATCTTGATCTTATTGAGGCTACATAATTTCTCAAGGATGTAAGTTTCCGTCATGGATGATTCACTTAATCTCAAGAGAAGTTTACAAATGCCTGTAGAAACATGATTTTTCACACTATGAGTAACAAACTCATGTTTGCTCTTACTAGGTCGGAGATAATACATTTGATGACACAACCTCTTGCTTTCAAAATGATTTGAAAACATACCTAAGCCATTAAATACATGAAATATTTCCATATAAGAGGCATCATACAAGACTAGCATTGCCTCACTTGAACTTTGAGATGTAGAAATCTCAATAAAGCAAGATGGTATATCAAATAATGAAAGAGAAGCAAAAGTGAATATTTTGGAGTATATACCACCTGAAAATTGCCCCTCCTTGCCATGAATTGTGAGCCACATAGACTTGGCCTTGCCTCTTGATGATCTCCTTGGAACCATGTGTTGAGAAGACTCCTCCTCACGACCACAAATGTCCATGTGTACAAGATCTAGCAAATTTCTAGAAGTACATTCTGAATCTAAAATGATTGAACTTCTAATATGCTTGTTGAAAATATAGCTTTTACATGGAGTATTAGATTTGCTAATAAAAGGTAAATCTTGTACTAAGTTCTATTTCGACATTTGCTGAATACAATTGGAATTTAAATGGCCTAATCTGTGATGCCACAACATATCATTTGAATTAGTAGTAGTAAAAAGAGCTTGACTACTTGTAGAATAGGAGTGACTGAGTTTGTACAAATTGCCACACCTTTTACTGAAAGCAAAAACTTTTATAGATTCATCAAGAATAGTGTAGCCTTGTCTATCAAATTCGACCTTCTGACCTAAATCTATGATTCTGCTAATTGAGAGCAGATTTTTGGTCAGATTTGGAATGTGAAGAACATTGGACAAAAATATTACATCACCTTTCTAGAATTCGATCCTAATTAATCCTTCACCCACAATGGAATGAGTTGAGTTGTCTCCAAGTTGCACAACTCTAGAATGGGTGTATGACTTGTAGTCATGGAACCAATTTCGATTACCAGAAATCGATATCTTGTTGTTCTTTGACTTTGGTCAAAAATGCAGCTTCATCTTCCTCTTCATGCTGGATCGAGTAACTGGTTGATGCAGCATTTGCTTGTTCTTGGGACTGCATCTTCTTTCATTGTTGTACTTGAGTGTTCTGCAGTCCTTGATGAGATGACCAGTCCTCTTACAATATTTGCAGAATAGGTTATGCGTTTGCTAGAATGATGAGGGAAAATTCAAATTCAACCTTGAGCCAGAATTTGACCCTGAGTAAAAATTATCAGATTAAGTATAGCGAAATATACAAGTCAATAATGTAGGTGAGCACAAGATAATAGCGGACGACACCGCGTGCCAAGGTCAAAAACGTCCAGTTAAATTAGATTTGATCCAAGGTCAAAGGTGCCCAAAAAAATTAGAACCGATCCGACCCAACCTAGGGTCAAAAAAATCTCTCTTTGACAAAAATGACATTGGATTAGAAAATATGCTTGGGTCGAAAAAATTCAATCCTGAATTTTTTGATCCTTGCTGGAAATTCGAGCCTTTATGATTTTTTGTGTTTTTCAAGAATAAGTATATTCAGATTTTTCAAGATGCTCATTACCTAATGGAATTGGGATTGAGCATAGAATTCCAACACCTTTTGCCACCACTTTGTAGTTGTGGTCCATATCCTTCATTATACATCCATCCTTGACAAATTCAACCTTCACTGAATGTTGATTTTCCATCACACCAATAGAAAGCAAACTCTTTTTGAGTCCATGAATATAAAGCACATTGGAAATATTCTTCATCTTACTATAAAAAAACTGCACAAGTACATTGTTGGCACCTTGGATTTGGCATTCTTCCACATTGGCCTGTGTGACCTTGTCCCTATCATGGATTGGTGAGAAGTTCTTGAACCAATCACGTTTCCCGGTCATATGCCTCATGGTGCCTGAATCTATAAACCACCTGGCACTATCATGAACTTGAGATGCCAATGCCGATGAGAAGACACTTGTCGTCATCTTCCCCATCATCTTCAATGATATTGTCCTATTGTTTCAAGTTTCCCGCCTTTATGTCTGCTTTCTTCTTGTAGCATTCGTCTACCCAATGACCATGTTTACATCAATAGTAGCATTTTCTCTTTTTCTTCTTTTTCGGTTTTGATGACGACTCTCTCTCTCATCCTCATCATCCTTGGCCTTCTTTGGAATCCTCTTCCAACCTTTCTGCTTGCTCTTGGCGAGCAATGCTTGATCCTCCTATGGGGTTTGCCTTGACTTCACTACCTCTCGACGTTGTTCTTCCTAAAATGTGATCCCATGTAGATCTTTGAAGGTAGGCAATCTCTCCCTCGAGGCAATGTCACAAGTTGGTCTCTTAGCTCTTTTATTCTGGTGAAGAAGGATACCACTGTTTCACCTCCTTCCATCCTGGTAGTGTTCAAAATCAACTTTAAGAACGTGGGTCAAGCTAGATTTCAAGTTTCCATTCAAAAGATTGAAAAACAGCAATTTGTAAAGCTGAAGATGAGTTTATTTTGGCTGAAAAACCAGCAAAAGGTGATAAAAAAATTCAGGAAGTGTTTGAAAAATCACCTTTGGAAGTGTGATTACGTCAGGAAGTGTGATAAAAAAATTAAGGAAGTGTTTGAAAAATCACCTTTGGAAGTGTGATTATGTCATATGACTTATCACAAAGAGGTCTTCACAAAGCTTGTAAAAGTGTATAATGGAAGCAAAGTTCAAGGTGTTGATAACACCTCTTATCCTATTGAAGGTATTGGAGTGATCTCCATTATCTTACCCAATGGTGAGGAGAAGTACATTCGTAATGTACTTTATGTTTAAAAAATAATGGAGAATCTCATTTCAGTCTCTACAATTATGAACCAAAAATTGATTGTGGAATTCAAAGAAGACAAATGTATTATCAAACACCCAAAGAGATCTCTCATGATCATTGCTTTGGGAACATTGCGTGGTGAATTATTTCTTATGGATACCTATGAGCAAAGGGCTTCATCATTTTGTCTTATTGCATCAAGTTCACATTCTTTGGAATTGGCTGAAATATGGCATGCTAGGTTTGGACATCTCAACTTTGCTAGTTTGAAGATGTTGAAGAGATTCAATATGGTTGAAGACATTCCTAATATTGAGCATCTCAAAGGACATGTATGCGAAGGATGCATACTTGAAAAATTTCAAAGGCAAGCTTTTCCAATTGATGAAACAATTCGAGTTGATGGCAAATTTGATTCGATTCATAGTGATGTATGTGGTCCAATGAGGACCGAACCCATTGGAAGGTGTAAATACTTTGTTACTTTTATTGATGACCTTTCAACATTTACATGGATTTATTCTATGAAGGCAAAATTTGAATTTTTTCAACATTTTAAGGATTTTCTAGCAATGATAGAAAATCAGTTTACTCTTTGAAGATCTTACGTACTGACCGAGGAGGGGAATATATAAAGAATATGTTCGGTACTTACCTTCAAAGCAAAGGTATCCATCATCAAATGACAACTCCTTACACACCTCAACAAAATGGTGTTGCTGAAAGAAAGAATTGCACTATCATGGAGATGGTTCGATGCATGCTCAAGCCAAAGGGCCTACCTCACAAATTTTGGGCTGAAGCGGTTATAACGGCGACATACATTAGTAATCGGTGTCCTACTAAATCCTTGAAGGTATTAACTTATGAAGTTTGGTATGGTAAGAAGCCTATCGTTTCTTACTTTCGTATCTTTGGTTGCACAACTTATGCTTTCATCTCAATAAGCTAAGAACCTAGCTTGATGATAAAAGAGTTAAATGTATATTTGTTTGCTATAGTAGTGAAAGCAAGGGCTATAGGTTGTTTAGTTTGGATACTAATAAAATCATAGTGAGTCCTGATGTTCATTTTGATGAAAAGACTTTCTATGATGTTGCGCCCACTCATGTCATGAAAGGAAACTTTTCCCATGATGCATATGTTGAGATATTTCCAGATTTGGTTTTGCCATCTAATCATGAAGAGGAGAGACTGTCGTCTACTTCTAGTGGACAGCCCACTACTTCGTCAATTTTGCAGTCCACAGTTCATCAAGAAGAACCTATTTATGGTGAAGAGCAGCTTGTTGAAGACATTGGACAACAAGGTCTAAGTTCGAAAAACATTGGACAACAAGGTTCAAGTTCAGAAAACATTGGACATCAAGGTCCAAGTTCAGAACACTTTGGACAACAAAGTGTTGACAAAGGTAAGGCTGTTAGACAGCCCAACCCAGTCTCTAAATGGTTGTTGCAGACTTTGTAGGACAACAAAGTGGATCATTTCTATGAAGGGAAGACTCGTGCCTCTACTAAATCAATAGAATATGATGATTTTTTTTTATTTTGCTTTTACTTATATTGAGAATAGTACAGTAGAACCTGTTTTTTATGGGTAGGTCAAAGGATTAAAATGTTGGGAGGATGCGATGCAAGAGGAGTATAGCTCACTCATGAAGAACCACACTTAGGTTCTTGTTGATCTTCCACATGGGGCTAGAATCTTCATCTCTCAACAATGATATGCAAATCCTCACCCTTCGACTTGATGCTTCATTATTTTGCATTCTTTTCCTTTTATATGTTGGACATAATCGGGGATGAGATTTCAACTACTTTGGTGTGAAATTTATTTGGCGACATGAAGTTCGGACAACAAGTTGCATTTTTTTCTTTCGAGAAGTTACTTCATCTTATGATATACATTTTCATTTAAGGAGGGTGTTGGAATATAAATGAAAATGATGTATTACCATATGTTACTTTGACCCAAGAGGTCGAGAGTTGTGTAACCATGGTCATTTATTATAATAGGCCTACTAATCTTAGAGTTAGCTAAGTTAGTATGAATTTAACTTGGTAGGGACTCGTGGGTCCACTAGGCCTAATTGTGACATTAAGTACCCCAACTTGACATATTGGAGGTACCTTATTTTCTCTATGTAACTTATAGAAAGTTGGATAGTCTATAGTCAAGTAGTCAATAGTCAAGTAGTTGGATAGCAAATAGTCATGAAGTTAGATAGTCATCTTGGACTATGTATATGTGTGCATCCCATTTGTATGAGACACTCTTGTAAGGAATACTGACTATTCTCCTTGGCTGTCCACGAGTTTCTACAAGAGGGTTTCTAGCCATCTCTTTCTTTCTTTTGAGAATGCTTTGTGTGATTGAATAATTAAGATCCTAGATCCTTAGGATTCTATTTTCTACAGTAAAATTGACTTGGTGTACCAAGTGTGCCCCATAAGACTCTGAGAGATGACACTCTCAAAAGGAACCAGAGCAAGTTAGGAAGTCAAGGATTGGGCCTCCAATCTGTGTTGGGCTAGTCGAGTAGTCACAAGTCATGAGCTAGCTTTGGAGCTCGAGTCATGGCCTAATTAGCTCTCGAAACTCATGTCCAGGAGCCAAGTTGATTTTGGCCGTCAGGACAGCTCTTGGGACCCATATCCGGGAGTTAGACTGATTCTTCTAGGCTTGCCAAGCTTAATCAACAAAATAAAACCTAAGTCCAAAATAATATGCTTTACTAGATAGCACTATATTCCAAGACAAAGGGGGCATGCTGAACCACACCAGAATTATAGGAGGAGTCCAGCAGATAGAAACTTGGGCAGCTCAACCAACACCAAGAATCCAATCGCTAGGTCTCAGCTTCCTCTAGAAAACTGCTCAAGTTTCAGTGTCCTTTGAGACGCCGACATAACATGTGATATCAAAGCTGACTAGAAGGTTAGCCACGCGAATCTCATAGGGATGGCCACTTTTTGGGACTCGTGAGGATAACTATTGTGCAAGGTTCTGCTCACAGTGTAAGTGTGAGTGCGTCCACGGGATGGTCAGTAGAACGAGGGACTTAATGCAACAAGGTGTTGCCCTTGAGGTGTAAGCATGGTAAATTCTCGCGATTCGGGCCTGCACGTAGGACATGATGAGACAAATTGTTGCCTAAGTAGGTGAAATCACGGTTTGTGCCTTGTGGGGTGTGGGGTGACATATTCAAATTATAACTCGTGATTGCTTGATTTGATTCAGGTGGTTTAATCTAGTTGGGAGTTGAGAGAAGAGATTGCATTTGTGAGTGGATGACACACAAATATGGAAAGGAGCTTCCATGGGGCAATCCCCAAGATTGTTATCGAGAAAGATTGTGGAGAGGAAGTCAGATTTCATGATCGATTCTGGAGCTTCACATAATTATATCTTGAGGAGCGTAGTGGAATAATTCAGTTTTCCGACAGAGAATGTGACATCAAGCCTCAAGGTGGAAACATCAAAGGGAGTATTGGACGCAGACAAGGTGATATTGAACATCCCATTGCAGATTGAAAGATGGAAAGCTAGACTTAGCTTTCTGATTTTAGAGATGGATGAAATTTGATGTGATTTTGGGCCTCCCTTAGTTAAATGAACAATGAATTGCAATATTGGGTAGGAGCTAAAACTTGGTCCTCTTAAATTACAAGGGACAGATCTATATGACAAGAGCTCTGCCTGGAGGATGCGCAAAGAGTGTCGACATCAAAATCTAGTTGTTGCATCAATGATGAAAAAAATGACGAGGGAGAAGGAATCAAAGTTTTTTCTTTGTGTTTGTCGAGAGGTTTCAAAAGGGAAAAGTGAACGGCAAGAAAATCTGCCAAAAGAGATAGCAAATTTGCTAAAAGAATTTAGCGATTTATTTTTGGAAGAACTTCCAGCTCGACCATAAAATTGAGTTGGTACCAGGAACATAACCAACTTCACGAGCTCCTTACAAGATGTCACAAGGAGAGTTGGTGGAACTGAAATGACAACTTGGCAAATCGATAAACAAAGGATTTACTAGACCTAGCGCTTCATCTTTTGGAGCTCTAGTTTTATTTATGGAAAAGATAGACAAGACTCTTTGAATGTGTGTAGATTACTGCATGCACAACAAGTATACTATTAAGAACAATTACCCCATGCCTAGAATTGATGACTTGTTCGATCAACTCAAACATGCCAAGTATTTTATTTGAATAGATCTCTGGTCTAGATATCACCAAATTCGGATAGCTAAAAACGATTCACAAGCTTTATGGTCTCCTGCCTGAAGTGCATTATCTCCATTGGGGAGACCTTCGGGCATTTAAACTGAAAAAAAAAACATAAACACAGTTAAATGTAATTAATCAAAGATCAGTTAATAGGAATTTGTATATGAAAAAAAAAAACCAATTAAAAGCAATTATTCGAAGACTACCTCTTCCAGATTTGGAAGTCCATCTTGTATTGCAAGCCAATTAAAAAAGTGTTTGGCATTGCTTATTGTATACCAATTACAGCTGACAGAGTCAACCTGTTGGGAGGACTGCAGAATCCAAATTTTAACATTATGAAATATCGGATCAACGCGCAGGATGTTAGAATAAAATCTACAACGGAAACAAGCGCGCGTCGAATTGATATCAAAAAAATATTGATTGAATATCGGATTAGCGCGCACGTTATGAAAATTAACCAATCAATAACTACAAGGGCACATCGAACCGATATTGAAAAATTTATACCTCTGCATCAACCATTTTCAGCTTTGAATATGCTTTTGCATTTGGTACTGGAAAAAGTTCCAATATTTTCTGGATATGGGTTCTGGCAATTGTGTGTGTGTGTGTGTGTGTGTGTGTGTGTGTAATAGAGTTCATCTTTAAACAAACTAGATTACACACACCCTCATCATTGACGTACAAGGACAATACATATAAGCTCCAATGATCACTGCAATCAGAAAACAATAAATTTATGAGAATCAATGTGAAATCAAAATTCATATAAAAAATTCAATATAATAAAATCTAAAAAAAAGACACTTACTTTGTTATGTATGGCAGCATGAGAACTGGAGTCCCCAGTTTGACGTATTGGAGCATATCATCGTGCAGACTTTTGAAATCAGAAAAATCAAATGCAGCCATGAATTGAAGGGGAAACAAGACAACATCTATAAACAATGGGGTCTGGAAAAACTCCATCTAGTACTGAATTGCCCCACCTCCTACATTGTTCCCTAGCATTTTATCCTTACTTTCTAATTCACTTGTATCTAATCTAGAAAGGGGGAGGCCATCATTGGTCTTCGGCATCCTAAAACTATATCGATGACCTAAACCATTAAGATACGTGTTTAACAATTGATCATACTGTACATATTGAGGAGTATTTACAAAGGCAAGTGCAGGGGGTGACAGAAGTAATACAGATAAACCACAAAAAAAATCGTCATTCAAAATTGATTCTACTTTTACACTAACAAAATCATCTTAATCATTTTCAAGAACAGGAGGAGGGGAACTAATATTTACGGGGTTAGGAGGAGGAGGAGATTTAGGAGGTGGAGATTTATTAGGAGAGGAAGATTTAGCAGGAGAAGTTAAAGATGAAGTTCTGGAAGGAGAAGAATGAGACTTAGGAGGAGAATGCCTAGAAGAAAAAATAGTATTCAGAGGAGATGGCTTGGAAAAATCCCTCACTTTATTTGGAGGGTCAAGAGACCTCCTCTTCTTTGAAACACTCTCGTTCTGTATACAGCATAACCATCGTCTGCCAGACACGCTGATCTGATATCCCATACGCATAAAATCATACTGGAACGCATAATGAAAGACTTATGAAAATGTTCTAAATGAATATTATCTCAAAAGAAATTTTTTTGTCTTTACGGTGCCTAAATAGATCAAGAAATTGTAATAATTTTTCTTGTACACTTTTTTCAATGATATCCATTAATTATTTGTTTATAATTGGTTTAATTATTATTCTAGGAGGCTAGTGATTGTCTATTCAATGTATTCTGGTGCAGGTGCGCACTTTGCTTTATTCCTCTACAGATATCTATCTGTCGCGTTGCACCGATATCAGATTCAATATGGCTAGTTCCTCTATGGCCTCAGATGACAAACTTATGGAATTTTTTAATGCCAGTGACATTCCATCTGACAAATTAGAGTATTTTGCTAGTATTTTTTTTTGTTCCCTTCGATATCGATAAGCTAGTTTATGAGAAACGTTATAATTTAATTTTTTATCTTGATAATTTTTCTCAGATTATTAGTTCTCATGTTTTGGATATAGATAATTTTTGTTTCATTCATTTTGAGGACCTTGTACATTCCCAACCATCCTCTGAGCATAAACACAATAGAAAGTACTCTAACATGCATGACCATTTCAAAAGAAATATATACTGTGATATCCACAAAAGAATATGTCATCTTCTAATCAAAAGAATGACTTTTGTCTTCTACATATCTACTGAAATTCTAGATGATGAGTTTGTTGAATCTTCAACTATTCCATTGATCGAAGCATCTGCACCTGTTCCAGTTGATATAAATGATGCAGACACTGATATAGGGGTTGAAGCTGAAGCATCTATGCAGATTATCAAAAAATTCTCCCTCGTTCTATAATCCTCTCTGATTCTCTTCCATCGGCATCTCCTGTTAATCAATTAACTCTACTAGATGTTCCTTTTTATTTTTTAAATAATGAACGTTATATTTCATTTAATGATATAGAAGATGTATTGAATTTGAGAGAGGATGAAATCTTCTCAATTTTTGCTCAAAATTTATCAAATTTTTTTGACATTGTTGATTACTCATATGATGACCTTGAAAGTGAGATAGATTATGATAAAGATGGCAATTGGAAATCTGGCAATGAGGCCTTGGAGGCCATGATTGAAAAATCTAAAGCCTATGAAAAAACTTTGTCTACAGAGGAGGAATTTTTGGAATTTTAAAAAAGATATCCCCCTAGGACTAGATATATTCTCTCCAAAAATGTAGAGGCCATTGGAGGACATGACATTAGCAGAGCAAATATTGTTGATTATGATGATTATGATCTGGTAAGTAGATATTATATTGGTATTGATATTGTTTAGTTTTCTTATTTCTTATTGGTATTGATATTGTTCAGTTTTTTTATTGAGTTTGTAGTGTTATGTATCATTTTTTAATTAATTTTCTTTTCTCGTTTACAGGATGCTATTGAAATAGATGCCTTTGGTATGAGACATGGAGACGTCCAAGGTGTATTAGCCGGAAGAAAAGATGTTTCTCTATCTCATTATTTGAAAAACTTTCAAAATAATGTATATATCATTCATCTATAATCCATATGCAACCACTGTCATTATGGCCATCAAATCATTATCAGTTTGTTAGGCGGCCATAAGTACGCAAGAGGAACATATAAAATAATTTTTGAGAAGAGAGATTTGGCTATCAAGATATTGGGTTATATTCCCAATGAGACTACGAAAAGATCATCTGCAATGGCCCTTTATTCGGGTTACATTGATATGAGCAAGAAGAAAAATTTAAAATTTTTGGATCAATATGAAAGGAGATTATTCCTTCAAATACCATCCGTCTGAATTTTGAAGAGGATGATGATGATAATTAAATAATTTTCTGTAACAGATTTTTGATATATTACAAGGATCTCTCTTTTGTAATGAATTTGAATGCCTTTCGAAATATCGTAATACTTGACGAGTTTTTAGCTTGATATCTAAATTGTGCTCTTCTGTAAAACCATTGAAAAAGTTGAACTAAATATTTATTTTTTGAATTGTGTCCTCCATGATTTGTTGTTCCATGAAATGCTCCCCTTGCTTGCCAATGAGATTTTTCCATGCCTTGTGATGACCAGATACTTAAGCTCCCATGTTCCTTCGCAAAATAAGTTGCATGATGAAGAAGGATGTGCTGCAAACAATAGTTTTGATTAGTTACATCAGCCAAAAAAAATATAAGCCTGAATGAGAAAATTACCAGATAATGATATAGATTAACACCATGTAATGAGTAACGTTGTCTTTTTTCCAACAATCATATACAGATTTTACAAATGTGGTGCAATGATTTTGCAAAGTCCTCATACCTTATGATGATAGGTTTTCTTTCTTGATAACACCTATGAGTTTGTTTAAATTGGTCCACACTTGTCCCTTTTCCACTCGATTACTTCCTGGACGGATTTGATAATTATCATTCATGTTGATGCTATCCCATCAAGTCATTAGTATATATGCATATATGTAAAAACCGAATGAAGCAAGGCTCAAAGGACACAATGTATTTCAATACCTTTTTGACATTCTTCTATATATTGGATAATGATATCATATCCTCAAGCTAAGATGATTACATTATTGGTATGACATTATATGTTGGGTATCATCTACTGATCATTCCAATGTTCCAATTGCCTCTAATGAGAAGATCATTCAATGTTCCAGTTACCTCTATTGGAACATGTACCCTCATGTCACTTCATTGGTCTTGTTGCAAGTCCTGCAATTTGTGTAGTACATGTTTTGTTTGCCCTTATGCTCGCAATTGATGTTGCAACATTCCTTCATGCCAATTTAGATTGACGTGGGGATGTATGTGCTTGCCCTCATGTCACTTCATTGGTCTTGTTGCTAGTCCTGCAATTTTTGTAGTACATGTTTTGTTTGCCCTTATGCTCGCAGTTGATGTTGCAACATTCCTTCATGCCAATTCAAATTGAGGTGGGGATGTGCTTGTTGCCCCTCATGTCACTTCATTGGTCTTGTTGCTTGTCCTGCAATTTTTGTATTTGTAGTACATGTTTTGTTTGCCCTTGTGCTTTGCAAGTGATGTTGCAACATTCCTTCATGCCAATTCAAATTGAGGTGGGGATGTAGTGGATTAAATAAAAGTCTATATGTGGTTTACATGTGAATTTGCATTGCAATCTAAGCAAGGAAGTTGCAATTCAATTGGAGACAATATTGCTCTATAGTGATAACCAAGGTTGTATCCTTCTTTGTAAGAATGGTAATTTTCATAGAAAGAGAGCAAGGCATTTGGGATTACTATATCACTATGTATAGGATAACATGGTAACATAAACGTACACTATGTATTGTCTTGCCATTTAATGCACGAGGCACTCACAAGAAATAAGTTTACAATGTAAGGGATATTGATATTATGTGGCTATTAGTAAGTTTATGTTGAATCAAAAAAAGAGATGAAAGTTTACCTAAATTTTAGAGAAAGGCATGTCACAATAGCCAGGAAAAATGGATACAAATGGTTCTTAGCCCCTATGGGTTGGGAGGCCCAATCTTTATGTTCTTGGCCTTGGGATCTAAAAAATATAGTATGGGCCCCAACCTTTTTTGATTTTTGTTAAAGCTCATGTGTGTGATATGTCTTCATTGTGAATGATCAATCCCTTAAAGCTTATTATTATGAAATGCCATTTTCAGATCTTTCCAGACCTAAGATAGTTTTTCATGTGATCATTTGCGATTTTCGACTATAAAGTACAAATTACAGCTTCTTATACGATCATTGACTATCCAAAAGAGTACTATATGAAGCTGAAGCAAGCAGGTATAGACATTGAAGAAAATACACGAAATTGAAACTAGTTTGAAGCTGTTTCTGACACCATGCATAATCGATTATGAGAATAGCTTCTCAAATTATTATAACACCGCTGACTACCCAGAACAGTACTGAGGCTGAAACTGCTTGCAAATCAAGACATTAGAGAAAGCATATTAGATTGAAGCAGTTTTCAATCTGATTCTGTCACCTTGCTAATTGAGTGGAAAGCCTTTAAACCATGTCGAAATTTATCCCCACAATCTGTAAACTCCCGGACACTAGAAGACAATAAAGAATGAATAATATTAATTAGATAATTTGAAATACATAAGAACAGCAAATTGATATTGATGTGAAATACTGATTCACATTAGAAGACACTGAAGAACGAAATGCAAAGATGCTCCTTACACTTGATATGAAATCGTTATTATTGCATATTCTCGAAGCTACTTGCGTATACAATAAATAATGCAGGAATTATATAAACATTTGCTTTCTCGAAGGCTGAAGCGGATCCGGAGCGACACACCGGCGCCTTATTGAACTTAAATCTTCCTTTTCCGAG
Source organism: Diphasiastrum complanatum (assembly GCA_029204225.1). Lineage (NCBI taxonomy): Eukaryota > Viridiplantae > Streptophyta > Lycopodiopsida > Lycopodiales > Lycopodiaceae > Diphasiastrum > Diphasiastrum complanatum. The sequence goes on along the minus strand of CM055092.1, from coordinate 41,538,735 downwards.
TTGTCTCATCTGCCTTTTCTAAACACGAACTTCCAAGCAACAGCAATACGCTGTAATTTATGCACAAATTAAGGCAGTTTTTTCCGAATGGCAGATAAACCAGAAGCTGCATCTCCTGGAATGGGAGGCCATGCCGGTGGCGCAGCAAAGAAAGGGCGACCACATTTTCCTTGAATTGAATGGCCCTGAACGCAAGTATGACTTGCATGCCGAATCCAACCAAATCCAAACAGGACAGTCGCAACCACTGCAATTACTATGAGACAAGTACATAGCTTGCACAGCTTCCCCACGAAACACATTGTAGCGATTCAATCACTCAATGTGCTAACTGTTGGATAATGAAACTAAGGAGTAATTTCGCTTTTCTCAAAGCTATTCCGTAGTCCCGTTTGCTGAATGAATTGATCTCTTTAGTTCATATTCATAAGCGTGAAGTAAAATGCACAACAAGCTAGTTAAGATGTACTTCTGAAATTCATACCACTCTACAGATGACAATCTATTGTCTTGCTCTGTATCAACCCTACACACATAGCAGAACAGTAGTTGCTGCAGCTCGCAGATCTTGCAAGTCACACTGCTAAAGATGTACTTTGCTTGAATAAATCAATTATGCACAAATAGCAGGAATTGAAGTTGCTGCAGCTCACAGATCTTACAAGTCACACAATGAGGACCCCACTCAACCCGGATGGATCTTCGTGCCTTCGATCTAACAACAATCAGCTGTTCATAGACAGATGTATGTATGCACACAAATCCTTCCAGCAGCAGCAAATGAATGAAGATTGGGAAGGAAGCGAAGAAGGGAAAGCAAAGGTAGGTGAGGTGAGATAACGGATGGTTTGAATTTTGAAAGACATATAAAAGAAAAAAGGGCGTCCCAACGGTAATCAAAATTCCAAAGCTACATTGATTGGCCATAATATGTACTTTGCTTATTTTCTTGGATTCTTTAGTATTGACTCTTAAGTCTTGAGGTAAACGTCCTCATCTACTCTAATCTCTCAACTTTCAAGACTCAAGTCATGCAAAACAAACACAAACACTCTTAACAACACTCTAGATAGTAAGTAGACTCTAAAATGTACGCTTTGAAGTCATCAAGTCTTGAATGTGGGTTCTCACTTTTGGGTCTCTAAGAGTCTCTTGCCATTGGTCCACAAGAATAGGGTAAGGCCCCGGGCGGGCCTTCCCCTGCCGTGACAATCTTTGATTTTTTTTTTGGTTAAAAATAACCAACGATTTACTAAAAATAGTAAGTTTATGATTTCGATTTTCTAAAAATAATTGAAAGGTACTTTTTAATTATAGTAAAAGTGTCTTACAAAGTGTAATGCATTTTGAATGTGTCTAAAAATAGTAATGATGCATTACACATTTATTATTTCTCCAAATCTTGAAATAATAAATGCGAGGGTGATATTGTGGCTTTTAAGGCTTCACAGAAATACACTATAAAAAAATCAGTAGGTTGTTACGTGACATTAAGGGCCAGAGGGACTTGAATCGACCGCAAGGCAACCGCAAACGAAGGAGTTGCGGTCCTTGACAGTTCTACCGAGTGTTGAATCAACCGCAAGGCAACCACAAATGAAGCAGTTTCGGTCCTTAACGGTTTTGACCAGTGTATAAAAGAACTCGCAGATAAAAGCGCTCTCCTTCAGACTAATAGTAGACAAAATACATTCGTTTGATGGTAGTAATTCTCTGGCTATTGATTCTACGGATCCACCTACGATCTTCTATTATACACATACAGCCTTGGCAAGTCCCGATAAAGCAACTCTTGAGCTTCCAAATCCCCACTTCTATTCAACTCAAAGTATGTAGGGATTTTTTTGGCTATTGGTTCGACGGATCCACCTACAATCTTCTATTGTACACATTCATCATCGGCAAGTCCTGGTAAAGCAACTCTTGAGCTTCCAAATTTCCACTTCTATTCAACTCAAAGTATGCAGTTAAAGTGGTTTCATAAGCTCCTTCTATAACCTCATGTAAATCATCCATGTCACTAAAGAACACCAAGTTATGTCCAAGGAGATGAACACCAAGTTATATCCAGGGAGATGAATTGCCAGTCTTGTCAGTACTAGCTTGTGAGCACTCATAGAAAGTCCAAAAAGTTGCCAGCAGACTTTGCTTGTTGAGAAACATTGTGCATTCAAAAACTACTCTATCTCATTGACTGCACTTGATGTTTGACAACCATCCTCTACAGCCTCCGCCGTTAGCATATTTGGTCCCTTGTACACATACTTGTATAAATACTTCACACTACGTATATGGACACACACACCTCTACATTTATGTGGCACTGAATATGTAGAGTCAATTGCAACCACCTATTGTATGGGACAACCCATCTATTGTCCATCTCGATTCCATGTGCCCAAACTTTTTCACCGTTGTCCCTACGTCTATATGAAAGGTATCCATTCACCATCAATGTCTCATCAATGAAGTTCTTAAAACACTTCCCATTTTTCATGCACGGGGTGTGAGAAATTTCAACTAGTTTTGCTATTTCATATTTGGCAACCAATTTGCATATTAGACTTGAAGTTTGACTTTTCAAAGTTATATTAGTCTAAAAGCATTTGAATAAACACTTTTGGAAAGTGTATAGTACACGAGTTTTTGGTAGATTCAATTTGAGTAGTAGAGACATTGAATCTAGTCACAAAAATAGTAGGGATTTTCATTATGGAGGGAAACCAAAGTTTAAAGTTAGGTTTGGACATTTTGACCTGTTATAAAAGGATGTAACTCGTGGGAAGAGAACACATTCTCTCTCTCTTATCTCATTTCATGCTTATACATGGTTCTCTTGCGTTCATCTATCTATCCATTGGTACACTATATTGGGGATATCTTGCAATCTTGTGTGTAGAATATTTATTTTATGTTATTTTCGGATCCACATGTGTAAAATACAGTAGCTTACTATTTATGTACGCACAAAAACTTCATCATATCATACGTTTGATGTTTGATCAGGTTCTTAGTGAGTTTGCATATCTTTCATTAAGTAGATGTTGATTTTTTCACATTGGCAAGATTGGTAGAGGTGATCTATTTCTAACCAAAGCTCAGGTTATGGGTTTGGATCTTGATTGATCCCAAATTCTTCACATGGTATCAGAGCTTGCGTTTCAGGTTATGAAAGGATCTAGCACATCTATCAAGGATTTTACCATGAAGGGAGCGAAAGCAATTAGGCATCTATGGCAGCCATGTTTCCTTCGAATGAGATATTCCGAATGAGTCGTGGAACGAGTATCAGTACACGAGAGAGTAATTATCAGAAAACATTCAACAGTGGGACACAAATAAGTAAATAGAGAATATCTATTAAGTTGTTGTGAATACAACTATCAGATCATGATCCTATGCACTATGTGCTGTGATCATACTATGCTAGTTATAGATTGAATACTATCTCTACTTCTTGAATTACCTTCACTCTCTCTAAAATCTATGATTCTATGGAATCAGATAGTCTGATACAAGGGAGTTCACATAGGAACTCTAATTCATGCTACCACTAATTATTGACTCTTCTTTACCTGATATGAATCATCTCCTATTTCATTACTGATTTATTGTATGTATATACACATCAGTTGCAGTGTCGTGAAGGTTACAACTGTGCGGGTGCTCAGGAAGTGAGTTTAGGTGAGTAATCATTTAATTTTTTTATTTGGAAAAACATGGAGAGCTTTGTAGAATATTTAAAATATGCTCAAAACGTTAGCATTTGTCAGAAAAAGTCAGTTGTTAGAAAGCCATCTATTTGATCAAGTGTAAGATGGCAAAAAGAGGGGGCCCGATTTGTCTCTCAAATTTATAAACTAGGAGATTCGCCTTTCTCCCAAACGCCAATGCCATATGATAAATGAAATTCGAAATTGCCAATTGCAAATTGCCATGACATATTTCAAATAGTCTACAAAGCTCGCAGATTGTTTTTTCAAATGATATTCTTTATTCTGTACTTTGAAATTGATTCGTATTCAAAGATGATTTACTTTTGTCGATTATTCAATTCGTTTTGTTATTGTGATGAGTTGTTTCCTTCTGTTACATTCATACAAATTACCTCAACAATACGTATTGAATTTTGTCAACGTTTTATAATTCTGAATTTGATGGAACGGAACCTTGCTTCCATCATCACATCTAGTAAATTTCCTTTTCTATAGAAAATAACTTCACGTACGTGAAGGTTGTCATTGATAAGACATCTGTCTCCTGATTGTGTCGTCATACATAGAGCTGGCCCTAGTCCCATAACTAGACTCACATATAGTGATCCAAACAAACATATTTTGCAGTAAGATTGAAAATGTTGTCTGATTCTCATTTACAAGTCGCCAAATCTATCATTCATTGGAAAAAGACCCCAAAATTTTGAGATCACGTAATAATAATAATAATTATGTGTTTTTACAACGTACATATTTCAATCTCTTACAGCCTATGAGGGTATCAAAAGCTATCGAAAATTGAACTAGTTTTCATTTTCATTTAGATTATTAAATATTTGAAGCTTAAGTTTCTATGAATAATTAGCTTAACTCTAATCTTTGATACATATTTTGCATACCCATAGTGAATTTTTAACAAGGTGCAAGCCAAAATAATATATTGTTAATCTAAAATGACGATACAAGTATTTCAAAATCGACATCCAATTAGAATATGAATATTAGTTTGCAAAAATAAATCACTTTTATATTGACTACTGCTTTGAGCACTAAGCAAAAGACTTCATCATGATCATATCATGATCTCAGATTCTCATGTCACAATTCAAAACCTACAAGCAACTATATGCACTCTTTGTGCAAAACACACACACTCTAAAACTCTAAAACTCATGAAAGCAAATTGAAGATCGTCGACTGCTGACGTGATTGGTGTGTCAGCTAACTATTACTATTATTATTATGCATCTACTTGGCTTCCTGAAGTACGAGTATCACAGGAGGTGTTAAGACGAATAGTCTATGAGATTTGCAGCAATAATAGTAGCATGAGAATAACAATTTACGGTCTTCTGATCAAAAGAACGTTCATGTGGTCTGGACAGATGAAGCTCGAAAGCTTCGATGGGCGCGTGATTATCGATAGACTACGTATATGCATAGGGTACGTATACAAAAATTTGAACGTAAAGATGAAAAAGATAGGGGCAAGTCTTCTTTTTTGCCTCTGGTATTTTACCAAACGAACACACTACTCGTTCGCATGCAGTTGCTAATGCACGTTTTAATACAGGGTCCTGATGCATATGAAATGATTGTACATCTATCTTCATTTCTGAAAACTAAAACAAAAACTACTTTATATCAATATTAATTCACAGACAACGATTCTGCTCGCATGCAAATACAGAAGCGTAGGTTGTTTGATCATTCTACACTCTTCGTCTACACTGCCCATGATAGTTTTGTTTAGCTATGATTCCTTAAACAAATCTCCGATGTCCCAGCTATGGGCGATCCTATTCGTGTACAAAATCAAGATATGTCTCTTGAACTCTATATACTAACAATTCCTAGGGCTACATGTTTTCCCAAAAAACAAATTTAAGTTCTAAGATTAACTCACCATGCCAAAATAGCTCCGTTTCAACTCTTCAATTTAGAAACTATGATTACACTTTTCACAACACGTGCATACAGAGAACGAGATGAACTTCACATAAATACCTGAAAACTCCTTCCTGTTGTCGCAAGAAAGACAAAATAGAGAAAAATAGACAATAAAAAGCTGAAACATCCACTGATTCCTTGCAAATACAGAAGCTCTGTCCTCTGACTACCAATTTCCGGTCGTTGTAGTCTGGCTAATTCCAAATCTCCGCTCCAAATCTCCGTCCTCTTCCTCTCAACTTCTACTCAGTAGCCTGATTGGCTGCACGTATAAAAAGCTGAAACGTCCACTGATTCCTTGCAAATACATAAGCTCTGTCCTCTGACTGCCAATTTCCGGTCGTTGTCGTCTGGCTGATTCCAAATCTCCGTCTTATTCCTCTCAACTTCTGCTCAGTAAACTGATTGGTTGCACGTCTCCGCTAGATCGTATGTGCAGGTTGTTGATCGCTGACCAGATGCACCTGAAACGATGATGACAAACACATTCAGACACGAGTTTGAACAACTCGGAGCAGGAAATTGATGGTAGAATGATCCCTGCTCAGTAGCCTGATTGGCTGCACGTCTTCGCTAGATCGTATGTGCAAGCTGTTGATCGCTACAAACACATTCAGGCGCATGTTTGAACAAATCGGAGCAGGAAATTGATGGCAGAATGATCCGTATTGTGCAAATAGAATCACGCTACTGAGATTGCGTGCAACGACTGCTTGCAAACAAAGAACAACCTCTGTTCCCCTGCTGCGAAATTCCAGTCACTCCGTTCGTCCGTTCTAGCAACAAGTACGCTGCTTTTTTATATGAAAAGGCAAAAAAAAAAAAGCTTCTATCGTCCTAAAACCGCTCAGTTACTCTTGTTCGTCCGTTCTAGCAACAAGTACGCTGCTTTTCTATATGAAAAGGCAAAAAAAAAAAAAAAAGCTTCTCAGCGAAAGAACGATTAGTGAATCCAGCAGAAACGATGCGGTTTGCAGTTTTACAAAATGTGCAGCTTTCAACTTTCTATTTTACACATGAAATCAAAGTCGTTGATTACAATACTATTAACGCTCCACAACATGCCACGTGGCTATCTGCCTGAACAGAGAACTCGAAATCGGGTATAAGACAAAATTGTAAACAATTACCATCTAGTATGAGAGAGTGCATTCTGCATAAAATGTGATTGATACCTCCCAAATGCAAAAACACCTTTCCAGAACTTCCCAAATAATTGCACAGATTCAAAGTTCCTTTTAGAAAATGGATAACTTCTTGGAAACTCTAAAAAAAATCATTTGTTATTAGTGCATGTAGCCACGAATGTTGTCTTTGATATTGTAGCCATCTTCATTGGTGACTTCATCATGACTTGGTGACTTCGTAACATAATGCCTTGGTAACTTTGACTTTTTTTATTAAGCGGCAATAAATAAATAAAATAAAATGAGACATAAATAATATAATAAGTATGGAATATAACATATAACTAGAGAGAGAGAAAAAAAAACATCTTGGTTTCCAAGGGTGATAACTACACGAATTCACAAGACATGGAACTTTTTTTTGGCTTATTTCGTTTGCCTAAATTTCTTGGTCCCATGCTTGTAGATGATTAGTGTTCCAACTTACTAATCTTATGTTTTGTCTTCTTTTTTGAGAAAGTAAAATCAATGCAGACTAGGACATGTTTCCATAAAATCATTCAATATTCTAAAATGATAGGCCACTTAAAAATTATTCTCTCTCAATAGACAACTTTTTTTTGTTCTTTTTTCTTTTTGTCAAGTCACTAGCTGATTTTCCATTTCTATAATTGCCATAAAAATTTATTATTTCTCCCTTGTAAAAAAAAAAATTTCTTCATGTAGATCTCTTTATCACCTTTGTTTTTTCCTATAGCTTTGTGATATTGTTGTACCAAAGACCGTTACAATGGTCTACCTTTCTAGCTTCATTTTCTAGGTTGAAGTTGATATCCCTATAGGCTTTAAAACTTTCATTGGAGAAAATTTGGCCTTGAAAAGGACCCTATATAAGGATTGCCATGTAGGATGACAAAATTTTAACACTGTAAAATATACAAATAAAATATTTTTTGCCCACAATTTTGCCCGCACAATATTCGATGGTTAATATAATCTGTGGTTGTAAAAAAAATTGTAACTTTTGAACCATCTTCGGTGGTGAGCACAAATGTCACTGGGTAAAAACAAGCAGCATTTCAGGAGTTAAAAGAAAAGAGCAAAATGACCTTTTTTATGAAAATTTACCAAACACATGTTACAACAGGAAGCTTCAAAAGAATGTGTCTTTATTATTACATTTCTAGGCATTAAAACTAGAAGCTTCTGAGGTTCTAAATCAGATTACAATTTTGTTCAAAAAGTTAAGAGAACAGCAGATAAGCATGGTATAATGCCAATGATGGGTGGAGAACCCACACTCGGGAGTCGAGAGCACAAATGCTGCTAGAATTGTAAAAGAAGGAACAGAAAATAACTAAGAGGAACTAATAGCAGGTTGCTGCCCCATTACAATAAACCCTAAACTTGTTTTATTGATTTGTGTGTGGGGTGTGGGAGAGAGAGGGATCAGATGTAGAAGTCTCGCATCGTGGTGGCCGGGAGACGCATTTGAAGGGAGCTTGAAGGGCTTAATTAGGATTCACCATGCCCTTTCAGCCCAGCTATATTCTTGCAAAAAAATTCACTATTCAGTTAGCACTAACTAGCTGAAGACCAAAACTTGGGAGCTGTTAGCTAACAGCAGTGGGGGCAGCATCTTCATTTAGATAGCACTAATTGAAAAATGCTACTGGCAAACGTGTACGCACCCCAAACCGAACCTTCAAAAAAAGGAGCTCGCATAAGATATTCATACCATCTCCCTGTGAACTTTCTGTCACAGCGCTGCATCTGCCTTATTGAGATCCTCGAGTATAGTAGCTTTAACATCTTCTGGCAAGGCTGCCCTTGGCCCGGAGGTAATGTAAAATTGACCAAGAACACGCAAGACTCTGGCCAAAGCTTGAAATGAATCCTGTAAGGATATATGTTCATACAGATATCAAAACCCTAGCGACATAGATATCAAATGCCTAAAGAAAAGGTAAAGTGAAGGTTACTTGTGAGGCCAACTCCTTGGAACCCCTCCAACTGCTCAGATAGACGCGTATAGCTTCCTTGGCTGAGTCGCCGCTTCTTCGGAATTTCTCTTCGTCTTTGGCATCCTCCTTCAGAGACTCCCGCAAAGCCCTTACCACCTCCCTCGCGCTCTGCACATAGCTCTTTGGAAGCTTTTTCCCACTCTTCGTAACTTCTGTTGGATCAAGAAACGATTCTAACCCTCTGAAGACATTGCTGTTGGCATTCCCAGTGTCCTCGTTCTTGATCACATCCGCCCAAACCCGCCCTTGAGACTGCCAAATCAAGAGTGTTGCAAGACTGAGAGACGACAAAGGAATGGAAAACTTGCGACGACTGATCTGCTGCGAGTGACAGTGAGACAAAGGGTTGCGTGAGCGGCCTGAGGCGTTGTCAGAAACCTGTGAACAAGTGCATGATGATGTTACCTGCACACAAACTACCCCAAGAAAAAAGAAGAAGCATGCATCACAAACCCTGCCGTTGATCCATCCACAAGACTGAGAATCCAATACTCACTTTCACTCAAATAATAATAAGATCATCACCGGATCTAGGATTGGAAACGAAGAAAGTAGGAGATTGATTTGATTGATTACCTTTGGAGAGGGAGGAAAGGGAGGACGGATCAAAGAGCCATAGCCTTCGAGCAGCAGGGTGGGAGACTAACGGTGTGGATGATGATGGTGCTGCTGCAATAGAAGCCATAGATAGATAGATATAGCTATTATTGTGTGTTGTGCTAGAGACCAGGGTAAATGATAAACCTCACTATTGCATTATATCTGGCCTGCTTAGAATGCCCTTTCTAACACCCTTTTTAGCTTTGATGCTATAGGGAAAAGGAATTGTGATGATGTGCAAGGAGAGGAGCCGAGGCGAGGTGGTGGTATTGTGATGATTTGATAAAAGGCAAGGCAAGGTGAGGCGAGGCGAGGTGGTAAAAGCACAGTGGTGGTATTGTGATGATTTGATAAAAGGCAAGGCAAGGCGAGGCGAGGCGAGGTGGTAAAAGCACACGGTGTCTGGCTTAGGTGAGTTTGAGCATGGAAATGAGTTTTAATTATCTATTTCTAAAATGAGAATATCGTTTTATTTGTTGTTGCGTTAATGGTAAGCTATTGTGATAACTTGCGAAAAACAAAGGTTGCCATGCTTAGGTAGGTTTGAGCACTAAAATGAGTTTCTGTTTTATTTATTTATTTGTTTCTGAAATGCAACTGTTGTTTTTCTTTTTTTGCTGCATTAACGGTAGGGTATTGTGACAATTTGCTAAAAGCTGAGATGCCACTTTTAAGTGAGTTTTAACGTTAATATGAGTTTTTGTAATTTTTTATCAATTCTCAATCTTTTTTTTTTTTTAAATTTCACATCAATTTGAAAGCCTGAGCTTAAGGTGAAGTTTCTCGTGATTTATCAATCACCTTTTATATTTTGTTATTTAATTATTTGAATGCCTTACATATGGCAAAGCTTTTCACAATATATTATTTCACCTTGTTTTTTTTTCAAGTTTTATGCGTTTTTTGATTGATTGGTGAGAATAATGTGTGGTATTATTTTGGTCACATTAGCAAAACATTCAAGTGCTATATATGGAGAATATACTGAAAATGCAATAGTCCAACTTTTTTCCATGACCATTTTAGAGAAAGCACGAGAGTGGTGGCTTAAGAGGAGGCCTCCGCTTATTTTCAGCACCCTGACGGGTGCTGGCACACATTAGGGTGTTGACTGTTGCCACCCTGCACCTCCCTGCCTCGTCCCTATGCCTCTCCCATCCCTCTTGCATCGCTCTCCATAGATGGTGCATCCCTCATGCCCCATCCATTGCACTCTGTCCATGCTCCTGGCTTTTCAACCTCATGCCTGAGCTAGTATCGACGCCCCTCATGGTGGTCAGCAGTCGCCCTTCAGTAACCCAACAACATGTCCCACAACCCAAAAACGTTGCAGCCCACCAAAAATGCTGCAACCTCGCGTCCTACATCTCACCAAAAACACGAAGTACAGGCCCCCTCACGTCAGGCACGTACCCTCTAAAACTTGCTTTTCACAGAAACAAAGGCAAGAGAAATGGCTTGTGGAGCATGGAAGGAAGGAGGACATGTGGATTTTAATGCATGTCGAATGTTTTAAAATTAATTCGATTTGGATTGGTGATAGTGAAATTAAGAATTTGATGATGAAAATCAATTTTCACAATTTCAATCCATATTGAACGAGGTTAAAAAATCTCAATTATGTAAATTTTTAAAAAATCAAAATTATTTTGGATTTTTTCATAAGCTTTTAGATATTGATTAAAATAAACCTAGCTTGTAAAGTGAATGACTTTACTGAGATGTACTCAATCTATTTATGAGGTCACAACTAATTTCATTTTTAATTAAATATTTCTAGATTTGTCAAGTAATTAAAGTAATTTCTTGTTTTAGGTGATCAATAATGGTCAAAGATACCACAAGTCTAGAAGGAATGATTTCCATGTCGACATATTTCCAAATCTGCTAATAATTGAGTGTAGTAGTTAACGAATGAACAATCAGAACACTTTGCAGGACTAGTATATGGAAATTCTACTAAATCAAGTCAAGACTTTATCCTCGTTGAATATGGATTTTTAACTAGAACCATTTTCGGAGGAGAAGAAGGAGAAGACGCCAAATGAAATTCTTGAAGAGAAATAAATTAAGAGTGTTGTTCTATTTTTTTGTAATAAGGCAGTTAAAATTCTGATAGGATCTAGTGCAGTATACAGATCACATCAATTAATCACCATAGCCACTCCTCACAAGCTCTCAAAGATGGCAGAACAGAAGTAAATTGTATTACAAGAGAAAATTGTATATATACCAAAAGCCCTAAGATGCATGGGCTCGACAAGATCCAACGAACAAAAATGTTGGCTTCTTTCACAAGGTACCAGGTTGCTTCTTCCCCAAGTCACCTTTGCTGACCTAATAGAGAAAACAATGGCTATTTATACATGACTTAATACACAACCATTCCTCCTCCATCTTCTCTTCTCTTCTCTCTTCCTCTCTCTACTAAGCTATACTTCCCAACAACTAATTATGCCCTCATGGAGAACAAATTTATGAATCTCGGTAAGTTAAGAGAGCTTCTTGGTATACAATCATGCACTTTTCACTTGTGAAGGATAGCGAATTAGCATCCTTGTTGACCATCGCTGGTTTACTAAGCAAAAGATGGTTCTTTTTCATCATTGTTTGATGTTGGTTGGTTGCCCTCCTCCTAGCTGGAGATGCGCCAGATAATCAATGATTTCATTAGAGGAGTTTTAAATCCAAAAAAGACCCTTTGTAAAGATTCTTTTAATATTTCTTCTCAATTTTTTCTTACACGTGGACCAATCAAAACACTCAAATTTGAAATCTACGTAACAGAACTTTTTGAGTCCACATTTTGATTCCACACTAAAAATGGCATAACTTTTTAGTGGTAAGTCCAAATTTAGCGGAGTTTGGTGCATTGGAAAGCGCTCAACAAGGGCTTTCCAATGATATGTTAGATGGCATACTTCACTATGATTAAAAAGTTATGACAAGTCAAAAGTATTAGTGTTATAATATTTTAATAATATAAACTACATCTTGCACGAATTCTTAAAGGGTCTTTTTGGAGCTCAAAACTCTTCTAATGTTACTTCATTTCCAATAGGTAAACTATGTACAAAAAGCGTGGCCATCATAGTTTTTTTTTTTTCACTAGTAATTGATAGCAAGAAAACATGGCTAATGGCCTCAACCAATGCTTCAATTTTTGTTCTTTTTGTGCATATTAATGCCTCATACTTTTGCTCTTCATCTTGCTCTTATAGTCATAATTGATAAACTTCTTCTTGTATGACGAAGAATTCTTCACTACTGAGCACTCTTTTAGTATGCTTTCAACATTTAGTTCCATTTGAAGCTTACATACTAATCCATTTACTCTATTTCAGCCTACTGATCGTTTGCACCAAGCTATTCATATCACATTCATTTGTATCTTTGCTACATTACTTCAAGTTAGGTATGACTTTCAAACTTAAGACTTTTTATATGAATGAATGTAAACCATATGGAACTCAAATAGGTGCTTAAGTAAAAAACCATTATTTAACTTACAAAAAAAAAATTGAAGTCTTGACCATAAGTGTCGTAAAAAATTTTGGTATTGGCAAAGAGGGATAACATTAGATACTGTCCATGAGAGAGAGAGAGAGAGAGAGAGAGAGAGAGAGAGAGAGAGAGAGAGAGAGAGAGAGAGAGAGAGAGAGAGAGAGAGAGAGAGAGAGAGAGAGAGAGAGAGAGGAGAGAGAGAGAGAGAGAGAGAGAGAGAGAGAGAGAGAGAGAGAGAGAGAGAGAGAGAGAGAGAGAGAGAGAGAGAGAGAGAAAATTCCACATAGTTCGGACAAGTCAAGACCAAACCCTTTGAAACCTTTATTCATAAACTAACAAGATTATAAATAAAGCTGAGAAGTTCATACAATACTCAAAAAAGCATAGTACAGTACAATACATTTCAAGACATCCAGCTGGTACCTGCCACCATACCACCACACAAAACCGCGCAGGTTAGCACAGTGAGGAAGACAAGTGTCAAAGTCGGACGTCAGTTGTTATCCATGCACAAAATAGGTTCTACTACTTAATAGCATTTCTAAGACCATGTTAACTTTTAGTCCAATTTTTCCATTCAAGTATCACAAATAGCAATAGGCCGAACCCTGTCATCACTGTATACACCAAGGCCGCAATCATATTGATCAGTTGATAGGGTCTTGGTCCTTATTAATATAATTCACCTAGTTTAGTGTATTTAAGGTTAATTGTATATTATAATTGCCTAATGACAAGGTTAGGTTTAGATCATGAGGTTAGTATTAGGGCAAATCCACGCCATACTGAACTTGATGATTACTGAACTCATTCAGTGAGTCGTATTCTCATGCGCGTGAGAAATCAAGTCATAATATTCACTAACCATTAGCATTAGGTATAGGCAGGAACATCCTTGACGATATTAGGACAAATCCATGCCATACTAACTCGTGTATCAAACAAGGATGTCAACATTCAAGCATAGCTCCATGTGTGCCAAAAATGCCCACATCTAAAAAAAAAAACCTAAAAAAACTTACGGGACTTTTTGGTATAGATAACACAATAGGTGCTATGTTTTAGACATAAACTATTCTACTCAGTTTTATGAAGTAGCATCGTTTACAATAAGAATTATTACAGGTTATGGTAGAGAATCCATATCAAGTCATGAGCCAGTTTACACATGGTTTTATGCTACTAAAAAGCAGTGCCAGAGTTAATAGTAACCCCATCACTAGTTCATTTATAAACCGCATTCCTTCAAGCGCAACTATTAGTAAAGAACAAGTAGGCTTATCGAACCTGGATAAGCGTAGCCGTATGTTCCTATGGTGCCATGATACTTCCATATAAAAAGTACTTTAAACTAGTACACAGTAAAAATGTTTTAGTCTTGTGATACCGAGTTTAACACCCATTGTAATACTCAAATCATAACTTCAACAACCATGAACTATAAGCTCCTCTCTATCAAGCTAAACCTTCTTACATTCATTACTCATTATGATCAAAAGGCAAATTTTCGCTAGCAAGTGTAATATCTAAATAAATGGGAGGTTGAAAAGAGTAACTTAGTAATGGATCATCTTCCAAGGAGCCACACACAAGGTCACTGAGGCCGCACTTGCAGCCATAAGAATCTCATCCGGTACGCACGCCTCACCCAATCACAAGCACGCCAAACAGGCCATCAAGCCATACATTGACCTCACCAACGATGGTTGGCAACCTCAGGAAAGACCACATCACATCTCAAATCCTTCACATGATAGTGGAGTCTTACATCAAGTTGACCAAAGCCCCTCTTGAACCATATAACTGGTTCAAGACTGTTTTTGGTGAGCTCAAGCGAGCTATTAAGGCCAATACAAAGGAGCAGTTCGCCGCTGGCTCTCTATTGTCCCTCTTAGCCGCTTCTCACTTAGAAAACAGAATCCATGGCTTCCACCTGGATTCTGTGCTTTCGGTTTACGAAGAAGCACCAGCCGAGTCATCTCACCAGGCCTCAAGTTCTCATAGTCGTCGTCGTCCACGCATCGAGATTGTAATTCCTGACTCGCCTTAAAACCATTGGTCATAATGATTGCTGCAGCAAAGCCAGAACTTCATTTTGAGTGTTTTGACAAATATTTGCTATTACTATGTTTAGACCTCACTTATAATGTCTGTCGGTTATCTCTAGGCTTGTTCACCATATCAACAATAGAATATTGATCTAACGAATGCCTCCTTGCATGGCCTATAATGCTCTCACCTCTTATATCCATGCATTACTTATCCACTAAATGTCAACTCTATATATAGGCATAGTTTCCTATGTATACACTAAAGACATATCCAATCATAGTTGTGGCTCCCTAAGTACCACTATATTCTATCTCAAAGTAACCCTAAATCAACCTCATATAGGCCTCTCTTGAGCTCAAGTTAGCGACTAATTAGCTTGAGTTAATTAGAGACATAACATACCTCTCTCCCTGGATATGAATCCATTCTCATAATTGAAAATCAAAAGAAAATTCATGTTAAGGCTTTCAATTCCTTCCCAAGAGTCATCATCTTTATTTGACCTTTCCAAGCAAACCAATTATGGACAAGCCAATTTGAATGAGTCTCCTCCATCTATGTGTCATCCAACATGGCATCACAATTGGCATGCAAGTCCAAACTTTTTATCTCCCCCACATAAGTGCTATCTTTTCCATTGGTATTCTCACCTTCACAATCACCATATCTAGCTTCATTCTTGCCACATCCGTTGCTATTGCCATACTTGTCGCTATCTCCACCCTCCCCTAACTCCTAAAAGTCCATAATGAGAAGTAGCATCTTGAAGCTTGAAGTCTTGCCAAGTTTAAACCCACAAGTGCTAAAGATGTTGTAATATTGCCTTTAACATCATGTCATTCATAGTTGTTGTGTTCCCTTTTTGCAAAAGTCTCATGAAATGCTTAATGTGGTTTTCTCAATCTCTTAAAAGCATGTACCATACAATTGTTTGTGCAATACAATTTTTGATGCTATCCATTGACATTGGAGTGTTGAAATGACAACTTGAAGTCTAAGGGTTTAAGATTGACATTGGAGAATTACAATGATAACCAAAAGTCAAAGGAGAGTCAACTACTCAAAGCACTGAAAAAAACTACCTCCTATGAAAAAAGAGTAGCTTTAAAGTTTTGCATGAAATTTACACACGTGTATTCATGATGTATGGTGTATCTATAAGAATCAAGAGTCATAATGTATGGTAAAAATATTGTTTTTTTTTATCCCCAATATGCACTACTTTAATCAGTGATGCTTCTAAATCTTTTGGATATATGTGTTCCCTACACATATTTCAATGCTATCAGTTTGGTGCATTTCAACAATGAAAGTAGCAATGAGACTGATATTTCACTGTGCTCAGTGGTTGAGAAGCAGTTTTTGCAATTTACCAATTTGCTTGGCATTTGAGACAAATTAGAATTTGCATGGGCAAACTTGTAGCACTTTCTTAGTGGTAAACAAGATTAGGAAGGAACCATCCCCAAAATGTAGCCTAATGGTTGACATCTTATTCCTTCACCTTGAGGTTTGGAGTTATATTCCACTTTACTTGGGCTATGATAGTAGCTAAAGAACGATGTGAATCAATGCCTCCCTGTAATTCTATCAGCTAAACTCGAGATACAAAACTGTACAAGAATTTACAGTAACACGTGTTGAGGCTCACATGGTATAAAACTTTGAATTCATTAATGAAAACAGTTGAGCTTAATATCTACCAATGGCCTCAAACAGAAGCCACGAGAGCTGGAGAAGAGAACTCGTTTTCCATCATCATGAGAAGGAAGTTTGACATGAACCACCTATGAGAGCTGGGAAGCATTTGGAAGCCTCAACCTGGTTATCATTTAGCATCTGCGGGCAAGCCTGTGGTGAGACTTGAGCAGAAAAACCTTCTACAAAAGAGCATTTCCAGGTACTGAGCAGACCTGAACCAGTCTGTAGGTTGATGTCAGAAAAACAAATGTGCTTAAATGGGTTCTCTGGTATACCCTCAATTCGTCCAGGTCGATCCAGCGTGTTGCCAAATACATTTTGAATAGAAATACTGCCCACATCTGGGGCTGCTTCAGCATTGTAATTAGCATCTGGATGCTCACCAGATGATCCTAGCAAAGATATGGCAGTTCCAACATTTACAAGCTCCACATTCTCTATTGAGATATTGTGGATATAAGCTCCCCTGCCCACGTTAGTCCGTATTGAGATCCCTGTTTTGGAATTTACCACTTTAAGGTCCCGCACCTGAATGTTTGATACTCCTCCGGATGTCTCACTTCCAATTGCAAATCCAGATGCCAGTTTTGTTTGTCCAGTTACTCTGTGGATGTAGATGTTCGAACTAGGTACTCCATAAGCAATCCCATACTCGTCCCAACCACTCTTGATAGCAATCATATCATCGCCATTGCTTATGTAACAGTCTTGTATGCACAAATCAGAGGAGGAATCTGTCGAAACAAACCATAATTGTAAAACTCTTCTATTGATGACATTGTATGGAGGATCATGCTAAAAGAGAAAATAATGTTGGATGCATGCTAGACTTACGGCAACTATTACTACAACCACCAAAATATCAGACACATCTTGCCACTTCCACTTTTCTGTGTGCGAGCACCAAAGTCAGCAAGTAGATAGTCTTTTCCAAAAATCTTCATCAGGTGTGCAATCAGCTTGCTTTCCTAGATTATGAGTTGCTTAAAAATGAGCCGTGGCATCTTCAATTTACAGTGAGAAATTAAGTGACAATCCATGAAAATTAGCACAAAATGAAGCTTGCTGAAAGGTAAATAAAAGTTTTTAGCTTCAGTGACTGGCCAGATATCAACTCAGCTGGAATGTCAGGGAGATCAAAGACAAAAGGTCTAAAGTTATTTGGCTCTACAAGAAACCTGGCTACCAGGATAAACGTATTATTCTGAAAATCTAGACGGTGGGACCAAGTATAAACTTGTTGGAGTCGACTGATTCATTTTATTTGCAGTAATCAAGTTACTACGTTAGTAAAATAATAAGTTTTGGATATCTCTGTAATAACTCAAACATAGCATTAGGATAGCTTGTTTTCTTAAATTACTCTAGCAGTTCAAATTCCTGGACATGAATATTGGATTGCAAGCAGAAGTAACCCACTAAGAGGGGACTATTCACAATAAAGTCCAGAAATTTTTTCAAAAGGTCAACTGATGACTTAGTTACACTCAGGCATATGAAAGCCACTCGAGACCGACGGTATATGGAAAAACTGCAATTGGTAAAGACAAGGACTTCCAGCATATATCGTTTATCTAATAGGCAGAACAAGAATTGCCACTTCAGGAAATGCATTGCTTTTAAGATTAGAAATCAAATACTGTTTTTCATGTTTGCAACAAAGAACTGAGGAAATGCTGCACACCTGGATCGATACCATCTGTATCAGGAGAGCCTTGAGGGGCCAAAATCGTAACGAATTGAATAAGCATGTTCCTGCATAGAATTTGAAGTCAACTATATATAAGGAAGCTTTACAGTGTACAGATGCATCGTTGACACTTTCGGAGCTTTAACATCATCATTCAGTAGTGTGAATTTGCAAGTAATTAATCTGCATTTTGAAGAGATGAAATCGCATTGCTCCAAGTACACATTCAGTTCACTATAGAGTATAGTTTACTAGAAGAGGAAAGTAAAACCTGCTGTAAACAGGGTGTACTGTCCAGAATGGGGAATTTTTGAACGTGACATTGTAGATAATAATATCTGATGAATGCATAAACTCTACCAAGTGTGGCCTTGTGAAGTTAAGCAAGCCCTTTCGAGACCATTGCCACCAAACAGCGCCTTGACCGTCGACAGTTCCATTCTCACCTGGGCAGAAGCAGGAAATAGACCATTTGAATGTCAGCTGACTCCAAGTTCGTTACTTGGGAGGCCAAAATTCATATATGATACGAGAGTTCTGTCTTTAAAGTTCTAATTAATGACAAATGTAACAAAATTTCTCAGAATCCTATGAAGAGTGTAAAAATTCATAAAAGCTTTTTTAGGACTAATCCGGTGCAAACGTCATATCAAAATTGAGGATAACCAAGTGACCTGTAATAATAACATCTGTGAGACTCTCTCCATGGATAAGGCTGATATGCCTTTTGCCAGGAAGTTCTCGACCTCGCCCATACGAAGGAAGTGGATCTATCACTGGCCAGGAATCTGAATTCTGAGACAACAAATCCAGTAGGCATCATGGAGATTGCCTGGTCAGTCACATCATTGACATGCTCAATCATAACTGTACGAAGTAAAGATCAGTAAGGAATCACAAGTAGCTGAGTTCAGTAGATTTGCCAAATTTCTAGTAGCAGCTGCCGCTTCAAAAAAACTTAATTGCTGTATTTGCTTTTTGAAGTCCAAAGTTTAAGAATGGAGCTAAATCCCAGCCTGAGCTGGTGTCAGAGGCTAAACGCAGGACTCAAAATCATAGCAATCATAAATGAGGTGGAGGGATGAAAAATTAGGTCTGCAGCTAGTCTGTGCATTTAGCTCCGTCCGCAGTTTTACACTTCTGAGAATGAAGAGGAAACAAGAGTTTGTCAAAAACACAGGAAATTAAGAGAGCCGACGTTTTTCGCTACAAGCAGGCACATCTATTTTTTACAAAAACCTCCGCATACATACCAATCTAATGCACATAGATACCTATTCACAGATGTATTCGAAGAGTAAGAAAAGTACCGACAAAACATTGAATTTATATGATTTCCTCATTTCAAACTAATAGTCTTCGGAAATAAAGAGCAAAAGGAATTTAGCGTACTTTCGCAGAAAAAGAATCCCCTCAATTCCCACATCAAACTTTTGATGCGGCTATTCTAGAGAAACAAATCACATGATGCTTGAGAGTTGGGCAGTAGGCCAGATTGCAAACGAATCACATGACTAAATTCTTAATACTTATGCACGGTTGCTTGTTTCTAAAGTTAGAACTTAATATATGCGACTTCTATCATAAAACTCAAACAGTAGACGTCTAGGCGTAAACGCTTTGCTTATTATACAGCAGAGTTTGAAAACTGTGTGGCAGAGAGCTAGTATTCAACCATATCGCCCACTTTGATTGAGGTAGGCGATTCCAACTTCCACTAGAAAGGAAGGATAATATAGCTGTGGAGTGTGGGGTCATAACAACTGAAAAGCTGGAAAAACAAATGATAGATTAAAAGGTAGTACACACCGGTGATCCAAGAATAACCGCTCCGTTCTGCAAGTAGAGAGTGAGATGACCACAAAGGTTGAAGCTTCCAGTAAGCCATGTCCCAGTCGGAATGTTCAGCTGAGTACCACCTTGGTCCGCAAAAGAAGCGGCATAGGCTATGGCTTTGCGAAATGCATCCGTGTTGAGAGTTGCACCATCACCAACGCCACCGAAGTCTATTATGGACACAGTCCGAAGACGTTTGGGCAATGGCAGTGCCAGATCTTTTGTAGTCCCGCAGCTACATGCATCTATGTTCAGAGCAGCTATCACATCCTTCGAGTTACAAAAGAAACATAAAACTACAAGAAGTAGAATACACAATGACTGCACAGACCGATTCCCCCCCATTGAGCTATGTCTAGTATGAAACTGTGATCGCCCGTGTGACGGAATTAAAAGCAAACACGAGCTGATGCCGACTTCTGTCAACATTCGGACTACATTGAAGCTATGGGAGGGGCCAGAACCTTATCATGTTAGTTGATTCTAAGCTTAAAATTTGCTGATTGCCCGTAGTAAACTACCTTGTATTGTAGTATTAGCATAAACGTGCCTGATCATGTTCTTTTTGTGTTCTACTTGTCAAAGGTGAATATGTTTGTTTGTATTATGTATACTTGCCCCTAGCAAACTACGTTGACTGACACTCTATGTACTGGAGTATTGGCATCCTGATCATGTTCTTTTTGTGGTTAATTTGACTGGAAGGTTGAATCTTTTCAATATGCTTATAGCACTGAATTATGCAAAGTTGACAACAAAGCGCCTGGGCCCTGGGCCACACTCAATTATGCGAAGCTGAAGACAAGGCACCCGGGCCCAACACAGTTGCGCTGCAAGCGCTGCTGCTTAAGAAAACGAGGTGCAATCTTTCCAGGAATCAGCACCATAGATCTGCGGAGCTCAGGCAAAGCAAACTGCCAAACAGCAACTCACCAGATCAAGATGTAGTACCAACGTCGTAGACAGCGACGTAAGAGCACGTCAGACTAGAAAGCTGCTACTCCAAAAACAAAATAGCAGCAGCGACTGCTATACCAGCTACACACAGTAGCACCATGGCCTCTTGTTACTACTAGTCCCAATGCTGTGATCGCAAACCATACTACTGCTCCCATCCCATAATTCATAGCAAAGCCAGCAAGACAGACAGTGATGCAGAATAAGAATCCGGATACAGCTGCCGCAGCATTTCTTATGGAAGAGGGAGACGAATTATGAGCCCAACAGCGGAAAAAGGCGAATGGAATGGAAACTGGAATGCATTTTATTAATTTGCTCGATTATAACGACTCGCGATGGGCGAGATGAGGTAGAAGGAAAGCTTTGGTTGGAAATGTGGAGACTGGGAGAGTGATGAAGAGTCTAATTACTTCGAACAAAACTTGAAAGCCCAAAGAAAAACAAACATCCTTTCCCTCGTTTTTTTTTCCATTAATGGTTACGGACGCTTCGTTAGCCCCCGACAGAGTTTGGAGTAGACCCAAGAGAACCGTATCTGGTCATGTGCAATCACAGGAGGGGACCCAACTTCTAAAGTGGCCCCAGGGCCAGCCTCAGCCTCCAGGCCAGGCCCCAAGGGAGCCGCATATCCTAAAGTCACGCAAGGACCTAAAGAGTGTTCTAAAGGGCCTCTTCACGTGTAGACCCATTCTTGATGCCATGGAGCACACCACCCGTTTTTGCAAATCCATTTCATAACCATTCTCTATGCATTTCACCCATTCTACCTGTTGAATCAATCTCCCAGCTGCCATTAACCCACTATAACAGGTGTACAAAGTAAAGATCTATCTTCCAAAACCTATATCACCTACTAAACAGGTCAGGACGAGTTGGAGGCTGTGACCCGTACTCTCCCATCTCATGAGGGCAAGCAAGAGCTTGGCAAGGATGACCCATTGCGTGGGTCCATGTGAAGTTGATATTTTGACCTACGACCCATTCTTGACGTCAAGATCGTGGGCTGAGTTCCCCCTCATGCAAAGACACTCTAAGTTTGTGTTTGGAAAATCTCTTGGAAGTTATCCTATATTTTTTTGTAATCAACTTCATGTATCAGATTTTGAAAATTAATCCTAGTAGAATCTTATAATTTATGGGAAATTACCTTCAGTATACTACAAGATAGCCTCATCAATTTAAAATCCTATACAAAAAAAAAGATTCAAATTACAAAATTGTAAAAGTTCTTTATAAGGCCAACTAATACCCATATTAAAGTTCTTTGGATGGAGAAAATTCCACCTCATCTTTAAAACAGTTGAAATCCACATATCAAATTCCATGTCATTAAAAAAATAAAAATCCACGTCATCAAATTCCATGTCATCTAAAACTTTGGGGCTCTCTTGCTCACCGCGCATATATATTATTTGGTTCTACGCGCTCTCTCAACCCAACGTTAGGGAAAGGATGTGTCTCTCTCTTTCTTTGGAACATTTAGGTTGAGAACATCAGGACCGTTGTAGTGGGCAAAGATCAGGGTTGTAAAATACCTTCTTTCACCTCAATTTAAACATCAGGCACGTTGTAGTGGGCAAAGATCAGGGTTGTAAAATAGCTTCTTTCACCTCAATTTATCTTTCTTTTTGTGCTACAATCGATCGCGACCAAGGGGATCTCTCTCTCTTATATCCACGCGGTATCCACGCAAAAAGGTTTCTGGAATTTGCGTGGATTATCCACGTGTGGATAATCCACGCAAAAATTTTTGTCCAAAAAAAAAACATTTGGCGCGAACCAAAATGTGGTTTGCTCCGAAAATAGAGGTGTCTTTCTATTTTTGTGTTGTGAGAGAGAGAGAGAGAAAAAGAGAGTATAGATGGGAGTGAGAATGAGATGAGGATGAATGTGAGTGAGAAGATTGATAGTGTTTAGGATTTTTAGTTCATTGATGGATGTTAATAGTATGTGTTTTGTGATCATAAGTTTTAAGATCTTTTGTGTTTGTGATGTAGGTTTGGATATGAAAAATGAGCTTTCATTGCAAAGGATTCAAAGATCAAGTGCATGCAAAAGGAAAAGCAAAGATTGCAAAACAATAGAGATACAATAGTAAAGGTAAATTCACATTTATTTTGATCATTTGATATTTAGTTGATAACTTAATGTGTAATCTATTTCCATTACTTTTTATTGTGCATTCTAGCATGCAAATCATGTGCTAAAATAGATACATTGCATTGAATTCATCAATGGATACATTTGCATTGCATAGATGTGCATTAAATAGACTATACATTGCATTAAATACATCAATAGATACATTTGCAATCAATAGATGTGCATTCAATAGACTATACATTTGCATTCATGGATTAAAAATATATGCATTCAAAAATTTCGCAAGAATGATGTGATGCCAAAACATTATATTGATTGATTTAAAAACAAGTACACTGATGAGAGAATAAATTCTCTCTTCCTACATTGCCTTCTACAAGGCCTTACATTTAATTTAAGAACCTCTACTCATCATCACTTCTTCCCTCCTCGCCTCCTTCATCTTGTAGGTGTACGTTGGTGTCCACATCTTCAAACTCCACTTCGCTTTCATTCACATACTTTTCCACGTTCTCTTCCACATTTTCTTCCACATCACGAACACTTGAAGTTGTAGAGCCTCTCTACAAAATAGAATCAAAGATTTAATTAAATTGAGATTAAACTTACTTGTAAACCACAAAGTAAACAATCACAAAACAATAAAGGTTAAGAGTTTACGATTGGAAACAATCCATGGGATTCCATAAAAGCCTTAAGGCCGACATATCCATGATCGTAACCTTGCTTGTACTCTGCGGCAGTCATGTGTCTTCCAAAATCACTAAGCTACATTCAACAAAAAAACATAGTTTAGCAATACAATATAGTTTAGCAATAAAAAACATTAACAATCTCACTACAAAAATAGAATCATATTAAAAAATATTGCACTTACAAATTGGGCCTCTAGATTGCCCCTTCCTCCCGATCCCAAGTGACTTTGGCCGTGTTTTAAAAGCTTCTCGACGGCGGCCCTACGTTGTTGTTCATACTTTTGGGGATTGTTTTGCAACAATTCCCCTTTCACCTTCCTCCAATCCCTTTTGGAGCACCATCCAGGCTTCGTGGGATTCTTGGGATTCCTCACGACTCTTCTCATCAATTGCCTTTTGTTTCAAATCCAAAGGCACATTGTATTCAAGGCCCAAGTCCTACTAAAAGCATTGGATTGAGGGAATTCAGAATACAAAGTCTCTATTATTTTATTTTTGTCTTCAAGCAATTGGGAGGACCAATCGATCATATAATCTTTACCAAAATATAAAGCAACTAAATCACGCAAACGGGCATGAATTACATTGCCACGCATATTTTTTATAACTCCACCACGTGGATTAAGCTCATAATACACACTACACGATTCTTGGGAAGGGGCATCTTCGGAAGCTCTTCTCTCAAATGATTCACTCGAAGAAGATAACACAAGATTTTTCATTCTATCTCTTTGTTGAGGAGGTAGATTCTCAAACCACTCTTGATTATATTCTTTGGGCTCCTCACGAGCTCTTCTCCTAGATGGTCTCTCACTTGACCTTCCACTTGACCTACCACTTGAAAACATTGTATCAAAGTTAGAAAGTAGTGGAGAATGGGAGTAAAAGAGTATTGAAGACTTTTAGATTAGAAGAGTAAGCAATGAATAGAAAGCAATAGATTAATAGTAAGCGAGAACAAAGAAGATCAATAGAGCAAGCAAGAGCAAGAGCAAGGTCACTAGCAATGAAGAGCAACCAAAAGCAAGCAAGCAAGATCTATAGAGCTTAGAAGAGCAATAGCAAGCAAGAGCACTAAACACTAGATTAGAAAACCTATAAAACTTGAAAGCAAAAGAAGAGGAGCAAGAATACTCGCGGAAATGCCATTTTATTGGCATTCAAGTTTTGCGTGGATTATCCACACAGAAGTTATCCACGCAATATCCACACGTGGATGTCCCACACATTTTTTTTCCCCTCTCTTGGCACGTGAGAGGGTCCCCCACATGGGCTTGCATGCTTCAAATGTCATTCAATATTCTCATAATCTTTTCTAGATTTTATGAGAATATTTTATTGTAGGATTTTACATAAAATATATTTTTTAATATGATGGAAGGTAAAAAAATCAATTCAAAGATCATCATGATAGTATTTAATTGTTAAAACTAGTTTTATATTGTTATAAATTTTATTTTTCTTGAAATTTGACATACAAGACAAAATCATGAGATAAGAAATAGTACATACTATTATTAAAGTAATTTGACAAGTTTTTTAAGATTTTATGACATAATATTATGTCAAATCGGTGATGTCATAAAACATTTAGTTTATTAATAATCTAGGTGTCATACATTTGATATAATTTGATGACATAATTACATGGTCAAATAATTTTTTTTGCTTTTGTCATGTGGCCTCTTAAATGGTTGCATGGGGTCATTTAATTTCATGATCAAAAACATTTATGTTATATTGAGGACCTTAGTGATATGTGACCTATATGATAAATCTTTTTAATTGTTGGTGTGTGACCTATATAACCTTATATGAAATCATAGTAATTAGTTGAAATATCATATGATGTGGTATAGAGTAGCTGGCTACAGTGTGTATATGTCATCGAACTGTCATCATCATCAGATAGCGATTCATCTCATGATCGCAACAACAGGTATATATTGTTATTGATATTGACATCAATTGCACTTTATTTGTTATTTGAATATGAGTGTATAATTTCTCTTGCAAATTTATTCTTACAATGACATTTGATTGGAATTTTGAATTCTAGGGAAATTATCGTACCTCCACGTGATTTAAAGAAAGAAAAAAGAATTGAGCTCTATCACAGAAAAAAGGAGCAATTAAGACTAAAGTACAATGAACAACTATTGACTGGTTCATCTTCAAGCTCTTCCATCAGTTGACGTAGACCGCCTATTGATCCATCACATGTATGTATATTGATTTTTTTATGTCATATTTTTTATTTGTAATAGTGATGTAATCCTTTTTGCTCTTTGGATATAGTATATTGCTCTTTGGAAAGCCAAGACACCACTCCATCACAAATGAAGGTTGAAAATGCACTAAATGTACAAAGACTATTTTGTCAATTTTGTCACATGTTAGAATTTGTCAATTTTTACTTGAATGACACTGAAAGAATTTGTGTAATTTGCAATTGGATTATTGGACCAGTTTTAACAAGAATATGATGAGAGGATACCATGTACATGCACACAATGCAAAGGCCTTAGGATTCGGACAAGGAGGATTGTCAACGATCATATTTGGGCCAATGGAGTGCACACAGAGAATCCAAGAGTACGAGAGGTAAACTCTTTAAAGTGTTTTTCGAAAATGCTTTAATCTTTGACCCTTATGACACTTCAAGTATAGTTTGGCCAATAAATATTGAGCGATAGGATGAGTGCCACGATACTTTGAAGTTATACTGTCACTTGCTTCTAAAAGGAAAAATCCAAGTAGAATATTTAGATGAAGTTAATCTCTCACTTGCTTCTAAAAGGAAAAATCCAAATAGAATGATTAGATGAAGTTAATCTCTTACTTGCTTCTAAAAGAAAAAAATCCAAATAGAATGATTAGATGTAGTTAATCTTGATTTCCATATTCAATCACCCATAATAGACTCATTCACGTCAGAGAGAGAGAGAGAGAGAGAGAGAGAGAGAGAGAGAGAGAGAGAGAGAGAGAGAGAGAGAGAGAGAGAGAGAGAGAGAGAGAGAGAGATCATGAAAGAGTCAAAGGTAACCAACACTCCCAATTCTAGGAAGGTGTGTAGCCCTTGTTTTCTTCCGTTAAAGGCGTGGTTCAAATGTTTTTTGTTGGAAGATGAGTTCCACAAAAAAGCCCAAACACCGCAGGGAGGAAGTATGTGGTGACATTCTGGAGTAGGATATAATCGTGTGGTTTGGGAGTTTTGATTAGCACTCTATAATGTTCTCTCTATTTTTCTCTTCATGTGTGTTTAGGGTCGGTGTGGGTGGGGGTGTGTGTGTGCGTGTGTGTGTTTGTGTGTGTGTTTCATGCTACTGGTTTACGGTTGGTGTTATATATTAATTTATGTTTCATGCTTGAGAGAGAGAGAGAGAGAGAGAGAGAGAGAGAGAGAGAGAGAGAGAGAGAGAGAGAGAGAGAGAGAGAGAGAGAGAGAGAGAGAGAGAGAGAGAACTGATACATCTAACATTTTCAACTTTTGTAGAAGAAGGACCATAAGTTGGTTTCAAGAAAAAGAGTTGCATGAGAGATCGAGAATATTATTGATAGGATAAATCACATGAATATTGATTTTGGATCATCATTGGCCCTAGATGATGCTCTTGTTGATGATGACCCCTTGCATGATATACTTAGTTCATCAATGCCTTGTGATTCAATCCATGTCTCCAAATCTCTAGAACGTTCTTACCACCCAACCACACCTATCCTAGATGTTGCACATGAGTCCTCCACGATACTTCATGTGGATTCCACAAACTTGACCACCCCTTTAAAAAAGAGAACACGTCTTGGACGTATTATGACTAGTTTGAAAGATAATTGCAAATTACTACGCACTGTTGATGTGCCAAAAGACATTCTAGGTTCTTTGTTTGACCTTCCTCTTCCACCTAGCTTGCAACCATTAGTAAAACATTTTATTAGAGGTAGATATTTGTGTTGGCCACTCCAATCACCATTACCATTAAATGGAACACCATTTACGTATTGGGGTCAAATGTACATGATCATGCCTAGTGAACACTTTCATGAGGCTGGTTTGGGCCCTTTTGCATTGAGTAGTATTGAGGTCCCTTTAAATAGTGTTGTGACATTGATGCCATATGCGGGACCTCAATGCAATTGGGATGATTGGCATGCTTTGTGTTGTCACCAATGGAGGATGCAAGTATATGGCTTGAATTCAAATGCTTGTTCTTTAGAGAAGCAACGCATGCAAGGAGGCACCATCTCAATAGCAAATCGTACATACATTGATGGACGTCCAGATGTGCATGGAAACATTGCTGCATATATAAATAGTTCCATTGGCCACCCTCTATTGACGAATTGTGATTTTGAAGAATGCACCAATGGAAAAGAAGAATATTTTACTAGGAATGTAAAGGGTGTGAAAGATTTCAGATCCTTAAGATCCAATCTACTTGAATGATCTTTGGTTAGAAAGAGAAATACACTACCAATTTCACCAATGTAAAAAAATCAGCATCTACACACAATTTGAGATGCAAACACTAATAGAACTTGATCAAACTTGAATGAAATGATTATGTACTGTTGCTGTCTACAAAACCAGCAAGCTACTGTATTTCACACGTGTGGATCCAAAAATAGCAAATATAGATCATTCTACACATAGAATTGCAAGCAATCACCAAGATAGTGCACCAATGGATAGTAGAACCCAAGAGAACCATGTATAAGCATGAAATGAGATAGAGAAGAGAGAAGATGACTCTCTCCACGAGTTACATCCTTTTATAGCAGGTCCAAACCCTATTTGGCCACTTGGCTTTTCCACCAAAATGCTAACCCTACCAATTTTGGGTCTAGATTCAATGTACCCAACTTATTCAAATTGAATCTACTCAAACTCGAATTCTATCTTTCCCACACTTTCAAAAAGTGTTTATTCAAATGAAATTTAGACTAATGAACTTTGAAAAGTCAACCTCTAAGTCTAAAACAAGTTTTGGCCTCAATATGCCAAATATGGAAATATTGCAAAATGTGATGAAACTAGTTGAATCTTTCACAAGGGCACTTATGTAATGGTCTGTGCCACTAGGTCTATCAGGTTTGGGGAGGAATTGTTCATCAAGTATAGTTTCAACGGTCCTCTACCCAAATATTTGCAAAAGACAATAAGTCAAATGTGAAGATTTAGATTTTGTTGATATGTAGAGATGTATAATCCATGCATCTTGATTGTATTTGGTTTGTGTCATTAAATATGTCAAATGTTAGGAGCATTATTTGTCATTTGTCTAGATTAAATGTTAGGAGCATTATTTGTCTTTGAGTTCATTGAATGTTAACAAGTTGAAAAGACAAATCTGTCTAATAGATACATTGGTATGTTCATACTTTTTAAACTAAGAGGTAGTTTATATTCATATGCAACATTAAGATCTATCAAGTATTGGGAGGAAATGTTTATCAAGCATTGTTTCAACCTAATTTTTGTTATTTTGATATATAGGATTCTTCATCCTCATTTAGTGTTGGAGACAATAATCCTCGTAATGGTCGACCTAGATGACGAATGCAATACAACGGTCCACATATAAAGCAATAACCTCGTCGTCTACGTCAAAGCTTAAAAGAGATGATGGAAATTGATGAGCGCATTAATCAAGAGACTAATGCATCTGAATCTAGCTCATCTAGATCTACTTTTTCGCAAACAAGTTCCAACGATGAAAATGAGCTTCCAATGAATGATGAATTTGAAGTCATGGGAGACATGCTGGATGATATGTATGAGAACAATATTGCAGCTAGACACAATGAACAAGATGAGGAGACACTTTTGTCTATAGAAGAAAGAAAATTGCGAGAAGAATCAAAGACCGCATTGTATCCTGGAGCAAAGACATCTCGTTTGGTGACTTCTCTACTTCTATTAAATCTTCAAGCCAAATATAGATGGAGTGACCAAAGCCTCACATCATTATTTGAGTAAATTTTTTTTCATCTACTTGTCATTTTTGCTTTGAAACAAAATTTACAATCTGGACATCGAGTGATATTTTTTTTACAATGACTTCTTTTGTCATCTACAGACTATTGAAAACCAAAATTCTCCCAGAAGGGAATGTCATGCCTGAGACAAGAGATGAGGCACGAAAGACGTTAACATCGGGATGGACTACAAGCAATATCATGCATGTCCAAAAGATTGTATTTTATATCGAGGAAGGCACAAATCACTCAAGATGTCCCATTTGTGATACTCCTCGATATAGAGATAATTTGCAAGGGGCAACCATTCCGTGTAAAGTTTTGCGACATTTTCCAATAATTCCACGATTGCAACATTTATTTCGTTGTAAATCTCTTCACAACTTATGGACTGGCATGCACACCATACCTCTACGGATGGGATGATGAAGGTACCTTCAGATTCACCTGCATGAAAACACATCAACAAAGAGTATCCAAGCTTTGCCAATGAGTCAAGAAATGTGAGATTCGGTCTTGCAACAGATGGTGTGAACCCCTTTGGTGTACGAGCAACTACGTGGTCCATTTGGCCTGTTTGCTTGGTACATTATAATATTCCTCCTTGGTTGAGTACAAAAAAGGGACACATTATGTTGGCACTTTTAATTTCTGGCCAACGCAAGGTTAAGAACATGGATGTGTATCTTGAGCTGCTTATTGACGAATTGGAAGATTTGTGAAGGGGATAAAAGCATATGACATTTCGTGCCCCTTACATGAGAGGGAGTTTACACTACATGCCATTGTAACGTGGACAATGCATGACTATCCAGGATTAGGTGAATGCTCAGGTAATCATTCAAACAATGTCTATCTTGTGTACAATTACATACAACTAGTAATTCTTGACATTTACATGATATACTACAATGGCTATAATTATTCTTTGACATATACTTTTTTTAATAGTGATTGATAGTATCCATTTGTTGGGTAGGCTTTCAAACGGCTGGAAAAAATGCTTTTTTTTTTTTTTGTGCAGGCCAAATCTTGTGGGAAGATACTCTTTTAGTCTCAAAAAAGTGGTTTATGAGAATCATCGTAAATACTTGCATGGAGGCCATCCATTCAGAGACACTCATGGAAGAGGTTTTGGAGGAAGAGTTGAGAGAGAGATGCCTCCAAAGAGGATGTCCGTGAAAGATTGGCGAATACTATGGGAGGAATCTCAAGCAAAGCCAATCGATGTATGAAAAGATTATCTATATTTCATCGTTTGGAATATTGGAATAACCTTTTGATTAATCACCTACTTGATCCCATGCACATATTTAAAAATGTGGGTGAATCTATTTGGAAACACTTGATTGGTGAAAAAGATACCATTGCTGCAAGGCACGATCTAAAAGAATCAAACACCAAAAAAGAATATTGGATAAAGGACGGTGAAGATCATGCTCCAAAAGTACCTTGGACATTCACTAAGGAGGTGCTTAACCATGTGCGTTCCATTATTCATGACATTAGAACACCAACTAGTTTTGCCCATTCTCTACGGTCATCATTCACAGTGGATGGAAAGTTGCAAGGTCTCAAATCTCATGATTGGCTGAAGATGACT
The DNA here is from genome assembly GCA_029204225.1 of Diphasiastrum complanatum. Taxonomy (NCBI): domain Eukaryota; kingdom Viridiplantae; phylum Streptophyta; class Lycopodiopsida; order Lycopodiales; family Lycopodiaceae; genus Diphasiastrum; species Diphasiastrum complanatum. Next base: position 41,507,195 of record CM055092.1, on the reverse strand, counting down.
CAATTCATCTATCCATTGTCAATTCATAGGTGCTTGTCAAAAGATATTTGTGAGACCATATACAAACTATCAATCATTGTCAGGTATTTACATGTACTTGGTGCATTTTTCTATTTAGTATTTATTGATTGGAAATTCAAATAGACATAAAATGGATTGAATATGTTGCAGATGGATGTGTTCAAAAGAAATCCGTGAGCTGGATCTTCGCACGAGACACGAGGATATGGTGGAGATTGTGTGCATGTTTGAGAGATATTTTTCGACTTCCATCATGGACTCACAAGTGCATTTATTGGTGCACTTGGTTGAAGAAGTTTTTATTGCTGGTCCAGTGCACACTAGGTATAAGTGCATAAATTATCTTTTGCATGTGTATTTAAACTAAATCAATTGATACATGAACTCATTAAATAAAACACTTATTTTTAACCATTTGTGACTTTTTAGGTGGATGTTCTTTATGGAAAGGTACATGAAAGACTTAAAGGATTTTGTGCATCAAAAGGCAAGGCCTGAAGGTAGCATGTCAGAGGGATGGTTAGTACATGAATCTCTCTTTTATGTTACTGAAATTTTGCACCAACTACATCCATCTGCTCCACTATTGTGGCGTGATGAGAAAGCCGAAGAGGTAACTAGTGAAAAACCTCAAGGGATGGGAAAGGTCCATAGGTTGGCACCATTCCAACGAGAAAAAAATTTTACATTCATGCTTTATAATTGTGGAGCTATGGATAAATGGTTAGACCTATATGAAGAAGAAGAAAAAGAGAGGGCCTTGTCTAGAAAGCGCCAATGACAGAATAGAGGTAGACACATGGCCTCAAGCTCACATGATCTTGAGCCATTGCCCAAGCAATGCACTATAGAGTGGATGCATGATACACTACAAAAAGCAACAAAAGAGGGACAAAAAATATCAAACGCAGAATGGGATTTTGCAAGAGGATGCGAATGGAAGGTATTATTCTTTAGATAATTTATTATTAGAACATTTTTGTTTATAACAATATTTGTTTAATCATTTGAAACACCATGTTCATTCACAATGATTATTTATGAGATTCATGTTTGTCATGTGGCAATGCAAAATGTATAATGCTATATGGGCTTTTGGTTCCACTTTCGTGTTGAAAGGATTGATAACAAGAGACGCACACACGATTGTGGTGTAATAGCATCTTTCCAACAAGAAAGTCAAAGCACTGCACGAGATCAAAATCCCATCTCAGGAGATATAGAATACGTAGGAACTATACAAAATATTTATGATGTTCATTTGGTGAAAGTGGACACTATTTTTTATTTGATGTGAAATGGTTCAAGGTAGTTTGTAGAGGGCCAAATGCAACCGTAAAATCGGATCCAAGTGGATTTTTTGCGATTGATTCATCAAAAACATTGAGCATGGAGTCCTTTGACACATTGGTGTTGCCTTGTCACTGTGAGCAGGTGCACATGCTATGCTATAATGTTTTATTTATTGCAAGTGACTTCAGTATTTGAGTTTTCGATATGTTCTAAAATAGTGATTTTTGTTGGTGTTTTTTCAACCAGATCGACTAAACAAGATATGGCGTTTGTAGCTCAAGTTGAACCATGTTCACGACGTGTATTTGAGGGTGCAAATGTTGAGAATGAAATGGAAAACCTTCATTTTAACTATGAGATTGAGCTACCTAGAGAGTACGGCTTCATGTTCCAAGAAAATTCTCATTTTTTAACAAATGTTACATAGGCAATAAATTACTAAAAGCATGTGAGTTAATGAAATCACCACCACAAACTATGACAAAATCAAGTGTTTCATCATAATCAATCCCCTTGAATTGAGCATATCCCTTGGCAACTAGTCTTGTTTTATAATTGTTCACACTATCATCTTGATTAAGCTTGATCTTAAAGACCCATTTGCAAACAGTAGCATTTTGTATTTTTGATGGAGGATTAATAATTTTACAAGTATCTCAAACAATGCATCATGTACTCACCTCACTTTTCATTACCTGAAATCACTCTTTTGTAGCTGTAGTTTCATTCACACTTGAAGGAACATCATCAAACTTAAGGTAGTAATAAGGGCAATAGAAATTAAACAATCATCAACTTGTGATTGCTTCTCTCTTCCTTGTATTTGAGCCTTGATGGTTGCATTTGGGCTTTGATACCATGTTAAAATCAAAGGTTATAAACCTCATTTGGATACTAAAACCTTGAAAAAGCATAAAAGGTCTTACTTATATCTAATAGATAGAAAACTAGCACACAATTCAACCTATTTTGCATCTCATTGGCAAAGGCTTTTGAACACCACAATAAAACTAGAAATAATTGATCTTCACATCCTATCACACACGTGGAAAGTATAATACTTTGTTCAGATTCAAATCTATTCATTAAACACAAAAAATATCACGTTCACCATTCATCAATTTCTCATTAAAGAGAAAACTTGCCAAAATCACCATCTCTTAATAATCTCTCAAAGTATGTACAAAATGAGCTCTCAATCCATATCAAATGATCTCGGATATGAGATTAGGTAGAGTGCCATTAGGGTAGACCCTAAACCCCTGGCTCTCAAAGCCTTAGATCATGCATAATTACCCTCTTGGTAGCTCGAGTCAATTGTCTTATAGAAGTAGGTGGCATAAAAAATCCCAATCATCTAGGAACACCATGATATAATTCACTTTAGAAAAATATTTATTTAACTAGTTCCATTTCATTATGAACATGCAAAAAAAAAAAAAAAACCTCATCATAATATAATTCACTTTAGAAAAAATATATATATAGCCTAATCATAATATAATTCACGCGTGGATAATCCACGTAGAAGATATCCAGGCGTGGATATCTTTAACTTCCAATCTCGTCCAGTGAACAAACTGAAATTTGTGTGGATTATCCACGCGTGGATTATCCATGCCAAAATCGCTTTTTGGCGCCGCCAACCTTCCCTCCCAAACCGTTGCCAAAATTTTCAAAACTCAATTTTGCGTGGATTATCCATGCGTGGATAATCCACGCGCATAAATTTTATCGACGCCTTGTTAGAAAAACACCGGTAGACTGGCCGGAGGCGTGTTTAAATTTTTTTTGGCACGGATAATCCACGTGTGGATGTTCCACACAAACAAAATTTTGGAAAATCGACTAAGTGTCAGGTCTCGCGTGGATACTCTACGTGGATAAACACAGAGTTTTCTAGTTGTGATAATCAGATATGACTTGAAATAATGATTCGTGCAAAAATGATTTATGTTGCAATAAGATATTTACAATTTGTTGTCGTTGTTCAGTTTGAAGCATTTGTTTATTTGAATAATCTTCAACGTAATGTTCAATTTCTTTCTCATTTCAAATGAAATTACACAGTATGCATTCTGTATAATACGATCGATCATTGTTCTCGAGGCTCAAAAGTTCATATTCTTTTCGAAATTGACATTTTTCTAATAAGATACTGAAAGAAAAACCTTCTGTTTGATATGCAGGGTGATAAGTTGTGAATTTGATTATTTTAGTATTTTTATACAAATAATGTCCTAATTGATCCATATATATTCTTTTGGAAATTGTTTTTTTTGCGATTACAATAAATCGGCGCCAATACTCATAAAAAGTCATGTTTTCAAGTTCTTCAGGTCTATATGTGTAGATATCAATTGGATGCAATTGTATTATATTGTTATAATTTATAAATTTGCATCGCAAATTTGGAGAGGAGATATCTACGTACTGAACAGCTTTGCTCTTTTGATAATCGGAATTTGTAAACATGTGAAACTAATTTCTGGCACTGATATCGGTTTTGTCAAGATGTAGCTAGATATAAATTTTAGGACATTTTCATCAACATGGGATAATCCGATTTTTTTTGCGTCATCTATATTTAGATCAATGGCGATGTTGGCTCTGATTTCATTGCATATTTCAATAGGTAATATAATCAGCCAGTGTTTGTAATCTGTTGTAAAATTATGTGTGTTTGCCATAACAATAGCACTGTCGGATGATAAGGTACTACATTATGATCTTCATATCTAGGTCAAAAGTATAGCCATCATTCAGTTCATGTGTCTAATTTAGTCGATGTCGAATATTTTTCGAATGGAAATCCATATTTACAAGTCTTTGTTCTTTTTTTATCAGCTTTGATGGTGCAAGCTGATCGACAATAATGGATGTGAAAATTACAGTACTAAGGACCATAAATGGATCTTTGAATGATCCACAAGGTGATTGTATGCTTGTTAAACAATCTATCAGAAACTAGTCATCAGAAAACAAGATCTAGTTTAGCAGCTTGATAGGAAACAAGTAGAGACAATCAAAGCATTGATCAAATAGTCTAATCCAACTCCATACGTGTGGAAATAAGGCTGTACTACGGCCTGTAGACAGTGTTTACAAAGTGCCAAAGCTGGGTTTCATTGGAAAAATAGAGTAATCACCATACAATGAGAGGAAACTCGAGTTTCTCCTTGAGGCTCCAAAAAGTTTCTATCTTCTCACTATGGAGAATGGAAATACATAGTAAAACACACTTCCTTTGCAAAGCTAGGTGAAAATCCAGCATGTAATAAGGAAGTAGACTCCACTTTCTTGCCCTAATGTGAAAACCCTAGCCTAGATCCAAGAGTCATGCTTGGTAGGTGCATGGTAGGTACAAATCTCATCATAAATCATGGTCTAGATCCTACAAAGTAGGAATCACTACCAAATAGACACAACCACTCCTCTTGACTCGTGGTAACCTACTTTAGGTGTGTATGTACAAGTGGCACTTTGGCCATTCAAGTAACCAACAAACAATATTGACAAAATGTACAATATTCTACATGGCTAGATTTGCCAATGTAGGCAATTTTTCACACTCCTCCTCAAATCTAGCCTTGGAGATCACAATGCTTTTATTAATAACTCCAATTGAAGATCTAAGCTTGACAAATGAATCTTTAGGTAAAGGTTTAGTAAACAAATCAGCCAAGCAACTTGATGATGACACGTGTTGGAGCTTGATCTCTTTAGCTTGCACTTTTTCTCTCACGAAATGATGAGCAATTTCGATGTGTTTGCTCCTTGCATGGAATGTAGGATTAGTTGCAAGTGATTGGGCTGATTGGTTGTCACAATAGATGATAGGGATCTCCTCCTCCATGACATGAAGCTCCACCAATAGCCTTTTGGGCCACAAGACCTCCTTGCATGTTGATGTCAAGGCCTTGTATTCGGATTCTGTGGAAGATAGGAAGATGGTATCTTGCTTTTTGGAAAGCCATGATACTACTCCATCACATAGAAAGGTGGCAAAGACACTTGTTGATCTTCTATCCACTTTGTCACCTGCAAAATCCGAGTCACTATAGGCTCTTAAGCCAAGATTAGTTCCTCTATACAAAATACCAAAATTCTTAGTGAATGAAATGTATCTAAGAACTCTTTTGGCCATCTTCCAATGTGAAACTAGAGGACTTTGCATGAATTGGCTTAACTTTCCAACACTATAACTAAGATCAGGTCTAGTTATAGTTAAATAGATCAAGGAGCCAATAAGCCTTCTATATAATGTGATTTCCTCAAAGGATACTTCATCACAACCAATAGATGCTTTTACATGTTGCTCCATTGGTGTCTCAATGCCTTTACAATTCTTCATTCCAAATCTATCTAGGATGGATGTAGCATATTTAGATTGACAAATGAAGCTAAAATCACATCCTCTAATAACCTCTATTCCAAGAATGAAGCTCAATAGGCCGAGATCTGCCATCTTAAACTCTTTCGCTAAAGCAATTTTTACATCTCTAATTCCATCTAGATCATTACCACTCAAGATAATGTCATCTACATACAAAACAAGAATAATGATCATGCCATCATGAAAACTTATATACAATGATGGATCATAGGCACTCATTACAAAACTGATGGAAATGAGAAAAGAGTTTAGCCTAGAGTACCATGCTCTAGGTGCTTGCTTGAGCCCATAAAGGCTCTTCTTCAAAAAACACACCTTTCCTTCATGCTTTGCCTTGATGAAGCCCTCGGGTTGCCTCATGTAGATCTCTTCCTCCAAATAACCATTGAGGAATGCATTTGTGAATTCAAGTTGGAATAGCTCCCAATTGAAGGTTGTAGCAAGACTAATGATCAACCTGATAGTAACAAGCTTAGCCACAGGAGCAAAAGTCTCATCATAGTCAATGCCTTTGGTTTGTAAAAAACCTTTGGCAACAAGCCTAGATTTATGCTTGCTTATTGATCCATCTTGATTATACTTCAATCTAAACACCCACTTGCAATCAAGAGGTTTCTTCCCTTGAGGAAGATCCACAAGATCCCAAGTATGATTCTCAATAAGAGCATCATACTCTACTTGCATAGCATCCATCCAACTTTTAGACTTACAAGCATCTTCATAGCATGTTGGCTCATCTAACATTGAAGTAAGAAAGGTGTAAGATGTGAAAGATGATGAGCCTTCCCTTTGATCACCTTGACCATCATAGGTGAGCCTCAATGGCTCAGATCTTGCCCTCGTAGATCTTCTTGGAGTTCTTGGAGTTCTTGCATCTTGAGGTGGATCCTCAAGTTCTTCTTCACTTGAAAGCTCCTCCTCCATCCTAGGATGATCCTTGGCATCAAGATGATTAGTAGCATTATCATCCAAATCACAAGCATGTCCTTCATAAAAAATAACATCCCTACTCACTATCACCTTGCTAGTGATGGGATTGAAGACTCTATAACCTTTGCTATTCTCACCATATCCCACAAAGATGACTTTGATGGATGTTGCATCATCCTTCCTTCTCTTATCCAAGGATTGGTGTACATAGCAAGTGGATCCAAAAACTTTGAGATATTTGAGATTGGGCTTCTCTCCAAATAGAGCTTCAAATGGTGTGATTCCTCCAATGGCTTGGTTTGGCAATCTATTGCACAAATAGTTAGCACAAGTTATTGCTTCACCCCAAAATGGTTTGGATAGAGAAGCATCTAGCCTTAAGGCCTTAACACACTCACAAAGAGATCTATTTCTTCTCTCACTCACTCCATTTTGTTGAGGGGTGTATGGACATGACAACTCCCTCTTTATGCCATTAGAAATACAAAAGTCAATCAACTTATTGGAGACATATTCACCTCCATTATCACTCCTTAATACCTTAATTTTGGTACTAAGTTGATTTTCTACCAAAGTCTTGAACTTTACAAAAGAATCAAACACCATTGATTTGCTAGACAAGAGGTACATCCAACAAAATCTAGAATAGTCATCGATGAAGATTACATAGTACTTGGCACCACCATTAGGCTCATGTGAAAAACTATGAACATTCGAATGGATGAGTTCAAGAGGAGAGTTTGATCTTGATGTAGATCTTGAGAAGGGTAGCTTGTGAGCCTTTGAGAGGCTGCATGCTTCACATCTCTTCCCACACTTTGACAAATGCTTGGGGAGTCCAACTGCAAGCTCCTTTGTAGCCATAGATTCCATGGCTTTGTAGTTGGGATGGCCCAACCTTTTGTGCCACAGTTCCACCTTTGATAGCTCCACCTTTGCCAAGTTAACACTCTCCATTGCAATATTAGCATCAAGCTTAAACAAGAGAAGATTCATGATGGAGAGCTTATACAAATTGTTCTTAATGGTCTAGGAGACGACTTTGCAAATTTGGTCCAAAGATTTGCCATAAAGACACTTTGCCAACTATAGAAAAACTCACAGTGTATTAGTGGCTGAAGAGTGTAGGATGCTCCATGCAAAATCTAGGATGAGTTCCTTGTCTTTGCAAGATGGTGATGAGAAAGCCAATTTCTCATTCAAGGGCAAAAATAAGACCAATGGAAAGAAGAAGCATCCAACGGAGGCCAAAGAAGAGGATGATGCATCAAGCTAAAAGGACAAGTTAAAGCAAAAATGCTTCTTTTGTGGAAAGAAGAGTCATTATACATCTGAATGCTACAAGAGGCTAAGAGCACAAGTGGAGGAAACAAGGAAACCTTGCAAAGGAGGAGGAGGAGGATGAAGTAGATGTATTTTTGATGGCATCTACATCCTCACCAACAAGCAATAGCAATTCAAGATACAATTGGTGGATCGACAGTGGGGCTAGCTCCTACATGTCTTGTGAAAAGGACTTTTTCTCAACCTTACACTTTTTCAATGCTGCTAAAAAGTTTGTCTTTACTGCAAATGATGAAGAGTGTAGGATAGATGGTGTTGGCACCATCTCTTTGTGTCTAGAATCCTCAAAATGCATGGATCTAGAAAATGTCCTTTATGTACCATCAATCACCAAGAATATGCTTAGTGTTGGTCTACTCTTAGAAAGTGGTTTGGATTTTCACTTTAAGCATGGTGTTTGTTTCATCTTGAAGAATGATGTTTGCATTGCAAAGGGATTTAAGCATGGAAGATTGTTTAAGTTGGAAGCTAGGGTTGCTTTTGAGAGGGTGAGCTTGGCAAAGGAGGAGATCACTCAAGAGGAGATCTTGGCAAAGTGTGATCTTGCTTGCATTGAGGAGGAGCATCAAAAGGAGGAAGATCTTGAGGATCAGCCTCAAAGCATGACAGTTCCAAGGGAGTCCTCAATCACAATGGCCGAGTCGTAGCAAATTGCATGCAAATTTTCCATTCAAGTGTGCATCTTGCAAGGATGGTGAGCATTGGAGAGTCTACTATCTTTGACTACTTGTTAGATAGTATTAGTAGACATGGAGTGACTTGTTGCTTATCTTTAAGATCTATGGTGTTTAGTACTCTTTATGACAAGGCAATGAAATTAGATGCTTTCAAATCTCCATTTGTTGTTGATAAAGCAATTTCATTGGATAACTATTTTTGTAATAGTTTGAATAGTGTCATAAAAGATGAAACATCATTTGTATTGAAAATCTTGGGGTCCACATGCTTTGAGCATGATCATTTCAATGTAAGGACCAAAGATCATCCTATTTCAATGATAGGAATAAAAGTAGTGTTTTGCTCTTTAAGTAGAGATTGTAGAATCTACTTATTTTCCATCAAAGAAGTTGTCAATGGTGGAAATGTGATCTTTCAAAAGTGGGAGATTTGTAAACTTGAAGAAGCACCTTTGGATCAACACCTTATTCAATTCATTGATGGTCTGGAGTCAAGTCAAGTGGAGGAGCAAGCTCAAGACCCAAGGACTCCAAGAAGAACCTTGAGTATCAAGATGGAGCCATCTAGGCTCAATCATATGGATCAAGCAAGTCAAGTTGTCTTTGGCAACATTATGTATGCACTTAATAGTTTTATTGATGTATCTTCAAGTGCACAAAATGCCTTGTAATCCATGGCTTGGCATGATGTATAGTTTTTGAAGTGTGCTATATGTATATAGACACATTTGTGGAACATCTTGTAAGGGATCCTTTAAGGGGTGGTGAAAGATCTTTCATGGACATCATTCTCTATTGGAGTATCAAAAGTTCCTTGTTTGTAGCTGGATTTTTTAGACACTTCTAAAAGCATTCATTCATCTAGAAAGAGAGTTGTAAATAGATCAAGCTAAATTTGAGGAGGAGTGTGAAGAATTGCCAAAAATTGGCAAATCTAGCTTGATCAAAGACCATGTAGAACATTGTAAATATTGTGTATAATTGGGTTCCACACATGTAAGGCCAAGATTCCACGTGGCAACCCACTCCTAATGTAGGTTAGGTCAAGTCAAAAGAGTTGGTCATGTCTATTTGGTGGTCATACCTACTTTATAGGACCTACACCTAAGTTTAAGGTGAAAATTTGACCAACTAGCTACCTACCAAGCATAAGTCTAGGATCTAGGCTAGGGTTTCATTTTAGGGCAAGAAGGGCGAGTTATCTTCCTTATTACATGCTGGAAATCTACCTAACTTCAAGAAGGAAGTCGAATTTGCTATGTATTCCAAGCTCCCATAGTGAGAAGATAGAAAATTTTTGGAGCTCCTTGGCAATCTCAAGCTAGTTCATTGTGTACATTGAGTTTTTGTGATCCAAATGAAACCAAATCAATTTCTACTTGTTTCTCAGGTTTAAGGCCATACTACAGCCTGTAGTACACACGTGTGGGCTCAAATTTCAATGTTGATCAATGCTTTTGATTGTTAATGCTTGTTGTTTGTCAAATTGCCAATCTAGATCAACTTTTTGATGACTAGTTTTTTGATAGATTGTTAAGCAAGCATACAATTACTCTTGTGGATCTTTTGTAGATCCATTTATGGTCCTAAACTACAGTACTTTCACAAAAACAAATATATAAATTAGTCGTACAAAAATAAATCCATTGTAAAAAATTGCCTACATTGGCAAATCTAGCCATGTAGAATATTGTACATTTTGTCAATATTGTTTGTTGGTTACTTGAATGGCCAAAGTGCCACTTGTACATACACACCTAAAGTAGGTTACCACGAGTCAAGAGGAGTGGTTGTGTCTATTTGGTAGTGATTCCTACTTTGTAGGATCTAGACCATGATTTATGATGAGATTTGTACCTACCATGCACCTACCAAGCATGACTCTTGGATCTAGGCTAGGGTTTTCACATTAGGGCAAGAAAGTGGAGTCTACTTCCTTATTACATGCTGGATTTTCACCTAACTTTGCAAAGGAAGTGTGTTTTACTATGTATTTCCATTCTCCATAGTGAGAAGATAGAAACTTTTTGGAGCCTCAAGGAGAAACTCGAGTTTCCTCTCATTGTATGGTGATTACTCTATTTTTCCAATGAAACCCAGCTTTGGCACTTTGTAAACACTGTCTACAGGCCGTACTACAGCCTTATTTCCACACGTGTGGAGTTGGATTAGACTATTTGATCAATGCTTTGATTGTCTCTACTTGTTTCCTATCAAGCTGCTAAACTAGATCTTGTTTTCTGATGACTAGTTTCTGATAGATTGTTTAACAAGCATACAATCACCTTGTGGATCATTCAAAGATCCATTTATGGTCCTTAGTACTGTACTTTTCACATGGTATCAGAGACAAGTACAAGGCCATTGATCTGTGTTTGAATCTAATCCAGTTTTAGCAGGTTTTGGTGCAAAAAGCTAGTATTGGAAGGGCGAGCTGGTATCCAGGTTTTGGTGAGGGGATTTGATCCCAAAATTTTTCAGGATCAAAATCCATACTGTTCACACGTGTGGGAATCTCTGAACCAGCATTTAATAACCCATATTCATTGGATCATAGAAAATTCATATGGTGTCAGTTTGATGTAATTTTTGGTGCAAATCCTAGGATAAGCTACCAAGATCACTTGCCATTGATTAGTTTTGAATTTGTTTCATGAAAACTAATTAATCTAGGCTGATTTCAGACCTTCTTAAAGTGGAAACCAGGTCTTGAAAGTACATTAAAGTGAATGAGAGAGATAGAGTCAGTTTTTGTCCAAGAATAGCCAAGATTGGCAAGATTTGCTTGAGTGTAGTTTTCATCTCATCTTATCTTCATTCCAGCTTGTGAGGGAGTGATAGAACTGTGATTACAAATCCATCTGTTGGATTAGAAGTCAACATTTGAGTGAAACACTGCAAGTTAGAAACCTTTGTGAGTTTCAGGTCCAAACAAATCTATATCTTGTGTGTAGAATCTTGCTAGTAAGATGGGATCAGTGGGAGCCTACCTTCTAGAAGCTAGTGAGAGGTTAAATTCTACCAATTATGCTATTTGGAAAGTGAGGATGGAGTCACTAATGGTGCTCCAGGATCTTTATGAGTTTCTAATAGATGATGAAGATGAACCTCTAGGTGCACAGGAATTAGTGAGATACAAGAAGAGGTCTAGGCTTGCACTTCACTGTATTAAGATGAATGTAAGCACTGATCTTTTAAGGGAAGTATCATCATGTAAGAGTGCTAAAGAGGCTTGGGAATCTTTAAAATCTATCTATGAGTCTAGTAACACTTCGAGGGTTCTCATGCTTAGGAATCAGATTCTACAAAGCATGAAGAGGAGTGATGAGAATGCACAAGATTATGTGCTAAGAATCAAGTCTCTTAATAGGGAGTTAGCTTCCATTGGAGAGAAGATTCAAGATAGTGAGCTTGTTCAAATTGTCCTAAATGGTCTAGGGAGTGGCTTTACAAATTTGGTCCAAAGCTTTGCAATCCAAGACACTTTGCCTACTATAGAAAAGCTACACAGTGTATTAGTAGCTGAAGAGTGTAGGATGTTGCATACCAATGCAAGAATGAATGCTATTTCTCTGCAGGATGGTGATGAGAAAGCTAATTTCTCATTCAAAAGCAAGAAGAAGACCAATGGCAAGAAGAAGCACTTCAAGGAGACCAAGGAGGAGGATGAGGCTTCAAGCTCAAAGGGCAAGATCAAAGACAAGTCCAAGTACAAATGTTTTTTCTGTGGAAAGAAAGGACATTTTGCATCAGAATGTCTCAAGAAGAAGAAGGCACAAGAGAGCAAACAAAGCAACATTGCACATCAGGAGGAAGAGGAGGATGAAGAGTCATCCGTGATGGTTTCCAACAAACCACCATCATCCAAGAGCAACACCAATGATTCTTGGTGGATTGATAGTGGGGCAAGTTCCCACATGACATATCAAAAGGACATATTCTCCACCTTACTTTCTTACAATGACTTACATAGATCAATCTATACTGCAAGTAGTCAAGAATGTAAGATAAGTGGAATAGGAACAATTCCCTTGTATGTGGGATCATCCAAAAGGATGAATCTAGATAATGTTCTTTATGTTCCTAAGTTAACCAAGAATTTGCTTAGTGTTGGCCAGTTAATGGATAATGGCCTAGAGCCAACTCCCTATTTAGAGACTTGATTCTAAGTACATAATCTTGTGCACTTTTCTCACTTCTTTTCGTGCTTTGCAAAATCTGATTTCTAAGCATGAGAACCCTCGAAGTGTTACTAGATTCATAGATTGATTTTAAAGACTCCCAAGCCTCTTTAGCACTAGTACATGCTGATACTTCTCTCAACAAATCATTGCTCACATTCACCTTCACACAATGAAGTGCAAGCCTAGATCTCTTCTTGTATCTAGCTAACTCATGTGCACCTAGAGGTTCATCTTCATCGTCAATCAAGAGGTCTTGAAGCACCAAGAGTGACTCCATCCTAACCTTCCAAATTTGTCAAATTCAATCTCTCACTAGCTTCTAGAAGGTATGCTCCAGCAGATCCCATCTTACTAGTGACTTCTACAAACAAGAAATAGATTTGATTGACTTGAAACTCACAAAGGTCTCACACTTGCAGTGTTTCACTCAAATTTGATTTCTAATCCAACAAATGGACTTATAATCACAGTTCTATCACTCCCTCACAAAGATGGAATGAAGATAAGATGAAGTGAAAACTACTTTCAAACAAATCTTGTCAAGAAATGGATTTGATTGTCTCTAGAAACTCACTAAGGTCTCTCTTTTGTAGTGTTTCACACAAATTAGATTTCTGATCCAACAAATGGACTTATAATCTCAGTTCTAGCACTCCCTCACAAAGTTGGAATGAAGATAAGATGATGTGAAATCTACTTACAATCAAATCTTGTCAATTTTGGCTATTTTTGGACAAAAAAATGACTTAATCTCTTTCACACTTTTTGATGTACTTTCAAGACCTGTGAAACACGTTTAGAGGAACTGATTTCAGCCTAGATTAATTAGATCTCATGACCCTAATTCAAATCTAATCAATGACACTCAATCTTGGTAGCTTATCCTAAGATTCGCACCAAAAATTACATCAAAAGCTCACAAATTGAATTTATTTGGATCAAATGAATACCATGCATTAAATGCAGGTTCAGAGGTGCCCACACATGTGGATAGTACAAATTTGGACCCCTACCAAGTTTGGGATCAAATCTCCTCATCAAGATTCTAGCTTGCCCTCTCAATACTAGTTTTTAGCACCAAAACTTGCTAAAAATGGATTTGCATTAGATCAATGGCTTATGCTCTTGTACTTGGCTCTGATACCATGTGAAAGTACTATATTTTAGGACCATAAATGGATCTACAAAATATCCACAAGAGTAATTGGATGCTTGCTTAACAATCTATCAAAAAACTAGTCATCAAAAAGTTGATCTAGATTGGCAATTTGACAAACAACAGCATTAACAATCAAAAGCATTGATCAACATTGAAATCCGAGACCACACATGTGTACTACAGGCTGTAGTTTGGCCTTCAACCTGAGAAACAAGTAGAAATTGACTTGGTTTCATTTGGATCACAAAAACTCAAAGTACATAGTGAACTAGCTTGAGATTGCCAATGAGCTCCAAAAATTTTCTATCTTCTCACTATGGGAGCTTGGAATACATAGCAAATTCGACTTCCTTCTTGAAGTTAGGTGGATTTCCAGCATGTAATAAGGAAGGTAACTCACCCTTCTTGCCCTAAAATGAAACCCTAGCCTAGATCCTAGACTTATGCTTGGTAGGTAGCTAGTTGGTCAAATTTTCACCTTAAACTTAGGTGTAGGTCCTATAAAGTAGGGATGACCACCAAATAGACATGACCAACTCTCTTGACTTGATCTAACCTACATTAGGATTGGGTTTCCACGTGGCATCTTGGCCTTACATGTGTAGAACCCAATTATACACAATATTTACAATGTTCTACATGGTCTTTGATCAAGCTAGATTTGCCAATTTTTGGCAATTCTTCACAGTTTTCTGATTGGATCTAATGAAATTTCAAATTTTTTTGTTTCTAGATTGAGTTTCGTAGGAATGAATGCAACGATTTCATTTCCAATTTTTTTTACATCTTTTCTTTTAACCCATAGCATGATATGGGCATGTACAGAACCTCGATTTTGGAACTCGTATCGTAACTTGTAGTGTTTAATTCGTCCTAAAATTGCTCTTTTTGAAAGAATGAATTCTTTCTTCTTGACAAACAACAATGAACATTCAATTGGACAATTTCTCCAATCGAAATTCCTATTATAATTTCTCACTATTTCTTCTATTTGTCAGATTTCTGACCATCGTAATTCCGTTATTTCATCGCTTGTCAATGTCAGAAAAAAATCTGTTAATCCCCAATATGTCACCATCGTTAATAGATCTTTAAAATTCCGTCTATGCCATGATGGAGTGCTTGGCATTTCGCGTAAGAAAAGGTGATTGCTGGATGAGTTAATTGAGAGGCCAAAACAAAAAAAGAAGTTGCAACTTTTTGAGAAGAATTTTGGCATTTGAAAAAAATAAAATTGGGCTCTCTATCAATAATCAAACGTCATTCTAGTAAAATGAATCTCCCATAGTCTAGAAAAATACATTCGTTCATGTTTTAATAGAGATTATATCAAACATTCATCTATTTTTACATTTCATATACAAAGGTTTATCCATCTTTTCTATCTCATAAGATGTAAGATGTTACAATAGATGCATGATTTGTTGAAATTGTCAAATTCTAGCTTTTAGATCTAAGTTCATTTGTACATAACTTGATCCCACACGTGTGGAGCATGTTCCCACTTGTGGATGGTAGTCATAAATGCATCTAGATGTAGTTAGATTGAATTTGTCTTGATTGACTCAAGTGTGAACTTGTAGAAAGCTAGTCAAGTAGAAAATTGCCACTTGGCTTTATTTTATTGATTGGTCAAGCATTCCCATGTGAATGAGACATAGTTCCCACGTGTGTGAGAGGCTGTTCCCACATGTGGAAAGATCAGTGGCTTATCCTAGGAGTAAGTCTTGTAGGTCCTACAATTTAGGAAAATCATCTCAAATCAAGCAAAATCATGGTGAGGCAATGGCACCAAGTTAG
This sequence comes from Diphasiastrum complanatum, assembly GCA_029204225.1. Classification (NCBI taxonomy): domain Eukaryota; kingdom Viridiplantae; phylum Streptophyta; class Lycopodiopsida; order Lycopodiales; family Lycopodiaceae; genus Diphasiastrum; species Diphasiastrum complanatum. Next base: position 41,491,391 of record CM055092.1, on the reverse strand, counting down.
GAGTCAAAGAGGTGGGGGCTTATCTTGCATTTATTGGTTAATCTAGATGATGTGGCATTTTCCACACATGCCAGACCTAATGAGTTAGCATACCAGGTCAAAATGTACTTGATCTATATAGATCATCACTGTAAATAATCCAATCTTGATGAGAGATCTTGATTTTGAGACAAAATCTTGCTATTTTCACTATTTGTGTTGTGATTTCTTGCATTTAATGCTATCAATAGGTATTGATCTTTAATCCTTGCTCACTGTTGGTACAATGACAAAGTTTCACACGTGCGAGGTTGCTCTTGAGTTGTTTTGATCAATTGTCAAGTTGTTCTTGCTAATTAGATGCAATTTTTGATCTAGATCTAAATCTAGACATTAGATTTGTGATTGATCTATGTAATTAGCACCCAACCCCTCTTGTGGATCAATTGTAGATCCAATTAAGGTCCAAAATTCAGTAAATTCAATATGGTATCAGAGCCAAGCACAAGAGGCTATGAAAATGATCAATGAACACATCCAAACTTAAAAAGTTTTGAGTATTTTAATCTAACCTTGTGAGGGCGAGCTAGAAGTAAGTGGTAGCATCATATTTTTTTGGATAAAATTGAGTTTTTGGCTACAAGTGTATTGTTCACATGTGTGAGTCCGTACTGGACCTGTCTTATAAAGGCCTAACTTGGAATTTGTGCTATATTTCACACACATATTCATTTCTCAAGATTTTTGGTGCTTTGTTTAGATCTCAATTCATAGTTTCCATATCAATGATTAGATCTTGTAATGAAGCATTGATGTGAATGTTTGGAAGCTTATATCAGGCCCAAAAAAATTCATTTTTTAAATCTTGATAGAGAGTGAAAAGTACTAGGGAGTTGATTGCAGAAAATTATAGATCTAGGGAGTGATTTGCTAAAAATTGGTAGTGATCTCATTGTACCATCAACCAAGCTTTGTGCTAGTTGGATTGGGCCGAGACTAGAAGCATCTTGAGTGCTAGAAGTCTACCCTAAATCATTCCATTGAGTAAAATATTTGTGAATTTCGAGTGCTAAATCATTCATAATGACATCCATGGGTGGATTTTTGCTAGAAGCCAATGAGAGACTCACATCCACTAATTAGTCCATTTGGAAAGTGAGAATGGAATCACTTTTGGTGCTCCATGATCTCTTTGACATTGTCCTAGAAAAGGAAGATGAACCTCTTGGTGGACAAGAGCAAGTAAAATGTTGCCTCATTAAATTTTTTGGAATCAAATATTCAAGCAGCTTATCATTTTTTTGATGAGTTTGATCAGCATTGGTGGATGGAATTTTTCGAACATACATCAACAACTGATGAATTTCATTGGCCTCATAAATTAGGAACATCAACTATGACTGTCGAACCTTTAGATCTTTCTCGAGATAATGATTTCTTGCAGCTTGTGCAAAGTGAGGAACGTGAAATTTATGTGGGCTCAAGGAAGAATAGGCAAATTGTAAAAGTTGCAAAAATGAAATGGCGCGGTGATTTGAATGAAATCCAAATTGGAAGCCTTGTTGCACTTCTAGCTTCAAAAAACAATGAAGGACATCCATTTTGGATTGCCAAAGTACTTGGTTTTATTCAAAATAGCAATCAAACAAAAGTACCACGTGTCCATTGGTTGCACACCACTTCAACGAATGCTTTTTTGGGAAGGTACGAACTCGAAATGTTGCAAGTAGATCCAAAGGGCAAGAGAAAGAGATTGCCAAAAAATCAACCAAGAGTCGACGATTTGAATCTACAGGATGTAGATGTTTTGGCATTTGATTTTGAATTAACAATGACCAATCATCTACGAAAGTCAACAATATCTATATTGAAGGAACGACTTGGATTACTTGAAAAAACAATATTCCTCCACTTGTCATCAACAGAGAAAAGCTGATTTACAAGGTTTTTTTGTCAACATTAGACGCGTATTCTAAGGAAGACATGCCAGTTGACTCTGATGAAGAAGATGGGTCTTCCACTTCATCAGCTAAAAACGAGAGTGTTGAGAATATGTCAAGTTCTGAATTGAGAGGCATCAGTGAAAATTCCTTAGAAAATGTACTTTAGAAAAAAGAATGTGCAAATATAATTTAAGCTATTTTGTATTTCAATGGGATTTTGAGTTTCAAAAATCATTTGTTCTCTTGAATTATTATTTCATTTGTAATTATGATAGTTTTATGAAGTTTGCAACAAAAAACTTGTAGTTCTTTATTTTAAATATGCATTTTTTGGTTTTTTTTTTTTAAATTAAATTTAGAGATTTATTAGAAAAATCCATGATTTTGGACCATTATATTTAACACCAAAAAATATTACTCTTTTTTAGGTCAAAGTCCCAAAACAAATGTCATTGTGTTTGATGAAATCTAAGTACTTGCAATATTTGTGAAAAATAGGCAAAATCTAGCTTGATCTTTTGCCATATCATGTACATAGTGAAATATCACATGTGTGGAGCATGTTGCCACGTGTAGAGGGTAGTCATATTTTTTAATTCATTTATAATGAGTTTGAATAGTCAATAGGACTTAATCTTGATTTTGGAGGGTACTTTGTACTTTGACTTTTCTATCCCATGCACAGATGTTAGTAGATAGGTTAAGCTTCTTACAATGGCATGATAGTAGAGGGTTAGTGACACTTTCCTATGTGTTGTCATGAAGTCATGTGACCAATCAAAAGTGTAAGATCCATGAAATTGGTCCAATCATATTCAAGGCTCCTTATATCACTAGGCCAATCAAATTAGGAGGAGATTTGTAGGGGGTCCAATAAATTTCATGTGGACTACACCTCTTGTGGCTCGAGCTAGTATTTGAGAAAGATTGAGAGTGATTCTATACTTAGTTTTTTGGAGAGTTTTGGAGATTCTACACATAGAGATTTTGAGACACACTCTCTCTACCCGAGGAGACATAGCTGTATTATCTCTCTAACTGAGAGCAAGCCTTTTCTATACTTAGTTTTTTTCATCATGAGTTGCTTTTACATGTGAATGTATGATGGTGAATGATTTATGCATGTTCTATGTGCTCTTGTCTTAAAATTTTCAAGATAGATTGTAGAATCAATCAAGTGCAAGATCTTTGTACAATCACACACATCTTAGGAGATCATTCACACATTTTGGGCAATTCCCACATGTGTGAAAATTTCACAATACTAGAAAACATATTTATAACATATTGAAAATGTCCATACAAAGAATGACCTTCTATCACTAGCAGTTGTCCATATCTTGTTGCTTCTATGGTTGGCCGAACATCAAGAACTTGTGTTAATTTGAGAAGATACAAAAAAAGCTTGTTGTTGAGTACATCATCTTTAACTTCTCCTATAAAAAAATTGAAAAATATGCAATTTCTGAGATTGTTAAAACATCATTTGTATGGACTATCATCTATTAATATGGTAGTTCTTTCATCACAAAGACCTGTAAATTTGCCCACAACCGAGATAGTGACTTGAACATTGATTCCACATTTGGCTTGTCTGGTCTATATAAACAAGGTGATGATTGCTTGAAACAATTTTCTGGTCTCCAAGTCATAAAAAAAGGGAATTGTCTTTTGGCCACATGCTCCAACAATTGAATCCTTGGTACAATGTTCGTCTCTTTTGTTCATGACCACAACCCAATATTTGTATGATTGGAAATTGCACTTAAGAAGTCAATGCAACCCGTGTGTAGTATGATTCTTTCTCACCCAATGTTATAAATCTCTTGGTTGGTTGGACCATTTTCAAACTTGCACATCAATATTCCATTCAGATAGTATGAGTGTATGACAGTGCAATTTTTCACATGACATTTCTTGCAAAAAAGTTTGTCATTATTTCTTGACAACTATATGTTTTAGTTAAAATTCTGTTAGGATCTAGTGCAGTATGCAGATCACATCACACAATCACCATAGCCATTCCTCACAAGCTCTCAAAGATGGCACAACAAAAATTCCTAGATTACAAAGAAACATTGTACATATAGAGTATTCACAAACTGCATGAAAAGGCAGATGTCCTAAAATTGGCCTACCACTTGTCAAACTAAGGTCGGGCACAATATGGCCAAATTTGACCGACAAACTTGGGACATGCCCCCAAGTATAGCAAGTACTGTAAATAACTCTGTACAGGCTAAGTCTTCCTATGTGTGGCTACCCGACTAACCCAAGTAGCCGATTATGGGATCAGTGCCCGATCAATATATCCTAACGGGTCACGTCCCGAACACAACCATATATAGTAAACCAAATAAATTGTACACCACTTACATCATCACATTTAGAGCTTACATAAAATGTATATCAGATTAACTCTTATTTCTAACTCTCTCCCTTAAGCTCAAATGTGATAAGAGTGAAAATCAATAATTTGTAGCAACGTCTGGAGTGTCCAAAAGATGTTATGCATATCCTGCTACTCTATACTTGACTCACATTCAAGCACACCAACAAACCACCAGGTTTGACTCACAAAGTATCATGCAAACACAATGCTCATACAGAGAGTCTACCATACTCTCAACCAACTGACTCGTCCCCAATCCGACTTGAACACAAGTGGACCACATGAGCGACATGGCTCAAGCTGATCCCCATCCATTTCCCATGCACTAAGCACAAGAGTCTTCCAAGGACTCAATGAATGAATGTACACAAACCTCACCATAGGCTATACCTGAGTAGCTCGCCTATCTCCCAGAGATACTGATGATGATCTGCCTGTCCTACATCCCATGTAGGTTCAACTTTCCATGCTTGACGTTGCCAACTCTGATTTGACCAATACATAGGCCTCCCACCAAGGAGCCTATCTCCCCACAACATCCATCATAGTGTCCAAGCCAAAGCAAATGCAAACTAGATCCACTATCGTGATGAATAACTCACCACAATCCATAGTATATCAGGTAGGATAGCTCCAGAACCTTGTACGCTGTACCATCTGATCACAGAGTATCCATTGCCCGTTGATAGCTCCCCAAGAATCTGTCCACCTGTAGTACAACTAGATTCCAACTGGATCTAACCAAAAACTGCATCCTACTTACCAAATAATGATGGATAGAAACAATATGTGACACCAACTTGGAGACTACTATGCATATAACCATGCAGCTCCTTGATTACTCACCAAAGTATCAGCTGTCACTCTCTGAACAACCATCTCCATCCCTGCTAGCTAGCTCACAACCATGGGCATGCTGGATCCACATCACCCCGTAATGCACTCCATGCCCTCAGGATATGTACCACCCTAGGTACACTCCATGCCACCTACCTCCAAGTAGGCTTGACCCGTGCCCAGGTCACCATATCATGCACCAGCTGAAGAACATCGTCCATACATCAAATGACATATCATACCTGAGCAACTGTAGCATCTCCCTGAGTGCCACCCCAATGGACCCATCATCCACATACTATGCTCACCTGATGTCTCCGATCCTGGTCACCATCCTGCTAGACAAGTTGATCTCCAAAGCATCACCTGCTCCACCTGGCTCCTAGCATCTGCAGTGCTACCCCTACCAGGTATTTCAATGCCATTCTTGATCACAAAGATCTGAGCATCTATCCTATAGTGCCCACCTGTATTCTCCCAAGCTAGCTCCAAGCTACTCCTGTGAATGGCTCCAAACCACTCCCTGAGAATACACTAAGATGTGAAACATCATCAATGATTTCCCCAAAATCACCAGAACTGCAAGTTTTTCCGTGAATTCTCCTCGGAATCCACCTTCAATGATCATTCTAATCTTCCCCGAAGCTCCGATCGAAGGAACTTTGTTGTCTCATGTCATCCGAACTCCCGATACCCCGTATGGAGTCCTCTCTCCTGAGACGTTCCGAGTGCTATTTTTCCTTGTGAAGGACGCTATCCATAGCTCCACCGGATCGTGCATACTTGCATCACCCTGACGCTCTGATACCAAGTTAAAATTATGTTAGGATCTAGTGCAGTATGCAGATCACATCGCACAATCACCATAGCCACTCCTCACAGCTCTCAAAGATGGCACAACAAAAGTTCTTAGATTGCAAAGAAACACTGTACATATAGAGTATTCACAAACTGCATGAAAAGGCAGGTGTCCTAAAATTGGCCTATCACCTGTCAAACTAAGGTCGGGCCCAATATGGCCAAATTCGACCGACAAACTTGGGACATGCCCCCAAGTATAGCAAGTACTGTAAATAACTCTGTACATGCTAATTCTTCCTATGTGTGGCTACCCGGCTAACCCAAGTAGTCGTCTACGGGATCAGTGCCCAATCAATATATCCTAACGGGTCACGTCCCGAACACAACCATATACATTAAACCAAATAAATCGTACACCAATTACATCATCACATTTAGAGCTTACATAGAATGTATATCAGATTAACTCTGATTTCTAACTGTTTTTTTTCTATTTTATCAAGTTCCATCTCTTGTAAAGTGATCTCTTTTCCTTTTGTGCTTCCTGTCACAACGTTCACAAAGAAAATTGTTGAAACAAGTCTTAGTAAGAAAAAAATTTCTAATTATTTATTAAGTTTTTACTATTTTTTATTGATAGTATAGTGGATATTAAGTGTATAAGCATAAGCACATGATTTATTTGTTTTAATTTTGGTAGGCAGAAATAACAACATGATATAATTCATAAAAAGATCACTAAAAAAATAATATCAAATGATAAGATCTAATTCATATACATAAAGGAGTTTTAAATATCTACAATTATCTAACTGTTTGACTCCTACCATGGCCATTTGTACAGTACAAAAAAGCTATTGTAAACTATGAAATTATAAGTATCAAAATTTGAGAAATCCATGTCAATCACCTATAGAAAGATGACTTTCATGTTCAACTACATCAATGTGAAAATCAGAAGGGGGTTCACCACTCTCATCAATTTCTTTTTGTTTCTTCTTTTCTTCCCATATCGCCCTGGCTTCTTGTAAGTTCTTCAACATTTGTAATAGACATAGGAATATGACTTTCTTCTATTGAACTTGGAACCTCTAACAATCTTGCAAATTTTTCCAATGACGGATTTGTGTCCACAAGATTTGAACATGTTGCCTCCAAAGCTTTTGCTTCCATATCAATCCATGGAAGATCTCACAGGGTCACTTGGAGGGATATTGGCATAGGGACTTGATGTATGACAACTGAATGGGTAATAAATTTGCACAAGCCATGGTTGAATAGTGTAGTTACAAGTGAACTTACGTTTATCGTAACTCCATATCCAACCCGTGGTTTTTTAAGACCTTGTATCGGATAGGCTTCATTTTATTGGTGAGGTTCTCACGATTTTTAAAAGGTATTGTGCAAGTGTTGCGGATATTGGATCATTGAGTAAGTTATGCCACGAGAGGTTTGGACATCTGAGATTTCGTCCTCTTCATCCAAAGTCATCGTTGAAGTGTCCCAAAAAAATGTCAACTACTTGTTCTACTTAAAATTAAGTTTTTGTAGGTGACAAATATGGAATCTTTACTTAAAAAGATTACCACAAATAATGTTGTATAGGACTTTGATCTAATCTCTTGTTTCTCTAATTTTGATTTATAAACTCCTACTTCATAATGGAAAGTATATTTTAGTTTTTGCAATGTCCTAACTAGATTTGAAATGTATACAAAATCCCTAACGATACCATCACTAGTTCATTAGTATCATTAAAAGCTTGGACATGAGATATTGAAGCTTTGAAATATTCCTTTGTCCATACTTCCAAAATCTTCTTATGTAGTGTATCTAGATATCTACCTTATCTTCAACACTTTTCCTTTTCTTATTAGACTTTTTTGGTTATGATTTCAGCTTGTAAACCTCGTGCCTGAAATGGATCTAATTCTTCAATACATCTGAACAATGTAGCACAAATATTTACTATTCATGGCACTTGTTTTGTCTGTCAAATTTTATCTTTTTCTTTTGTGGTCTTTTTTTTTTTACAAAAGGCTCGAGATTTTCTCTAGTGTTTTCAGCAACATACATCTTTATCATTTTCATCCAATTGTCAAAAACATCATCGTCAAAAGTGACCATGTGAATGTCGTGCTTTTGAAAATCTTTTTGCAATGTACACTCAACAATCTCCACAAAATCCTGCAAGCGATAAAGAATTAATGCATTCACACAATTATTGAAAGTTTTAAAACTTGACAACAATGTAATTACCTCCCATGATTTATTTGATACCTCAGTTTTTTTTATGCTAGCTTTAGGCTTTGCAGGCCTGTTGAAAACTATCTATTGACCTCTTGCTTATTTCATGTGATCAATGAATGGCTCATTTTGCATGACCTTTCCACCATCAAGTTTGTATCTTTTGATATTAAAACTGAATCTTTGCTTGGACAATTCAGTACAGTGTCTAGATTTTCTATACATGTAGATTTTTGCTGCATCTTTCAGTTTTGATTTGTCAAGCCCTGTATCAATTTTGTAACTTCTATTGAGTTCTGACCTTATATAACCCAGTAATTGACCTTGTCTATTTGACTCAAAATTAAGTATTGCAAAAATATCAAAAACTAAATGAATAGACAATTATAATTTGTAGAACTTGTAATAATCCTATAGATCTAAAACGAAATGTGGTTGTAATCTACTCATATCCTTTTAAAATAGTTAAAAACATTTCATTTCATATATTCATAGATCGAAAAATGTGTTTAACATTGCTTTGAACTTAGTCATTAATTATTTGAATTTTATGATCTTATCATATTTCCAATAGCATTGGATGGTAAGATTAAACGATATCAGATTGTCAGATACCATTGATAGTTCATACTACCTAATAGTATTGATGTATAAGAACTATAATTGTAAAGATTTGAGAAACTCTTTCTTGAATTCTTTGTACAAACTCTTTTACCAACAATTTATACTACAATAGGTGATACCGTTTTTAGGAACACAAGATAGCTCAACACATATCATGATTCTCCAATAATTTCAAACTTTGAAAAAATTTCTCATCTTGAATTTGGACATTCTTTCTGTATCAAAATGAATATAATTTTATATGCAATTGTTATGAGAAATATGTGTATTGCATTTAGAATTCTTATCTATTACAAAATATTGAAAATTATTTTCTGTTTTTTATTCAAATGTTGTTTTTCTTACAAAATTGAATAAATGATACAATTTCAATGCTATGAATTTTAATTTGTTATTTTAGTACAAGTCTATTGTTTTTTATAGCATATAAAATTTTAGTTCAAAAAAAATGCCAAAAAGAATATCAAGATGTTTGGAAAACGTTTTGTATGGAAATTATCGAACAAATGAAATGTTGTTCTACATGTGGAAGTACGACTTTCTTCAAGAAAGAACATAATAAGAAGTTTCAAAATTCGAATGAAAACGTCCCACCTTATGCAATAGCTAATACTTTTTTTATGGAAATATACATATACAAATGAGGAACAAAAACAGTGGTATACATGCACTTTATGTAAAACTTATCCAGATCAAATAAAATACATAGTATTTTCTTCGCCTACGTATCTGCGTTCTCTTTTTAAGATTGATGTGTCACATTTACAATTGTTCCATAATAGATGTTTCAGTAGATGTGACTCGACACATAAACTCGTTCGTGATAGGACAACTTGGAAAAAGATCGCTTTTCAACAATCTCATTGCTTGCAATTCGAATAGATATACAAATGATAAAGAAGAATTAGAAAATGTGTTACGACAAAATATTTTGCACAATTCGATATCAAGGACTTTTTTGAGCATATATGAATATAGTACCGAAACTCAAGTGTTACCGTTTATATCATTAGCTTCGTTTCATGAAATGTTAAAAACTGAAATACATGCGTTCAAAAACATGGAAATTGATCCATTTGAACGACTATATATATTACTGCAAGACGTAACGCCCTATTGTAGAAGACAAAATATCCAAAAAGATGACATATATACATATTCGAATTTACGGATTAGAACAAGAACGCATGAACGAAAAGAAACATCGATGTTTAGAACAAAAGCTTCTGCATTCCTGTTAATGACTGAACAAAAACAATTCATCATATTAGGAAATGCAATTTACCCATTTTTGTTTCCATATGGTCACGGTTATTACGATGGGAAAATACGTTATATTCATTGTTTTCGCCATTTACACTATATCCACCATATTTACTTATAATGTATCAAATACGACAAGCAATTTTGATAACAACAAAGGTGTCATCTGTTGTCTTGCAAAAAGACATTATCGAATTCGTTAATAAACATCCAAATGCAAACAAAGAACAGATTTTTAGAAATGTTTTGCAACCTACTAATAGTGCAACAACGTATTCTTTTCCATCCATAATACAAATCCAAAAACTATTAATATTACTTGATAAGATGAGATGGAAAAACACTGACTCATCCAACCCTCATAGACTATCCACAAAAAAACTTCACTCTTGTTTACTTCATCATTATTATCCCAACTAAAGAGTTCTCAATAAAATATGTGACTCTATGAACCCATGTCTACCTTTAGTAGATAAATTCATATATTTTTTACATCAATATTATGCCTTATGGAAGGCTTTATTGTGAATGATAAAAATAAGAAATTGGCAAGTGAGTTGTGGGTGATCCATATATGTGTGACCTCTTGAAAGGTGGAATCACTTGCTAAAAAAAAAAAACTTTTTTTGAACTTGTACAATTTGATGGACTTACTAACTTACAAAATATCTCCTTTAATATTAGTTTGACTTTAGAATAATGCCAAAAACCAATACGTATGAGAATGTTGGAACTCCAAAACATAGATAAAAAATATCATTACTACAATCAAGTAATTATGCTATTTTTCATACGATGTAATAAGACTAAACAAATTAGAATGGACGAATTTAGCCACTCATATAGCCTTTCATTCTTTAACCTCTCTAAATTGGCCACAGGTAATGCCAAAAAAGTATGTTTACAAGGGACTATAAGACATACATTCTTAATATCTTTTATGTACTCTCAACATTAAAGAATAATACAAAACATTGAAGTGCACATATTGAGATTTCTTCCCATGGCATCTATACTCTATCATTCACATTGAACAAACAAACACAAAGTGCCATGCTCACTAGTTAGTAATTACAAAAATGTGTTTTGCGATTATTTTACAAGATAAAAACATTTCAAATGGAAGCTGATAAAGAACAATGTCGGAATTGGAACAATTACTAACTGATTATGTCTTGTAAGTAATTTTCAGTGCTAATGGCAATGTTGTTCAATTGAGTTTGAAAAAAAAAAAAACGAAGTTATTCAAAATATCATAGAAGAATGCATAGGTAGCTGAACTAAAGATATGAATTTATATTAAAATTGCGAATCGATAAAATGTGCTAAAAAAATTCAAATATAAGATCGACGTTTCAAATACCAATATTTACGCGAGAGTGGTGGACGACTACTTAAGTTATTACAAACTCGCATTTTTTGAGATCTAAACATTTTGATGTAGAGTTTTTCTAATCTATCTGCAATTGAAGAGTCATTAACAATTTCTAATATGTCAAAACGTATAACAAATGTGCATTACAGAAACTCTTCGAAGAAAAAAATATCATAAACGTACCAGTTGAAACAAATGCATCAGACAATCTAGAATTAAAATCATGGCTTGAGGACTCGTCATTTCATCAACTAGACCAAATTGCAAAGAATGCAAAGATCATTGTTCTTGCGAATCTAGACATAACAAACGGAATAGTTAATCGAACGACCAGAATGATTCAAGACTATGCGCATTCGAATCAAACGAATGAAATCGATTCTATCACGATAACAATCGATGGATCTAACAAAAAAATGAAAATTATGCCATCAACTATTAGGACATTGAGATACAATTCTAAAATATATTACAAATGCACTTTCCCTTTAACATTAGCATACACTATTACAGCTCATAAATCGCAAGCCATAACAATCAGCAACACTGCAATAATTGATATTCAAAACAGTTTATGTCCAAGATTAACTTATGTTATGTTATCTCGAGTGACAAGACGACAACACATATTTCTCACACGCAAACTAATACCTGCAGATTTTGATTCAACACCAGCCATTATAAATCAAACAAGTAATTAATATTGACAATATGATCTGATTTTTGTGACACATTACTTGATTATTTATTGTTCTAAAAGTATCATATCCGAAATATTTCATTTCTAATATTCCAATTGTACTTGAAGGCAAAGATCCGATATGGCATTACAAAAACTCACAAAGGCTCAAAAGGTACATTGTTATGAATATCATGAATCATTTTTTTAGACTCGAATAAAATACCTAAAAAAAATAACGCTTTTAACTATTCGGAATTCGTAATTTAATTCTAATAACGACTTTTATGGTAAAAACTTTCACAAGCTTTTCCAAAAACCGACAAATGTTCCTATTGAATGCCTGCGGAATCGATCCGGAACAATACAAAGATGAGTTTCAAAATAGTTACACTATGAGCACATACATCACAACACATAAACGTGCGGGTGAAACCTATGTGCATGAACATCACGAAGATCCTATAGAAGGTAACAAATCACCTCTATTTTTATTTATTTATTTTCCATTCTATTCTTTTACTTTATTACATTAAACATATGAAAATCATATTATTTTTATAGCATATTTCAAATTTGCAGGATTTTGAAACACTTTTATAAACTATTTTCTATTTTGATCCCGGATTCGATCAAGACGAACAAGATGTCGATACAACATTTCGAAGCGCACTCTGACAAAAGTTATTATGCAATTCGTAACCTATACTTATCTATGCTTTTAGACTTGGATTTGATACCATGTCAAAAATCAAAGAATAGGACTCAAACAAATCTACAAAAGATCAATAAGAGTGATTGGAAACTTGGAATATTGATTTATCTCCAAACTGGCATCCAAAACTAGCTTCTACTTGACAATTTCTATACATCCAAGCAAGAATGGAATAAAAAATAATGATCAAAAGCCTTCACACATGTGAATTACAATAGGTGGACGGCCTGCTAACAGCAAAAATGATAACTTATAACATCATAAGCATTCCTTCACAAAGAACATGCATAGTAGAGTGAAAACACTTAGATTTCTCCCAAAATCAATGTTTCTCATCATTAGCCTCAAAATGGATCCATCATGGATGAAATACAATATCATCATAGTCTCTCTCTAAGCCACTTCCAACACGTGTGAGACAACTCATAGTGCTTATCCATATCCACTTTGGGTAAGATTTCACTAATTTGCCATGTCATCATCATTGGTGGCTAGTGTTGACTTTTTAGATTCCTACATTCTAGGAATTAGGAGATTTGAGATTTGACTCAAATGAAATGTGTATACAATGGATCTGAACTTTATGCTTAACATTTCACACTTGTGGATAGGTCCTCACATGTGTGGATCCACATGGATATCAAAGCATTTACATTTATAAGGTAATAACTATAAAATCTAACAACTATAGCCAACAAAAATGCTTTTAAATGAAGTAGCATCTTCTTTCTTCCTTCCTTATAAAGGAATGTGGACATAACAAATACATCCAAAAACTTTCAAAACTTTTAGATTTGGCTTTTTTCCATACAATGCTTCAAATGGTGTGATTCCACCAATGGCAATATCAAGAAGCCTATTACATAAAACATTTGCACATGTAATAGCATCTCCCCAATGGGTAGAGAGGCATCTAATCTCAAAGCAATTTGGTTGAGAAACTTACTTTTAGATATCAGTCTGAATCAATATGCTTCGACATTATTATTTTGTGATAATCAAAGTGCCATTGCCTTGTCAACCAACCCTAGATTTAATTCTAGAAGTAAGCACATTAAACTTAAGTATCATTATGTCAGAAGGAAAGTTCTCAACAAAGAGGTCAGATTGCAGTACTGTCAAACGCAAGATATGACGACGAATATTTTTACTAAAGCATTAAGCTTGGATGCACACATGAAGTTTTGTGCAGAACTAAGTTTAAAGGTCAAGGCATTCATGGATACAAATTAAGAGGGAGTGTTGGATTATTCTCCCACTAATTGACAAATCGACATTTTAATCTTCGTCCAACTTTTATCCAAACCTGCAACTTTCTTCGTATTTTTACGCAGTCTGCGTAACTACTCGAAAATGGCTCACAGTGTCACATTTTTTGCAGAGTGACAGTTGTTCATTTTTGCAGACAAACTGTCTATTACCAAAGCCACTGACTTGCATTAATCCATCAGCAAGTAGTTTATGAGAAGTCCTAACTCGATGGATGCCAACACATCACAGCCAATGGATGACATTTTTGATGACCTAATTGTTTAGTATAAATAGCTATTCATATTTCAACATGATGATGATTCTCAGATCAAGTATTGAATAGTTACCTCTCTCTCTTTCAAGCCTATGAGCTTGAACACTCTTGAGCATTCTAGCTCAGTTCTTTAGAGTTGATTAGAGATTGCTATTGCGCTTACTGCTTATCAGTAGTTGCGCTTAATTCAGGCTTACATTTTAGCCGCTCAGAGATAGCTTAGGTTATGTGGCTCCAGTCAGCAACTTGTTGTACTCATTTACATCTGTTTCGCTTTCATATAGAATTAATACTATCTTCTTATTGTGTTCAGCCTCATCTCAGAATGTATGCATTTTTGTAGTTCTTCGCGACTAATTATTTGTCTGATGTTTCGATGCTTAATGTTTGGCCATGAAATCATTGTAGTACTAATGACTTCAAAGTTAGTTACTATAAGATCAAATGTGATTTCTATCACTATTGTTTTGTTCAAAATTGATAGGCGTAGTCATGCATAAAGAAAGAGGAAGATAGTTTATTTTGCTGCGCACGATAAGTTTTCTTTCTTGTCGTTTGAATTATTTTCGAATCTTATTCGACACGATAAGTTTTCTTTCTTGTCATTCGAATTCTTTTTATTTGAATTTGACCTATCTTTTACACACCTCTTTCCAACACATGGATCCCATCCTTGCTTTGAGATGATGCATTCTACTCTCCTCGACCACAAGTACATTGTGAAGCTTGTCAATGGAAGGTAGATGGCCTTGAATGGCAAAGCTTTGGACGAGAGTGGTGTATTCATTACCAAGTCCATTTAAAATGACTTGCACTAGCTCATTATCATGGATTTTCTCTCCAATGGATGCCAATTATTTCTTCAAAGATTTGATTCTAAGCACATACTCTTGTGCACTCTCTTCATGTTTGTGCTTCATACAAATTTGAGAGAGTGAAATAGGTGATTAATTGTTCAATTGCCTCATTAGGGACTTGACGTGAAATGGTGATAGATCATTGGGATATCTCTTAATCATTGAGAGTGAGTGAGGATGCTGATGTTTTTAGTCCTAGAGAGAGACTAATATCCATTTGAATCATCATAGGAAGGCTTATGCACTTCCAAGAGTCAAATCCAATCTTTTTCAAGTGAATAGTGTGTGTAGAATTTTGTTTCCCAAGTCCTTTTGCATTTAAGATCATTATAGATCTTACTCCTTGAGTTTTGTGAGATTCAAATGAGTAGCCTTGTGGCTAGATTATAAAAAAGAGAGTAGGTAGAGCCTAATAGTACTTTGTGCTGTACTTAAGATGGGTTCAGTTGGTGCATACCTTCTTGAAGCTAGTGAGAGGCTAAATTCAAGTAACTATTAAATTTGAAAAGTTAGAATGGAGTCACTTCTAGTGCTCCAAGACTTGTTTGATCTTGTTATTGGTGAGGAGGAAGAGCTTCTAGGTGGACAAGATCTAGTGAAGTACAAGAAGAGAGCTAGGCTAGCATTGCATTGTATAAAAATGAATGCTATTAATGAACTCCTCAAAGAAGTAGCCTCATGTACCTCAGCCAAGGAGGCTTGGAACTCCATGAAAGGGATTCATAAATCCAAAAATAACTCTTGAGTGCTAATGCTTGGAAACAAGGTTCTACAAAGCATGAGATATAGTGAAGAGAGTGCTCAAGATTATGTCTTGAGAATCAAGTCACTCAATAAGGAGCTTTCCATTATTAGTGAAAGAATCCATGATGATGAGCTTGTGCAAATCATTCTAAATGTTCTTGGAGATGAGTTCTCCAATCTAGTACAAAGTTTTGCCATACAAGAATCCTTACCTTCAATTGACAAGCTCCATAGTGTGATTGTAGCCGAGGAGAGTAGGATCCAATATGTAAGAAATAGGATTGGTTCCTTGAAGCTACATGATGGAGATAAGAAGGCAAGCTTCTCAAGCAAAGGAAAAATAAAGTCCAAGAAGAAGATCCAAAGCAAGGAGGCCAAGAGTGATGATCAAACATCAAGCTCTAAAGAAATAAAGAAAGACAAATCCAAACAAAAATTCCTTCTTTTCTGGAAAGAAGGGGCACTTTGCATCCTAGTGCTACAAAAAGAAGAATGCACAAAATGAGAGCAAGCAAGGAAACCTTACACTTAAGGAAGATGAGGATGAAGGTGATTCATCCTTGATGGCATCTACACCAACAAGCAAGAGCTACTCCAATGACACATGGTGGATTGATAGTGGGGCTAGTTTTCACTATCAGTTCCCACATGACATTCCAAAAGGATTTCTTCTCGATTCGTAATAAGTCCTGACATGGATAGCCGGTCACTCCAGTGTATATGGTTATTGGTTATGCCTCATCATTCTGGGCTTGGCCGATAAAGTAATTAATATTCATATGAGGACCCAGACCTATAATTGAACATAGGAGCACATGCATGGTGTCTGACTACTATAATCCAAGAATAGGAGGTCAATTGCTATTCTAGGCTGCATGAGGATCCTAAGAGAAATATTCTCTCCTCATGGAAGAGAATATATACTAGTGGAAACTCGCCCATCTACCTATTAGAGTTTCATTGTAGCCAGGAGCCCCTCCTCTCTTGCATTCATTCACCATGGTAGTAGCCATTTCCTGTAGGTTGGGTGGCTTTGCTCCACAGGTGTCCTTTTGGTTGCATGCAACAGGTTCTAGTCAAATCTTTACTAGGCGATCCTTACAGTGGTATCAGAGCAAGGGTTTGCATCGATCGGAAGGTGGAGCTACTTCTTGTTTTTTCCCAGCTTTTTGGTGGTTTCTCCTTGCTTGTTACTTCTAGGTGGTGAAATTGATCTCCAAGTAAGTGTATTCTCTAAATTTGGTGTACTTTCAGCCTATGGATCATGATTATGGATTTTCTCCATAGATTTTGATGGAAATCAATGGATTTTTAACGATTTTTTTGTGATTTTTCACCTAGAATTGGAAATTTTTGTTCAAAATTTATCATAGTTATAGATCTAGTATGTTTTTCAGATTTTACTTGTTGCTTTACAGTCATTATTGATTGGATCTAATGATTGCATGTCGGTTGAAAAGTCAAAAGGATGCTTAGATAGTGATTTTGGACCAAAAATAGGATTTTTTGGGCTAGAAATGGGCTCGTATGGAATCCATAATTGATTGAAATCAGAACTTGTAGTGCTTACATGTAATTGATTTACAGAAATCTGGGTCTAGTTTCACTTAGTTGTGGATTTGATCCACAAATTTTTGGTCAAAAAACATGGTTTTTGGACTAACTTTGGACTAATTTTGAAGATTTTCATAAAATTCATGGCCAATATTTTGCATGCACATTTTTAGAGGTGTAATTAAACTGTCCTAAGGCTTTCATGAAATTTTGTTAGGAATGGACACCATTAAGAGTCTCAAAAAGTCAAGAAATAGTGTATTTTTGAGGACTTTTGAGCATGAATACCTATCAAATGGAGGTCTGAACAAGTTGGATCTTGTTACAAGCTTAAAGATATGATGGATTGCCTCTAATTTGAGCCATCATGTATTCAATTTGGTTGAGTGAGGTTAGGCACCATTATGTTGAAGTTTTGCTTGTTGTTGGAGTCCAAAAATGCATTTTTTGCATGATCTAAGCCTATGATTGCTTGCTGGACCTGATAGAAGCCCCTATGCATCTCTAATGAGCCTTAGAAGTGAGACAAAAACCTGTTGGAGAATTGAAGGATGTCACTGTTTATATTCAAGCCAAGCCTTTCACAGTGAATTTCATAGTTATCAAACCAGTTGGTTTGTCATCTTATTCTATGCTAATTGGACGGTCGTGGCTTTATCAATCAAACGCAAGTGTTCATTGGAAATCCAGAGAGTTGAGATTTCAGACTAGTGAGACCAATAATCGAGGTAAGCTAGCAAAACAAATAATCACCTGGAGTCGTGACAAATATGAAGGTGAAACTCCTTTGTCTGACACCAGTTTTACCTCAGAAGATTCTTCTTATGCCTTCAATTTTTTTTTTAATGCATATGACATCAAAGTGCAATATTTTGAATGCTATGAGAATACGGACGAAGAAGAATTCGTTGATGCCTGCAACGCTGAAGCGGATGTTTTGAATGAAGAAATAAAAGTTGCAGACACGAACTCTAAAGAGTCTAATGATGATTCGAGTGATGAATCTGAACATGATTTTGGTAATAAGAACCAAGCTGACGAAAAGAATATATCTATGGAGTCAACCATGCGCGAAATACATGGCCATACTAAGGCCAGTATGATAGAAGGTATCATTCTACCAGATTCTACTGAACTAATTAAACTTGCACCTAGCAAATTTGTGCATGTTTCAAAGTCACTTAGAGAATCGGAATTAGTGAAATTCACGGAATTATTGAAGGAGTACCAAGATGTTTTTGCCTAGTCGCTCGACAATTTGAAAGGTATACCTGCAGAATTCTGAGAACACCATATTGATCTTAAAGAAGACGCTGTACCAGCAGGATCGTCTCAATCCAAAGTACTCCCTCATGGTTAAAGACGAACTCAACAAGCACCCTAAGGCAGGTATTATCTATCCCATCTTAAGTAGTGAATGAGTTTCTCCCATTGTTGTTGTTCCAAAGAAGAAGACTGGCAAAATACAAATATGCCAAGATTACCGGAAGCTCAATGCCACCACAAGGAAGGATCAACATCCTCTGCCCTTCGTTGATTCTATCTTAGATCAGGTTACTGGTCAAGAGCGTTACAGTTTCTATGACAGTTTCTCTGGTTATAATCAGGTTGGAGTGAGAAAGTAGGATCGTTCAAAGACCACCTTTACTATGGATTGGGGCACTTATGCCTACAACAAAATGTCTTTGATCTTTGCAACGCACCAGCGACTTTTCAACGAATTATGATGTTAATTTTTGCTGTCTTCCTAAGAACTTTTCTGAAAATTTTCATTGATGATTCATGTGTATATAGTGATATAAAGACACGTTTACGACGCTGAAACTTACATTACAACGATGTCAAGATACTCGTTTCTCCCTTCATTCAGAGAAATGTTTTTTTGGTATGAAAGAAGGAATTTTACTTGGACACAAAATATCAAACAAAGAAATAAAAGTCGATAAAGATAAAGTCGAACTTATAAAGGACCTCTAGATACCAACCAATCTATGTGAACTAAGAGCTTTCTTAGGACATGTCGGCTATTATTGAAGATTTATCCAAAATCATGCTTCTATTGTTGCTTCTCTTACGCATCTACTCAAGAAACAAGTGGAATACTTGTGGACAAATGAATAGCAGAAAGCGTTCGAAGAACAATATTCCTATTCTGAGACCACCCAACTAGGCTATTCTATTTCATAGTTATGTTGATGTTTCTACATTTGCTATTGGCGTCTGTCTGAACTAGAAGGATGATAAGAAGAAAGACCATCCCATATATTATGTGAGTCGACAGCTCAACGCCTCAGAAAAGAACTATTCGGTTATAGAAAAGGAAGCACTCGAAATGATTTTTACGGTTAAGAAATTTCGGCATTATTTGCTGGGATATGCTTTCATTTTTCATGTTGATCACTATGCTCTAAAGTATCTTGTGAATAAACCAGATTTATCAGGACGAATTGCTCAATGGGTTCTACTTCTACAGGAATTCACTTATCGAGTAGAACTTTGCCAAGAAAAATATCATAGGAATGCTGATAATCTATCGCAACTCAGCACGAGAAAAACTGAAAAAGCAATTAATGATGATTTTTTAGACAAAAATCTATTTGAAATTTCATCTAGGAATTCGTTATATTCTGATATCATTACTTATCTTAAGGATCAGATATATTCGGATGGATATGATTTAGAGAAAAAGACAGTTTTTCAATATAAGGTAGTACCTTATACGATTATTAACAATGTCCTGTACAAGCTTGGTGCTGATCATCAACTAAGAAGATGTCTCGAAATAGCAGATATTAAAAAGGTTATTCAAGTCTTAAATTCAGAGGATGCTGGAGGACACTTTGCTTTAAAGACCACTATTAATAAGATATTGACTGTCAAGTACTGGTGGCCAGCTATGTTCAAGAATGTATCGAATTATATTCGTTCATGTGATCCATACCAAAGATCTGGTAAGCCAACAAAAGCAATGAATTGGCCGTTGACACCAATCTTGCCTCTTGCACCATTTGAAAAGTGGGGGATTGACTTTGTCGGTCCAATTAAACCTGTGACTTGACATACAAAGTGTCATTATATTCTTGTTGCAACAGATAATGCTACAAAGAATGTTGAAGCAGAAGCGACGAAACGAAACGATGCGAAAACTGTCGTGGCATTTTTATTCAAGACTATAATCACAAGATATGGTTGTCCTCTTGAACTAGTAAGTGACCGTGGTACACATTTTCTAAATGACACAATACGGCTGCTGACAACATATTTTTTGATTAAACACAGAAAGACAATCCCTTATAATCCAAAAGCAAACGGGTTGATTGAGAGAGCTAATGGAATACTATGCAAGATCCTGAACAAGATTACTATTGCACATGCAACTGATTGGGATCAAAAATTAACATCAGTTCTCTGGGCTTATCGTAATATAGAAAAGATCACGACGAAGCAAACACCATATTTTCTTACTTATGGTATGCATCCTATTTTGCCTATTGAATTTGAGTTGACAACTTTTTATATTTAAGCTCAACAAACAGATGCAGAATGTATCAACAAAAGGTTGACCACTATTGAAGAACTATCTATAGCTCGTGCATATTCACAAAAATCAACGAAAGAAATCCAGGAACAACGAAAGAAAAAGTATGATAGTCGTATTAGAAAATGTGATCTTAAAGTTGATGACTTTGCGTTGATCTATGATAGTCGACATCAAAAGTTCCCTGGAAAACTTCATATGAGATGGCTCGGACCTTATAAAGTTCTAGAGGTGTTTAAGAATGGTTCTGTACAACTCCAATCACTTGAAAGCGAACTATTACCGACACAAATTAATGGGTCCAGACTCAAGAAATATTACATTTGACCAGCATGTTTTTTATTCGCATTCTTTTCTAGAATTTCTGGAATTGATCGCAGATTTTCTTTTATCTTTTCCGGAATTGTTCGGGACTTTTCTCCTATCTTTTCTAGAAATTTTTGTGAATTTTTCTACCACTTTCTAGCATTCTCCCAAAATCATTCTTCAAATTTTTTGAGAATTTTTCATGACCTTTCTAGAATCTTTTCTAGAATCTTTTTGAGAATATTTCTAGATGCCTTCCAGCATTTTTTCAGAATTTTTTTTGGAGAATATTTCTAGATTTCTTCCAAAATCTTTCAAGACATTTTCAAAGTGCTTTTCGAGAATTTTTCGTGACACCCATTTTGTAACGTGTTTTAATTTATTGCGGATTATTTTCAAGAATTGTTCTAGAATCTTTCTAGCATCTTTCTCCAATTTTTTGAGAATTCTAGTATTTTTCTTTAATTCTTTTGAGTGATTTTTCTACTATATTTTTATTTTTTCAAGAATGTTTCGAGAAATTTTCTCGTATTTTACTAAAATCCTTTCGAGAACCTTTCGTTAGTTTCTCTATCATTTGTTAGGATCTTGCGAGAAGCTTTCGCGAATCTTTCTAGCATATTTTTGAGAATCTTTTGAGTCTCTCGACCTACTTTTTGTATTCATCCATTAAAGGTGATGGCCACGTGGTCATCATTATTCACACGTGTGTACGCCTACATATCAAAACAGATGTTGTTTTTTATTCATTTATTTCTTTTCTTTTCGCAAACGGTCTTTACCATCATTAAGACTAATCTGTCAACTCATATTTTGAAACTATGAGTCATGCACGTCCTTAATAATGAAAATTACAGATGTCATGTCACCATGACACGTCATCATCCTCTCCCCACCGCCACTGCATATCATAGTCATTTTCTATTTTCCTCCTCACACTTTCTTCTTGCGTTCCTACGCTCAAAATTTTTGCGATTAGGCATTCTCTTACGACCTATTGCAATCTACGGGGCTGTCGTCAATTGTTCGACACAATGGCTTCTGGATCGAGCTCTTCTATTACCTGGAAAGCACGCGCACGAATCCGCCTGACATCAAACCAATCCTTTTTGGATCAATGCAAGTTGGGTAATCTGAAAGTGGACCCTTCAGTCATTTTGTCTAAAGTCAGTACTGAGTTTGTGAACTCCATCCACACAGTATCTGAGGTGGATTTCAAAGTACATGTGTGGGGCAAGTTTTTCACTATTTCTAAAGAAGTGTTCTACACAGCTCTGGGATTACCATTAGATGGTAAAATTTCTGAGCAACTGCTTCGTACCCACAAAGGGGTATAAAATCTCAATGATCAAAGATACCACCTTCAAGCTATTTTGTAAATACACGAATCAAGTTCTATTTTTGACAGATGTGGATGCAACTATTTCAGTCCAAAATTTTGGGTATCTATTGGATGCTCTAGTCGACAATCTTGTATGCTTTGGCATCATTGCATACAAGGCTTTTTTGAGGTGAATCACACTAAAAATTCTCTGGAGTAGGAGCGCATGTTTCACGATTATGCGACCATTTTGGAGTCCTAAGCGATCAAGAGAAAACCATGCTGACGGGAAGGCTGTTGCCTCCAAGCCGATTGACTTTTTCAACCTCCTGATCACTCCTACCACAGCTGTGAAAGATTTCAGATCCTTAAGATCCAATCTACTTGAGTGATCTTTGGTTGGAAAGAGAAATACACTACCAATTTCACCAATGTAAAAAAATCAGCATCTACACACAATTTGAGATGCAAACACTAATAGAACTTGATCAAACCTGAATGAAATGATTACGTACTGTTGCTATCCATACAAAACCAGCAAGCTACTATATTTCACACGTGTGGATTCAAAAATAGCAAATATAGATCATTCTACACATAGAATTGCAAGCAATCACCAAGATAGTGCACCAATGGATAGTAGAAGCCAAGAGAACTATGTATAAGCATGAAATGAGATAGAGAAGAGAGAAGATGACTCTCTCCACGAGTTACATCCTTTTATAGCAGGTCCAAACCCTATTTGGCCACTTGGCTTTTCCACCAAAATGCTAACCCTACCAATTTTGGGTCTAGATTCAATGTACCCAACTTATTCAAATTGAATCTACTCAAACTCGAATTCTATCTTTCCCACACTTTCAAAAAGTGTTTATTCAAATGAAATTTAGACTAATGAACTTTGAAAAGTCAACCTCTAAGTCTAAAACAAGTTTTGGCCTCAATATGCCAAATATGGAAATATTGCAAAATGTGATGAAACTAGTTGAATCTTTCACAAGGGCACTTATGTAATGGTCTGTGCCACTAGGTCTATCAGGTTTGGGGAGGAATTGTTCATCAAGTATAGTTTCAACGGTCCTCTACCCAAATATTTGCAAAAGACAATAAGTCAAATGTGAAGATTTAGATTTTGTTGATATGTAGAGATGTATAATCCATGCATCTTGATTGTATTTGGTTTGTGTCATTAAATATGTCAAATGTTAGGAGCATTATTTGTCATTTGTCTAGATTAAATGTTAGGAGCATTATTTGTCTTTGAGTTCATTGAATGTTAACAAGTTGAAAAGATTTCAGATCCTTAAGATCCAATCTACTTGAATGATCTTTGGTTAGAAAGAGAAATACACTACCAATTTCACCAATGTAGAAAAATCAGCATCTACACACAATTTGAGATGTCGTTTGATTATTCATTTGAAAACAAGACATCTGAAAAAATGGGGTTATTTTATTATTATGAATACGTGTAGGCCTTAACCATACATTCAAATGTTCTCAAATGGGCATTCAAGCTTATGTAAGGAGCTATGTGATGCAACTTTAGGCCAAATGCCGTACCTGGAAGCATGTTGGTGGTACCCAGATTTTGGCCTCTCCATATTTGAATGATGTGAGTTATAATTGTCTGAAACTTGATGGATCCCCTAGATATTTTGGTTGATTGAATTGTTGTATTTTAGAATATTTGGATATTCTAAGAATGTTCGTACCAAGAAGCACTATTAATATAATGTCATACCAATAATGTAATCATCTTAGCTTGAGGATATGATATCATTATCCAATATATAGAAGAATATCAAAAAGGTATTGAAATACTTTGTGTCCTTTGAGCTTTGCTTCATTCGGTTTTTACATATATGCATATATACTAATGACTTGATGGGATAGCATCAACATGAATGATAATTATCAAATCCGTCCTATATCTTGTGAATTGGACATCGTTTGCTTATTCAATTGAAAACAAGACATCTGAAATAATGGGGTTATTTTATTATCATGAATATGTGTAGGCCTTAACCATACATTCAAATGTTCTCAAATGGGCATTCAAGCTTATGTAAGGAGCTATGTGATGCAACTTTAGGCCAAATGCCGTACCTGGAAGCATGTTGGTGGTACCCAGATTTTGGCCTCTCCATATTTGAATGATGTGAGCTATAATTGTCTGAAACTTGATGGATCCCCTAGATATTTTGGTTGATTGAATTGTTGTATTTTAGAATATTTGGATATTCTAAGAATGTTTGTACCAAGAATCACTATTAATATAATCTACAAAAGATTGTAAACATATTTCAAACTATCAAGTTACATGAAGGTGAAGGACTTTCATTTGGAGAAGATCAACCAATTTGGAAGATTTATAGCTTAGTGTATATTTGGATTCTGAGTTAGTATTCCTATGTAGAGGCAAGCAATTCCAAAATTGTTGCATTTCTGAATACATATTCAAATGGAAAGATCAGACTAAGGATAATAATTTATGGATAAAAGTTGAAAGTGGATTAACAGATCCAGTTAGATTTCTTTAGATCTATGCTAAATCCTGTGAAGTCTATGGTGAGATTTATCCTCAAGATAAACTTAAGCGGTTTCCTATGGCCTTAACAGACACAACACAAGATTGGTACTATAATCAAGATGAAACTGAGCGTATAGATTGGGAGGTTGTTAAGCGAGCCCTGATCACACGGTTCAGACCACGAAAGTTTATGGAAGACCCTTTCCTACTTTTAAGTAAAACTAAAATGGGAAAGTGGGAAATGGTTTGAGATTACATTGAATAGGTGAAACGTCTTAGATCTGAATGCAAACCTGAGCTGATTAACGAAAATGCCATGATTATGTGGTTTTTGTCAGGTCTACCTAAACGGATTAGACGTGAGTTGAAATGCCATAATGAGTATGCACTTTTGCAAAATGCTATGGATGATGCAATTCGAGAGGAGGATGAAGATTCAGATGAGGAGTCAAATATCAGTATGTTGCCTTATACAGCAGGGCAGACTACTACGACATCCACCACTATTGCATCAACGAATGCCAATGCTACTGCAGAAATGATGCTCAATGAGTTCGAGGATATCAATGGAACCTATACCAGATCCGATTGAGGATGAACTCATTCCTGTGAGTCATGCCTTGACTTATGATAGCAATGCAGAACTTACGGATGAGCAGATTCTAAATCATATGGATCCGACCAGATTTGGAGTGCATAATGTTCTTGATGAACTCACTGTAAAACCGCCCAAGCAGTTATATTAAAGGTGGACGTTTTTCGACCGGTCAGCAATTCAAGTAACACCACGCCAAATGAGTAAACATCAGACTTGTCTATAAGCTTTCCAGTTGATGCATACTCAGGAGCCAAATATCTGTCATAGAAAGGAAATCAAGTCCAAGATAAGTTCTATGAGGACTTTCATTATCAAAGATTTCACTAAATTTGAAGGGCACTCTAAGGATTTTTTAGATTAACAGACTTTTCACTGGAAATGTTAAAATAAAAATGCTTTCTAGTTTTCATGTTTTTGGTTTCATTAGTTAATGTTTCTCCATTGGTATACACAATGAGCAAATGAGCTAACCAACCCCCCCCCCCCCCCCCCCCCCCCGCTCTCTCTCTCTCTCTCTCTCTCTCTCTCTCTCTCTCTCTCTCTCTCTCTCTCTCTCTCTCTCTCTCTCTCTCTCTCTCTCTCTCTCTCTCTCTCTCTCTCTCTCTCTCTCTCTCTCTCTCTCTCTCTCTCTCTCTCTCTCTCTCTCGTTCTGTTATTTATTAATTTCAGCTTTCTGTTGATTTGTTTATTATGTTGCTGTGAATACTATGACTGTCCTAATCTCTACTGACATTTTTATGAACATTATGTTTGCAATGCAGATCAACATTGGTTGCTGAAGACCATTTGGTCGATGAGATTTCCATTGGAAACTCACTAGGTTCTATTTTGACTTCTAAATCTATGAAATCAATGTTAAACAATAACAAAATGAAAAAGATTAAGGCTTTAGTTACTGATAACATTATGAATGAAGTTGGAAAAATGTTGGACACTACATTGGTTCAAAGGGCATGTGATTTTTCTAGCATCAATAAAAATATATGCAACAATGTTTAAGATGATAAAGGAGGCATTTGCACAGGTAAGTATTAAAAAGTTTCTAATCCCACGACCATTTCATCTTTAAAAAAAAAAAAAGGACTTGTTAAACCAAGTTATGCAGATAGTTGGTTATCCATCTCATATCAATGAAGTCTATTGCTCAAAAGGAGAATGTCTAGCATATAACAATTCCAACAATCTATTTATTGACATTAATCAGTTACTAACATTCATCATGAATTTTTACGGTATTACAAATGAGAATGTCAATAACAAGTTGATAGTTGTTCTCAAGTTAGACAAGTCTGAAATCATAAAAGGACAAAAAATGGAGAGAGTCAATCTTACAATTATGAATGGAGCACTTTCAAATTTAGATGACACAGACAACTCAAAATGGAAGTCGAAGGATGGTAAAGCTTTCGCGCTTATTATCCTCAATATATCAGATGCTCAACTTGGCCACATAGTTGAAGCCAAAACTTTGAAAGAAGTTTTGGACATCTTGAGCTCACTATATGATGTGAGAGACGTAACTACCAAGTTACATCTTTGAAGGAAATTCTTCACACTCAAGATGTCGAATAATGATTCTCTTAAGAATCATATCAACCAATTTAAGAATCTCTTGCAACAGATGGCCACTGTCGGATCAGTCATAGAAGATCAAGACACATGTAATGACATTGCTTTCAAGCCTGCCCTCTACATATGAGAACTGGGGTGATGATCATCACAACACACTCAGATTTAACTCTTACCAGAGTTATCACTATGTTGCTGCAAGAAGACAATAAAAGAAATCAAGACACTCTATCTACCTCTTCATCTCATGCTCTATATGTCAACAAGGGCTCGAAACGACAGAAGCAGAAAAGCTCCAAGCAGTCTACGAGATATCTTCAAGCTACTATGGACTTTTGCAGCTGTTATGGCGTAGTTGGCAACAACAAACTCAATTTCCTCAGTGGTTACACAGATGCGAGTTGGGCAGGAGATGTAAACACTCGTAAATCTACTTTTGGATTTACATTCTTCCTCAACAATGGTCCAATTTCCTGGAACAGTCGCAAGCAAGCTTCAATAGCTCTATCTTCCACTGAATCAGAGTATATCGCAGCCTCTCAAGCTACAAAGGATGCAATTTGGTTGAGAAACTTACTCTCAGATATCAGTCTGAATCAATATGCTCCAACGACATTATTTTGTGATAATCAAAGTGCCATTGCTTTATAGCCAACCCTAGATTTCATTCCATGAGTAAGCACATTGAACTGAAGTATCATTTCGTCAGAAGCAAAGTTATCAACAAAGAGGTTAGATTGCAGTATTATAGAATGCAAGATATGACAATAGATGTTTTTACTAGGAGTCACACAGAAGATTCTATGTAGAACTAAGTTTGAAGGTCAAGGCATTCAAGGATTCAGATTAAGGGGGAGTGTTGGATTATTTTCATTCTTACCAATCGTCTATTCGGTTTTAATCTTCATCCACTGTTTATCCACTTCTGCAGACTTTTTTGTGTGTTTACACAATCTGCAGAATTACAAGTGTTTCTATATAGTCTGCAGAATTATATGGAGTTTACGACAGTGTCGCATTTTTTGCCTGACAAAAATCTCGTATAAAAATGCAGTGTCACCTTTTTCGCATTTTTCGCTTGTCAGGAATCTCGTGCAAATATGCAAAGTCGCATTTTTCGCTTTTTCCAATGAGCCTCAAATGTTAAGGAATGACTCTGGCAAAGTGTGGGGCAACCCTCAATGAGATTTAAGGGCACCTTCGGCTTTTTTGCCATTTTGTGAAAAAATCCGACAGTGTCGCCTGTGGCTGTTTTGGTTCATTTCTGTAGAGCTACAGTTTTGGCTCCTTTATGCAGCAGAGATAACATAGAGTACATGGCTTCAATCCGCAACTTATTGTACTCATTTACTTCTATTTTGTTTTGAATCAATACTGTTCTTTATTGCGTTCAGTTTCGTCTCAAACTGTATGCATTTCTGTATTTCTTCGCGACTAATTATTTGTCTGATAATCTTCAATGCTTAATTGTTTGGCTATGTAATCACTGTAGTACTGACAATTTCAAAGTTAGTTACTATAAGTTCAAACGTGATTTCTATCACTATTGTCTTGTTTGAAATTGATAGGCGTAGTCATGCATTGGAAAGATGAAGATAGTTTATTCTGCCATGCACAAAAGGTTTTCTTTTTGAGCGAGACCTATTTTCTGCTTACTACTTTCTGACAAAAATGCTCTTTACAAATCAAGTTGGTGAACTCGACCATGAGTTATGACTTGCAAGATACGTTGTCTTGTAAATAAACCTCCCATTATGTTTTGTCAACTTGATAAAATTATCTTTAAATATCAAATATTCATTGTGCTTTCCATATTGTAGACTCTATGCTCAAACTAAAGTTCAAGTAGATTTCTACCATCACTGTGTGATAATCTACAAGACTTGATCCTACTATTTAAAACAATATATTATTACTGCACCAACCATTCCAAAATCTCATTATCAATTTCTATTGGATTACAAGGTTGCTTGCAAATATTGCATACCACTTTTTGCAACTTTTGATATATCACAAGGTAATATTATCGACTCTATGCTCGAACTTAAGTACGATCAAAGTGCCACTATTTTTTCATACATATGCCATAAGCTGCTGCTCTTACAATTCCATACTTTCAAAATGCTATTCTCAAAACACATTTTTGGTTACCATGGTTGGCTTTAAATTTGGGATATAAGCAAAAGCTATGGTTTCTAAAATGGAAGACTCATTGAGTGTTGATAATGAGCAAGGCTTGTAGCTCCTATATAAATGGAAGAGATATTATCCATTTGAAATGGACACATCCTATAACATTGATATAACAAAGTGTTTCCAAGTTCCTAGTCACAAAGTGTATCAAGCATTGGTAAAAGGCCATCTATTGCGGTTGACAAAGGAATTTCGTGCACATTCTCAAACTTGTGTTGTTATTGTAGATGTAATGCCATTTGATCCAAAGACAAATGAAACATCGATACATTCAACATTGAATACGCATATTTCTCAAGCATTGCTTGCGTTTATATACTTTTGTGGAAGGAGCTGAATATCATATTCACTCTAACAAATATTTATAAGTAATAAAATCATATTTGCAAGATAAATTACAGTTGTTTTTCAATGAGACATAGTTACGCTCAAATTATTGTTTCTTATTTTTTCTTTGTTGAATAAACAAGTTGTTCTTTCAATTTATGAGAATTGAATTCAAAAATGAATTACTAATGTCATGAGCTATAGTTCTACTATTATGTAAATGGACTCTGTTACAAAACATCATTACTGTAGTTTGTGATATGTTTTTTGATAATTATTGTTATTGATTTCACGTACAAATTATGGAAAGATCATAAAAGAACATATGGAGGGTTAGAAACTTACTGTGGAAAATTATGCTAGCTTTCAAATTCAATGGCACCTTGTAGGCGATTTGAAAACATTGACATGTACGTATAATATCTCTCATGGGGCAACATCTAAGCATCCATGTATTTATTGCATGAAAGATTTCTATGATATGAATGTGGGACAAATAAACAATGGTCCACCAACAAGAAAACTAGAAGATCCAAATCTGTGTTTTGTCGATACTCTTAAATATGTACACATATGCACATTGCATGTTGAGATACGTATTATTGAAAAGCTTGTTTATTTTCATATTTTATTTGCTTGAAATACAAAACCAAAGTCTTTTGCCAAATAAACTATCACGAGGTTGGAAGAAATTTTTTCAAATGAGGAGTACATAAAGGAAATGTCACAATTAATAAAAGTGAATAACTGTAAGGAAAATCAGGAAATGCTCCTAATAACCATCAATTGGGGGTTCTAAAACAAGAAATTTTTTATCCAATCACACTTGCAAAGATTCTAGTGCCAAGTATGGAATTTAAAAAAAAAAATGTGTCAGCCACATGTGATTTTCAGAACAAAGGAAGTACACGAATGCAAAAGGCACAAGTGTGAAAGAATTTTGACACACTCATAGGTGTTATTAGAAAGGAAAACTTATTATCAGAAGATATTAGTTCTACGCAAAAGCATTGCACCACATTTGTCAAATCTGTAGGATTTCACAATTGTATTAAGGCCACGGGACACATATGACAAGTTTGTTGAGTGCTTCCTTCTAGCTCCATCTTCTCCCTCGAAACCGGCGACTGAAAAGAAAAAGCAAAAGCAACCTCAACCGACCCGACTGATATTGTGGGTGCAAAGTGGGTGAGTCTCAAAGAGGAAGAGGTCTGTTGCTACTCCTCAAAAAGCCGGGGATTTTTCAAAGACCTCTCTATTCAAGGATATTCAGAGAGCAATCTCTTTTTCTAGGTCTCCTAAATCCCCATCCAAATCTCCTTCTTCTTCCAAATCTTCTTCTTGGTCTACTCCTATATCTCCTCCTAAATCTTCTCCCAAATCTTCTTCTCGTTCTCCTCCTAAATTTCCTAGGTCTCTTAAATCCCCATCCAAATCTTCTTCCCAATCTCCTCATAAATCTCCCTGTAAAATTGTATAGACCAAATTGACCAAGAAATAAAGGCTATCCAGTCTTCCATTCTTTTTGTATGAAACATATTTTGGAATATCAGAGCTTATTACTCTAACTGATGAAATATGCATGCAGGTATCATTACCTGAAGACAAGAAATGAAATTGTAGAACAATGCTATCAGTTTGATGTGTAGGTTCTAGAAATAGAATCTAATGATGAACCATTTTATGGTATGACTCCTAACCTTTTCTTAAGGGTATGTGTAGGTACTAAGAAAGGTAACTAAAAAATGAACTAAAGAAGCTTCTTAAAGCTTAAAGATGGTACTTGAATAAGGCTTTCTCCAAAGTCTATAAAGACTCAAATTGAGTCTATAAAGATTTGGAGAAGAAACCAAAGGACTGATCACCCTTTGTGTCACACTCCACTATGATTGTGGATGGGCAACCCCTAGAAAAAGGGCCTAGGAATTGATGAAAATTATGCAAGATAAGATGGACATATACAAAGCCTTTCCCATGTCATCAAAAACACTTGGGGTGAATCCCAATGTTGTAAACTAAGAAAAATTCAACTTGAAAGAGGCTAACATTAAATGTTAAGCTACCTACCTTCCATCCTTGTCAATATGTAAATTAGCTACTTTGCCACATGGCTTGTAAGCCATAAGCCACTAAGAAAATTCTCCCTCATACTCCTCCCCTTTTGCTTTAACTAATTGATAAACACCCTCTCATACCTATACACCTCACCCTCTCACATTACTTCTCCTAGAGTCTCCCTTACACCTCTCACACTTATTTTGGACACCTCAGCCACTCCCTCAAGGCTACACATTCCCTATAAAAGGAGTAACTCGTCCCACTCCCTCATGATTCATCTCCTATTCATTTTTGTTTTGCCTCTTGTTCTTGCTTCTATGTGTGTAGGTGCTTGGAAGAAAGCTTGGAGCTATGGCATGAGGAGAATCTATCAAGCTTGGATTGGAACCATTTTTGGAACCACATGCACACACACTTACTTTCTCTTACCTCTCTCTCTCTCTCTCTCTCTCTCTCTCTCTCTCTCTCTCTCTCTCTCTCTCTCTCTCTCTCTCTCTCTCTCTCTCTCTCTCTCTCTCTCTCTCTCTCTCTCTCTCTCTCTCTCTCTCTCTCTCTCTCTCTCTCTCTCTCAAACTTTCACATCATCCATAGCCTGAAGGCCATGCATGTCACACCATCCATAGCTTGATGGCCTTGCATGTCACACCATCCATAGCTTAATGGTCATGCATGTTTGATTTGGAACTTGCATGTTTGATTGGAAGTTTGCATGTCTGATTGGAAGCTTGCATGTCTGATTTGGGAGCTTGCATGTATGATTTGAAGCTTGCATGTCATAACTAGAGCTTACATGTCATACCATACCTAGCCTAAAGGCTTTGCACGTTGGATTTGAAGCTTGCATGTCAGATTTGATCCATGCATGTCATGCCATCTAATGTCGAATGCCTATGCATGCTCCATTCTTGATCAGTAAGCTTTTGCATGTCATAAGAAACCCCTTTTTTTGTATGAGATTCTTTAAGATCCAAAATTTGCTAACATCTGATTGATGTAAAGATTCAAGAATCCATCTTCTCAAACCATTGTATATGTATTTGGCCATGGGCCGTTTGATCTTGCATAATTTAAAAGAAAAATCCTTCGGGGGGGGGGGGGGGTCCCCATCTTGACCCCTCAGCAAGTCTCATGAATGAATGCTTTTGTGATTGAATGTTGAATTACTTCATTAAGCTTTGAGTTCTTTCTGGTTTTATTCAACAGTGTTTTGTTGATTTGTTCTTTTGGCAGCTTTTCAGGTAATTTTTCTCATTATTGCATTAGATTCAATTGATAGTAATAATTATTATTTAACTAAGTTTGATTTCTTCTTTGGACAGGTACTGAAGGAGAATCATGATATATCATCATGGATATTCTCTAGGACATCTTACCCTAGGATCATCAAGGACCATATGGATGGATATTACTCATATGGATGGATGACCACTCAATGTTCCAGGTGTTGGAGACTTCAATGTTGAATGGCACTTGGCAGGGAGATTGTTGAAATGTCTAATTTTGATTCCAGTCTGTTATCTTTTTTTTTTTTTTTTTGAATTTGGTATCAGTCACAATATAGAGTATTTCAAGTCACGTTTTTTCAAAATAAGGACATGATTCATTATCAAGACTTGGTGGCACTTGACATGCATACTTATAAAGCTAAGCTTGATAGAATGTTCACCAAGTTGCATAATGATTTCAAGTCTGTAGATGATTATCAACTACACAATAAAAAATGTAAATCTGTAGAGTTTCAGTATGCATTTATTTTTTTTCTTTTGTTAAATATTTCTAACGATTAGGAAGCTGCTCCTTCTACTTCTGAAGTTGTTTCTTCCAGGGTGCAAAATCTGACAAGTTTAAGCCTGTAGATATAGAAATTTTTTTTATTGATACAAGCTTTAGTTTAGATGATTGTACAGATTTTGATCCTGCTCGAAATAGGACACCGTTTATAGGCCCTAGAACCTTTTGCTTTGGTAAGCCCTGATATATACCAAACTTTTGGCGTCGTTGCCAGGGAGCACAACCAACCAAAGAGTTATTTGTTATTACCAATGTTTGTTGGTCATTTTCTAGGAGGAAATGCTATGAAGTTTTGCTGCTATGCAGAAGCTTTGATGCTGTTATTTTGAATTGGCTTTTATCCAGTAGCCATACCATTCAGCCTGAGGCGAGGAGTGATTTTCAAATATTTTATATATCTTCTATTTACTCAGTATATTTCAGAATTACTTTTGCTGCAATAGAATGTCTACGTTCTGAAGTTCATCCTACACTTGCTCTGAAGCTATGTATAACTCAGACTTCAGGTCTTGATATGAAATTTGGTTATGTGAAATTGAAGGGCTATGATCAGTCTACTATCTATGCCCAGTCTATGAAATTTCATATTAGAGGACGGATTTCTTCTGACAATTTATGTGAAGTTGGCAAATCTATCCACTTGATTCTTATTTGCTCTATGCTATTTGTGAAAGATTCTTTTGATTATGAAGAATTGGCTTATTTCAACAAAAGCTGTGATCCAAATATTTCTATATTTTCAAAAGAAATTATGGCCAAGTTATTTTTCAACCAGATTGCCCTCCAAATTTTGTCGGCTGAGGATCTATTGTAATGTCAATAAAGTTTTGGTTTTAGGTAAGCAACTGCCATATTCATGCTTTTCTAGAATCTATTCTTTTCTATATTCTTTGTTTTATTTTATTTTATAAATACATCTTTGTTTTATTTTATTTTATTTTATTTATAGATCCTCAATGTCTAGTTTTTTTGTTTGATCCAATTGTGCTGAGGTGTTGTTTCAAGATTGCACTATGGTGCTGATCCAATTTATGACGTTATAATTGTTGGTGCTGTTATATTTATTTCAAGGCATCTATCTTTGTATACCTGACGTTGATTATCTATTTCAAGGCTATGAAGTGCATACTTTTCTGTCCATTAGAAGTTTGTAGCTGAGTTTCATATTGTCAGTGTTCGCGAGGATGCTGCACAATTGAGGGGGAGGCTATGTGGTACACTATTTTCCATAATGATCAATTTTATCAACAATTTTATAGAAAAGTCAAAAATATTCTTAACTGATGCAGTACTTGGTGGCGGTGTTACTTATTTACGCTATTTTTTTTGCCATGGT
This sequence comes from Diphasiastrum complanatum, assembly GCA_029204225.1. Lineage (NCBI taxonomy): Eukaryota > Viridiplantae > Streptophyta > Lycopodiopsida > Lycopodiales > Lycopodiaceae > Diphasiastrum > Diphasiastrum complanatum. Next base: position 41,456,286 of record CM055092.1, on the reverse strand, counting down.
ACTATGTCGAATTATTGGCCTAAGTTGGCTAGACTTATTTGAAACCCAAAATTTTTGGTGTTTTGTGAAAACATTTCTATGAAGGCACATTTAAACTTTATATTAGCGATTATGTCTGGCTATTGAAAGACACTAGATGTTCGACACTAGATTTTCAAAGGCCACATTTCCAAAGTCTCTTGCACTATTTGAACTTCAAGGAAAGGTAAGATTTTGTGTAATTAATGGCCCGAGTATGGCATCCTGCATGTATAAGCCCATCTTGAAGAGCCCGCCAGTAGTTAGTTGCGTTAGGCCCCAAGTATGACACCCTAGGTGCATAAGTCCAACTTGTGGTGCCATTAGTCACTAGGGGCAACAACACAATTTTAGAAAGTCTCAAGATTTTAGCTTAGACTTAAAAAAAGTTTGTAAAAGTCAAAGTCAAGTTCCTAGAATGGAACTTGCATTGCATATTGAGACTTGAAATGTCTTGTCCCATAAGTAAGTGTAGGAAGGCAACTCTACTAGCTTCCATAAAGAGAGGCCATTTGTGTGTGATTTGGATCCCGAATACAAGTGAGCTAAGTGCTGCCATTTTGGATCCACTTGTGCTAACTTTGGTGTGTGGCTAATTATAGTGTGGCTTTGTGTTATTGCTTTTATCTCTAAGTTCTTGTTATTTTAGCCCATTTAGCATATGTGCTTAATCATTGTGTGTTTCTAATTTTAGTTAAGTTTTTAGAGAGTTTGTGAAAGAGTGTGTGTGTGTGTGTGTGTGTGTGTGTGTGTGTGTGTGTGTGTGTTAGAGTTAGTGTGGTGCTGGTTTTAGGGTTAGTGTTATTTGGTTTTAGTTGTGATTTCATGAAATTTTGTTTGTAAGTAGAAATAGTGTTAACCCTCTTTGTTTTGCATGCATCTCCAAGGCTCCTAGGTTCAAGCCCTACTTCCCGTGCTACAAATGACCTAGAAGGAGCAGGTAGAAGCCCTCTACTTCTTGACAACATTACCTTGAAGAGGAGATATTTATGGAGCAACCACAAGGCTTCATGGTGAAGAATCCAAAGTTTTCCTACTTTTCAAAAGTCTATATGGGCTTAAGCAAGCCCCAAGATCATGGTATTCAAGACTCAACTCATTTCTCATCTCACTTGGATTTATCCTAAGTGACTATGATCCTTCCATGTACTTAAAGTTTGTTGCTAATGATCTTGTCATTCTTATCATTTATGTATATGAAATTTGTGGAAAAAGTACAAAAAGGACCAAGAGTGGATCCTAATCTGATCCTCAAGAGGGATTGGATGTTAGATTTACTTGATCTATCAATCTACATAAGATTAAGATCAATCTAGATCAATTCTAGACATAAAATCCAAACAAGAACAATCATTTATTGAAGGTAAATGTACTTGCTGGTTTCACACATGTGAAACCCTGTCAGGGTACAGACTCCAACCTGAAAATCAAGTACACATTGATAGAACCTCAAAACAATCAAAACAAATGTAGACAAATGGAGATAATCACTCAAAATTGCTTCCAAAACCAAGATTGGTGTCTCACCTTGATTATGGCCAAATGTGGCTCTATATATACAATAAGTGGGAGCTCGTGGTACTGATAATCCCTATGATCCCACATGTGTGAAGGTGCTTTGTCATATGATGATTCATCATGCAAAACTGACACTTGGACAAAACCTTCTATTTTGAGCACTTTTGGTCCATTTTCCTTCTATATGGAGATCTACTTGGAAATCTTCTAGAAGTCAAAATTTGCCTACTTCAGCTTATTCCACACATGTGAGCTGTCCTCTACACATGTGATATGACACCTAACCAAAGGATGTGGCTCATGCAATCAATAGATTGATGCCATGTGTCATATGTCTAGAAAACTAGTTTTTGGCCTTTTTAGCCACTAGAACTTGAATTAAATCATATGTACAACCTATATGATTATGGTACATGACACGTACATTATTTTCACACGTGGGAACAGGCTCCACACATGTGTAATCATCTATATACAAGATTTTTGGCCTCTACCAAGCTTATTTTTGCATTTTTCACACTCCTCCTCAAAAATCTAGCTTGATGGAAAACATGATGATCTTGAACTTGACTCCATAGGCTGAATTGGTCTTTGCTGGTTCAAAAGGTGTGAAGATCAGCCAATGAGCTTGATGTTGATCTGAAATCACCATATCCATGATAGTGCTTCTTTGATGTTGACATCTTTGATGAACTTGAGAGCTTTGCACCATCCTAGCATCTTCGAAATTGATTCCTTCCAAATTTCATGTAGATGCTTGACTTTGAGGCTTGCTCCTTCTTCATGTGCATGATCCTCCATGAGAAAATAAAGATTTCTTCTTGACTTATTAGGATCACAAAGATCTAACATCATGTTACCATGATCTAGAGAATTAGACTCGTCCAAATTGGCAAGACTATGCATGCTATAATAACAAAGTGTTTGCATCATATCTTCATGCTTGTTTACCATGCTAATCTCAGATCCAATGAGGCTAAATACTTGATTATGGAGGTAAGTGTCTTTCGAAGATGATTCACTTACTCTCATAAAGAGTTTACAATTTGCCTCAATACAAATTTTCAAACTATGTGTGAACAAATCACTTTTGCTCTTACATGACTCAAGAGCATACATTTGATGAAATAACCATTTGCTTTCTAATTGATTTAAAATAAATTTCAACCTTTTAAGAACATCATCTATGTTCTCAAGAGAGACTTCATACTCAACTAGTATGGCTTTACTCCAATTTTGAGATGCAATGATCTCACCAAAGCAAATTGATTTATCAAATGACATAAGAGAAGTAAGTATGAATCCTATCTTTCGTGCAAGGAGCAAACATATTGAAGCTGCACATCATTTTGTAAGGGAAGAGCTTATTGGAGGAGAGATCAACTTGGAGCATATTGGACCATCTTCATGCATTTCCGATCTACTCACCAAACCATTGATCAAGAGTTCTTTCATCAAGCTTAGTTCCAGCCTTGGCTTGATTCCAAGGTCTATGCTTAATTAGAATAGATAACTTTTTAGTAGTGTGAAAAATCAAAAAGCTTTCTATGTTGAGTTAGGGGGTTCATTAAGATTTTTGTATGCCCATCTATGTATAAGTAGGTGATAGGGCCAATTTAAGCTTAGGAGGCAACTCGAGCAAGTACACTTGTAATCTCATGATTAGGCCATAAGTAAAATTTGATGTGGCTCGAGCTAGCTTAGGCTTGTTACAAGTGTCATGATTAGGTTGGATATGTGACTCATCCCTATGTCTTGGCATGAGATCCAGTGACCAATCAAAAGAGAGTTTTTCATCAATTTGGTCCAATCAAGTTTGAGGGCTCATAAGTCACTTAACCAATCATATCTAGAGGAGGAAAGAATAGTTCTAATATGGTAGACCGGCCCTTCGAAAATCGAGATTGTTGGTCATGCTGAGATTTAATTCCATGTCAAAGCCTATTTTTTGTGAATAATTTCAGATCAATGATGATCCAATCCATAAAAAAGATCTTGGGTTACAAAAGAAGCTACTCTACCAATCTCACCAATGTAGAAAAATCAGCATCTACACATAAAATGAGATGCAAACTCTAATAGAACTTGATCAAACATGAATTAAAAGATAAAGTATTGTTGTTGGCCGTAAAAAACCAGCAAGCTACTGTATTTCACACATGTGGATCCAAAAATAACAAATATAGATCATTCTACACATAGAATTGCATGCAATCACAAGTATAGTGCACCAATGGATAGTAGAATCCAAGAGAACCATGTATAAGCATGAAATGAGATAGAGAAGAGAGAAGATATGTCTCTCCAAGAGTTACATCCTTTTGTAGTAGGTCCAAACCCTATTTGGCAACTTGGTTTTCCCACCAAAATGTAAACCCTACTATGTTTGGGTCTAGATTCAAAGTACCCAACATTTAAATTTGATTTTACTCTAACTCGACTTCTAACTTTCCCACACTATCAAAAAGTGTTCATTCAAATGGAATTTAGACTAATGAACTTTGAAAAGTCAAACTCTAAGTCTAAAACAAAGTTGGCATCTATTTGCCAAATATAGAAATGTAGCAAATATGATCAAACTAGTTGAATCTTTCACACTCCCTCTTCAACTAGTTTAAGCATAGACTTTGATAGCACCAAGTGATGTCCTATGATTCATGAACAAGAACTTTCCCAATGCTTTGGTGAAGATATCAGCTACACATTCCGTTGAGGACACATGTTGAAGCTCCACCTCCTTTGCAATGACTTGCTCCCTCACAAAATGATATTGCACCTCAATATGCTTGCTCCTAGCATGAAAGATAGGATTGGTTGTCAACCTTCGGGCTGATTGATTGTCACAAAAGGTGATTGGGCTCTTCGTGAAGATCCTTGATCATCCTCTCGATCCATACAATCTCCTCTATGCAATGTGTACGAGCTTTGTACTCGGCCTCACTAGATGACAATGAGATAGTGGCTTGTTTCTTCGACATCCATGATATAGCTCCATCGCCTATGAAAATACAATGAGAACTAATGGATTTTCTATCCATTACATCTCTAGCATAGTCCGAATCTGAAAATCCAAAAAGATTAGATGATGATCCCTCATACAATATGCCAAAATCTCGAGTTCCAATGATGTACCTCAAAATTCGTTTTTCTAGCTTCATATGAAATCTTTTTGGAATAGAATTAGCATACTTCTCTTGACAAATGAAAGTAGATTGAGCAGATCTAATGACTTTATTCCCAAAATGTAATGCAAGGTACCAAGATCATGCACCTCAAACTCCTTCTTAAGAGCACTCTTGATATCCTCCACATCACATCCTTTCCAGCAAACCTATAATAAAGTGAATGATCATACTCACTCATAACAAAGCCTTGAGAGAGTAAAAAAGTGTAAGCTTAGCATACCAACTCCTTGGTGCTTGCTTAAGGCCATACAAACTCTTTTGTAGTAGACACACATGATTTGGCCTTGTTGATGAAATGTAGCTCTCGAGATCCCATTCGTAAAGTGTAGCAAGTGAGATGATGACTCGAATGCTTACCATCTTTGCCACGGGTACAAAGTTCTCATCATAGTCAATCCCTTGTTGTTGAGCATATCCTTTTGCCACTACCCTTGCCTTGTGCTTGTTGATAGATCCATCTTAGTTTGTCTTCACCTTGAAAATCCATTTTCATCCAATAGCTTTCTTATCCTTGGGTAACTCCACTAATCTCCATGTTCCATTCTTCATAATGTGAAAATATTGTAAAATTAAATTAATATTAAACTTAGAGATTCAAGTTTTGGGGTTTGTCCAAACTTGAGGTAGACTAGTCTAGTAACTTTCCAATTAGAGTCAAGTTAGTTTTTTGTCTTCATAGTGATGTGTAGGTCTAGAACCTATCAAGAAGCATTTGAGGTTACTCTTGTAGGTCAAAGGATTCTCAAAAAGAGAGATTCTCAAGTCTTATCCATCTCTCTTTTGTCATCTAGTAGAGAGGTACTGACAATGTGGCATCTAGATTGTTCTCTCTCTCCACGAATTCTAGAAGGCCTCTTGTATTATAAATAAGGTGGCTTTGTACCACAAGAATACACTTTTTCAAGTAAAGCTTCCATTTGATTCATTTGAGATGTAATGATAGTTAGATTGTGATGAATGCTCTTGCCTTCATGCTAACTAGCTTGCCAATGTTTTCCACTCATTGTTTTTGGAATAGAAGCTAGTTTAGTGTGCAATCATTCGTTCTCTTGATCCTTTGTACTTGCAGTTGGTTCACATGTGTGAAAAGTTCTCATGCTATCAGAGCTTGATAGGAGAATACACATCTAATCATTGCTTTGTCAAATGGAATGACTTCTCATCATTGTTGGTGAAATTTTGCCTCTTACTAGCACTTGATTTTGAGCTAACTAGATCCACTCTCATCATCACTTATTAATGTATATTTTTCTCTGATTTCAGAGCTGTACGACCTACTGTAGCAGCATGTGTGAAGCCTCTGATCAAGATAGAGTGGGGGCTATGTTACTTCTCATCTTTTCCATCCATGTAGCATATGAATGGAAAGCTAATCAAGTGTAGATTGTGATGCAAGTGACCTCAAGAGGATTGGTGGATCCTAAGGAGAGTTCTTTGCACTCAGAGTGGGGCATATTGAAGAAGAAAAACAGAGTTTTACATGCTTGAAGGCTGTACTATCAAAGATCCTTTATTGTAGGAGTCAAAATAGCAAATTTTGACTATTTTTCAATTTTCTTCAATCTAAGAAGCATTGTTTGGATCTATGATCCTATAAATGGATGAAACTTTCTAAATGATAAATCTGACATGTGTGAACTCAGATTTACTTCATCCACTTTTGCTTTGAAAAATTAAGTGCAAATTTTGACTAGCACCTAGAAATTGTTATTTTTGGCCTTCTTTGAGTTCGCAATCATTTGTTACTTGATTCCAAGTGATCAGTAGTTCACATTTGATTAGTTTTGAACCTTTGAAAACATTCATTCAGTAAGCCAAAATCAATTTTCTAGGCATGACCTCAATGGGATCTTATCTATTAGAACAAAGTGAGCGACTCACTTCTACAAATTATGGTACATGGAAAGTGAGGATAGAATCCATTCTTGTACTTCAAGATCTAATAGATATAGTGAATGGGAATGAGGAGCCAAATAATCCTCAAGAAATTCCCAAATTCAAGAAAAGAGCACGTGTTGCTCTTCATGTTTTAAAGCTAAATGTCTCTAATGAAGTACTAAGAGAGATTAGCTCTTGTGTCAATGCTCAAGAAGCATGGAGTACTCTTCAATCCATTTATGAGTCTAAAAACACTTCAAGAGTCCTTACTCTAAGAAATATGATTTTTTAAAGTTTTCAAAGAAAGGATGAAAGTGCTTCACTCCACAAAGTTCATAAACTTTTGTAATGATTTTGGCATTAGAAGAGATTTCACTTGTTCCTACTCTCCTCAATCTAATGGAGTGGCCGAAAGAAAAAATAGAACTCTATGTGAATGTGCAAAGGCACTTAGACTAGGAGCCTCTCTTTTGAAAGATTTTTGGGGAGAAGCAATAGGATGTGCTAACTATCTTTGCAATTTTTTTTGCCAAATCAAGCTATAGAAGATATTTCACCTTATGAAAAGTTGTATGGAAGGAAACCCGAGGTCAATCATCTTAGAACATTTGGATGTGTATGCTTTGTACATGTACCTCTTGAAACAAGAAAAAAAGAAGATGCTAATGCTCTTAAAGGCATTATGATAGGTTACTCAAGTAAAGCCTATAGGATTTTTGTTCCGTCTACCAATCAAACTATGATAAGTAGAGATGTGATCTTCCATGAAGATCGAATGTACATGAAGGACACTGTTAAATCTCAAGAGCTTATTCATCAAGGAGGAGTCTCTTCATCAAGTATTGATCAAGATGAAGACTTGTTGGGGCCAAGATCACAAGAGAAGTCGAGTCTACCAATGACTCCAAGAAGATCAACCCGAGAGAGATCCGAGCCTAGAAGACTCACCTACTTGGAAAAAGACAAACAAGTGGAGGATAATCTTAATGTTGTACTGAGTATTAGATCGATCATTACTCAATAATAACATGCTGCATTGTCTTTCGTTTGTAGATGGCTATTTAAATAGAACCAGCAACTATGGAATGCCAATTGGCTGCTGATGCAATGGTTGAAGTTGAAGAGACTCAAAATTCTATATCCATTGACACTATGGAAATAACAGAAGTAGATGTTGCTAATGCTACTAAAAATGTGGTCGTTGAGGGAAGCAAAAAATCATGTAAGAAAATGGCTGCACTGGATGAATTGGAAACGTATCCATCTCATTCCATTTGGACATGCTATCTGTGACGATGGCACGTTTGAGAGTGCAAAGGGACACACCACCACCTTTGATTTCTTTGCGTAGAATATTGTCCCACAAAGCTATTCGAACAGTTGGACAAGAGAGGCTTCGTATGAAGCGGATATATAGGGAGGATGGCTACTTGATGGAAAAGGGGGACTTCATACTGTCCATGGCCACTTCTTCTGGGCAAAGCATTTTTATAACAGATCATGTAAAAGTGCTTTGGGATCCAATCTGGGAGCATTTGAGTGCAGAATTTGATGAGATGATTTCACTTGATCCATGTTGGAGTGACATGCAGGGATGCATGTTTATATGTTGGGATGGAAAGCATCGGGTTGTTGGGTGGATGGAGGCTATCAATGAGGAGTTTGCATGCGATAAGAGCAAACATGTGCTTGTGCAAGCAAGCTTCATCTAGCGTGACACTGAAAGTGGCATGGAATTGCTTGCATCCATGAATCGGGCGAATAGGTTGTGGTGTTTTCTTGAGCTCAACTTTCTTGCTACTGAATTTTTTTTCATTGCGTAGTTGTTTAATGTTCTTTGGGTTGTTGGTAGATTGAATGAAGTTGGAATTGTGAAGACCGAACTTGGGGATCAGTTGTTTAGTGTGAGGTGCCTTTGCGAGTGTTCCACAGAATATTTCAAGCAAAAGTTGACACAGATTGAATTGGCAGAAGTGGAAAGAATAAGAACCATAAAAAATAAGCGTGGAAACACTATGTGGTATCCACTCACTAGATACATGCTTTCACGTGTGTTGTTTGAGGTGAGACGCTTAAGCATTGGTCTATGTGCTTTGTCATTGATTTGAGTTTTTTGGTATGCAAGTATGCCTTTACGATGTGCATGGCATTGTCATGTATTCATACTTTCATTTGCATAGAAGATTATTGCAGTTCTCAAATTTGTGTTTTATTTGTAGAGTGACATAAGTAGGGAGCTCAATGATGCAAGAACAAAGTTTGAAGCTGGTCTAAACAAGACACACAAAACAATGAAGGATGCTGAGTTCATTGCCCACCTGCGTTGGACTAACAAGATGGGAAAATTGTTGGGCATGGTAAACCCAGCATTGGGTTTAGAGTGGTTTGAGCTGATGACAAGCACTGAAAAGACTAGCATGGGAATAAACATTGGACTAGAAAAGTTGCATCACCTGCGTTGCTCTACTGTTTCGAGTGAAAAAAAATGCAAGTGGCTTAAATGGTGCACAAGGCCAATGAGTGGTCAGTTTGGGATTCCGAGAAGCGACAAGGATTTTAAATTGTGGGTTGCCAAAGTTACGTGGCTTGAGTATTTGCTGGAAACAACAAAGAATGTTTTGGAAGAATGCATTGCTTTGTGTAAGTTTGTTCGTATGTTACTTTCTTGAGCTTGAAACCATTTGTTTCAACAATATTTTCGTGTTGAATTTGTGGATGTTGGTGTGTTTTTATATAGGGCCGATGCACATGGAGAATGTCGAGTCACTAGACAATTTTTTCACAGACTTTAAGTTGCAATATAGAAAGAATATGTTTGCATCAATTGAACCATATATGGAGCTTGCAAAGACTACAAAAGAGCAACAAGATATCAAAGGAAGTGCCAATCGTGTGGTGTGGAGGTAAAATCTATTGATATTTGCATTCGATTTCATATGATGGTTTTTGAGTTCGTTTGCTAACATGGCCTTTTTTTTGTTGTTCAATGTAGGTACATTTTTAGCTTGGTGAAGTCAAAAAAACTAGATAAAATGTCTTCTTATTTTAAATTGTGGACTCAAAGTCGCGATGGCAAAGAGGTGGCAAAATCACCATTGCCCTCTTTTTTGACAAGTACTATGCCATCCGCCGAACGAGTGCGAGAATTCCCATAATAAGTCTGCCCATCGCTTGCCTTGTCGAAGTCTAGCAGCAAGGTTGCATTGCTTTATTTTGAGATGTTTCATTTACAATTTAGTTGTTGATTGGTTCTGTGCTTTTTATATCCCCATTGCTTTTTTGTGTTGTGTCAGATGTTCACCTTTTGCGGAGACATTATGATTGTTTCCAGATGTGCGTTAAAAAAGACTATTGCCATTGAGATGCAAATCTTGCTTTCACATCTGCAAGAAGTTTGCAAGGGTACACAGACGAGGTAAGAGCGTCACTGCTAATACTCATATCATATTTCTGGCATTATAGAAATGCATCTTTCTTTAGCTAGCCATGAGTCATAATTTGTGTGTAGAAAAGATCGCAAAACTCGCTTTTCATTTACTTGCAGAATGTCTAGACTCTAAAGAAACGATGCATTTTATTACATTTATTGATGATTTTTCTCGACAAACTACTATCATGTTCATCAAAAACAAATCAGAAGCATGTCTGTGTCTTCCAATTTAGATGACTATCTGAAACCCATACATGAAGAAAGATCAAGAAGCAGTTTCTCTAGTGCTCTACGCTGCTCTCGATTAAGGTGGGCACCTATATGGACATTTTGTTTTCATCTTCCATTGGTTCTACACACAGATGGAGGGGGAGAGTTCATTTAGAATGCATTAAATGACTTTCTAAACGAATCTAGGATTCAGAGGCAATATTCTTCGAGCTACACTCCCTACCAGAATGGAGTAGCCGAATGCATAACTAATAACCACATACAACTGAAGTGACCGGCTATCCATGTCAAGAATTATTCTGATTCCCTAGTACAGGACATGGACATAACAGGTTCGGTCAAATTTCCTCCTTAGACCCGATGGAACTTGAGCATAACATACACATCTGAAGACTCATGGGTGGCCTATGGATGGCTTCATACCTCCTCAATGGTCTTCTTGTTGACGGCCTTAATACTGCAACGATTCTGAATGTAACAGGATGTTGCAACTGCTTTTGCTTATTTATTTTTTTGGAAGATTAGCAACAACTAACATGGATCTAGCAGACTCAACAAGAGTCCCGTCATTCCGGACGTGGTCATATTAAATAATTAATAATCATATGAGGGCCCAGACCTATAAGTGGACATAGGAGCACATGCATGGTGAAGATTGCTTTAATGCAAGAATAGGAGGTCAATAGCTCAAATTAGGTTGCATGGGGATCCTAAAGGAAATATTCTCTCTCTTGAGGAGAATAAGTCTAGTGGAAACTTGCCCATCCTCCTATTGTGAATTGTGATTTTTGAGCCAGTTTTTCATCTCCTCTCTTGTGTTCTTCACTGTGGCTTGGGGGTGGATTGGTTAGGGTATTGACTAGCCTCTCCATATTGGTTGGGTGGTTCATGCTCCACAGGTGTCCTTTTGGTTTTTTGTAATTTGAATCCTGAAGATCTTCACTTGGTGGTTCTTACAGAACGAATACCAAGGCTATATTCCTTAGATACATCCATCTGATCATGAGGCCTACAAGGTCTTCGATCTAGAATCTGATAAGACATTCATTAGCATAGTGTAACCAAGAATATCAAGCCTAGTACATTGATTTACGAGCCACTAGACACATGACGAGCAACAAAGACTGGTTTTGTAGCCTAAAAGAAATACACAATGGAATGTTAGTCTCACAGGCACATGTGAAGTATGCAAGATCAGGGAGATAGGCAATGTTTCTATTTAGCTATCTAATGGTAAAAGCAAAATGATCAAGGAGGTACTTTATGTTCCAAATTTGAAGAAAAATCTACTTTTTGTTGGTGTCAATATTAATTAAAAGTTGAAAGTAGAGTTCGTGCATGATTGTTGCTGTGAAAGACATGAACTAGAAGTTCAAATTCATTGTGGGTGGTACAAGAGAGCCCAAGACCAAATTGTACAAGTTGAATGCTACAATCAAGGGACAACATCGATTTATCTTGTCCATTCCATCGTAGACTGATCTATGGCATAAAAGGCTTGGTCATTTGAACTTGGGAAGCCTTAGTTTGATGAGAAAACTACAAATGGTAAAAGGATTGTATATAATGTAAGATCACTTGAAGACGATCTACGAATCATGCATGTATGGAAAGCAACATTGGGAGAAGTTCAAGCATGGTGGTGTTGCAAGAGCGAAGAACATCCTAGATTTGATCCATACATATCTATGCCGACCTATGAGGACGATGTCCATAGGTGGAGCATATTATTTCATTACTTTCATAGATGATATGTCTCATAAGACATAAATTTACTTTCTAAATAATAAATCTGATGCTTTTGTTCAATTTTAAGAGCTTCAAAGCAATGGTCCAAAACCAATCAATATCTTAAAATCTGATAGTCGAGATGAGTATAGATCCAATGAGTTTGAAGAATTTTGTGATCAATGTGGAATTAAAGATAGTTCACACAAGCTTATACTCATGAACTCAATGGTGTAGCTGAGTGCAAGAATCGTACGATTGTGGAAAGTGCCAGATCTATGCCTGTTGAGATGAAACTACCAAAGGGCTTTTGGTTGGAAGCATGCAATGCCATAAATACTATGGTTTATCTCCAAAATAGGAGTCTTATCATTGCACTACCAAAGATAACACCTAAGGAGACGTTCACAAAGAAGAAACCAAAGGTGAATCACTTGCGAATATTTGGATGTAAGGCCTTTGTACACATTCCTAAGGAAGATAGGGGTAAGCTTGATGTAAAAGCTTTGAAATATATCTTCTTAGGGCATGATGATCATGTGAAAGACTATACACGTTTACATTCCAGGTTTGAAAAAGAATCTACTTTTGTTGGCACCATTACTGATCAAAAGTTGAAAGTAGAGTTTGCACATAATTGTTGCTTTGTGAAAGGCATGAACCAGATGTTCAAAGTCATTACGGATGGTACAAGATAGCCCAAGACCAAATCGTACAAGTTGAATGCTACAATCAAGAGAAAACATGGACTTATCACATCCATTCCATCATAGACTGATCTATGGCATAAAAAACTTGGTCATTTGAACTTGGGAAGTCTCAGTTTGATAAGGAAACTGAAAATGGTAAAAGGATTACCTATAATGGAAGGCCACTTGAAGACGATCTGCGAATCATGCATGTATGGAAAGCAACATCAGGAGAAGTTCAAGAGTGGTCATGTTGAGAGGGCAAATAACATATTGGATTTAATCCACACAATCTTTGCTAGCCTATGAGGATGATGTCTGTGGAGCGTATTACTTTATCACTTTCATAGATGATATGTCTCATAAGACGTGGATCTACTTTCTAAAGAAGAAATTTGATGCCTTTGTCACTTTTAAAAGCTTCAAGGCAATGGTTGAAAACCAAACAAGTAGAAAGATCAAGATAGTGGAGGTGAGTAAATATCTAATAGATTTGAAAACTTTTGTGATCAATTTGGAATCAAAAGACAATTCACGCAAGCTCATAGTCCCAAATTCAAAGACGTAGCTGGGCGCAAGAATCATACGATTGTGGAGGGCCTCAAATCTATGCTTGTTGAGATGAAACTACTAAAGGGTTTTTGGTCAGAAGCATGCAACACTATAGTTTATCTTTAAAATAGGAGTCCTACCATTGTAGTACCAAAGATAACATCTGAAGAGGCATTCACAAAGAAGAAGCCAAATGTGAATCACTTACGAATAGATGTAAGGCCTTTGTACACATTTCTAAGGAAGATAGGGTAAGCTTAATGAAAAAGCTTTGAAGTGTATCTTCTTAATTAGGCTATGATGATCGCATAAAGGGCTATAAGGTGCTATGATCATTTGGAAAGAAAAATGCACATCAGCCGTGATGCAATCTTCAATGAATCAAATATGTACAAAGATGAGGATGCTGAGACGTTGGACACATCAAGTGGCAAAGGTGGTACAGTCAGAATTCCTCTTGATGATGGACCATTTGTTGATATTCCTAATGATGGGTCGACAAATGGACGCACCCCATGATACCATCACACAACTTTGAGAGACATGATGGAATGGTAGGGATAAACCATTTGGTGCAAAGAAAATCGAAGTTGCAGGTGACAAACGCAAGGAGAAGGATGTATCATGGGATAAGATATCACCAGGAAGCATACCACTTGATAGGAAGCTCCCCAAGTGGTTTGATAGATTGATGGATAGTTTCAACGTGGATGACTTTTCTGAGTCATCCATCTAGGGAGAGCTAAGAAGATAAACAAGAGAGAAGACGCAACGTGAGAGTTATGAAACAAATTAAACTCTCTTATCTTGCATCATTCAAATCCAGGAACCTTCGATGATGAAGTGAAGGATGATGACATTTTCTTCAAAGCCATGGAAAAAAAGATGGAGTCATTTGCTAAGCATGGCACATGGAACTTAGTGGAACCACTGAAGAAACAAAATGTTTTTGTCTCCAAAGCTTTGCTAGCTCTCGACCCTCTGCCTGCCAAAACCCGAAGAGTCTACCCACAAGGTGTAACCGCCAACTTAATAACTTGTAACTCGCTCATAGGCCAACAGACTCTTACGCTATGATTCTTAGAATTAGTACTGCTTGTGCCAAAACCAGGTCATTGACTTAAATACTAGCAGGGCTAATAATGGCGGTGGTTTGGTTCTTGACCCTAGTATCACAAAAACATGTACAAGCTGGCTTGGTTTCTTGATACTTGGATTGATAGTGGAGATGACACCACGACACCTATATACCTACCCGACATCTTTTTGTCTACTATATCTAGGTGCTTAACCTCTAAAAACGCCCTTAAATAAGAAATAGTCTCAAATTAAAAAAGCCAAGCAACATTCGTATAATCTCATTCCATGCAATTTAAAAAATGACGGTGGTGTTGCACATCAAAAATAACAAACCATTTACTATCAACTAATAGCCTATTATTAATGTGCAAGGGCCAAATTTGAAAAGTTACTTGGTCCACCCCTGACCCAGCACTCAGCTGCCACGCTGGCGATCCGCACCTCAACGTTTTCCACCAATCACGATTACCCTCGACCTTCCTTGGCGTATATAGCCTTATATCCCCGTTTCTTTCATTCTCTTTCGCTCGCTCTCTCTCGATCGATCGATCAATCCTGCTTGTGCTGTTTTTGTTTTTTCAGGCTTGTGGGTGTTCAACCAACGGTGATAGTGATGGCGCCCAAGGCAGAGAAGAAGCCCGCCGAGAAGAAGCCTGCTGAGAAGAAGCTCAAGGCCGAGAAGAAGCCCAAGGCAGAGAAGGCCCCAGCGGCAGCCAAGGAGGGCGGAAAGAAGAAGAGAGTCAAGCGCAGCGTTGAGACATACAAGATCTACATATTCAAGGTGCTGAAGCAGGTGCATCCTGACACTGGCATCTCCAGTAAGGCTATGGGTATCATGAACAGCTTCATCAATGATATTTTTGAGAAGCTTGCCCAGGAGTCGTCCCGGCTTGCTCGCTACAACAAAAAGCCCACTATCACTTCTCGGGAGATCCAGACTGCTGTGAGACTGATCCTTCCTGGGGAACTGGCCAAGCATGCAATATCGGAAGGCACTAAAGCGGTCACTAAATTCACAAGTGCCTAATCAGTTGCTGTGTAAACTTCAAACAATGGTGTCTGTTGACACCGCCTTGCTAGTGAGGGGTCGATTCTTACATTCTTGTTTTGATTTTACGGAAGTTGTGTCAATAGGCGTATGTTTTTGGATACCACATGCTGCATATTCATTGTCAAATCAAAATTTGTTAATTAATTCATAGTATTTGGAAAAATGGACCAAATCAAAATCTTCAATTTGCCACATTGAGCAGATGTTTGTATAGTTCGTTCATAAAGATGATAATTAGAGGGTATCCTACAAATTTTAGAATTACGTGCATGGATTGACTCAATCACTATCTAAATCTTGAGATCTTTTGATGAATTTTGTTTGGTTACATACTTGGTTGTACTTAGTCCATTTGGTGTAAGCCATTCAAACAATTGCCAATGCCATGATCATATGAAGGGAATTTGATTTGCCAACGAGTGCAAAGGTCTCTTGATAGTCTATTTTTGCTTTGAGTGTATTTTGTCACACTAAGTTTTGTGTTTTGCTTGATTGGAGTTTTATTTGCATTGCATGGTAGTATGAAAGGTGGCCCAATTATTTCCAATGTTTATCATTTTTGTGATGTTGTACATGTTTTGGTCTTCTTTCACTTGCTAAATCTTTAACAAGATTCTTTAACATAGTGAAATGATTAGGATTCACTTAAGAATCCCTTTATCAAATATGTTAAATCATGTAGATTTTAGAGAATCCCTTTTTATTGCTAGATGAAAAAAAAAGTTTGTGATTACATTGAACACATTAAGCATCTCAAAATTGAATGCTCAACCAATCTTAATCCCAATCATGCAATGTTAATTTGGTTTATGGCAAGGTTAGCGAAAAGAATAACCTATATCACCTTTAGAGATGTTGTAAGTGAGGCCATTTGTGAAGAGGACAAATGATTTGATGATGAGTACGATTCTTACAAGCATAGAATCAATATGGTTGACACATCCAAGAAGTAGCATAGTGATTTATCATTAAAGACTAACACAATCCTTTTACATCAATTTAACACATTTGTGCAAATAGAATACATACCATTTTCTTTGCATGTTGATTCCATTGCGTTGGAAGACTTTTGGAGATTTATTGAGGATTATGCCAAAGTGGTGGCATTGCTAAATAATGTAAACAAAAGATATTGTTAACAAAAAGAAAAGGATGATTCAAATTAGTTTGCTTGTTGTATGGAATGAGGATTTGAATTAGAGTTTTGAAAAAATTAAGACTTTGATTGTTTCGACTCTTGTTTTATAGATTGTAAATCTAGATCTATTTTACATTATGAAGGTATTATTTCTAGTTATACATGCATTTAAGACTTGGAGATACTATTTGTATGGTAGTAAGTTTATAGTATATATGAGTTAGCAACCTCTTAAGTACTTTTGTAATTAGCATGATTTTTGGAAAGTTTGATGGGTTGAGTTGATACAAAAATTTGATCATGAAATTCTTATATAAGAAACATCTTTAATCAACTTGTGGATGCTCTTAGTCGGATTGGTGAATTGAACAAATTGTGTTTTATAGATCTATATTTTTTGATGAGAAGAAAATATGAAAATGATTTTTATTTTGGTCGTATTTGAGACATCGTTTGGATTGAAAAAAATGAGGACAATGTTGAATTGAGTTCACATGGGTCTCAATTAACAATGAAAGATAAGAAGATTGTAAAATAGTTTACCATTTGAAATGGATTGTTATTTTGGAATGAAAAAATTTGTATACATGGGGATGATGAGTTTAAATTTAAGATTTTGTTTGAATGTCATGACATTTTATGTAGGACATCTTGGTATACACATGACTCTTGACTTGGTCAGAATAGAATATTATTGGCCAAAAATATATCGATGGACTTTGTAGTTGGACTTCCAAAGACCCATCGGCAAGATGATTCTATCTTTTGGGTTGTAGTGGATAGGTTAACTAATTTAGTTGCGTTCATACCAGTTAAGTTGACTCTTAAGGCTATTGAATTAGTTTAGATTTTGTGGAAAAATTATTTTTATTGCATGGATCGTCGAGTGACCTTTTTAGTGATAGAGATCCTAAGTTCACAAGTCACTTCTAGTCAATAATATTCTATAAACTAGAAACTTTCATAAGTTTAGGTTCTACCAGTCATCCTAAATAAGATGGCTAGATGGAAAGAATTAATTAGACTATGAAAGACATGTTGAAGACATGTGTAGGCTCACAAGCAATTCCATTGGAAAGATTACATTTTTTTTTATTGAGTTTGCATACAATAGTAAAAAGCATTTTGCTATTGGTTATAGTCCTTTTATGCTTATGTACGGTTTTCAACCTAGATCTCATGTTAATGTGGAGACAAAATCTGTTAAGGTCCAAAAGATTGTAGATTTTTTGCATGATATGCAAGAAATGTTGCAAGTGGCAAAAGTTAGTATCTATAGTGCTTAGGATAGAGTTAGTATCTATAGTGCTTAGGATAGAGATAACTATGTTGATCTTAAGAGATCTCCCAAAGATTTTAAAGTTGATGATTGGGTATATCTTAGAATTCCAAAAGATTCTAAAACATTACGTACATGCAAGCATTATAAACTATCTACTTGAGGGGATAATGATTTTTTTGGATAATATTGAAAGTTAGAGGGATTGTTCTTATAATTCTTTCCAGTTTTGAGGAGCTTCTAAGGATAGAAGCAATTTAAGGAGGGAAGAATGTCATGGCCATATTTGATTAAGGACCTGGAATAGTCCTAATATGGTAGATCGGCCCTCCAGTATTTGAGATTGTTGGTCATGCCATGATTTAATTCCATGTCAAGGCTTGTTTGTGACTAATTACTTTGAGAGGACCCAAACACTCTAATTGAGACATATGGAATATTGCATGTACGTGTGATGGATATAGGCAAGATGACTGCATGAAGAGATGTAACCTATTTATAGTTGACTTGCATGGGGTTGCATGGTTTCATGCACATGACTCTACTTTCTATATAATGAGGTAGGGATTCTCCCATCGACATATTGGGTTTAGGTTACCAGTTTCTCTCTTCTCTTCTTGCTTCACATGGCATGGCTTGGGGACTAGATCTAGGATTGGTTGGGTGGTTGGGCTCCATTGTCTCTCTTATTGTGTTCTCCTATCCTCATTTTATGGGTAATCCTTTAGGGTCATTATATTTTCCACCACTGTGTTATCTGCAATACATGTTGTAAAAGAATGCCTTTTGCTAAGACATTCACTCTCTGATATTGAACTAGCTCAAATTGGTCCAACTCAAATGTTTTGTGGCAATCAAAGTATTATTGCATTGTCACTAAATCCTAGGTTTCATTCCAAGAGTAAGCACGTTGAGATTAAATATCATTATGTTAGAGAGAAAGTCTTAAATAGAAAAGGCATTTCGATTTTTTGCAATACACAATTCATGGTTGCAAAAAATTCAAATTTTCACTAAGGCTCTAAATTCATATAACCATAATAAATGTTGTGAGATGATTAGATTAAGGAGAATGAGTTTACAAGATTTCTCATGGGGGGGTATTAAAACTCCTATTACTTTTTATGAGGACATGTCAACTATGCAGATGCATTTTATTTTAAACAATCTACAAAATTACGAAAGAATTAAAACAGTCTACATAATTACAAGGCGTTTCATGTTGTTTGGGTCAAAATCTATTTCAGCCCTAGAGATCGAGATCTATTTCAAACATGGCTTGGGTCAACGGGCCAAATCGAATCAATCTATTTCAACCCTATGCCTGTTTCAAACAAACAACTATTTTTAATCTAGATCATGATCTTATTTTGATATTGAGAATTGCTTGCATTCATACGAACACAAAATTTTGTTGTCCAATTTGGTAATCTAAGAATGGGTGCATTAATCAAGATGTCTTTGATTTCTTGAATGCTTATAGGGCTTTCATCCGAGGCAAATTCAAAGGGCTTTCATCCGAGGCAAATTCAAGGACAAAGGTAAAGGCAATTAGTCTAAAGGACAAGATCATGGCGAGTCTTTTTCTTTTGATAAGAAGAAAGATAGGTCTAATTTGAAGTGCTTCTATTGTGGCATCAAGGGGCATTTTGCTAGTGATTGCTACAAGAAGAAGAGAGATCAAGAAGAAAAGCAAGGCAATTTTACTTTTGATAAGAATGGTATTGGTGATCAAAACTCAAATGATGATATGTTTTTTATGTCTTTTTTTTTGCTAACCGATGATAAAGATATTGATCCATGGTCGATTGATAGTGGAGCAAGCTTTCATATGACATGTCACAAAGAGTTCTTCACTTCTTTGGTGTCTTATGAAGGAGAAAAGAAGGTCATCAACATGGCCAATGGTGGTAAAGTTGTTATCAAGGGCATTGGTACTATTCCTATTTTTCTCTCATCTACAAATAGGAATGTTCATTTGAAGAATTTTTTGTTCATACCTTCCATTACTAAGAATGTGCTTAGTCTGTATCAAATGGTTGACAAAGGGCTCAAAGTGAAATTTGTTGTGTTTCTTGTTTGGTCAAAAGGAACGGAACCTTGATTTGCTCAAGGCAAGAGACAAGGTGAGCTCTACAAACTTGAAGGATTTGTTGGTTTTGTACATAAAGTACACCATTTAACTCTCTAGTGATGCTGTCAGGGAACTGGAGTCGAATGGAGCCTTGGCCTTCAACCTTGTGTGAACTTGAGTCACCGAAGGAAATGTACTTGGAGTCCGTTGCTGTGAGTGTAGAGAATAGGTTCTTACATGGTGTCATGTGTTGTGAAGCACCTGAATCAAGATACCATTGATAGGCATCTCTACTTGGTTGGTCTTGTACCATCAATGCCTTGTCTTCGTCTTGTGGATTTCTGACAGTGTCAGAACCTCACTCTTGGTGCTGCTGCATCTTCTTCCTCGCTTCGTTGCATGGTGGTTTGAAGGCAAAGAAGCAAGTAGGTGAGCTTTGTTCAATGTCAAAGTCACAAAAGTTGTCTTATTCTAGATCTAGCTCAAGATCTAAGATACCTTTTTATTTAGTACATTTAGATTTGCATTGTACTAGTTATTTGAGTATTGGAGGAGCAAAGATGTTTGTGACTTGCATTGATGACTTTAGTAGATATCGTTGAACTTATCTTCTAAGGTGTGAGGATGAAGTATTTGATGTCTTTCTCAAGTTCAAGAATTTTGTGGAGGGTCAATTCAACATGAAGATCAAGTGCTTAAGAAAGTTGGATCAAAGTTCTATGGTTAAAACTATTCCAAAACTAGTTGAAGAGGGAGTGTGAGAAATATCAACTAGTTTAGTCATATTTTGGTTAATTGGCAACCTAGGCAGATATGCATTTTAGACTTAGAGATAGATATTTCAAAGTTATTTTAGTCTAAATGTTTTTGAATTATCACTTCTGGAAAGTGAGAGAAAGTAAGTAAGTGAATTCGGACCCATTCAAATTTCAATGATTGGTACATTGAATCTAGTCCATATTATGAGTAGGGTTTTGGATCTAGAAGTTTCTATGGAGGGAAACGACATTCAAAATAGGGCATAGATCTGTTATAAATAGTGTACAAGTGTGAAAGAGCATGATTCTCTCTCTTTCTCTCTCTCTCTCTCTCTCTCACTCACACACACACACACACACACACACACACACACACACACACACACACACACACACACACACACACACACACACACACACACACACACACACACACATCTCATTTCATGGTTAAACATGAGTTCTCTTGGGTCCATCTATCCATTGGTGCACTATAGTGATGATATCTTGCAATCTTGTGTGTAGAATGCAATTTTATGTTACGTATTGGATCCACACGTGTGAAATACAATACCTTATTGTTATTGTATGGACAATAACTTCATTTTATCATATATTTGATGTTTGATCAAGATCTTGTTGATTTTGCATCTCTTTCATCAAGTAGATATTGATTTTCTACATTTCCAATGGTGCTAATTGTGTTGTCTTCCATAACCAAAGATCAAGAGATGATTTTGGATCTTAGTGATCAACAAAATCTTCACATTCTACTCCTGCTACTTGATCCAAAACACTTTCTGTGAAAGGTAAGAAAAAATGATCTTTCTTTGTAACCGCATTTAGTGCCTTCAGATTCACACAGATCTGCATTTTGCCATTCTTCTTGGGTACTATGTCTATTGGCGATATCCATTATGTGTGCTCAATTTCATAAATAAAATTGGCGTTGAGCAGCTTTTGCAACTCCTGTTTGATCAGCCCCATGTAGTTAGGACTGCAACGACAATATTGGCTCAGGACAACTCCATCCACCAAGGTATGGTATGTTGGACTACTGCTGGTGGTATATCCTTTAGATATTTGTAGGTCCATGCAAAACAGTTCTTGTATTCCACCAACAATATGCGTAGCCTTGTGAACTGAGTGGGTGTCAACTGTTCTCCCACATAGACAAGTTTCTCTTCTTCGCTTGGCTAAGCTAAATTCATGGGTTGGGTTTGCGTAGGTCCTTCGAAGACTTTTTCTTTTGGTGTCTGATTCTGATCAGGTTCTCTTTGTGCTTGTGGCATCATAATTACTACGTCATCTAAGGTATAGTTTTTGAAGGTTTCTGGAATCTCGTGAATTGGTGTTCATCGAGATTTCTCCTTCAACATGTTGATCTTGGCACGACTAGTGATCTTTGGGTTTTCAATCATCTGAGATGATGACGCTGCATCTGGTTCCATCCGGATTGATTTCAAGGAGTTCAATACTTTTTTTTTTTATCCACATAATTGTATACCTCCTTGTTATCCTTCTTCGGAACTGGTCGAATATTTGCTTCATGATTACGAATATCTATAACCACCGTAGCTATGGCTTCTTTGGGTAGATCACTCCATCAGATCACTTGGTTGTAGCGCTATTTCAACTGATGCTTTTTATTAATGAGTGCCTTGGGTGGTTCTACCTTGGAAACTTTTGCTATTGGCACTTTTTGTGGAGGTTGAGCTGGTATTTTTCTCATTCCAAATTAATCAGGGTCCATATGCTGCAAGACTTGTTTGTCTATCAGCTCAGCTTTTTCGTCATAGGAAAGGGCATGTTGCCAGGGCACTAAGTCATCTTCAACTTGCTCTGGTATCGGCTCTACTGCTAACCATGCCACGTTGATCATGTTCACCCCATAAGTTATCGACGTGTCAAGGGTGTAACCTTTCGGTGATGATGTGTTGGGTTTCATATCTGAATCTGATTGACATGCATGCCTAGCCATACAATCAACTATTGTGAAGGCATCTTATAGACCCCACTTTTGATATAAAGTAGTGGAGATCAAGTTGATGCCCAATCCTCTATCTACCACTGTAGCTTCGTCCTCGTATCTCTTGTGCTTGATCGACAAAGTGATATTGTGTTGCTCACTCTCCCACGCTGCCCCAATATGGAGTTGTTGACGGTTCTTTCATAGCCCGCACAACACAAGGGCTCTTGGGTGGCTGGTTTCGGTTCCAGTTTGATCCAATCTGCTAGGATGCTCTTTGCTTGAGGTGCAATCCGCAGGAATTCTCCGAGGGATAAACTTGTGAACCTCAGGGTCTCCCATTTGAAAAGGTATTTCATGATGGTGCAAATAGTTGTTGAGATCCATTCTTAAGGGTGAGCCTGTTGGTGGTACTGATATTTTTGTGACTAGAGGTTTTGTAGATTTCTCCTTGGCTTGTGCAGCTTCTCTGCTTGCGCTCCCTGTATCCCATGGTGTATCTTCTGGTATTGTCATTCTTCTTCTCTCACGTTAGGATAAGGTCCTACATCTGAGGGTTGATCATCAACCAATGATATTGAAGAGGGTGGTGATGGAACCACTCCCTCCCGTTTCTGGGCTCACGTAATTACTAGCACCGGAACATGGAAAATTGGAGTTTTTTGTGGCGTCCTTCCTAGAATTGTCGTTGGTTGCACTATGATCAGGTTCAAGGGTGCACTTGTTCCGAGTCGTAAAAGGCAATTCTTGTAACAGTGCCTGTAACTGCATTCTCGACAAGAAGGTGCAATTATGCCCTTATGAGGACATTCAACAATTTTGTGCCCTTTGCTGCATCCACAACAGCCGTAGATTCTCCCACCTTGACATTGAGATTGGTCAGTGTGGGTCACAAAATACTCGTTGATATCCGGGTCGACATATAGCTCATCCGGACCATATCACTACTGTTGCTCAGGCTGAGGTGGTGCCTCTTGTTCTATTGCTGTCAGGTTGACATGGGCCACTTGATTGTTAGTTGGCCCTAGTGGTGCTGGTAAAGCCATGCACTGCTAATTCATTGGCACTCCATATCGCGGTGCCGCATTTGGTGCCCATTGGTGATAAGGATAAGAGGTTTGATACTGCCTCCTCTTTTGTTGTATGATCTTGGGGTTGAATGGGCAAAACGATGTTTCGTGCGATGATGCATTGCACAAGTGGCAATACCGTTGTGTCAGTTTGAGGTTTTGTTTCAAAACTGGACACTCGTTGGCTATATGATTATGGGTACATACTATGAAGAATTTCAGATCATTTAAGATCCAAAATCATCCCTTGATCTTTGGTTAAGAAAACAACAATGATTTAAACCATTTTCAATGATCTTCATCACCTTCACTTGATATTGGACTTGAAGAACACATCAAAAGAGAATCACAACCATCTAGATTTTCATCATTAGTAGTAAAATTGATTTGCTTGCTACCTTAATCTCTTTGCTTCCTCAAACATTCATTAGCAAAATACCCTTTAATTCCACAATAGAAGCATTTTAACTTTGACCTATCTTTCTTCTTACTAACAAAAGAGGAAGACTCAGCTTGATCTTGACCCTTTGACCAGTTGCTTTTGTCTTTGCCCTTGAACTTGCCTTTGATGAACACAGTCTCCTCTTTACATTGAGATGTTGATGTAGATCCACCTCCTCTTGATTGAAGCCTAAACTCCTCATTCACCAAAATCTCTTGAAAATCCACAATGCTTGGCAAAGTCTTTTGAATAGCAAAGCTTTGAACAAGGTTAGCATGATCATCCAACAAGACATTAAGAATAACTTGAACAAGTTCTCCATCCTTAATGCTCTCATCAGTACATGCTAGCTCATCATTAAATGCTTTAACTCTCAGTACAAAAGCATGAGCACTCTCTTCCTTCTTTTGCAAACTTTGAAGGATTTGTCTTCTTAGAGTCATCACTCTAGATGTAGACTTGGATTCATAAAGCTTCTTCAAAGCTTCCCAAGCCTCCTTTGATGAAGTACACTTACCAACTTCTTTGAGAAGTTCATTGGTAATATTCATCTTTATCATGTGTAGAGCTCTTTTAGCTCTCTTGTCATACCTCACTTGATCTTGAGGTGCTTGAGGCCTCTCCTCCACACCTGCAACAATCTCCATTAACTCATTCATCTCTAATAAAGACTCCATCCTCAGCTTCCAAGTAGAATAGTTGATTGAGGTAAGCCTATCATTGCTCTCCAACATAAAGCCTCCACTTGTAGCCAGGTTGTAGTGAGTGGATCTTCTCCTTTCAACCTGTTCCAATGCTCAAAGCACTCTTTTGAATGACAAAAAATGTATTAAAAAAGAAATCACAAAGATATGGAAACTCTCAATTCTCTTCTAGCACTATTACTAGCAAATCAACACATAGAATGAACAATTCTTGATCAACCTATGATCCACACACAATCTAATGAATCTTGCCACTTTCTAAGATTGAAACACACTCTATTAAATTCAAACAGCTTCAAAAAATAGAGATCCAATAAAAAATAGGGTTTTGACAAAATCACAAAAAAATGAATCTTCCAATTTCTACATGCAATTAAAATCGCCCAATTTCAGTTACACACGTGTGAAATTGGCCTACTTCAAGTTCATAAACCTAAATTGAGTTTTGACCTACAAAAGATCAATTCTACACATGCAAAACACTTGATTTTTGAGTAGAAACTATTCTAGCATGCTCTAGAGATAGAAGCTCCTCTAAATCTTTGCTAAATGTGGATGTACCTTCCATAACCTGCACAAAAAGAAATCTGATACCATGTGAAGAATTTCAGATCATTTAATCCAATATCATCCGTAGATCTTTGGTTAATAAGATAACACAAATTACATCATTTGCAAATGTAGAAAGTCAACATCTACTTGATGAAACCTGGTAAGGCCTTCAGTTTTTGATCAAACTCGGCCGTTAATTGCTCCATCTACTATTTGTGTAGTTTCATCATTTGTTCCATCAGTAGATCTATTGAGATATTTGAAGCAGTGGAGGCTGATGGTACCGATGGAGTCAGTTTATCGGCTATTGGATAGGAATCATCTTCAAAGCCTTCGTCCTATTCCCTGATAGCGTCTTCCATAGCTTTATACAATGTGGCATACTGTTCCCATCGTTTGAGCTCTCTTCTGATGCTTTGTGGTAACCCCGATTGAAAAAGGTTAAGCTTCCTACCAATTTGAGTCTCTGCCTCTAATTTGAACATCTTGAAGGCATTTGATTTTTGTTTTAAAGTAATCATCTATGAAAGTAAGAAAGTACTTTGCTCTCCCTAAAGATGGAGTATGCATTGGACGAGAAACGTCACTATGTACAATGTCAAACAGGTCTTTAGAAGTATGTACATGACAAAATTTAAATGGCTTACAAGCATGCTTCCCTAAAATGCAACTTTCACAAATAGGATGATTAATATTGCTAGAAAAGTCTAAATCATGTACTAGATTCTACTTAGACATTTGCACAAAACTATTGTAATTGATGTGACCCAATCCATATATCCAAAAGTCTTTACTTATTGAGAAGGCAATGTTCAAAACTTGGACATAAAAAAAAGTAGATTTCACTCAACTTATATAGGTAACATCGTTCTTTCACACTGCAAGGACCTTTGTGAAACTATCAAGTATTTCGTAGCAATCTGAATCGAACTCTATTTTATGTCCTAAGTCTGTTATCCTACTAATAGATAATAGATTCTTTTGCAAATCAGAAATGTAAAGTACATTAGAGATGGACTTTACTTCTCCATTATGGAAATAAAACTTAAAATTATCTGATGAGTACTGTCATCACTTGGATGGACATACTTGTTGGTGACATTTGGTTGGTATTGCTAGAGCCACTGCTTATGAAATGTCATATGTTGTGTAGCTTAAGAGTCTAGGTACCAATAGTTGTCTTCATCCAGTTATGCCATAAAGGCAATATAGTCATCTTCAATCTTCAATGCCTCCATGGTATTCACTTGCGTTGATAACCAATCTTTGTTGCTGTTGCTTCTTAAAATTTAGAATTTTGCAATCTTGAATATTATAGTTGGTCCTCTTGTAGTAGTTGCAAAACATCTTGGCCTTGGAAGATAAGGGCTGCTCATTCTTTTGTTGGTTTTAATGGTTCTTGTGTCGAGTCTTCTTCTTCTTATGCTTCTTGAAGCCTTTCTTAGAAAATAGCACTTGATTTTGTACGTTGGTAATGGTTGTTGTATATCTCCTCCTTGCTTCTTCTTGTAGTAGCATTGAAATAACTCTTGAAAGATCTATATATGCTTGTGTATCCAACTTTTATATGAATTAGGTCAAACTGATAGTAGTGTCATTACTACTTTGAATCTTAAACATCAGATCCTATTGTAGCCATTTGTTCAAGCAAATTTTTGACGTTCATTTTTTGACAAATTTAATAAATAAAGTTTTTTACGTAGAAACAACTTAGTTGAAACATCTCTAACATCATAGAGAGTGATCAAAATATCTCTGGAAGCATGACCTAGAAATGAGTCTTGAACATTCAATATTAGTAAGGTAAAGGCTTTGCCATTTTATAAGTATTTGCTGGTCAATCAAAGGTTTTTTTATCTATTCCTTCTATGACTTTCCATAGCTCTTTAGCTCTTTAGCCAGCATAATGACATATGGTAGTTAGTTCCATCCAGTTTTTCTATGACATACATTGTATTGTTGGTGGTATATCCACATGTGGATACTAATGACAAGTAGAAATAACGAATGAAGTATGAAGTAAAATAGTAGCTAGCCTCTCTCAATCTAAGAAGGTTCAAAATAGTTGGACATAATGTTAAGTAATATGTAACTTCCTCATTCACCTAATAGGGTTCAAGATGCGAACTATATGTAACTTTTTCCAACACAAAACTACATCTGTCACCACCGAAGGGGCATCACAGAAAGTGATAGAACAACATGCACTACCAACTCAAGACGAGGGAACCTCGACCTTTGATAAAACATTCACGTTTGAAGAACATGATCGAGATGAAATAATAATACCACTAATGAATTCGAAATCTGAGAGGCTATACCAACCGCAATGATGCAAAAGGACAAGGGCAAGGAAAAGGAAGTCCAGTTGGAACATGGCAGTGCATGATGAAATAGCATTCTATTTTGAGGTACTAGTGTAGTTATTGTGTTGTGGATCATTATGGTGTGGATGTGGTGCTAAACTAGTAGTGTATAGATTTAGTGATGTGTAAATTACTTGTGATCTAATGCTTAAGAACTTGCTTAGTTGATGTTCTTGTGGAACTGGAACTAGTAGGTGTGAGAACCATCTTCAAGGCTCCTAATCAGATTGTATTCCACTCACCATTGTACTACATGACACCTTGAAGGTCTTTTGGTGGCTAATTTTTGCAAGGCGGAATTACTACAAGAATCTCATCACAAAGCATATTTGGTCACACAACTTGGACCATTTTGGTCATCTATGAGGTTCAAAGGTTTCTAAAATAAAGAAAGATTACTACATACCATGTGCATATTGTAAGACAATGATATGATCAATGAGTGGCTTATGCTGATATTGTTTAAAATTAAACAATTGAAAGTACAAATTACATAGCTTATTGATGATAAAATATTCCATCAGAAATGAATTCTAGCATTTACTCCTCTTGAAGGGCAAGAAAATAGTCAACAACTAAGAATGGCTTCCAAGCAACAATATGGGTCTAGAAGCCTCAATGTGCTCACATGCAAGTACTTATGGTGATCCAAAGTTGGGAAGGCAAGCCCAAACCGAAGATCTCAACCACAATCATGCTTACAATTGAGAATGGCTTCCAAGCAGCAACATGGTTCCAAAAGCCTTAATACCTCACATGGAAGTACTTATGGTGAGACAAACTTGGGTAAGCAAGCCCAAAGCAAAGATCTCAACAAGGGTCATGCTTACAACTAGAGGACTTAGACATTCAACTTGTGTACTGACCATGTTGGTACATACTTATTCAATTATTTCTTTAAGATAGATTATTGGCACTTGCATTTAGTGCAATACATACATGAATAGCCAATAAAGCCATCACCTTAAATATTAATATTCTAAAAGTCAAGTTGGTAATGACATTGATGTTTTGTACAAATATCGTTAAAAAATACACATTTGAACTCAATATATGAATTGAAATCATGTGATCATGGATGAGTGTACAACATTTTTTTTGAAAGAAAATCTTTCTTAGAATTTCTTATCACATAAAGTCTAACAATGAGAAAGACATTGTTGCTACAAGCTTATCAATAAATTTCACAAAAAATATAGCTAGAGAAATCAATGATTGCTATACATGTGTACCTTTTCCTTGATTTACAAGAACTACAATGTAGGAAAGAAAAAAGAGATATTTAGAGTGGTTGAACCTTCATGTCACCTCTTAGTTCTTTGAATCATCAAAAGAAGCAACATATTTGTTTGTTTTGTGGTACTTTTCTCTTATTTTTTTGCATGCTATTGTAATCATAATGATAATGTATGTGAGGATGTTCGAGTTTGACATTTGTGATGACTCAAGCATGCAAATGTGATTGACTAAAGCAATTCTAAATATCGGCCAATTTGGAGTAGAAAGAGTTTAACACTTAATGTTATTCTCTATCAATACTAGCATTGTCTGATAGAAATGCAAGAATCGAAAACTCAATGGACTAAATTCAAGTTGTCTTTTACTCATTCTGTACTAAAACATTGTTTATAATAAGTTGTGTTTTGAATAAGTTATTGTCATTGAAG
The DNA here is from genome assembly GCA_029204225.1 of Diphasiastrum complanatum. Lineage (NCBI taxonomy): Eukaryota > Viridiplantae > Streptophyta > Lycopodiopsida > Lycopodiales > Lycopodiaceae > Diphasiastrum > Diphasiastrum complanatum. The sequence goes on along the minus strand of CM055092.1, from coordinate 41,426,907 downwards.
GTATTAACCATTCATATACAACAAGCTCGGAACAAGACATACTTATAGTGCTCTCTCTCTCTCTCTCTCTCTCTCTCTCTCTCTCTCTCTCTCTCTCTCTCTCTCTCTCTCTCTCTCTCTCTCTCTCTCTCTCTCTCTCTCTCTCTCTCTCTCTCTCTCTCTCTCTCTCTCTCTCTCTCTCTCTCTCTCTCTCTCTCTCTCTCTCTCTCTCCCCCTATATATATATATATATATATATATTTATGGATTTGGTTTCATTGCATTGTGAATAAAGATATATGTCAACAAGTAGCTTTGAATCCCCAATGTTCATTGATCACAAGTTGTTCCTTAAGTCAACATAGGTGGCTCAAAGTTTAAGCCTCTCCTCCCCTCCTTTGGTACATATAGCTAAATGAAATTGCATCATTTAGCACAACACTGCTTGTATGAAAAAACACCATGTTACCTTTTTGTAATTCATAACTTGGTACAAATCAATGAATGATATAATTTTAGTGGTAGACTATAACAAATATGAGTGGATAATAGGTTTAAGCAAGAAAATGAGAAAAATATATCTCAATAATGGAAAACATAAAAATTGAGGGTGACTAGTCAATATGAAGTCAAGGGTCAAAATTAAAGGAGGTGCTAACTTCAAAAAGGAATATCAATGAAATTAGCTCTTAACATCATAATGTGTCACAATATTGGTAGTCAAATTCATGTGTATGCAAATTGTGTGAGCAAAGACAATCTTAGCATTCATTAGACCATAAACCTTGGTAGTAAATAAAGGTGATACACATCCCTTGAGTATTGCTTGTGTAAATGGAAAGACTAAATTCCATTTTAACTAGGTATAGTTTGAAGCTAAATAGAGTTAACTAGCTAGATCTAGCAAGAGTTAGTTAGTGCTTGACATGGGTTAAGAGAATCTTGTTGAGATAAGAATATGACTAGAGTCTAGGTCTCAAGAATATTTGCATAGTTATTAGGGAGGGCATGCATGGCGAGGTAGTTATTTCATAAGCACTCAAGGGTGTATGACATAGAATAAGGTCATATAAGAGAATTCTTAAGCATCTGTTCACACATGAGGCATATGACCAATTAAAAAAGGCATAAAAAAATGTCCCTGCTGTGCACTTGGATAAAGCATTTGCTATTTAGATCCTATTTCATGTTAAAACTGGCAAATTCTAGCTTGATTAACCATGTAAATCTTGTACATACTCAATCCCACACGTATGGAGGTTGTTCCCACATGTTAAAAATTGGCCTAGGTAGGTTAGATCCGAATCATAGGATTTAGGTAGGTAAATTTGGTCAAGATTCCTAAAATTTAGGACTTAACTCCTAAAATCAAGGAAATTGGATGGTGAACTACCAACCCTTGGTTGGCATACCTAATAATTAGGTAAATTAGAGATGAGTAGGTAGACCCAGAAGGTAGACCCAGAGCTGACATGTCACCTGAACATGAGCTATACCTGCTCAGCCAGTCTTCTTGATGATTTTTGATGTACTTGCTCATTGAGGAGCTTATTATGCAAATCAAGATTTTGTAGTCAAAAATCTAGTTTTGTTTTTTCTCTCTTGTAACTTATTTTTGAAAGATCCTAATACAATCAACTCGTTGAAAATATTAAACTCTGGTGAAAGTCTATGCATGGTACTGTACTTCACATGTGTGAAGTCTCCTTTGTGTATATTCGCCTTCTTTTGATTGCTCTTGATCAAGATTGTGAATTTTACTCAATGAATTGGAGGTAGATGATCAATGAAATAGACTTAACTATGCAATCAATCACTATTGAGGATTGAAAACATCCATTTGAGGCTCTTTATGCTCTAATTTCAACATGGTCTTAGAGCCTTGTACAAGAGAAAGAGCTGTTTGATCAATACCAACTCCAAATTTGAATGTGGGCTGAAAGTGTCTTTTTTCACGTGTGTGAGAGTGTCAGACTAGTTTGGAAGTTTCATTCTTTGTTTAATCCTCAAAATAGTCTTGTAGAAGAAGTTTTTGATCAAGTTGAAGGAAATGCATCAAGAATCAAAAACCAGAGTTGAGATTTGAAATTGGATCATCAAATCGATTCTTGTGGCTTTTGAAATAGGTCTTCAAAATTGAATTTTAGGTCATGTTTGATTCTTCAAAGAGTAGGAGAGAGTATAGTAAAACATTGTACCAGGCAAGTCAAAATCATTGAATTTTTAAAGAGATTCGATAGAAAGTTGATTCAAACTCAAATTACTTCCATTAAATCTTCTTGAGAGAGTGTGAGGGCTGAGACTAGAAACTTCTAAATTGCTTAGAATAGCTAGAAGTCTATTTTTGGGTCATCCAACTTAAGTGAGATCAATTGGATCTCTGGAATTCAAATTTCATCCATTTTTTGTGAGGTAAGAATATAGAAAGCTAAAAGCTTGTTCTTTTGAATAAAGGTCATGTTGGTCTTTCTATTTATGTCAAAGTGACACAAATCAAGTTGCAAAGAAGTGAAAATTTTGAGAAGAACATAGCTTGAGGGCCGAGAAATATTTTCAATTACAAGTCATAGAGTCAAGCGGGAATCAATTGGAGCATTTCTCTTGGAGCCTAGTGAGATGCTTAATTCTACAAATTACTCAATGTGGAAGGTGAGAATGGAGTCGCTTTTAATACTCCAAGAACTTTTTGACCTTGTCCTCGGAGAGGAAGAAGAACCTCAAGAAATTGAATGTGATTAATGATCTTCTTAAGGAGGTTGCAACTTGCACCTCAGCCAAAGAAGCTTGGGACTCCTTAAAAGCTTTATATGAGTCCAATAACACCTCAAGAGTTCTTATGCTGAAAAATCATGTCCTCCAAAGCATGAGAAGAGATGATGAAAGCTCACAAGATTATGTTCTTAGGATCATGTCACTTAACAAAGAACTTTATTCAATAGATGATAAAATTTAAAATAAAGAACTAGTCCAAGTTATTCTTAATGGACTTCGGGATGAATTCTCCAACTTAGTCCAAAAGTTTTGCCATCCAAGGTACACTATCTTCCATTGACAAACTCCATAGTGTCCTTGTGGTTGAGGAGTGCAGAATGAAGCATGTCAAAGATAGGATGGGTTCTTTATCTTTGCATGATGATGATGAGAAGGCCAATGTCTCTTGCAAAGGGAAATGGAAAGGCAAAGGATCCAACAGGAACCAAGGAGGATACCCATCAAAGAATGAAGATGTCTCACTAGACACTCTTGGATCTAACCTTTGTCAATGAAACATATGTTTTTTTGACATTTTTGAGAAGTATAAAGCTCTTGTTGAGAGTCAACTCAATAACATGACCAAAGTAGATCCAAATTAATTGATTGGTACAAGGATTGGATATGGTGAGTCAAACAAGGACTTTAGAATCATTGTTATTTCTTCCAATAAGATTCTTATGTTTCAAAATGCAATATTTGATGAGTCAAATATTTAAATGCTTGATCATGCTTCAAATGTTCAATCTAGCATGCCTATTACAAAGAGCAATCTCAAATTGCAAGTGCTTCAAAAAGGTCATTTTGAGAAAGGGTAGCCTAAGAGGCTCACTTATTATGAAAAAAGGAAGCGAATTCCAGGTGGTATACAAGATGATATACATTTCAAAACTTTCATTTTTTTTCCCATTATATCACCATTTTACTTTGAAGAGGCTTTTGAATCAGATTAGGGAAATACTAGTTGAGTGTGATGACTCAATAGATAACAAAGTGAAGTGTCGGTGCCTCAAAGGGCGTTGTGACTTCAACGATTTCTCCAAGGCATGCTTAAGTCTAACATTCATCCAACATAAACTCACTAAAAATCCAACTAAGAAAATGCAACAAGCCTAACCATTCAAACTTAGGAAAATAGGAATCCTTACCAACCCGAAAGCCAACTCATAATCCATCTCCAAAAGGTAAGCAAAGGCAAAGACTCGTGAAATCCCAAGGCATAGTGGTCGCCAAACTAACCAAATGGCATAGCGGCGGGCCTCACATCTGTGATGTGGACCCTTAGGTGCTAGCGACGCAAAAAAGTTGTAGTAAGGGTCCCAGAGGCGAAACTAAAATGGTAATCTTCCCAAAGATCAAATTTATTGAATTTGATAGATGTTGCATTCATACATAGACTGACTGGTCTCAGGGCCACCATCACGTTTTGGGCATTGTGCTTGGCTCGCATTAGTAGTGTCAAAAATTGAGAGTAGGGCTGGCAGCGAAAGCTTGAGCGAGAGTGGGCAGTGTAGAATCAGAAGCGCCATAGTTAGCAGCAGAAATATTCAAGATGAATAATTTAGATAAGCGCAAATGAACAATACAGTAGTGAGACAAAAATTGCACTCTGATTAATATCAACAACGAGAACAATTGCTTGAAGTGATAACTTCAGCTCGGGAGTTGAGCGTGATAATGTTGGCAACAAGAAATCTTCTTGAGAGAAGATTGATTAGTGATTATTGATCAATCTGTCATGGCTGATTTCATATTAAAAATAGCTACTTAAAAATATCTGTTTGCTACATATCTATTTAGCATTAAATGCTATCTGCTATTTATTACAACCGTCTTTGTAGTTGGTAACCACTTTGGTAATAATAAAGGCTATGTACAATAGTAGGTAAACTGCCATAAAGACTTCTGACAGTTCTTGGATCGATTTTTCCCTAACGGAAAAAAGTTGACAAAAGTCGGTTGATGAAAAATTCAGTTGACTTGATGAAGTTGGTTGATGGAGTTAGTGTCGAGATGTCGATGTCGAGTATGTCGAGTACAGCGATGTTGATCAAGTCAAGTTTGAACGTATGTATATATATACACAAGAGAAGTCAAAGTTGATGACTTCAATGTCGATGATGACTTTTATGACTTTGAACTTGATGGAGTCCAATATTGAAAGGGGTTTTTCAGGATGCTCATTATGAATGGATTTGAAGTTGAGCACTAAAATCCAACACTCTCCTTTAATGTGGATTTTGAAATTTTTTTATTTTAGATTTAACAATTCGTTAAATTTGAGATGACGCTCCTTTGATAGAGCCTTTGTAAAGTAATCTGCTGCCATAAGATTTGTCCTGTAAAAAACCAGTGACACTTCCTTGCTTTGCACTTTTTCTCTAAGGTAATGATATCTGATTTCAATATGTTTGCTTCAAGAATGAAATCTTGGACTTAGAGATAGTGCAATTGTGCTTTGATTGTCACAATTGATAGTCGTTGGATGTGACTGAGCAAGGTCAATATCTGCAAGTAGGTGCCTTAGCTAGCTTATGATTCGGTTAATGATAATGCTACTGAGGTCTACTTTCGGCTGTTCCAAGAGATTGGGCCTTGATTGTATAAAAATACAAATTTAGAAGCTAATCTTCTAGTATCGATATCTCCTGCCCAATCTTCATCTGTGTATCTTTTGAGAATATTGGCAGATTGGTTGTCTCCATAACAGATGCTGAGATGTTTAGTTGCTTGGACATATTTCATGACTTTCATGAGCATTTCCAATGGGTTAGACCTGCATTCGAGACCTGGATTCGATAGGAACTGGTTGAGTGAACTGATCGAGTATGTAAGGTTTGGTCGTGTGTAGAGCATGGCATACATCAGTGAGCTGATAATGGAGTGAAATAGATATTGCTTCATTTGCTCCTTTTCTGCCTTTGTTTGAGGAGATTGTTTTTTTGAAAGCTTTAGACCAGGGTCGAGTGGAGAGTGACTCGCTTTGCAGTTGGCCATTCCATACTTTTCCAGCATGTTGGAGAGATATCTTTGTTGACTGATAAAAATCAGTTTGCTAGGTCGAATTTGAAATTTTTTTTATCCCGAGACAATAATGGGTTGGACCCATATTAGTCATTTTGTACTCCTGGGCCAGCATGCATTTCGTTTCCTTCATCAAATTCATATTGTTACTGAATACTAGCGTATAATCTACATAGATAATGATGATAATGAAAAAATTCGATACAGACTTGAAGTAAACATTCGAGTCTGTCGAGTTCGCAACTAAACCATTCTCGATTAGAAATGCATTGATTTTCTGTAACCATGCTCTTGGTGACTATTTCAGCCCATAGAGAGCCTTGTGAATTTTTCATACAAGGTGCTGCCTGCCTTTCAATTCATATTTCTCTAGCTGCGACATATAGATCTCCTCTTTGATAGTTCTATTGAGGAGAGCGATCTGGACATCCATTTGATGGACTTCAAGATTGGCTGTAGCTGCAAAAGAGAGTAGTAGTCGGATCAAAGCATGTTTGACAACTGGGCTAAAGGTCTTGAAATAATCCAGATCTGAAATCTAGGAGGAGCCTTTGGCGACAAGCCAGGCTTTATATCGATTGAGTCTTCCTTCAGCATCATACTTCACCTTGAATATCCATTGCATGGAATCAGATCTTGATCCTTTGGTAGCTCAGTAACAGTCCATGTTTGATTCTCAAGTACAGAATCGAATTCGGTGTCCATTGTAGCTTTCCACTGGTCAGCATCAGGAGTGGACATTGACTCATAAACTGTGTTTGGTTTCTACACAAAGTAGCAGGCCAGATCATCCATAAATCAGGATGGAGGTTGTCTGGATTGGTTCGATCTTCTGGGTTGAACTTCGGTCCTCTAATGTGATTTGACTCGTTGAGATTCAGACTCATTGTCAGAGTCGGTGTCGAGCTTTTGATCAATTCTAAGTTCGAAATTGTTGACTCTAGGATTGAAAGTCGATGTAGTTTTCCCTTGTGGTCGATGAATCGGTCTTCCACATAAATGACATCTCTACTTGTGAACGATTTTCGAGTGTCTAGGTTGTAGAGCTTGTATGCCTTGTGGTATGGGGAATAGTCATTGAAGATCGACTTTCTGCTGGTGTTGTCTAGCTTCTTTCTTAGATCAGCAGGGATCTGAGCGTAAGCAATGCATCCAAACACTCGAATATTTTTGAGTGATGGCTTCGATCCTGTCCACAACTCATAAGGTGTTTTGCCATTCAAGGCCTTTGTAATGGATCGATTTTGTAGATAGGCAGCTATAGTAACAACTTCTGTCCAAAAATTCTGTGGAAGAGAGGCATGGGCCAGCATGCACTTGGCACTTTCGACGAGTGTCCCATTCTTCCTTTCAGCTACGCCATTGGATTGTGGTGAGTAGCTTGTCATGTAATGTTGATGTATTTCGTTGGCCTTGCAGAAGTCCTTGAATTCTATGGAGATAAATTCTCTCTCTCCATCAGTGTGTAGAGCTTTGATCTTCCTCTGGGTCTAATTTTCAGCAGACGCCTTGAACTATTTGAAGAACTTGAATGATTCTAATTTGTTCTTCAAAAAATAAGTAGCAGTCCTTTGAGAGAAGTTATCGATGAAGGTTAGGAAATAGAGAGCTCCCCCTATCGAAGCAGTCTGCATTGGGCCAAAAATGTCACTATGTACGAGATCAAGCAAACCTTTAGAAATATGAACTAAATCAAAAATAAATTGAGTTCTAGCATGCTTGTTGATAATACAGCAGAAGTTGGTTTGTTAACAGAAGGAAGATCTTGCACTAAATTCTGAGTCTACATTTGTTGAATACTATTAGTGATTCTACTAAATGAGAGAAGATTTTTGGTTAGATTTGGAACGTGGAGAACATTGGACAACAACTTGACTTCACCTTTCTAAAATTCGATCCTGACTGTTCCTTCACCTCGATTGGATAAGATGAGTTGTCTCCAAGTTGCACAACTTGACAGTGGTTGAATGACTTGTAATCCTTGAACCATTCTTGATAGTGAGTCATATGTTGAGTTGATTTGGAGTCCAAATACCATGAGTCGATATCCTGCTGCTCTCCAATTTTAGTCATGAAAGCTGCTTCATTTTTCTCTTGTTGCTGGATCGAGTGACTGGTTGTAGCACTATGTGCTTGTTGTTGGAACTGTTTCTTCTTCTCATTGTTGTATTTTAGAGTTCTACAATCCTTGATTTCATGCCCAGTCCTCTTATAGTATTTGTAGAATACTTTTTGCACTAGTTGGAATGATGAAGAGTTCGAAGTTGATTGTATGTTTGATACAGGCTGCTGCTTATTGCTCCTCTTGTCAGGGTAATCTGACTGTGTAGATCTCTGGGATTTGAACTACTGATTTTTGGAATATAGAGCCTGAGGAAGATGCAGTTCTTTTGATCTCCTCTTGTAGAAGCATACAAATTACTTTTGATAAAGTGAGATGCTCCTGGGTCGAAATTGCCATGACCCAATTTTCATAGGCATCAAGTAGATTTGATAATAGAGTCATAACAACATCAAAATCTTCTATGATTGAGCCAGTTGCAGTCATCTACTCCATAAGGATTTTGAAAGTGTTGAGATGACTCGAAACACTATTTGCGTCAGACATTCTCAGGGTGAAGAATTTCTTCCTTAAATGGAATTTGGAGGTGACGTCTCTGATATCGTAGAGAGTTTTGCTAGGATGTCACGTGCATCCTTAGCAGTCTGAACATCACGTATATGGCTGATTTGGGTATCCTTGATATTGAGAGTAATAATGGCAAATGCCTTGCCATCTCTCAGTCTCCATTTGGTGATGATGGCTGCATCACCTTCTGGTTTGAGTTTTGTGCCATCAACGATGTCCCACAGTTCTTTGGCTAGTAGCATGACCTTCATCTTGAACTTCCGGAAATTGTAGTTCTCTCCGTCAAGTTTGTCAATCAGAGATGAACTAGAAGACGGATCCATTCTGGTTTGAGCGAGATAATTGGTAGAAACAACAAAATTGAAATACTATTGGCTGTGTGCTTGCTAGAACGATGTCTTGATGAATCCAAGCAGTATGTATTCCTTGGCATATAATTGTTATCAACTATGCATTCAATAGAAATATAGATCACTGAACTGCCCACTTTGATACCATGTCAAAAATCAAGAATATGGCTGACAACGGAAGCTTGAGCGAGAGTGGGCAATGTAGGATTGGAAGCGCCACAATTTAGCAGCAGAAATATTCAAGATGAATAATTCAGATAAGCACAAATGAACAATACAATAGAGAGACAAAAACTGTACTATGATTAATATCAACAACAAGTACGATTGTTTGAAGTGATAACTTCAGCTTGATAGCATGATAACACTGGCAACATGAATTCTTCTTGAGAGAAGATTGATTAGTGTTTATTGATCAGTCTGTCATGACTGATTCTATATTACAAATATCTACTTAGAAATATATGTTTGTTAGATATCTATTTAGCATTAAATGCTATATGCTATTTATTACAACCGCCTTTGTAGTTGGTAACCGCTTTGGTAATAATAAAGGCTATGTACAATAGTAGGTGAACTGCCATAAAGACTTCTGACAGTTCTTGGATTGATTTTTCCCTGATGGGAAAAAGTCGACAAAAGTTGGTTGATGAAGAATTCGGTTGAGTCGATGAAGTTGGTTGATGGACTTAGTGTTGAAATGTCGATGTCAAGTACGTCGATGTCGATCAAGTCAAGTTTGAATACATGTATATATATACATAAGAGAAGTCGAAGTCGATGACTTCGATGTCAATGATGACTTTGATGACTTCGAAGTCGATGGAGTTGAATATTGACATGGGTTTTTAAGGATGCTCATTATTGAATGGATTGAAGTTGAGCACTGAAATCCAACAACTAGAGGGAGTTGAGACCTGGCAATCAGATTCTTGGTGCTAGTAGAGTTGCCCAAGTTTCTGTCTACCAGACTCTCCCTATAGTTCTGTTGTGATTTGGCATGCCCTCTCTATCTTGGAATATAATGCTGTTTGGTAAAGAACGCTTTTCTAGACTTAGCTTTTATTTTGCTGATTAAGCCTTACAATACTGGTAGAATTAGTCTAGCTCTCAAATATGGATCTTGGGAGATATCCTGGCAGACATAATCAACTTAGCTCCTGGACATTGGTCCCAGGAGCTAAGTAGGCCATGACTTGAGCTCTAGAGCTAGCTCATGACTTGTGACTACTTGAGTAGCTCACCACATGTCAGAAGCTCAATCTTTGACTTCCTAACTTACTTTGGGACTTTAGGGAGGGTCATCCCTTAGACTCTTACAGGGCACACTGGATGTACCTGAGTCAGCTTTACAACACAAAGCTTGTTTTCCTTGTGATCTTCCATTGAATATGAAGTAAAGAAAATGGAAATGGTTTTATACTTGGATTTTATAAGAGTAAGAATGATATGTTCATTCATAATTTTGAGAATTGAAAATTTTCAATCTTAGAGGCATTTTGTAAACTTCTTGTGAGAGTAGTTGGTTACATGATTAGAGAAATTTTGCAAAGTGTTAGTAGTTTGTGGACTCATCTTTCTAGCATGTGTAGTCTTGGTAATCTTGACAAGTGCATTTATTATGATCTTGATCTTTGTGATCGTTATGAGACAAGGAGGTCTTGGGTTTTCATCAAGGATGAGTAGCTAACATCAAGGAGGATTAAGCCTCAACATCAAGCATATTCATCAAATATGGACGAAATCAATGTCAAAGGTGCTAGGATGGTACAAAGCTCTCCATTTAATCTTGGAAGGGGTCAACTTCAAGGTGATTCTATCTTGGATATGGTGATTATGCATCATCATCATATTTATTGGATGATATTTACATCTATTTACTTGCAAATGATTCATTTATGAAGCTAAAATCAGGTCTTAAAATTATGAATAAGTGCAACATAGTTTTATGAAGCTAGTTTTGAGGAGTGTTAAAATTAGCAAATTCTAGCTTAATTAATCATGTAAATCTTGTACACGCTGTCACCATGTGTTAAAATAGGCCTATGTAGGTTAGATATGAATCATAGGTGTTAGGTAGGTCATTTGGTCTAGATTCCTAGAATCTAGGACCTAACTCCTAAAATAAAGGAAATTGGTTGATGAACTACCAACCCTTGGTTGGCATACCTAATGATTAGGTAAATTAGAGACGAGTAGGTAGTTCTAGAGCTGACATGACACTTGAATACGAGCTAACATGGCACCTAAACACGAGCCACACCTACTCAGCCAGCCTTCATGATGATTTTTGATGTACTTGCTCACTGAGGAGCTCAATATGAAAATCAAGATTTTGAAGTCAAAAAGCTAGTCTTGTTTTTTTTTTCTCTTGTAAATTGTTTTTGAGTGATCCTAATGCAATCAACTCTTTGAAAACATTAAACTTTTAAAGTCCGTACATGGTAATGTACTTCACATGTGTAAAGTCCCCTTTGTGTATCTCACCTTCAACATGGTTTGCACTTCATAATAGCACTAAAGACCACATTATTTCAAGTCTGAAACTCTATCTTATAAAAAAGATATTCATAGCACATAACAACCTAGAGGTTTTTTCTCTTTGTATTTGGGGGAAGTCTTAAATTGTAATAATACTCTTTAACACTAGAGGTGTTTTCAGCACATTTTTGTGTGCATGCACACAAAAGTGCGCATAAAACCCTTGGTCACTTGACGAGACATAACATGCCATCAAATGATTGAAATTTCAATCTTTCAATTGTACGTGGAACTAGACTTGATTCTTCATTATGCTATTAGAAGACTTAAATTTTTTCTCTCTCAATTGATGGCAATCTGCCCCCAAAAATCTTCAATTTTCAGCACTTTTTAGCACTTCACATGGGTAACTTTAGGTGCATGTATATGTCTCTATAGGACTCCAAATTTGATTTTTTTTTATAGACATGTTTCTATGGTCATAAAGGATTTTTGAAAGTAGACAACCAAACAAAGGGTTTTAAAAAAAGCACTTCCAAAAGAGCTGAAACTTTCTAGCACCCTTCAATAATTTTCAATACTTTTCAGCACTTGACATAGGTAGCTTTAGATGCACATATAATATCTATCTCTACATAACTCCAAAAAAATTTGAGAGACATGTTTCTATGGTCATATAATACTTTTTAAAATAGGCAAACCGAAAAAATATGATATTTCCAGTTTTGGTGATTTGTATCATCACTTAAAAGGGTAACTTTAAATGCACGTACCTATCTCTATAGATCTCCAAATTCAATTTTTTTTTAATAGGCATGTTTCTATAATCATATAGGATTTTTAAGAGTGGACAGGCTAAAAATTGAATGTAAAATTCACAAATGTAATCCCATATATGAAAATATCGAAGTTTCATCAGTACCCCCACGTGTTTGACACATCATATCTTACATATAAGTTACTTAAAATGAAGGTCTCAAATTTTTTAATCGGTAAATGTATATATGAAGAACACACATGTGAAAGGATTTGAAGTGATTCATCATAGTTTATGAGATATGCTTTTTTGAATAAGTGCTTGAAATGCACACTTTTGTGTGCATTTTGAAATGACTGTATTGTTAAATTATTAAATAAAAAACTACATGAGATTAATAAATATCTTATGATTTGTAAGCTATAGTTACTATTTTTGAAAAGTCTCATAGACACCTTACAATCTTCTAAGGTACAATTACTATTTTCTAAAAATCACATAATGTATTCATTACTATTTTTGAAAAATTGGACATGAACATAACGTTGAGACTTACTATTTTCAGATAGTCAAAGAGATGCCTATTTACTATTTTTGAAAACACGAGTTGCCAACACGTCTTGGCCTTCAAATTTCTTAAAAATAAAAAGGTCTCTCATAGATGTTACATCGAGGAAGGCCATTGCTCGAGGCAAGGGCCTTTGTAGCCACAAAATTGCAATCTCAATATCATATAACCAGTAGTTGGTTGTTTGAGATCATAGGAATTTTTTTAATTTTGGAAAATGAATTAGCCTTTCTTTGAGAGATTAGTAGTAATAGAAAAGCACAAAGAGCTTGTAGATGATCTTGAAAAAATTACTAAAAGCTTTAGAGAGAGAATTGAATATAATACTAATTGAAGCTTTGTATTCGTTTGATAGACATTTTATATATGGGTATCAAGAATTTACAATTGTTCATTTCAACATTTTGGAAGATTTTGTTAAATTACCAATTTGCTTTCTCGCAAATTCAAAGGAATATAATCTAGAAGAAATCCTTTAATCACCCAGTGCTATACAATTTTCTGTTAAATCTTAGCTAACACAATTGTCCACAAATGGTGTGGAGTTTAACTCTCTTCCTTGAGGAGCAGCTAATGAAACTTCTCTTGCAGTTATGATAAAGCAAGTAACTGGTGGTTTGAGTAAATTACATGTCTTCTCGTTATGTAATCCTCACTAAATATCCACAGCTTTCTAGCAAGCTCAATATTGTCAGCAACGGGGCTACAACTGGCTTCATTGCAGTCTAAGAAGTATTTTCCAGACACATTTGCAAGGTCTCGATGTGCTGCAATATAACAAGTTGTTGCAGCTCCCTGCACAAAACATTTAAAAAAAGCTCTCGTTAAAAACTTACGATAAAAATTCAGCTGCTACGAGGAAATATAATTTTGAGATCGATATTTGTATACAGTAGACTTGTCACATTCTGCCCACTGCTACACTTTATCAACAGACCTAACAAGGCTGTTTGCACTCACTTTAGCTGTTAAATAATATTTCTACATAACTTATATGGCAATATTGGCAGAAGAGGCTTTTACCTGAGGGATCGTCTTCATGAACACAGATAACAAGTGCAAATATGCCTCTGCTAAGGAGAAAAAATCACAATTGGTCAGCACTGAGCTCAATGAAGTGATCATTATGTGCATGCTGCTGTGTAAGAAGCAGGATGAATCGAAGGAAAACACTCACTGATTGCAAGTGGGCAATCTTGAGAAATGTTTGTCAAGATGACCCCAGGATGAAGAGCATTGACAGTTAATTTTGCACCTCGTTCCTGAGTAAAACAGTCAAAGTGAATAATAAAATTTTAAAAGTAAACCAAGATTCACTGGCCTTCAGAGAGCTAGAAGCTTTGTTGTATAAATTTTGCTCAGGTGATTTAAAAGGATGTTGAATGAGGGTGATTTTCTTTCTGACGTGTAGTTTTCTTATATGCTAAGTAATGAGCTCCGCATTTAGCACTTTTAACTGTTATCTCAAAAAGGTCAAAGAGACACATCAACGGCGTTGCTTACTAAAAAAGCTTCATAAATCTCTAAGTGGTTCCCTCTTCTCTTTCAAAGGCTTGTTTGGCACTTTCTTTTTGGTCTAAGCAGAAGAAAAATATCAAACTGTCTTGATCAAAAGAAAGAGTTTGGCCTGACATTAATGCTACTATCTTGGAGACATTATCAGTACTTAAACTACATTATCGTTCATCGAGCTTGACAAATTGTTTCAAGCTTAACTAACTTGTTGTAATGAAGGATCGAAACATTTTCTAGAACAAGAGTCCATGAAATTTCTAAGCGAATCAAAATTTTCCAAACTTCAGGATTTTCAAAGTGAGTACTCAAAATAATCGATTGGCTCCAGATAAGGTGGATGTTTGTGTGTAGTAAATTGTAATAGCACTTAATCGGTGTGAAACTGATGTATGATTTATTTCTAAGTGAAATGAACAGTGTTGATGATATTTCACTCTTAACTAAGAAGGTTTCCTGATACGATTTCAACAATAAGAAGTGTTCTGATTAGAAATTGTCTATCCTGCTTGGAAATGCTCTCAGCAAAAAATCGAAGAAAAGACTATCAGGATGAAAGACCCTGAAATCATATCAGCTGTACCTAAAGCTTGACTATAGTCATCCTCTCGCCATCACGATTATATGTGATCAGAGAGGCTCATTGTGCAATACAGAGTCTGATTTCAAACTCCTTTCCCTCAATCAGACTAATAACCAGTCTACTCAGAGGACCACATAAAGGCAATAAACCACACGGGGCCTCTGAAGGTCTTAAGAAACAAACATCTTTAAGCCTTAAAGCATGGTGAGTGATTAATCTTTTGGTTTCAGCACGCGTCCCTACAGTTTCTGCAGAGTTGTCGGGAAACAGGACATGAAGCCCCATGTTCCTCAATTCTGATAGAAGGAGACCGTTTTAAATCTTAACCTGTGTTCTACGCATCTAAATATTACGTGTAGGCATTTATGCGACCTCACCATTTTGCCAGCATATGAATATTCTCATTCATAAAAAATGTCCTTAAAGCAGATTATGGCTCAGAAGAAGCTCTGACAAAGATTTACAAGAAGATTACACTGTACGGCCCATCTGAAGAGAAAAACTGTGGCTGATTAACAAAATTTCAGCTGTCATGAGAATTTTTCGCACCATCCGTTACGCTTAGGAAAAATTTTTTTTAGTAAGCCTTCCACTAGGTTAAATGATCGTCCATTTATGGTTCGTCCTTACGACTTATTTCAGGAAGGAGTGTAACACAGTGAAAAGGTTATGAGAGAGAGAGAGAGAGAGAGAGAGAGAGAGAGAGAGAGAGAGAGAGAGAGAGAGAGAGAACCTTGAGGCGTCTTGCAAGCTCCTTGGAATGTAGAATGTTAGCAAGCTTGGAAACTCCATAGGTTACTGGTCTTAACTCTACAGATCTGATAGATTGTTCCACAAGAACCATATATTAAATTTTGACCTGCTTGAAGCGAATAGCTAGAACTTCTTAAAAACATAGGCTACATAGCTGTGAAATGTAGGTAAAAAAGAGCGCGTTGCATACGCACAAGCACTTATGGTAAATCACATTTGTAATCTGGTGAATTTACTGATTGACATCCTTTCAATGAAGCTGATCGCCGAATATTACTGCATGTATCTACTGATACACAAGTTTTGATACTATCGTATTACCCGAGATATAATATTGGCTCAATTCAACAAACGTCGAATTTTGTATTGACTGTAATTCCTTCTCGAGTTACATCTTGCAACGGAACCTCGTTTGTCCTCTCTCGACATGGGAAGTCCTCCTAATAACACGACATTAGCTCTTTAAAGAAGCCTTGGGTTCCTTGATCTCGGAAATGTTTTTCTCTGGATATTCCTTTATGTGGCAGATTGGAGTAGAAAGGAGGTTCTCACCGACATATCAAAATGTTCTGCAGCAGGCACGTTTCAAGCTATATTTGCATTCAAGTTGCACAGCTCGTGGTCCAATCCTCCCTAATGATATGGATAGAGCCCAGAATGTCACAACGTTTTTATTTGAATGGAAAAATTGGTCGGTGTGGTATTTTATATCACTGACAGGTGACAGTACTTATCAGAGCTGTTTCCGCTGAAATATGGAAAAGCGATAATTGTTTCAGATTGTACTCGAGAGATCTAGATATTAGAATTTTAAGTCAAGAAGAAGATGACCAGCAGTTAGGTAGCTTTAACGATCTTAGAGACTGCTGTTGTTGAATGAAAACGAGGACTCAATTTCACATACACACGAGGTCATAGGCTCCAGATGCAAGATCATCAGCAAAAGATGAAAATAAAATGGCCGAGCTGGCTAATTATAAGGTAACAAAGGTGTAATTATTATGGGATTAGTTGCAGACCAAAATCAGTGAAGTCCTTGATTATTCCCCATCCAAAATCTGGGAAGTCCTTGATTATTCCTCCTTACATTTCTGCCTATCCTCTGATTTCCATCAACGTTATGTTTAAGAGTAGGTGAAGCAAACTTCGATAACCTTTTTTCTTTTTCTGCAACTTTGTAAATTGCAACTAGGTCTATCACGGGAAAACGATCTAAACCTCCAACCTGTTTTTCTCCAGCAGTTTGTTGAAATTTATTCCATCTTTTGCAAACCAGTGCGCTTCAGAAGATACCATGACAATCCTTCCTTCAATTCCAGAGTCCTGCGCTGTGCTGATCATTGTCTCCAGAAGGAGATTTGTCAATAAGAAGTGTCCTACAAGCAATTCAGAAAGATGTTTGAAAGTTTAGGTAACTTATAGGTTGGATATTCGAGGAGAACTAAATACGAAATAGTAATTACTATGCAGTCAAGCATATGAAAGTCCTTTCTGGGAACGAGGCCTGTGGCATTTCATGGTATGCAAAAAACTCTTTGGAAGTTTAAAATAACAACTCATTCATTTCATAGTTGAGGCAAACATCTAGTTTGAAAAGCAAAGTCGTAACATTAACATGGAAAAGTACAACTAGCTGGTAGGTTCTTTATTGCAAAAGAGAACGTAACTTCAACGTAAGATCTTATAAAAGGAGGAATCCACTAACTTCAACATAATATTGAAAAAGAGGAAATCATCGATTGTTCCAACCAAATAAGAATCGCAGTATCTTGTTACTTTAGCATCGCTTTGAGAGGGTCTGATAATCCACGTAATAAAACCGTAAAAAAATTTCTGTTTAACAGATAAGAAGAGATGCGACAATGAGTCTTTCAGGCCTTCATGATATCAACCTAAGTGGTTGGTTGCAAATTGCAGCTCCATGCCATCCTCCGATAGTTTGAAGCTTGTGCGAAGGACACCCGCATTGTTTCTTAAAATAAACAGATACTGCCATCAGCTCAAATGGATTTTCTAGCATTCCTCGGTCGATACATAGATGAAAAAATATTATCTCAATGACTATCAGCGGAAGATGGCGTTGTGAAACTCTCTCTCTCTCTCTCTCTCTCTCTCTCTCTCTCTCTCTCTCTCTCTCTCTCTCTCTCTCTCTCTCTCTCTCTCTCTCTCTCTCTCTCTCTCTCTCTTACATTAGAATATTCAAGGGTTGTTTTTGACTTGTAAATTCTGCAGCAAACTTCCTCACAGATTTAAGAGAACTCAAGTCGAGCTCCGCAGTTTCAACTTTGGCACCTGGAACATCTTTCACTATTTCTGCTCTCACCCTCGTGGCAGCTTTTAAGTTTCTTGCAGGAATAATAACACGAGCACCTCGTTTTGCTAATACCCTTGCAGTTTCAAGCCCAATTCCAGATGTCGCCCCTACTCCATAACTTGGTACAAGTTAGATGAATTCAATTATCAGAAGATCATCCACCTAATGCAGATGTTCGAGAGTCATTTCCAAAAATATTGAGGCAGGGAGTATACTCAAGCTATTCATGCAGAGAGCTACAAATAGGAATTGCAAATGTTCATGTGTCAATCCAAAGAAAAATGAGGCAGAATTGTGCTATAGCTAAACTTATTCCTACGAGGTTTATCAATAGAGCTGTAAATGGGATTTAGCATTTTGTAGCTTTCAGTATATCTTGCAAGACGCATCGATAGGATATTGATGTGTTCAAGAATATTGTACTTGTGAATACTCAGAGGGAATATCACAGAAACTCTTACCAGTTACAATGGCAGTGTGGGAGCTCAAATCCAAACCAGCAGTGACTTCCTCCGCTGTAGATTTAGAGCCAAAGCCACTAGCTCCAGGGCTGCCCAGGAGATAGTTCCACGTTCCCATCTCTCTCTGTCACACACCCACACACCCCTCTCTATCTTATTATGTCACAAGCAACAGCCCATATTATCGTTTGTTGATTTACTGTGCTTCACAATATTACAGTTAGGATCAAAGCCACCGCCATCGCCACTGCAGAATGGGATTGAAATTATATATTGGTGGATCTGCTTGTGATTTGTATATGATAATGGTGGCGCATCGTGCTTGCAAGCCCAATTAATTAACAGTAATTTCTATATCCTATGATCTATCCATCCACATACATATACACACACACACACACACAGAAGAGGCGAGTTTCTCGTCCCTGCTTTGATGAATGAATGTATTTTATTGGGAGGGGAGGGGACTCGGGAGGGTGCAGGAACCTTTCTTTTTCCCAGAACCGTGACTTGTGCACGGACCTTTCTTTTCCCAGGACAGAGTGACTCGTGACTAGAAACAGAGAAAGAGGGAGCGAGTCAGGACTCAGACCCCATGCAAAAGGTAACATCCAATAAGCACTAAAAATTCCAATGTTCTTCACCAAGAGACTGAACATTGGAGTTTAGAAAAACCTTAATAATGATCCTCGCTTGGAAACTATCCTCATCCTGAACCCCATGCCCTATGGCATTTCTTCCTCTTTGACATATTTGGCACAAAAAGAGATGAGGAATCCTAAATGTCACCTCTATTTGTCGAGTCATCCAAGATGGTGTTATGTGGTGAGATGGTGCTATTTTGTGAGAGGTGAGGATCTACATCCGATGTGTGGCTGAGATGAAGGTGAGGATCGACATCCAATGTGTGGTTGCCCCCCCTTATATGGAGGCTATGTGGCCACATGTCTCTAGAGACTACCTTTGGACGCAACCTTCCATATGTGGCCACGAGAAGAGAGATATGGTGCCTAACGACACGATCTCTTGTGTGTCCACCCTCTCGGATGATTGTCATGCATCAAAATTGCCATTTCGGAAACTTTTGAGTGGTTGATATTGACTCATTGTTGAGTTTGAATGATTTTTAAAATTTCCAACAATGTCAGTAAATAAAATAAAAAATTCCTAGTGCAAATGCGCGCACGAGAGAGAGAGAGAGAGAGAGAGAGAGAGAGAGAGAGAGAGAGAGAGAGAGAGAGAGAGAGAGAGAGAGGGGCTTGGATTTCCCCCTTTCAATCTAGAAGACTTCCCTAAAGGTTTAGCCAAAAAATTATATGATGCGCGCACGTGCACACACACACACACACACACACACACACACACACACACACACACACACACACATGTATGGTGTGTCACATCCAAAAACTTATTGTTGTATATATATATGGTGTGTCACGTTCCGGTTAAAAGAGATTTCATTTTAACCAAAGCTCGGAATTTGCAAGTTGATATGTACATGAAAAGATTTGAGCTATATGCCATCTTGACCCCACTGTCAAAGTCAAAATGATGAGCTCAAAGTCATAGGGAGCACAACGCAAAAGAGTGTGCTCACACTTTCATGCAAAGGGGTGCGCAGGTTGGAAGTTCAAGCCTACAACTAGTTTCTTACTTAGATTGGCATTTAGGTCCATTCCATATCAAAGGCCTATTAGACTTTATTAAAAAAGAGAAAAACTCAAAAGAACTTCAAGTCAATATCAAATGTAAAGTTATTCTTTTTGTTTTAGAGGTGAATGTGAAAAGTCAAATTTTGTATGACAAGATTTTGCCTTTACACACACACACACACACACACACACACACACACACACATCTCATAGAAAAAATGTAATTTATTGCAGCTAGGTTGCTAAGCTATGGCAAGTATGATGAACATGAAGTAGATTGTGAAGCTCTAAGTGGTGGGATCACTAGCTATAGAGAGAAAATCTTGAGCTGCTATAGTTGAATATGTAAGGTTTGATATAGTTTTGTTATGATATGGAGTGTTTAGTTATTGATGTTAAAATATTTGTTGACTTGTGTTGGTGTTTATTCCGTTTATACTTTGTGTTTTTTGGTGATTTGTTATTGTCTTGTTTAGTGGGTAGTATTGGAGGCATGTTTCCTTTGGAGTGGTCTTTCTAATTATCATCGTAGACTTGTTGATGTGAGATTGTTGTGATGTTATTCTTATTGGTTTATATATAGTGGTGAATGTTATTTTATTTATCAGTGTCTCTATGTAGGTTTGCTACAATGGTAAGAAGATTTTGTATGAGGAGACATCGTTTAGGTGGTAGAGTTGATTTGTTCTTGGAGGAAAGAGTAGGTTTAATGGGTCTGCAAAATTCTTTTGCGGAGGAACTCTCGCTAGGGAGAAGGAAGGTTACTCATCAAGGGAGTTTGGAGAAGGAAGTAAATCTCATATGCAAAGGTGTTCTAGTTTAAATATTTGCAATTTTGTGAACAATGGCAATGTAGTTGGCGGGATTTTGGTGTTGGAGTGATGATTGAGAAGAGTGGAAGTGAGAAAAGGAAGGTGCTGGGGGTGGAAGAATTTTATTTTGGAGCGATGGATCTAGGGTTAACTTTTATAGCTTAGGAGATCTAGATGCATTTGCAAGAGGGTTAAGTCATCAAGAATATATAGAAGGAAGTAATGGGAATGGGAAGAATTTTAAGGATCATAGTGAAGTGGGAGTCTATTTTACTAACCATAAGGTAAGGAATTCTTGGAAAGGATAGGAATGATGCTTTCTTTAGGAGTCATATGGATCACATGTTGGATCTTTTGATTGTTGCATATCTCATCGGAAGGTCTATGCGTGACAGGTGAACTAGGCCGCTACAATTTTTTGGCGCCAATTCCGGGGAATAGATTAGCATTTTCTTGTTTTTTTTTAGCTTGCATACATTCATCTTGTGTTTGTGATTTTTGTTTGTGGAATGGATGAGTAAGGGGTAGTTTAGTGTGGAGTAGATGTTGTATTTGTTGTTTTTTCCATGATTTTTTACTTGTATGATCTATGGAGAGAGATTGAGAGGTGAAAAACATAAGATCCCATCACCCTATCCCTTCTATAGATCCTCAAAAATAGAAAAATCAGAAAAACCATGTAGTTCTGACAAACTGTCCTGAAAAGAGCCATAAAACACCTATCAGACCTCATAACTTTCTGCTCTACTCAAACCAACCTTCACCCACCTAGCAGTACATTCTACCACATCATCAATACCTACAATTAGTCAGGCGAAGGTTAGTTCCTAGCCAGTTCGCCAAAATTGCCAAAAAAATAACTAGAAAAATGACAAAAACCTTTGTAAAAAATGTCCAGAATCTCATAGTAGCCCAAAACACCCCAGACAACCTTTGCCCAGCTTCATTTTCAGCATTAGAGCTATCTTGGAGGTTGGCGAAGGTTAGTACTGAGTGTACGGTCTCTGGTGAAGGTTCTTGTTCACCAAAATTAGAAATTTGCCATCAAAACCCTCGTCAACTTCAATATCTACAAATACACTTACTTCTAACCTTTGCCAATTTGCCAATAGCTACTTTTACATGCTTTCTAGCATCAGTGAAGTCAGCGAAGGTTAATATTGAGAAAAAGTGATTAGGCGAACGTTCCTAGTGCTCAAAGTAAAACCTAAGTCTTTTGAACCCTCGCCAACCTTCATAAACCCTCGCCTATGTATCATCAATCTTCACCAAGCTCAAAATAGTCATAAAACATTGTTCTGAAGTATCTATGAAGTCAGTGAAGGTTAATATTACATGTAACTAGTCCAGCAAACATTCCTAGCTCTCAAAAGTGCCAAATGCAATGAGAGAAGAAGAAGAAGGATCAGATGATGATTCTACACCAGGCTACAACTCTTCATGCTTCAACTCCTTCAATTGCATCGACCTCAGCCTCTACGAGCTTGTCCAACAAATCACTAATTGAACAGATCACAAAGTTACACAAGCAGCAGATGGAGCAGCTCTGTAAGGATCACCATATGAAGATCTGACTAGATCTTGTTGCAAGACAACCAAAAGGACACCTGTGGAGCTAAACCACCCATCCAAACCTAGATCCCTCCTGGAGTTTCCTCCTGGACCTAGCCCCCAAGCCATAGTGAAGAACCTAAGAGAGAGGAGGAGAAACAGGCTCAAGAAACTGAATTTCCAATAGGAGGACGGGCGAGTTTCCAACGGACATATTCTCCTCATGAGAGAGAGAATATTCTCCCAAGATCCCCATGCAACCTATATTGAGCTATTGACCTCCTATTCTTGCATTAAAGCAGTCATTCACTATGCATGTGCTCCTATGTCCAATTATAGGTATGGGCCCTCATATGATTATTAATTACTTTACAGGTCATGCTCGGAATGACGAGGCATAACCAATAACCATATACATCTAGAGTGACCGGCTATCCACGTCAGGAATTATTCCGATTCTTTTATACAAGACATGGACGTAACATTCTTTCCCCCTTAAACTAGTTTTGTCCTCAGAACGAGTAACTAGGAAAAATCTAATTTGTATGCTTTTAACTCTTCCCACGAATCATTATCCTCAATTTGACCAACCAACCTAAGCAAGCACATAGAGATAGACCAATTTCTCAATTGTTTGTCTCTGATCCTGAGTATTCATTCAGGGTCCGAAGGTACATTGAGTGATAAATCTTCCATATGGGCAAAATCTTCAATACATCAAACTGTCATCATCATATAAACTAAATTTACATGATACACTGGATGAGCAGTCAACCAAATCAGAAGATTAAGCTTAAAAGCTAACAAATCAATCATTTAACTTTCACAATTACCCTGAAAATCAATCTTTAGTATGACTTCAATATCAAATAAGTATTTAGAGATGGGATATTCTCAAATTATTTGTCTCTACACTGAAATACTATATTGACCTTTTAGAAGTACACTAAAAGATAAATTTCCCTATTGGGTTTGATTCTCTCCAATCTAATAACATCACCTTCATGTACCTCAATTTACATGAATCACTGCGTGAGTCCTCACCTTACATTGGAAATCAATGTTCAAAAGTTAAAGATCCAAAACAATTATAGTCCAAGACTATCCACAATTACTTGTAGATCTGTCATAAATGCTTCTTGGTACAAACCTCATCCCACCAAAATCTCTTAGGAGATCCATCAAGATAAAAATGACTTCAACTCAGTCTTGAGTAACCCAAAATACTCTCCTGAGATAAGTGCTCTATCCCTAGCATCATATACCAGAAAATAGCAACCATTCAATCTTGATAGACTTAACTGCTCCTAATTAATCGGAGATTTTAGGCTGAAAAATAGTACACAAGCATTCCTTGACTACAATCTGTAAAGGTAAGCAAAATCTTCATAAGGAAACAATCACTCAATGAAAATGCCTATGAGATCCAAACAATCTCAAGTTTGTACACAAATTTAGAGTTCAAATAACAAATCTAAATTTTAACTCCACCAATTGATCAAGAATTACTCATCATCTTAAGAATCGTCATATTTCCATATAATCATCTAATGACCTTTAAGTATCAATTTATGATCCGTCAATCATAAACATTTAGAACCTTATGATTCGTTAATCATAATCTATCGGATTCTAAACCCATACTTCATCATTTAGAGATACTGGAGTATATGTACAACATACCACTCAGGAAATATAAGAAACATTCTGAAATCTTTTCCACAAGGAAAATTACTGGATTCCAAGAATATTCTTCCATCTCGATTCTTATGAGTTCCAATTCTACAATCAACCAAGTGGTTAAAGACCATTATAACATTTGTCTTTAACAAATATAAACTTTATACAATCACCTAGAACCACATCTAGAGATTATAAAGTTCTGTTGAATTCCAACTGAATTCAGTAGTTATCCTTGATATTAGTTAGACTCTGTCATCCAATATATGTATATGAGCTCACTGGGATATAATCAATAACTTAGGATATTTCTCCTTCAAGAAATATTCTATATCAAGAATCTTCTATATTCTATGCATAGTTCTCATAAATGAATTCAAATGACTCACTAATCATGTGACTTATAAGCAATATAGATCAAAATAAACAGTTCCCGGATCAAAATAAACAGTTCCCGGTGAATTCTCTTCACACTGCTTATTTATCCAATTAACTTCCAATTAGGAGTAATCCAATTACTCAAGTCAATTGTAAATGATTCGGAAATCTTAAATGTCTAGGTGCAGATCTCAATTATACATGTATAACACCACATTTAGATCTTCTTCCAAACCATAAATAAGTTAGTGAATTATCCTTTCCACAAAAAGAGACATTAACCTGCAAGTAACTGTTCCACACAATACTTGTTCATATGTCTATGTACTCTGACTAGTTTAAGTATACAATATAAACTCAGTACATAGGAAACACATAGTAGATCCACAATGTACATAAGCAACTTATCCAACTATGTTCCTATACATAAACATAGGCTATAAACTGACAGATATCCACAATCTGCATATGTTACTCACATAATTCATTGAGAATCTTGCAACTCAGCTACCAAAGAACTCTATCTCTCATGAGTAAATAGCATATCTGGGAAATCTTTGAAGTGAATAACTCCACATCACAAGTTTTCCAACCATCTAACTCTTATTAACAAAATTCCTTCTACCAATCAGCCTACAACAGATCTTAGTGTACAAACCAAGATTAGGCTAACTCATACAGACATCTTTGGACATAAAGTTAAGATTAAAGCTTTATTTCACTAATCCAATCCATAACAAAATGGTACTTGGTAACAATCAGTGTATCTTAATTTAATCTTTACCACTACTTCCCATATTAATGAATATCTCACAGCTCAATAACCCCAAAAACTCCTCTAGTTCCAGATTACTCTAAATAATCACTTAGAGAGTCAGCCTGTCTATCAAAGACAAATCTGTGGCTCTATACACCAAGAAGAAAGACTACTCCAAGGGCAAGAATCAAGTGCAGCAGCAACAGTAGAGGCCTCATACTCAAGGTGAGAATAGTGGATCACGAAAGAAGCTTTTCTGTAGATATTGAAAGAGAGCCAATCATGACATCAAGGAGTGTCGTATTCAGATCTACAGCGAGGCGAAGAAGAAACAACAACAGCAGCCAGACTCCTCAAACGCGGCGGAATTCAAGGAGCAAACACACACTTGTTAATGGCGTACAACAACAACAATGAAGACTATGATAGCTGGTACCTAGATAGCGGCACTACTCAACTCATGACGTCTCGCAAGGAATGTTTTACATAGTATGCAACTTACAACAGAGATCAATTCATCTACCTCGGAAAAGGCAAAGGGACAATCAAGATCACATTCAACAACGATCTATCTATTTGTGTTCCCAACATCCTTCACGTTCCTCAGCTATCAAAGAACCTATTATCAGTCTCTAAGATAACTGATGAGGGCTACTACACTGTTACTTTCTCATCTGAGCAGTGTACAATATTCGAGGAAGATACTACTCTGACTACATGCACTAGAGTCAGAAATCTTTACGTACTCTCTAATTCAGTTGCATTACTAGCATCTCTCATGAAAAAGTAAACGATAATGCTATTTTGTGGCATAGTCGATTTGGACATGTGAATACAAGATCACTTTCCTATATGCATTGTAATAACTTAGTTGATGGATTGTATTTTCCTTCTTCATTAGATAGGAAATCCTTTTTTTGTGAATCATGTGTCTATGGCAAACACTCTAGAAGCAAGTTTTTCAGATCACATTCCATCAAAACAAGCATGTATTGGATCTTGTACACAGTGATCTTTGTGGTCCACTGCCAACTTCGTCCTTAGAAGATGCAATCTATTTTATCACTTTCATAGATGATTATTCTAGATGGTCTACAGTCATGTTCATTTAGCACAAATCTGAAGCCTTTAAATGCTTCAAGGGATTCAAGGCCATGGCTGAGACACGAACGTCTACAAAAGTGAAAGTACTCCGAACTGATGGTGGTGGCAAATACCTCTCTAATGAGATGTTCTACTACATGGTTGAACATGGCATTAGAAGACAGTTCACCACTTCCTATTCACCTCAACAAAAAGAGATTGCAGAAAGGAAGAATCGAACTCTTCTCAACTCAGCAACATCCATGATACATCAAATACACCTACCTGTGAAGTTTTGGGTAGAAACTACTACCACAACCTGTTACGTGCAGAATAGATCCATCACCAAGGTCGTCAACAACAAAACTCATGAAGTTTGGCATCGGCACAAGCCTATTCAGAAAAATAAATGTATTTTCATTGGCTATTCTGATAAACATAAAGCTTATAAAGTTTATGATCCATCCACCAATGTAGTATTTATCTCTAGGGATGTAATATTTCAAAAACCAGACCAAGCCAGTTCGAGCAGATATGGAGAAATTCATGAAGAAGCCTCATCGCATCCTGGTCAACCAAACGTCCACAGATCCTCACAAACTGGGACAGTTCTTGAGAGGTACATACCTCAATCATTATGGACTTCATCAGATGAACCAGAGAGCCTAACCGAAGCAATTAACTCCAAGGATGCTGTGAAGTGGCAAGAAGCTATGGAAAGCGAGTACAACTCACTTTTGACGAACCAGACCTGGACACTGGTCGACTTCCCCACTCACAAGAGAGTTATCGACAACAAGTGGATCTTCAAGAAGAAGATCAACTCTGATGGTTCCATTGCTAAATGGAAAGCACGGCTGGTGGCTAAAGGATTCACTCAAGTCCAAGGAGTGAATTATCAAGAAATTTTTAGTCCTGTCATCAAGATGCAGCCAATCAAGACTCTGATTGCGTTAGCACCACAGAACACCTCCAAATGCACCAAATGGATGTCAAGACAACATTTCTCAATGACAACATCAAAGAGGAGTTGTAAAGCTTCCAACTAGAAGGATTCGAAGTCAAAGGCCAAGAGCACAAAGTGTGCAAGCTGCACAAAGCAATCTACAGTCTGAAATAGGCCGCAAGAGCATGGTTCGATAGAATCAACTCTTATCTCATTCAATTGGGATTTGCAAACAATTCAGTTGACTGTAATGTGTATTCGAAGCATATAGGCACCAATTCAGTCCACATAGCTCTTTACGTAGATGATGCATTTATTTTGTCTAATGACACTTCTCTTCTGCACGCTACTAAGAGTGATCTGTCAAACAAATTTGACATGACTGATTTAGAAGCTGTCCATTCTTTGCTAGGAATTCACATTACTAGAAACATGCTTCAGAAGAAGATCTATCTTAGCCAGCAGACATATCTAAAAGGCATTTTAGAAAAGCTTCATATGTCTGATTGCAAACCAATTGATACTCCAATGGATCCAAGTATAATATTGACTAAACCTACTTGTGCTGATTCTGATAGTGAAGTACTCGACATAGCGAAATACCCTTATCATTCACTAATAGGATCTTTGATGTATGCAATGTTGTGTACTAAACCAGATTGAGCATACACTGTTAGGCGTTCTTCTATCTCCCTTGTCCCATCAGATATGCCTGACAAACAACCAGAAATTGGTGTATGTGCACGTTAGGATTGTCACGCTTCTTGCCTTCAAAGCATTGGAATATGGCTGCTCGAGTCCACCCTATCAAGACAACCTCCATTCCGCGAATATTAGTAGATTTTTCCAAATCCAAACCTATAGACATTGAAGACAATTCTACTCCTCCCTTTGATAATTCTATCCACAATTCAAACTCGTTCCCATCCAGAGTACACAACCACCAAAATTCGTCCTGACAACGGAACCATAAAGGTGTTACAGAGGTGTTTGATCACCTAACTACCTGACATTAATTACGACTAAACCATTCATACAAAGAGAACATTCTCTACCATCAACATGAATGAAAACCATCATAATTTCATACAACATAATAGAATTCTGATTCAGAATCATTTACAAAGCACTAAAGATCTACTTAACCCAGTTACATTCCACATCATTAAAATATCCTAACACACTGCCGTAATTTAAACGAGAGGAATTATCATAGAACACTGACCATACAACAATTACAATGAGATAAATGCAAAGGAATAGATAATAATGCTCAATCCACATTCCATACGATGATCTGATGTCAATTACAAAATTTCACATTACAGAACAGCCCACAGTGCCCACATTATAATTGCTCAAAAGGTCTTAGGCAAGGCAATAGGCCTATTGTTGCCTACAACATGACATGGAAACTGTTATGTCCATGTCCTGTATAAGGGAGTTAGAATAATTCTTGACATGGATAGCTGGTCACTCCAGTTGTATGTGGTTATTAGTTATGCTACGTCATTCCGGACGTGGTCGTTTCAAGTAATTAATAATCATATGAGGGCCCATACCTATAATTGGACATAGGAGCACATGCATGGTGAATGACTGCTTTAATGCAAGAATAGGAGGTCAATAGCTCAACGTAGGTTGCATGGGGATCCTAAGGGAAATATTCTCTCCTCTTGGAGAGAATATATCCTATGGAAACTCGCCCATCTTCCTATTGGGAATTCAGTTTCTTGAGCCAATTTCTTCTCTCCTCTCTTGTGTTCTTCATTGTGGCTTGGGGGTGGATTGGTTAGGGTATTGACTAGCCTCTCCATATTGGTTGGGTGTTTCATGCTCCACAGGTGTCCTTTTGGTTTGCATGTGACAGGATTCTTGAAGATCTTCACTTGGCGATCATTATAGAATATGTATGACTAAATGTACAATTGCTCTGCTCTCACCCTTTGATGCTTGATCACACCACTATTGGACAATGTAAAATCAAGAGTCCCTACTCGGCTGCAAGTATCTTATTTATACTCCTGCCAAGATACCGCAATTTGGTATCGCAGAACTCCCCTACGACTGCACTGATCGGTTCAACTTCCCATAAGAACCGCATGAAGATCGCAATCGTCAATCTTGTGGTTGCTTACGGTCCGTTCAGCTTCCTCATAAATATGACTTATCATCAACTAACCTACCTATTTCAACTTCGTAATATCCATTATTCTAAAACAACTTGTCCTAGCCTAACTACCTAACCATGTAAATACATTTCCACAATTAACCCATAATTTTACATCTATTACAATTATACTTCAATCAACTTTACATTTTCAATTACATTGTAATGGCCCAAAGTTGGCCTAACACACATCTTTGTTCTTGGCCTTGTACTTTTCTGGAATCAATAAAGCTAATAACAAGTGTCCAATTTTTATACTCAACCATGGACATATATTTTAATTAACAAGCACAACTGGCCATGTGGGGACCAAGTTGTCACTTGAATGCTAGAATGTTTATGCCATATTTTAAATTACGAGATTCACTTTTGAACTCGGGCCATTGGTCTTCAATATGTTTCCATGCAGGTGAGTCACTTGGTGCTCGCATTACATCATCCATGGATCGATTTTTGACATGCCAATCCATTATTTGTGCCAAAGATTTGCATCGAAATAAACATTGCAATCGTGGGATAATTGAAAAATGTCACAACACTTTTTGTGGCACTTTATCTCCTTGTACGTCATCTCGACAACGTGAAGTATTACATGTTGGGACATTGAAGCTATTCTGAATGCTCACCTCTATATAAAACATGGTCTTCTGGACATGCATGTATGGTGTTATAATCCATCCCAAATACGTTCATCATCTTTCATGTTTATTTTTGTTTTTTAGGTATCATATTTTCTTTCGGAAGTATTCTATGCAAAAACCTGAAAAAAAATAACATTTGTAAAAAAGCTATTGAATAAATATCGTCAGATGATTTGGTAGGGTAATCTGTCCGTTGGGAACACTAATAGATGTTAAAATCCGATGTTTGTTGGAGATGTCACAATGCGACAGCCATGTCGGCCACAAGATGTCAAAATGCGGTAATGGCCACATGGATTTGGTCGCATTGCGACGTCCAATTGGATGTCCAGCTGGATAACCTCCAGGCCTCAAGAAGTCGTCCGGAGGGTCGATTTCAAATGGATGTTGGAATGCAATGGACCTTATTGCGATGTGGGCGCTAAACGAAAAAAAATTAAACCCACGATTATCTATCACAAATCATGATGGAAATCCCGGTGGGTGTTGTAATGAAAGATATAATACTTAACGAAAACCTTTTAGAATGAAACTATTCAGCCGGTTTGGGATTTCAGTCATTTCTTGGTACTATGGGATATCTCAGTAAGTAGGAATCATAAAGAATTTTCTCATGTGATTGATAATGATTGAGAGTTTAAGTTTTGTCTTGGCGCTCTTATTGATAAGACTATTTTTATGCTAGGCTTGTATCAAAAAACATATTTGAATGCCTCCACTCTTGTATATTTGAATGCTTCCACTCTTGTATATTTGTGTTTAGTCAATGGGAAGGGTCAATATTTTGTGATAAATAATAAAATGTATGCTTTATGTTATCACATCATTTTGAAGGGAATCTAGAACATACCTAGCCTTCCCCACCCAAACTTGGATCTTCAAATGCAATTTTCAATGCTCTTCAAAATTGATCTGCCTTCTTAGAATAGCGGAGTAATTCACAAAAGGCCTTCTTGTTTAAGTTAGAAAGAAAAATAAGAGGCAAAGCCACAAAAAAAAATCACAGAACCAAAAAGAAAGCCAAACTTTTGAAAATTAGTTCATTAAAATCAACATCAAGTATATCTTAAATATTTTTTGAGGTTAAAGTAGCACGACAAATTTCATTCCAAGAGTGAACTAGTGTTAGCTATAAAAAATAGACTCTTGAATAAAAAAGCTGGCGCTATTTAGATGTCAAGCTCAATATCAATAAGTGGTCCTCTGACGTGTTGGTCAAGTCCAAATCCTACTTTCATTTCCTTGTTGACTCCAATGGGCTACACAAAAAGATGACATGCAAGAAAGCAAAAGATTTTATAAGCGAAGACTTAATTTACAATGCATGTGATTTTCTTATCAAACTTGATTTACAAATGGGTGGATTTAATTTTGCATGTGTCCAAAGAACATTGGAGTTTTGCATCCTTTATAAATTTAAACTCTTAGCTTATGTAAAAAATTCAATGTTGGGTGGGTATAGAGCATTGTTGGGAGGGTATATAAGTGCTCGGGATGGTATCATGAAATATAATCGGCATGTATATGATTTTGTAATACTAGGGTCGATACTCGACTTAGGCTAGTTTTAGCCCATCAATGCACATATTGATACTTGGATTAGGGGCAAATTTTTTTAGTTTAACATGGTATCAATATAGTATCCATTTTTAGTTTATTTTCAAATTTTATGTATGTGATAAATATTATTCATGGTGGCCCAAAGACATTGTTGGGCACCAATAAAGTATTGACCTTTCAAATCATATGTATATTACATTTAAAAAAATCATTATAGAAATGCACACTACCCTTGGTAAAAAGTCTAATTAAAAAAAAAAATTATATACTTATACCCAAGCTAGTATCACCCTTGATACTAGCCACTAATTTGTAGACATTGTTATATTTATACCCGATTAGTATCTATAATTGTCAAAAAGTGTAAATACCAGGACCCAGCTGATATTAAAAATACTAATACCCGACCCGACGCTAGTCTGGATCTTACTTGGTGGTTTTGGGTTTGGGAATTAGAATAAACTTAGAACTTTGATCATCTTCTTGGACCTTACCTCTCCACTCCAATCCTCCATCAAAAACTGCAGCTACTATCCAGCCAATACTCTCCATCAATTGTCAAACCAGAACAATACAACTAACTAGCAGCCCCAAAATGCTTCTTGGTTTCTAAGGGGAGGCTCGAACCTGGGACCAAAGAAACTTTGGATGCCAAGCCAACCAACTGAGCCAACCCCGTTGGGTGGCCCCAAAATGAGTAATCTAAGCGGCATAAGTGAATTATATCGTCGTAACCTCGTGTTTAAGGAACCCAAAACTTTGATATAGTGTGTGATATCAAAAAATCGAATGTGATATTAAAACATCGCATAAGTGATTCTATGGTAAAGAAAAGTCAGCAGGCATATCCCTTTCTCGATCTCGCAAGCAGCTGCAGCCTTGAAGTAGCTCATAAGTGATAACGTAACGTGTTTGGTGGGTGTTTTAAGATGAATGAGACAGAAAGCTTGTCCACAAAATGAGAGGAGAAGAGAGGAGAGTGGAGTAGGTGTTTGCGGAATTTCTTACAAACGTGGGCTGCACCTTCACCTTCTTCGCCTTTAGCTGACGCCATAATTCATAAGCAAACGATGGCTTCTTACACAGACTATCTACCTATGCTTTACAACCCAAAACAGCTCAATGTATCACAGAATTCGAGCTGCTGATAGCTGTAGTCTGTAGCCGGCTCCATTCTCAGGCAGCTATGCATATGCATATGCGTTGTTGGTGAAGGGACGTTCCACCAACTCTACATGCCTGTTCATTTCGACATCAATACGACGTGCATTTTACATAATTAGATTTGATCTTCTATCAACATAAATCTTCATAAAAAACTGTTATCTTCTTGGACCTTACTTACTAATTTCAAGTCTATTTTTTATTTGTAAAATGACCCTTTTTTTTACATGCGCCTTTCACACCTACAAATCATAAGTGCAATTAGGAACCACAAATAGCGTATTGAGACTTAACTATGTCAAATGTGCTTCTTAACTTAGATACGTACAACTAAAAGAAGTAAAGAATTAGTGTTTCCATTGTTTTCACAAATTGATTGTAGGCAAGAGTATTATTTTGAAGTGGAGTCTTCTCATTAGTTCAATAAACAAATAAGGGCCTCCCTATT
Organism: Diphasiastrum complanatum; assembly: GCA_029204225.1. Lineage (NCBI taxonomy): Eukaryota > Viridiplantae > Streptophyta > Lycopodiopsida > Lycopodiales > Lycopodiaceae > Diphasiastrum > Diphasiastrum complanatum. Next base: position 41,393,900 of record CM055092.1, on the reverse strand, counting down.
GTATCTTAGAAGCACTTGGGCTTTTGGCCCTAGCGTGCTCACATCCACAGTTTTTTTTTGGCTTCTCGAAGCGCCACGTCACCAAGGAGCCAAAAAGATAATCCCATAAGCAAACCTTTGCTTTGTCCAGTGGTTCATAAAATTGAAACTGGAGATGTACCTCATGTGCATGTGAGTGCCCAAGAGAGTGGCGCCCATGCCTTTCTTGCCACAAAAGAAGCACTTTATAATCTTTTTCTTCGTCCTTGAAGTAGAAGCATGAGAGGCATCCTCCTCCTGACTTGATGGTGAACAAACCAACCCAACCAAACCTAGATCGAACGGATCTAGCCCCCAAGATATGGATCAATCACTTAGAGAGGAATGAGGCATCACACCAGCAGCATCCTGCCACTGGTCATGCTATCAAGCATACACTAGTGAGAGCCCAATAGGTATACTTATACCCTCCAAGGTCCATGCACCACTAGTAGTGCACTCTGACATCTCACTGGACACCTCTGCAGCCTATATGGGCCACATCATCCAGTTCCCCAATGATTCACTGATAGACCCATACCAATCCACCATCAAGTGTTTAGGCCTACAACAATTAATTATGACCATATACACATAAGGGCCCCAATTCCCTTATAGTCACAATTAACTTACGGGTTGTTGACCTACTGGTCCCTAGTGTGGACACGCTACCCGAGACCAGTCATGGGCATGATATTCTCCCCCTCTTATTCAAGTTCTGTCCTCAAAACTTAAAACTGGGAAAGTTCATCCGTAAGCTTCCTTCCTGTTACTAGGAATCATCATCATCAGTACATCCCTTACATCGAACCAGATGCTTGTATCCAAGCTATTTTCGGGTTCAAGCAAGACACACCCGATGATTCATCCAACAGGTCCAATCGATCTCCAGATCCAAGATGCTCTCCTTCACGTAGACTTTTTCAGAGACAGCTTGCGTGAAATACGGGATGCACTTGAGATCCATCCGGGAGTTCTGATTGGTAAGCTAAGGATCCGATCTTTTTCAAGATCTTAAACGGTCCTCTATATCTAGGGGACGATTAGTAATGCTACCCGGTTCACATTACACTTGAATCCATCGAGATTCTCAAAAAATACCCAACTCCCCAACTTGGAAGTCTCTCAGTGATCTTTTCAGACTTGCATAAAGTCGGCCCCCATCCTGGGTACACTAGACATTCTCACGTGCAATCTGTAGCATTTCATGCATATCATGTAGGAAATCTGCTACTTTCTGAACTTTGAACTCCCGAGTCTCTACCGCAATGGGTGATACAGGTTTAAAACTATACATAAGCATGCATGGGCTATGACCGGTAGCCAACTGCTTACTATAATCCAATCTCCATCAAGGTGACTACCTCTCTGAGGAGATTGCTATGAAAATATGAATAGATATCTTATCTGATTTCCAGATCATGTAGGTAATCCTTCTTTAACTGATCAAGTATAACTAGAATCTGAACTATGATTCATCAATCATAATTCATCGGATTCTTGTTCTATACTCAATAAAAGAATGTGATACCCTCACATAGGCAACAACCAATGATCAGAAAATCTTTAAACTTAGAGTCATCTCTAGTTTAGCAAATACGGCCGACCAAAAGCGACCAGTGAACTTCGAATCATGAATGTTCATAATGTCACTTTGGTACCGACATACACTCTATGACTACTTGGTCTATACCCGAATAAACATAGTCGATTTGGTAAGGTGATCAGTCATACCGAAATTCCACTAACCTGTTTATTCATCCGGGGTATGAACACTATCCTCTCCTATGGATCAGGTATTTCCTAGAATCCGAGTTAAGATTTACTAATCCCAACTCTCCATATTCTCAAGACCATACCCTATCATAAGAATGCATCACAATTCATAAATGATACCCTATCATAAGAATGCATCACAATTCATAAATGACACATAAATAGTCCAAAATGACTATAAAAAGCCTATGAAAAACACTAACCAAAAAACGGAAAAGAAAAAACTTGTAACAATCTTCAGCCAACACCACCCCCTCTTTTACCTACCAAGGCACCCACCCAAGTTTAACTAAAACAAGACTTTAAGTGTGTCAACACCCCCCCCCCTCTTCTCACCAGATTCCAAAGCCTCAGGCCTCACCTCCGGCAGACGAGGGAGAGAGGCCCGAGCAGCACGTGAAGAAAAGAGAGAGAGAGAGAGAGAGAGAGAGAGAGAGAGAGAGAGAGAGAGAGAGAGAGAGAGAGAGAGAGAGAGAGAGAGAGAGAGAGAGAGAGAGAGAGAGAGAGAGAGAGAGAGAGAGAGAGAGAGAGAGAGAGAGAGAGAGAGAGAGAGAGAGAGAGAGAGAGAGAGAGAGAGAGAGAGAGAGAGAGAGAGAGAGAGAGAGAGAGAGAGAGAGAGAGAGAGAGAGATAAAGTCCTCAATCCAAGGATCCTATTCTAAGCATGCCAGTCACAAGCAACACAAGGGAACTTGATGGTGGACAAACCAACCCAACCAAACCTAGATCGAACGGATCTAGCCCCCAAGCTATGGATCAATCACTCAGAGAGGAATGAGCCATCACATCATCCTGCCACTGGTCATGCTATCAAGCATACACTAGTGAGAGCCCAATTGTCTCCAAGGCCCATGCACCACTAGTAATGCACTGTGACACCTCACGGGACATCTCTGCTGCCTATCTGGGCCACGTCATCCAGTTCCCCAATGACTCACTGATAGACCCATACCAATCCACCATCAAGTGTTTAGGCCTACAACCATTGATTATGACCATATACACATAAGGGCCCCAATTTAGTATAGTCACAATCAACTTATGGGTTGTTGGTCTATTGGTCCCTAGCGTGGACACGCTACCCGAGACCAGTCATGGGCATGACAAAAAGGGTGGAGATTTGTGGATCAAACCTGATAAAGGTCAGATTCCATACTGTTCACACATGTGGGCAGCTCTGAACCTCAAAATAATGTCAATTTTTCGTTAGATCCAAAGAATTACATAGTGATTGATGTTGATGAGTTTTTTGGTGCTAGATCTAGGAAAAGCATCAATGTTTGTATGCCATTGATTGGATTTGTTGTGTCATTATATCTAATTAATTAAGACTGGGATCAAGCCCTCTAGAAGTGATTTACAAGTCTTGAAAAACCATCAAGAGGAAGGAGCAAGTTTTTAGCCATTTTTTGTCCAAAAATTGACTTGATTTGATTGATCTTGGATAGTTTTAGCAATGATTTCTTGAAGGAAGTATTTGCACATCGGCCGAACAGGCATGGAATTCATGAAATTCCATTTATGAATCCAATAACACTTCTAGAGTACTGAGTCTCATGATTAGGAATGAAATTTTGCAAAGCATGAGGAGAAGTGAGAAAAATGCACAAGATTATGTGCTTAGAATCAAATCTTTCAACAAAGAGCTAGTCTCTATTGGAGAGAGGAGTCAAGATAAGGAGCTTGTCCAAGTGATCCTAAACGGTCTAGGTGATGAATTCACAAATTTGGTCCAAAGTTTTGCCATCCAAGATACCTTGCCATCTATTGATAAACTTCATAGTGTTCTTGTGGCTGAAGAATGTAGGATATTCCATACAAAGGCCAAATGAATTCCTTGTCACTGAAGGATGAAGATGAGAAGGCAAACTTCTCATTCAAAGACAAGAAGAAGACCAATGGAGCAAAGAAGAATCATCAAAAGAAGGCCAAAGATAATAGGTGCACTTTTGAAATCTCTGAATTATTGAAAAACTATAGCTTGAGACAATGATCAACTATTTATACTAATTAGGAATGTCGCATGGGCTTATCCAAATGATGGTTTAGGACAACCTGTTTAGCTACGTCACAATTGGAACTTAGCCACATTGAGCTGTAGATCGCAATTGGTAATTAGTCATAGCGCGTTGTCACTTATCTAGTTGGGTTACACGACAATTACTTGCTAACAATATTTAGAGCAAGTTGTTACCTTCAAAACAAGTGGTGACATGTTTTATTAATCTTCGACAAATATTTTTTGAACCTTCAATAGTCACTTGATAATTTTTGTAGTTGTTAACTCAATTATTAACTATTTTAATGTATTTCCATAGACTGTGTGATAACGCATAGTCAATATGCAGTAACTGGACAAATGAATGGATGTAGATTAAGTCATTTCTCTTAACCAAACCATCGTCTAATGTATGTCTAAGATAAGTGTGAGCAAATAAACTAGAACTCTCCTACTAAAATTTACTTGTGCAAGATTTGTCTCTCTCATAAATTTTGTTGATAAATCGGAGCCATACCTGCTACCCATTTTTTCAAAGTCAGGAACGAATCCTTCAAATTCTACTATTTTTGAAAGTTTTTCATCACATCAAACTCTTTTGAAAACTATTTTTTAAGACACAGTTATGAACAAAGTCGTGTTTCAATAGGGCCAGTATGTTTTTCATTGGGGTTTATCTTCATATTTTTTGGGTTTATACTATGAGAGTTATGCGAGTCCTAAGATTGTTTATGGATATTAAAAGTATTTTAAAATGTAACATTGGTTTAAAAAATATCACATTGAATTGATTTTCACCTTTTACATTTTTTCTTGAGTTTTTCTCAAGATGTGAAGTCCATCAAACAAAAAAGACGTTGATTTGTGAAAAATTGAGTGATGATATGTTTGCTTAGTTGCTTGATGACCATTGAAATACCAAAGAAAATGAGCAAGGGCAATGCAAAGTATGTAAATCGCCTATGACATTTTAATATCATATTTAAAAACAATTGCTAACTTTGTTGTTGTATTATAGAAGACGATAAATGCACCAATGAGTGGAAGACATCAAATCAAGATTCTATAGTCGACTATCAAAAGTAGTTTCAAATAAATGTGAAAAAAATGGTGATCTTGTTGCAATGACAGAAGTTGAAGAGGATTGGAATCTCTAATACATTCAATCAAAGTTGAAGATGTTGGACTACAATCTTGTCTACCATTATCAATTCCTAATTAATAGTGTAAAGTAAGCTATGTATTCTAAATGACGATGTCGTGTCATGTTTTTTATTTTCATGCATAATAATCCAATCATTATCTACTAACTTACTAACAATAATTGTTATGTCTAGGTGAGATCAAAGAAAGAAAAACATTAAAAATGCCAAGATATAAAACCAACCATTGAAAAGAGTAAACATGTACATAACAATTTTGATATGTACAAGGATATTGAAATGTATAACTACCTTTTGCTCTTGGAGGCTCAATAACAACACTACTATGGATATCTACTTACTATATTTTGTACAAGGTATTTTTACTTTTCTTCTATCTTCTTGTTCTATTTTGTCCTCTATCTTTACATCCATTTGGTCAAATGAGCTTTGAGGAGATGAGGTATCTATATAAAGCATTGAATTCTCTATAACAATCTTGATCATCTCTTGTCGAAACCTGGCTATCTCGCTTGACATCATGTTTGCGCAAGAGAACTACAAATCAAACAATAATATTTAGAAAACAAATATGTGTCACAAAACCAATTTATTGATATGTTGAATATATTAGATAAAATTATTACCTAACACAAATCAGGAAACTTGTCTTGTTGAGAGACCCACTAAAAAAATGATTTTGCATTAAATATGGTATATCATCCACATCTATAACCATCCTTTTGTTGGAAAGATTGAACACCAAAAAATCATTGTATCTAATGCAAGTATGTAATAGAATACATGCATGTCAATATTAGATCCAAACATGTACATATATTTCAAATAGCTTTACATCATGTATTTAGATATTTTTGAATGCCATTGCAATTACTATTGTGAGACATGCCAAAACTACTTTCTGCACTTTCACAATATGTAGGTGCGTGCGTATAGTTGAGTTTATCTCTACACACTCCATTTTCATCCACATATTTGAATATATTTGAAAAGACAATTAGAATAGAAGTAAAATATTTGTGCTATTGTGCTTCAGGTCCAATCATGAGACTAGAGCCAACTGTACACATGACTCGGCAATTGGTCGGACGTGTCCCATAAGTAGCAACTTGGGCCATGCAAGGATTGCCACCAAAAAGTGAAATCTGTATATATCCTTTCTAGATAGAGAGATAAATACTGGATGTGTGCATAAGCTCTTTGGTTTTAAAAAAAAAAAGTGTTGGTGCTTGAGTATATTTTTACTGTGCAAATTTGTGATCCTATTTGCTAGAATTTTAACTGGGTATCAGAATCTATAGGTTTGTGCACAGGTTGAGAGTATATGAGCTCAATTTTGAGAAATTGACGTTTCCAAACGTTCAGAATTTTTTGAAAACTAAGTTTTGTGAAAATTCATAGGCTACGGTGGAAATTTGGCACTATTGGAGCTTCAGAGCACTAATTTAGGCATACAAAGATTTGCCGAGTTTAGAGTTGGATGCTTAAAGCTTTCCACAACATCAGACGACATCAATTTTCATCAAAAATTGAGCAAAAAGACTCAATACTAAGAAACGAGGCAGTTTCAGACTGATGTGTTTTCAATCGTTTTCTCACCCTTGTCAGTTGCTACATCTGGCAGGTGGCAGGACCACTTTAGGAGAATGCTACCAAAAGCTTAAAATCAGATGAAAAAATGCCCATGAAAGCTGATTTTCCGGTTTTAAGTCAAAAAAGTGTGGATCTTTCACTATAGGACTTTTTGGGAGTTGTAAATTTATACAGTAGGGCACTAGAGCAGGGCAGTGCCAAAGTGCCATACAATGTTGCAGACCCGCCCTTTCAAAATCTCCATAGCTAAAAAAAAAAACAAAGAGGAAGAGAGGCGTGAGATGACTATGATGGCAATCATCCTAAGTTTTATGTTCAAACCAAAGTGTTGGGGTACCGTATGAATGATTTTGCAAAAATTGTAATTTTACTTAATGGAAAACTAAATTTTTTGCTTGGTGGTAAGGCTTCAATGTGTAATAAGTCACATGTAGCTCCTATACATTATGTTGATGTAGATATGCCAATTGAATGTAGCTATGCCATTTATCTATCAAAGCATTTATCTATAACTATGTCATACTGAACCTCATAGATATGACTACATGCATATCACTTGAGCAACAATTTGACTTGAAAGAAATTTTATTTGACAGATGCTAGATCATGGGGATAACAAACACCCTTCTCCACCAGTGCCACACTTACACATATGTGAACTTGCATCGAAACATACATCTCACCATTGGTTGGAAGCAGCACTTCCAGAAACACTGAGCAGTAAGCTTCATGTTAGCCAAGGATCTACCACCAAGTTGGGCTTCAATTCCTTGCAATAAGCACATGGGATACGATAGTTGGGGTATGAGCATGCATATACTTGGATCACTAATTATCACATATGAAACTAAAACGTTCCTTCCCAACAAATAGTTTTGAGATCAGATTTTGCAAGCCACCTTTTGGAATCTTGGGGCACCAAATTTTTATGTTGGAAAATTGGACCGTCTACAAACATTGAATCTAAAGTGAATAAGATTATTTTGTAAAGTAAATGAGATTGAAAGTGAACATTGAATGCCGATAACTAACAATGGCTTTTGACAAGCCAAATAAGCAACTTCAACATAAGGCTGGAGTTTTAACATTTCTTTTCTAGGAATATACCATTGTCTTAGTTCAAATACTATCCAAATAGAATTAAATCTATGTGAGAGTTACCAAAACTAGCCAATGTATGAATCCTGAAAGTGTTTTTTTATGTATGCATGGATTTTTTGTGTCTAAATAAAGGCAGCCCAACATCAATACCTATTTTGCACTAATGTAGAAAAAAATTTCTGATTTAAGAAAAAAAAAATGCATACCAAATTTGTTTTTCTGTAGGTCACGTTCTGGTTCTGAAACGGAATGTGCTTCCGAATTCCTTCTGAATGTGGAGGATGCATCTTAGAGTTTCATTCGGCATTGCTAATCCTGATTCCCAAGTTAAAAAATCAACTGTAATTGAACAAAAACAACAAACCTTAGTGCTACTTTTGAAAAATGGGGCAACATTGTTTGGACCACCCACATGAAGCCACTCTATTCAGGATAATGAAGTTTGAACATATCAAACTGTGATTCTAGTCTTTCTAACCTCATAAATTTGAATGCGGGTTATTGAGCCATACAAGGAGAATTACATAAAACTTAACCGAAGAGGTTAAGCTGTATCAAAGAATGATATACACATAGCAATAGAGGTATGGCCTGTACAAACTGAATTAGATTTATAGACCTCATTTACAAGGCAATTAGTAACTACGCAAATCTTATATGAGAGATTCATTGCAGTTTCCTCAGGTACCTTTCAAATATACAAACTGATGTATAACAGGCAAAAATGGGTTCAACTCACAATGTTTGGCAATTTAAGGCATTGGCAAGAAGCTTCTGCAGGAACCGGTCAGTCTTAATCATCAGTGACAACAGAAAATGCAACTTGCAACTCGTTTGGTGTTCCACATACATACATCCTGTGAGATTGTATCCTCCTCATGAACTGCTTTTTTATGATGCTAATCTCTTCATCTTTTTTTGGTTTTTCATGGTAACTGTCAAAACATTCTTCATAGCGTGAAAAGATAACTTCACGATACAGAGGTTCATGTCCATTCAGAAAATTTCCCATTCGGAGCCTCTCCTTCCAATTTTGACTTGCCTTTGATGATGCAAACAAGCTTGATGAAACAGCCTCCCTTTCAGGCATGTATTGCAACCTAACATGGGTTTCCTGAAAACCATAACCAGATGATCAACAGACAAAGAACAGTTCATACACAGGATAAACGGATATAACAACCTGAATGTAGGAAGTATACAAAGCATATTGTTGGTATACCTTCCAGTTGCTGTCATTATTTGCCTTTGCCTCCCAGGACATCATGTAAGATCCAAATAAAGCATTCAACAATCTTGGTGGGGCTTGTGGTAGCTTATGGTACAATGATGCAGCTAAAGTTGCTTCTGACTCTACTTTCTCAAATATGTCACAAAGGTGGAGAAGGTTTGTCCTCCATTGATCCATATTCCCTTTTACTTGTTCATCTGCATAAATAAAAAAAGATAAGCTGCTCAAAAGATTAAGAAGGCAAAGCAAGGTTCAACATTTACCTGGTTACCTATATTACATTGTGGTCTTGCTCTAACGTTAATGATATTCGTCCTTGTAACATTACAGAGAGTTAGAAACAAGAGAGAGGTTGCTCCACCTGCATGATGGGACACACTAAGGCTTCACTCCCAACGTGGAGAAGCCTATAACATAGCTCACCTAAATAAAAGTGAGAACATGACAATCAATTTCATTGCCAAGAATCGGGGGATACTTTATGATTTTTTTTGCAGCTTATAATGAATTTCCTAATTTATTTCTCACAACACTTCTTGACAATTGGGCCTCTTTGAACATCACAAGCACAAGTTTTCTTTTCAATCATAGTTTCTTGTCCTCATTATTAAAACAACAAACTTGGCAGGAGCCGACATGATTTCAAGATAATTTGAAGGACCACCCACAAAATATGACAATGGAAGAACATATTTCTAAATTGCATAAGTGACATGTACTTAACCAAGAGTTGGTCATAAAGCAAGGTTGATGTTCATAGCTTGACATTCATGGAACTGCTTAGATTAGTTTAGTTGGAATATTCTCTCTATTCTCTGCATGTTGTGGCCGTTCGGGTCATAACTGCAATGAACAGTGGCCTAAGGGCCTCTTTATAGAGATCCGAGTTAAACCTAGGGCCTGCAAGTTAGGGCTTAGGGCCCAATAATAACCCTATCACTAAATAACTGTCTGTTTAAATTTCAAAATAATACTCGAAGGACAAACATGCTCAAACCACAAGGTCTTATGTCAAGTAATTTATGGAATCCGCCCAAGAAGCTGTCAATAACACGCTTGTGAACCTCCTTTGTAAAAAGGACCAGGTCCCCACTGCGAGTATGCTACAGATGCAATATATATTGAAGAACGCTGTAGTAACAAGAAGATGGCAACAATGGCTGAATGTCTGCTAAGTGGAAAGTCACACAATACAAACTGCCTAGATTTGCTAAATGAAGGCATGCGACATGCATCAGAACATTGCATTATACCATATTAAATAAGACCTCTACTACATACCTACAGATACAATTACTAGTCTAGTGGACCAAGAAAACCAAATACAGTCATGAATATGAAGGACATGAATAAGCATGCAATACAAACTCTACTGGCGCAAACAAAGAGATACAAGGCAGTAGTATAGATGAAGAGTGCCACATGAATATAGCAATAGATTGCACAACACAAATAAATGCATTCCAAGCTAACATGATAGACCAAGGTTGCAATTAGTAGCATTCACATGTGGCTCAAAATTTACAAATTGAAATTATGGACCAAGTTGGCCATATAGCCCACAAATACCAAATAGACAACAAGTCAGCTACAAACATATAATAGAGCCAAAGGAGTGTCGAGTACTGTTGGTACATCGTACTTTTATGATCAATGATAGTTGTAGCTCAATGTTACCTCCATATCATAATGTGCGCATCGTAACTGTGATATGAAAAACCATTGGCAAACTTCTTTCTTTTGGTGTAGTTTGCTATCACATTAACACATTGAAGGTCTCCAGTTCAAGTTTGGTAAAAATCCTCTGAAATTATTCAGTTGTTGAAGATGGATGTACTTTCGTACAACAGCCTGTTTGGCTTCAGTGTATTTTTTCAAAGTACTGGTAAAGACATTGAGTCCATTCTGCATTGTCTATAATTTATTGGTAGCTGGCTGCCTTTGCTGCTGCTAGTTCCTATGGAGGCTCTCCACCATTGGTAGAACCGCCTTTTGAAGAATAGATCGTCTTACATAAAGTGTTTGGCCTGTCAAATGATAAAATGTGTGCTTATTGTCACTGTACCCAAGCTGGCCAATTAATTCAATGGTAAAAGGTGCCAGTTCCCATTAATAGGGTCACCTACTGCAGCCTGACAGTCTCCCAATTTAGGCAGACCCAGCTGGCAGATACTGATTAGGAGGCTTGCGCTGCCATCAGCTTCCTATCATCTCTCCAGTCCCCACTCAGCCCGTATCAGTACTTATTTGCCTGTTTAACACTTTAAATGTACCTTTCAATCTTGTTAAACTTGTCTCCTTTCATTCCTTATTGTTTTGTGGCCATCTGTTGGTGGATTATCTAGAAATGAAATAAGAGTGATGAACTGTCCACAATGAAAAAGTTCAGCTTGGTTATGATAGCTGACAAAAGATACATTTCCTGTTGAGAGCTAATTTATTTCAGAATAGAGAATAATCCAAACCATTCATTACATTTTTTACTGTTTTGAAAAGTCTAATGCACTTTGTTGAGATACAAGGCTCTCTTTCTTAAAGTGCATCATACATATACTCATAGATTTGTAGAAACCTTTTAAGAAAAGTGACCAACTTTTAAAAATACAGAGAATTCATGTGCACATGCAATACCAGTACATGATTCATACAATACGCTTTTCCCACAAAATGCAGAAGCCATCATAACCACTGTCACCATGAGAAGGACAAAATTTGTACCAGATAAATGGAAGTTCCCAAGTGCTTCCAATGTTACACCCATTGCAGAATAGAGCTTATCCATCTCCGTGTCAAGCAAGGGAATTTCTCCAGCTGACGTTTGTACCAAAATATCTGCCGCAGCTACAAAAGCTGTGCAAATCATTTGTGCAAGTAACTGGTGTGGTTTTAACGTGTCCAAATAGTGAATCACCTGAAAGGACAGAAAACAAAGGTATGTCACATTAAGAAATCATTTTTAAAAGGATCCCTGTAAAAGATGTACTGCAATCTGGTAAAAATGTAGACCTTCTCGCCTTCTCGTATGTAATCAAACAGAGGCCTCTGCTCAGAGGCAGGAATTGGCCGCACATTTTTCCAGATTTGATCCCATAAATTCCCAGGTTCAGACATTCTTCTGGACATTTTTCCACTAGGTGAAGAGTTGTGTACATCTTTTGTTTGGATCTCACTGGAAGGAGGCAAGATTTCCTCTCTTAAACTACTTTCTGAAATCTCACAACCCTCCATTATATCGCCATACTCTACCCAATCACGAGGAGAATGCCAACGCACAAAATCTTCAAAGACTGCTCCTGGGTTTGCTGCTTTGAATGCAGCCATGTCTGCCACAAACATAATTTCCTCAAACTGATACGTGAAGAAAGTGTAAGCAGTTATAAAATCTCCGTAGTGTAAGATTGCTAATCAAACAGGTCTCTCCCAGTACATTCGACAAGCAAGGACATCAACAAAAGGAGTAACACCAGAAAATGAGAGAGAGAGAGAGAGAGAGAGAGAGAGAGAGAGAGAGAGAGAGAGAGAGAGAGAGAGAGAGAGAGAGAGAGAGAGAAGCTACTCAATCTAACTTGTAAAGGCTAGCTAGTAAAGTTAATTCTGGTTCATGTTCCCTCTATAATTTAGGACAACTTTTGCCTCCCTTAACATAGTCTAGGTTACTTTTCAACGATGCTGAATCCCATGCTTACTAAATAACATGTACGCCAAAGGTCTAAAAGCATGACTTTTCTTCAAAGTAAAGCACACTCCTCCTAGGAACAATGTGCATAACTTCATTTACCTGAAGCAATGATATCACTTTGAAGTCGAAGACGTGCAATTTCACCCTGAAAATAACCACCAGTAAATATCTAATCCAAAATAGTTTCCTGAAGAAAGTAATAAAAATCTCCCTTGGAAGTTATTTCAAATAGGAAATCAATAGCTCAACTTAATCTGAAGAAGGCAAAGGTGGGGGCATGATAGTCTCTCTATTTCCAAAAGATGGTGAAGATGTTTGTGATGAACATTTTGTTTATTTTTCATTTGAAGGAAATCTCACAGATGGAGATCTATCTAAAGTTGCAAGTGCGTGCTCCCGTTCCTGTAACATGTCTTCAGTCATAATAGGTGGTACCTGCAATGAACACACGAAAGTTCTTTGTTATCACTCTTGCAATTTTTGCTCCCGAGTAGATGAAAATTACCAAACATTTAGACAAGGCCATAAAGAACCATCCTAAAAGACTACCAACCAATAAAAAATGATGACACCTGGTTTAAAATGCACTTCTGCCAAATCCATCTGCATAGGCAGAAAGACATGTTCTCTTCTCACACATTCACTCAAGAATTGCATTTTTTTTCATATTTTGTTGAAAATTTCAATAAGGCAATCAAATACTTGTCTGACCAGTGCATTGATTGGCTTTACAAGAGAGATGTGTCCCTTGCCACAGAAAACTAAATACGAATAGCAAGAATGTGTATCTTTGAATCTTGCACAAAATTGCTTTAACCACAATTTGAGAGCCTATAAAGTTTTTCATAAGATGTTTTGCATCATTCTTTCCGTAATACTTGTTCTCTATATTGCTTATAGCAACTTAGGTGCAAGACATAAACCCCTGGTTTATCATTTATAGTTATCAGCATTGCAGCTATATCATTCGGCCGCCAGCATAGCACTCGGTCTCCAGCTCCATGCATATTATGATTTGCAAGTATACCATGTGATTCAACCTCTTGGGTCATGTTAAAGGTGGGATAAGGTTACTCAGTCTTATTAGTGGTGACCGGGCATTTGGTGGCCATTCTTATCAGGACCCTAGCTCCAACTAGCTGGACCAGCTATAAATAAGCCTAAGTCCCCCTTGTTTCATGGCTTGATTGATGGTGCATAGCTTTTACCTTAGCTAGCATAGGCCTAGCTTTCATCATAGATTTTTCTAGATCAGCTTGAAGTTCTTATGTTTACTTCATGCTTTATGTGTTATCTTGCCTATATTAATAGAGGCTGGAGAGAAGCTCCACTTCAATTTTTTGGCTACAGATTTTACTTTGCAGCCATGACTCTCCCTCTCTCTGCTCCTCGTGGCTCCTTCATTGCTCCTCTATGCCATGATTTCAGGTAGACATATTGCTTCACATGATGTTGAGATGGATCCCTTATAAAGTTCCCATGAATCACAATTCATCGACAGTTCTGGATTAAAATCAGAAAGGATCAGGACTACAAATTTGCTTAGAACTGTCATGGGTCCTGATTCCTAAAAAACAGAATGTGACCTATTTTATGCCACTCTCAAGGGAAAGTTCGAAGGAGAGAAGGATAGCAAGCTTGAAAGGAGAAAGGAGAGGAGAAAAGAGATGAGAGAGGGGAGGGATAATAGGAGAGATTTTAGGTAAGAGGAAGGAGATGAAAGGGGACTTAGAGGAGAGTGAAGTTCTCGTTAGGAGTTAGGAAAGAAAGGGGAGAGACTAGAGTTAGGAGTTAACCTTCAGGAGCTAGAACTTAGATCTTAGAAGTACAAACTTAAAGGTAGCTCAGGAGATTCGAGCTACAAGAAGGAAGCCATGCTGAGAACTAGAAATCCTGTATGGGGTCATGTGACAGTTGCTTCAACATATGGTAGCTCAGGCACAAAATAATGGATATGCATTTATTGTCACACAAACTACACAGGAGGCAGCCCAATGCATGTTCGAGCACATTTTCTGAGTTTGTGTAGCTTCGACATTGGACCCTGTCCACAAGCACCACCAAAGCTCTCATTCACGATTGTGAGACCAAGAGCTATTTTGAGAGAGATCATTCCTCCAACTGCAAGTGAACAACATACACTTGTGACCTGATTCGTTCTTTTTTCCATTGAATTTTGAATGATGAATTCGTATTATCACTCGTAGGGATTAATTAGTTTTCTGATTTTGTTTGTTGCAATAGGATCATCTTCTTCAGCTAGGCATGCATCCACCTCAGCTCCAAGAGTGGTGAGGGTGACACATCTTTAGCACGTGTAGGGTTAGCTTGCCCCTCTAGTTCTGAGGGCATTGGGGCTGCTGATAGGGGTAGAGATTATTATGTGCATTCATTTCAGGGTGAGAACAAGAATAGGGCTAACATGGCTATTAGAAATTGCTCTACCTTTGTGGCCTCCCCTTCCAATTCCTACTTGAAGGGATATGGTAAGAGAGTGTTGCTTCGATAGGGGGCATCTACAATGGACCTAGTATGGAGTTGTTACATGCAGTTGCTGACGGAGGTTCAAAGCGTGGGCAAGGAACTAGAGCCCGTTCATGGTTCATGGAAACTATACGCATTAGTCGTGCACCATCATGACTGATGGTTGGAGTGATAGTAGGATGTGACCTATCACTAATATATGTGTTTTCCTATCTGGGCATCATGTTTTTTGAGAGCCATTGGCACCTGGCACCATTATTTGAAGTGAGTTCCTGACATGTGTTGGATTTTAATGCTCATTGGTCATTGCTAATTGGAACTTTAATCATTTTGATGCTAGTTACTCAAGAGTCAGTGCTCGAACAGAGTTTTATTCCATAGTTGCACTGCGTTTCAGAATCGCGTTCAGAAACGCGTTTCGGAAATTTTTGAAAAAATTCCAGAAACGTTTTTTTTAAAAAAAAAAAATTGGGTTTTTTTTTGGCCAATATGGGTATCAGATGAAAGCTCTAATTAAGAGCAAATTTGCCGACTGTTTCGGGTGCAGGATGGTCCAGTTCAGGTGCATTAATCCATGTTGGGTTCTGTCAAGGATAAAAATTCAAAACTAACCTCTAGCATGTCTATTACGATCACAGATGGTCCCACTAAGTGTGTTTTCACTCAGGGAGTGGAAGGCCAAGTCATGAAGAGGCCTTACCGTCGGGGGGCGTTGCCCCCCAAACCCCCCACCGGGGGGCTACCGCCCCCCGAACCCCCTGAGCATTTATTGATAACCAGAGCAAATAACAACCAAATAGCTATTGAAAATAAGATCTGTTTGTGCCCCATCTATTGCACTTCTGAGAGGCAAAACGCTCGTTTGACCATTGATCCCCTAAAAAAATTTCAGCCATAAGCTATTTTCCCAAAAAAAAACAATTTTTTTTTTTTTTTTTTTTGCGATTTCGGGAGGAGAAACGCGGTTTCCGAAACGTCTCCTCCCAGAAACGCGATTCTGTGCAACTATGTTTTAAACATGTTAATTTTGAAACCTGATGCTCAATGCTCATTGCAATTTGTCATAGGTGAATACATGTACACACACATTGTTGGAAATTAGATTGTAGCATTCATATGCTTGATCTATTGATGTCTACATCAGAAAGCCAACTTTTAAAATTTAATTGAATTGATGCAAAATGCAAGTCGATCAAGTATCAATCATAAGGATATATGAAGCACAAAGTAAAGACTTTCATTCATAAAAAGACGGTTCATACTAAGAGATACCTTGCTGAAATTTTTGCTACAGCAAGGAATGTGCTTCCTAAAACAAAAATGCTCAAGACTAATCAAAGAGGCATGACCCTTACGTAGTCTAGCAGTGGCAGTGTGTCACCTATTTGATACTATTGTTGCACCCATTGTTATGTATGCAGCAGAAGCTTGATGTACTGGTATTCCTGAGTCAGAATGGACTACCATTTCCCGCCTACAGATCCGTATGCTTGCACGTATGATCCGTGCCAAATCATCTATTCCTCACCAGGTTATACTTGTTGAGTTTGTCGGTATCATGGTACTCCCAAGCTTCTCGGATTTTACGGATATATGGCATTGATATCTCTGACTTACCAACGGGTTCTCATCAATATATTAGAGGGGTTATTTATCGTGCACACTTTCAGGTGTCTTGGCAAGGGCCCTTGGGGGTCAAGCCTGACTTCTATCGCTTCAGTTTCCTTGAGTTAGACAGTGTTGGTGTTATCTGATAATTGCTAATAACTACAAATGATAAAATGTAACTATGATAGTGGTGATGGTGTACATGTATATGCCCATCATAAAATCATAAAATCATCAATCAAGTCATGTTGCCACTAAAGAATGATGTAATGGAGACTGCTTCACGTCTCTGTGCCAGGAATCGTCATCAACCTCACTATACTCTGAGTTCGGATCAAGCCGTGACCTCCTGCGAGAGAAGAAGGATGTGATGCGGACAGAGACTAAGACTGAGCTGGTTGACATAGATCCTATCGCAGACGTAACATCACTCTGATCATGAGTGCAACGCAACGTAGATTATCATATGCTATAGTCCACCGTAGAGTGATTGGTGCATCTCAAAAAAGTTAGTGGTATCTCCCTCTGATCTCACAGTATGCTGGACATCTGAATATAAAGTGCTCCTTGGACTCTATCTCGGAAAGTGAGCAGACCGGGCAAATCTGCTCCTCTCGTGGGGTACTCAAAAAATGCCCAAAATCGCAAGCTCATGTGATGACACTCTGAACTCACCCAATATGATGCGATAATCCTGAATCCACGTAACGTAGTAGAACTAGGAACCCAACTGTATCCAACTCCAAGAAGTGAGTCCGATAGTAGTCGGGTTTGACCCTAGCTGGCCTTGCCACGCTTGGCTCAAATATGCTTTGTATAGGAACTGTCTGATGTAGTCGTGGGCGCCCAGTGGAAGGTCCATGATAGAAATGCCAAGTGTGTCAAGTAAACGGGAGGCCTGAGAAAACCATGATAGATGGAAGCCTTGACTATGATGTTGCTTGTGTATATCTCTGCTCATCCAATGGAAATAGTCTGACTCTTTAAATATATCTGATAACTCAAAAATGGCACCAAGCTAAATGGGTGGGACTGCAAACTCAGCCAGATGATCTGATGTGGAATAGAAGGCTTGTCACGTATATAAAATGTTGGTAATTTAATTATGAGGTCATCATAAGGGTCAATAATTAATACCAAAATAATTAAGTAGACCCCTATCATACATTGAATTAAATTCATGGGTCCTACTTAATAATACACTCTATGTTAACTTTACATAGTAGTAGAAGATTCTAGAAATTCCTATTAGAATAGAATAATCTAGAATGTTTAGCTTCTAGACTTTTCTAATTTTAGAGAGTAGGATCTACTTTTTGTAGGACACTCCTAGAGAGAGAGTGAATGTAGAGAGGAGAAATTTTGTGTGCAGTCAAGATGCTCAATACATTTGAGTTTCTCTCACGTTCATCTATTTTCTTTGTATTTTCAAGAAAATGAAGATTTCTTTCATAAAATCCATCATCGGACATTGAATATCTAATGTTTTTGTTTGATTCATTTCATAAGTACTATCCTAATAGTATGTAAATGATATTCAAACATCAATACTTATATCACATGAATGAAAATCAATCATTAGTTTACTTTTTATAAGACTTTGTGAAGGATACAGGAGACTGACCAAAAGTCAGTACACAGTATTCTGTAGTGATTTTTATGATTAGAATCACATCTGAATCTTCATTCAATAATTTCAGATCTATATTTGACAACTGTTACGTGTCAGACCATTGTTTGACTGATAATTTCATAGACTACAAAATAGTCTATCACATATTCTCCTTGATAAATTCTTAACAGTGGTATCAGAGCAGGTTGATTCTTGAGATTTAGGAGATGTCAACATTTGGTACTGTACAACAGAAAATTACTTCAATACTTGACAGTTCAGGCTGCAACTATCAAGTTTGGAAAATCAAGACAACCATACTCTTAAGGGAGAAGGTTTGTGGCCATGGGTTGCACAGAAGAGATGCCTCAATCTACAGGTAAAGAATTGAAGGACTGGAGAGACAAAAATGACAAGGCTCTTGTCATCATAAGCATTTCCTTGTCTGAAGATTTGTTGCTTGATATTTCAAAATATTCTAAAGCCAGGGAAGTATGGAATGCTATTCAATCTAAATTTGAAAAGAAATCTGAAGGTAAAGTTGTACATCTTCATAATCAACTTTACAATACTGTTTGGGATGGAAAAGAATTAGATGCACATGTCAAGAAATGAGAACATTATTCTCATCTCTTAAGCTAGCAGGAAAAGAGCATGAAATTTCAGATTCTCAAAAGTATACTATTTTTTTGAGATCTCTGCCTAATACTTATTCTGCAATAAGGACTATTTTAAGTAGGACTGTGCATCTTGACTTTGAAGCAGTTAAAGTTGTACAAGAGGAGGACTTCCTGAGAAAGCAAGTTGAGAAAGCTTTGTGCCAAGAAGAGTACAAAGAACGGATTCCTGAAGAATCCAAAGAAAAAAGGTCCAAATCAGCAACAGCAGTTTCAGCCTTCAAGCATGAATGATGCAAAGGAAGACAAAGATAAAGTGATTTGCTTCAGATGCAAGAGAAAAGGACATGCTAATGACAAATGTCGGCTCAATCCAAAAATCCCTTGCTGTCATTGTCAAAAAGTGGGACATGCAGCCATTGATTGCTTCAGAAATCCGAAAAATCAAAAGAAACAAGAGAAAGCTCACATAGTAAAGGAACAAAAAGAAGAAGCACAAGAAGATTATGCAGAATGCTCCAAAGATGGAGAACTAAGAGGGAGAACTTCAGCCTTTATTTGTACCGATGACTCTTGTTATATATCTTCTAACAGAGACATTGATGTTGTACTAGACTCAGGTGCTATTTCACATATTATTTCAGATAGAAGTTTATTGTCCAACTTCCAATACACCAATGATCAATCAAAGACATGCAACCTTAGGTGATGGAAACAGACACAGAGTTATTGGTCTAGGCAACATCAATCTGAAAACTGTAAACGGCATAAAAGTCCTTAAGGATGCACTCTTTGTTCCATCAATAAAGAAAGATTCACTTTCTGTAGCCAAGATAACTGATGATGGCATGAAAGTGTCATTTGCTAATGACCTATGCAGAGTGATTGATACAAAAACCAGCAGCATTATGGCAGTGGCAGAAAGAAAGCAAAATCTCTATATCTTGAAAGTACATGCAGATGAAGATGAGATTCATAATTCTACGGAGACTATGAATAATTTATGGCATCAAGTAGAACTCTGCCAAGAAGGATACATATCTGGTATACAATCTGCTGATATGAATTCTTTCATTCCATGTGAAGCTTGTTGCTTGGGGAAAATGCACAGACAGCCTTTTAATAAAGAAGGTTACAGAGCCAGAGATATATTGGAAATTGTACACTCTGATTTATGTGGTCCTATATCTATTAAATCCATTGGAGGTGCAAAATACTTCAGTACTTTCATTGATGATTTTTCAAGGTTCACAGTGATATATTTCTTGAAGAATAAATCAGAAGCTTTCGAATTTTTCAAAGAATATTTGTATTTTGCTGAAAAAGCCACAAGTGGCATTCTCAACAGGCTGATCATTCCACTTAACCAGATATTCTCGGTATAGAGTATGACGAGTCTGCGTCTCTCTACTATCAAGAATCTCCTCTGGTTCATGTGGAGGTTGTTGAGGATCCAATGGGAGAACTAGAACACTGTCCCCTACCAGATTGTCTGATCTGGTTAAGGCTTTTCGTAACTGACTTACATGAAAGACTGGAAAAACCTTACTGCTGTGTGGGAGTTCTAGTTCATAGGTGACCTTGCCTAGTCTCCTACTGATGGTAAAGGGACCACAATACCTTGGAGACAACTTAGCACACACTCCTGATTTGAGGGTTTTAGAGTCAACTGGGACTCTCAAGTAGACTTTCTCACCAGTGGAGAACTGCACATCCCGTTTGTGTGGATCTGCATAATGCCTGGCTCGATCCTGGGACTGTCTAATGCTACGCTTAGCATGTTCTATCATCTGGTTTAGGTCTTCTAAAAAGTTTCTGGCTGCTTCAACTTTTTCTTGTTTAGCCCTACAGCTGTGGGTGAGCGTCGCTGAAAACCGTACATCAGCATAAATGGGCTGTATCCCGTAGCTGAATGTTTAAGCAAACTCTAATATCGAGAGATACTCCTCCCAATTAGTCTGCTTCTTGCTAACGTATGCACGAAGCATATCCTCCAGCACTTGATTTACCCTTTCTGTTTGACCGTCCGTCTGTGGATGGTCGGTGGTACTCATATTAAGTTTAGTATGGAGATGATGGAATACTGCCCTCCAAAAATTTCCAGTAAACTTACTGTCCCGGTCGCTGACTATGCCGGAAGGTAGACCGTACAATTTAAATAGCCCGTCTACAAACAACCTCGCTAACTCTGGAGCTCTAACGGTTGTTTTGGTCGGAATAAAATGAGCCATTTTGGTCAGCCGGTCAATTGTGACCCATATAGCGTCATTACCCTTTTGGGTTTTAGGCAGGCCTACTATAAAATCCATGGAGATACTCTCCCATTTACCAGCTGGTATTTCTAAGGGATGCAACAACCCTCCTGCCTTTAAACGCTCTGCTTTATTTACTTGACATTTCTGGCAACTGGTTACATACTGGTGGACGTCCTTTTTCATACTGGGCCAGAAAAATTGCCTACGAAGAAGCTCATAGGTCTTATGTATGCCTGGGTGTCCCGCGCTAGGATTGTCATGACATTCATATAGGACTTGCTGCCTATAATCCTCTGAATTGGGGACACATACTCTATCTCTATAGAGCAAGTACTCATCCTGAATGGAATACTGTTTCCATTTGAATCCTTGAGTCAACTGACCCTCAACCACTGGGGTTTGCTTGGGTAATACAGGCTCAGAATCCTCTACGTCATCTAGCTAAAATACTTGGTCTATCAAGACCAAATAAAAACATCTAAACTGCCATCAACCTCAGGCATCCCACCTCCTCCTTGAGTCATTTGGTATCTCCATTATGGATCTTCCCTTGGGTACTCACCAGTATATCAGACGCTTTTTATATAGGGCATATCTTGATCGTACATGGAGATGATAGTTGGGGGTGAAGCCCAAACTCATTTCATTGAGCTAGACATAGTAGGGTTCCCAGTTTCGCCAAATATTTGAACTCAGGATTATCACACAGCCTCAGATTGACATTGGGCCAGATCTGGGTATCATCACATCAGTTGGCTATTGAGACCGGTAGGTTCCATGGTATTCCAAGAGAGGAGCGGATCTGCCAGCTATGTCTTAGGGTGCGGCAGAGTCCAAGGAGCATTTTATCTTCAAGTTCCCTGTATACTATGAGATTTGAGGGAGATACTATTGCCTGACACGCCCACCACACTACGCTCGCTCATCGCATATGAAGACTCTCGCTCATAGCATATGAGGACTCTCGTTATGTTGCACTTATGATATGAGAGATGTTCCTACTACCACGAGATCTATGTCAAATAGTTCAGCAGATCAACCTCCAATTACCTCTTTATTCTCTAGGAGAAGACCACGACAGGACCAAGAGTTTGGTGATGGCAGAACTTTTGGGCAATATCTATTGCAGTTTCTAGCGCCCTATTTGGAGGTTGGCTTTTAACAATCTTTTGGAGGCTTCATCACCCTAATTTTGGGATTGTTTTTTACTTCACTTGCTGGTTTTTCAGGGCAGTACATTCCATTCTTGGAGGTGATTTCGCCACATACACAGTTGTTTGCTACTTTTTGCCCTACGTATTAGCCATTGCATCACCTTCTTTGTTGCCGTAATTTGAGCTACCTTGTTGATTTTTTTTGGGGGCAGCATCATAGTCTTCATTGAGCAATAGATTGTTGGAGACTTTTATGGAATCTCTCTCTCTCTCTCTCTCTCTCTCTCTCTCTCTCTCTCTCATGGCTGCTTGCTAGCGCCCTTTCTCCACGCTCCATGGCCAGGAAAAAGGGGAGCCCTCCCCTCCTTCACATTCAATGCCTCCTGATCCCACACCGTCGGTGCCTGCTCCCACCCCTCGCTGTCTACCCCTGCCTCTCCCACCCCCTCGCTGGCCCTTCCCCACCCCCACCTCTTCCTTGGCCCTGTCCTCCTTCCTTGGTTCCCTTGCCCCCTCTCACTATCCCCTCTCATTTCCTAAAGAAACCTACTCTCCTATGAAGGCATTTGAACAATACCTTCTCTCTTGCAATGATGTGATTGCTGGCCATCTTAACCCTAATTCTCCGTTTTTGAGAAAACTCATCTTTTTCATCCTTTTTTGTGACAAAAGTTGAAGATAATCATATCGATGAGAGCAGTAGGTTGAGGCAAGACTTTTGATCAAGTTTCATGCCAAATAGAGCTCGTTTATTGATCAGTGCTACCTTGATCCTATTTACGACCAAAGACCATTTTCATTGTTGATTCTCTTGGCTTCGAATTGAGGCTCAACCAATCTTGGTGGTTTCCTTTCTTAGGAATCTAGGTTGACTCATCTTGCAACAAGCTAACAGCTACTCCCAAGCTCACTAGGTGGACTTGGGAAGGAGAGCACTTGTTGCCATCGCACTTGGAAAGGATAATAGTTGTTGCCGTTACAATTGAATGGGATGTTTCCCGGATTATTGTGGCTCCAGCCACCTTCTCTCCATAATTGCTTAACCAACTAGCATCATTGTCTATTGTTCGCTAGCCATTTTAACCTTCCATCAGCGATAGAGCTTCAAGGAAGTGATTCGCTATTGCAATTGGTGATACACATTATATTCATGATTTGAGCCATGGAAGAAATGGGGATGTTTATTCCCCCATAGCTAGCCCTTTGTTTATCAAATTGCATCTAATGGTTGAGCCATTGCAACAGCAAATCCAAGAGCTATTGACAAAGGATGAACTTAAGAAGGAGCTCCATGAATTACAAGTATGAGATGCAATGAAGTCAAAAGATCTCCAAGAAAATCAAAGCCCTTGAGAGCAAGCTAGAGCAACACAAAGAAGAGACTAAGACATGGGCAATTATGGTTGGTAAAAGCTCCACAAAGGTAACACCTCCATCGGCTGAAATGATTCTGGCCACTTTGATGGAAGAGAGGCTTCGGGATTTCAAGGTCCTAAACATATGAGTTAGGGGAATACCAAATTAAAAAAAGAAACAAGCTTTCTAGAGACTACACTATTCCAACTGATGGAGCAAGAAACGATACAACTAAGAACTACGTTTGCCACTCTCACAGAGGACAAAAGCAGCATGCAATCCAAGATTGCTTCGTCAAACCCTTATACATGACCATGGCAGCATACACCTCTGGCCTCCTATTGGATACTCACTAAACTATCAGCCTTAAAACACACCCATTGCTAATTTGACATTCTATTTGATGGATTTTCATCACCAACAACATTTACATCTGTTTGGGGTAGTTTGGTGGATGATTTACAAAGTATTTGTTTGTTATCCATTATCAACAGCATCTACATTCATTGGGCCATCTTTGTTTAACTTCTTTCAGCAAAAATTGTCTTTAGCGTTGCCAGTTCATCTTCCTCAACGTTTGATGGTATTTGAGGCTGTTGTTGACTTTGACCAGTAAATATGCAGCATCTGATTGTTTTCCACAAAAAATCTCATTGGGAGCTATTGTTGTGGACTACTTTGATCAGATTCATATTGCTCCTTCATTTTTGTCTATGTAGACTACCCTTTTTCAATGCAATGAGCATCATTCACTCTCCTTTTATTGCATATATTTAATTGCAATTGTTGAGCAGCAGACAGTGCCCCTAAACATACTTGGACTGCTGTCGACCATCTTTGATCCGTGATATGTTAGATTTTGATTGTTTCCCATAAAAAACCATCACAACCTCTTTTGAGCTACTTTGGCCAATTCTTTGTCAAGCTTTTCGTGCATTGGCTGCCTTGGACCAGATTATTCAAAGTACTTTCCAGCATATTATCACAATAAAGAAAGGGCCTCCTATATTACTTCCTCATTGGTACAGTATCCATCCCTCAATATTAGCATTTTGAGACCTTTTTCATCATCTCTGACTTGCTTCTAAGTTCTCAACTATTTGACCTACTTCAGAGATGTATGCTTCTTCTCTTGAGGAACTTTTTGACAGGATGGATTTATTAGAGGCACATACCAATAAGAATCACAATGGATAAAGGCACACATAATGTCATGTCCTTATAAGAGGTTTTACATATCTTTATGCCTATGTTGCCCTTAAGTCCTCAACTCGCTATCTCCACTTCTGACAAAGATCTAGATCCCATTACAGATATGTCTTGTAACACACCTTAGGTTCTCGTCATTGTTTCTATTCCATCTCCTGTTCAGACTTCAAGGATAAGGTGCAATTGACAGTGTATCCTGAATACATTGGACTGCTATTCTTGACGTATATACGTTGTACAAAATCCGGATGGCAGGGCCTCTTGGTGGAGAAAGAATAAGAAGCAAAGCTAAGTCATATAACTTACACAGGCAACATTTGAGGATAGTTAGGATTGATCCTTGGTGACTTACCCAGCAAACAGACTTTTTCTGTGGTTTATAGCACACAAAAACTACGTTCACAGAGTTATCACATCTTTTCCAAATCTTACACTTGGAGAATCTTCCTCAATGCATTGAAGGAGTCTGTTTTGGCACTTGCAGGTTGATCCAATGGTGCTTCCATGAATAACCATCCATAAGCTAAGTTTGCACAAATCCTCCTATTGTTACTACTTCCCTCCATTTCTGGAGAGTCATGGTGATGCATTTGAGGTACATGTAAAAACTGTCAAATATTTCAACCAACATAATTACCTATGTAGATGATACAAAATGCAATTGCTCTGTTTCAAATGCACCAATAGGCACACAGTTCAATACATCCTACATGATTGATTCTATTTTCCACAATTTGGCATCTAAATTTCTGTGGCTAATACTTATTGTATGCATATTTGTTGTGGTCTATTGACCATTTACATTTTGCAACAGCTTCAACATATCATTTTAGCAATGTTCTATTCGGCATTCATGTTTTCCAGGGTTTTTCTTATAGTTTCGCAAACAAAAAATTTCTTGATTCAGGCAAAGTTGTGGACATCTTCAGACAGTGCTTCACATACTTGACCTTGTTGGGGCCCTACTGATCTACCCAAGTGTTATTTAATTGCAATAGCACTGTTGTTGGGTCACGTGGGCCCCTAGTTTATGTTTTTTCCACAAGTCCATGGGCCATGCCAACAGGGTGCAGGTGTCCTGGATGATTGTGCTTTAACACTAAAGGGAGTATCCCAGAAATCCAAGAGGTACACCAAATAATACAAGTAGAATCAATTATTTGTAATTGACAAGTGATTAGTCTGATCCTTAGTAGAGACTCTTCTGCTAGCATCTTAGTAGGCGAAGGTCTAGCAGTCATACGATTTTTAAACAAGCTTACGGGTGATTGCATTGGCATCTTATTAGTTGGAGAGTTGTATTTCATATACAATTTGTAGTTTATTCCATTGTTCTATGGATGCTCTTATGTGGATGTGTTCATAGTTTTCATCTACTCACTTGTACATGAGGGGCATGCAAACTCCGCTTTGTTTTTAGGAGCAACAAGTTTCCCACACGGCCAGCTGATCCTTTGCGTTGTTGCGAGGCTTCCTCAAATTTTCCAAACTCGACATCAGTTGTAGTTCCTCTACCTAATAAATGTGAAAATGGCTGAACAGATTTCTCTGAAAGATCTGCAATACTGCAACCAAAGAGTAAATTAGCTGGAGTCAATAAGTTTTTATGTCATGTCATGTTAAAACAAAAAAAAGAACATATATGTATGTGTGTGTGTGTGTGTGTGTAGATTTTGGCATTGAGAATAAGGCAAGCAAGCATTTGATCATATTAATAACAAGAGCTGTGGGCCTTGGCTTAGCATGGCATTTCATAGGAGTATTTTTTACAAAAGGGAAAAGAAGCTTGTTCACTATAAAATTGCAAGTTGCAACCTTAATGGAAGATAATGGGCACAATTATGATTTGAACTCAATCACAAATAATTGGCATCACTTAACTACAAAAGCTACAAATATCATCCACAACAAACTTAATGAAAGACAATGGCCGCTGATATTTTAAGCATATCTTCAACTAAGATCTCCAAAAAATAGAAAACTCAATAATCTAAGAAATGAGAATCCATGGCTCCTATTTACACTTAGTCATGAGAATCCTAGAAGGGTCTTATCTTAAAAAGGAACATATCTAGTAAAATAGTTGTGAGTCTCAAAAGTAGCTGCAATGCATGCATGTAGAGAAGTATGGAACTGCCTGTCCATTACTCTCCCACCCTCAAAAGATTGGCCTCAATGTGGGCTATAATAGACTAAAAATTGTAGCTATTGCAATATGTAAATTGTAAAATTGCAGAGCAAGACAAATCCCAACATGAAGAGTGTGATCGACTAAATCACTACATGAAGCTCTGTCAAGGAACAAGGATGCCAAATAAAGGTATCATGATAAATGTTCTTCAAGGCAGTGACAAATGTAGATATACCAAGTCAATCATATGGCCCAACCATACCACATAAAGGCATGAATAAGATTACCAAGGAACATTGTGGTTTTATTAAAAGGAATACCAATGCGTCTAGTGGACCATATCACTATACCAATGCTCCAAGAACACCAAAGGAAAATATGAATGAGCGCCTCATATATGAAAGACAAATGAAGAATGCCGCTGCCAAATACTAGGAAAAGGACTCCGATGCCACATGCCAACCGAATGAAAAAGCTAGGACCATCCATCATATCCACTCATGCCAATTTAGTCTAATTGACCATGCATACAATAAGAAAGTAACAAAACCACTATACCTCCATTGAATCCATTTGAGAAAACAAGAGTTCCAGAGGACAATGTTCATGCCACCATACAGATCCATCCAAGAACCATCAATAGGTACACGAAGAATTCAACTCAGCACAAGAAATGCTATAAGAAGGAGAACGATACTACTTTGAATAGAGAATGTTGCCTTAACAAGGAACCAAGCAGCAAAATACAATGCCAATGAATAAAGTTGGAGAAGAGCATCATCATAAATGCTACAACATAGATGAACATCCCAAACTATATGAAATAACCAAATATGTCCAAAATTCACACCAAACACTCAACCAAGTGCAACTCCAAAATTGTAAGAATGTAAGACATAATGTGCAAGAACTAGCTGAAATGCATCAAATGGAAAATATATAGAACAAGACAAAGAATGCAAAAAGGAGCTATCAAGGACTAGCTCCACAAATGAAAGCCATACATATAGGCATGGTTATCTAGGACATGTGTAGCACGATTGCCTTCAATAATAAACAATCCCACATCTGCTGGCACACTAATATTCAGAAGAACCCTAAGATAAACACAAACGTCCACGTTTGCGAAGGAAGAAACCAGTCGTGGTTTTTGTACTATGCATGTATGTGGCTATAATTCGTGTCCACCTGAGTTTCCACAAATGTACCACCAATAAAGCCATACATAGAGGCGTGGCCATCTAGGACATGTAACAGGATTGCCTTGAATAATCAACAACTGCAGATTTGTTGGCACATTAATTGGCAAAACACCCCTGAGAAGAACACCAATATCTTGCTAAGGAAGAAGTTACTGGCGTTACTGGCGGTTCGAGTACTATGCATGTATGTGGATTATTATTTCTGGCCACATCTAATTTGTGACCAAACTTATAACATCACATAGCACCATGCCATCAAAGATACCCACAGCCAGTAAGCAAGCAAGCATGCCACCTCACACTAAAGTCGACTCTTTCAAAAGACTATATCCCATTGAGTACCAAAAATGTCATCAAATCCTTTCATAGACATGTTCTTCATAAATACATTGACCAAGTAAAAAAATTGAGCCACTGATGTTGAGAAAATTGCATGCACATGATGTGTCAGACAAGTGTCTACTCTAAACAACCCTATATAACCATAGCAACATGTCCATAAAAAAAGAACAAAAAACTATGGGGCTCTATTGAGATTGATATGGGCATATAAAGCTTCCTATGTCAAGTGCTGAAACACATGCTTGAAATGTAACCAATGCATTGGCATAAATTAAAATCGATAATACCCTCTTTCAGTCACGTGCTCCCAAAAATGTACATATTTCCAATTTTATCATGAAAAAAACACGAAAGAGATGAATGACCTTCACCAAAACTCAAAGATTAGGGATTCTAAAATCAAGGTCTCCGAAAACGGCCAACAAATAGAATCACTTGATTAGGGGTGCCCAACTACTCGGAAACCAATGCAACTGACAAAACTCAATTCTCATCACAAACGAGAAGTTATGGCCAAAATTGTCTATTTACACCTAGAGAGAGAAATGGCTCCACAAAGCATTCTTCAACTCAGAAAACTTAGTAAAAGAAAACAACAACCAATGGCTTAGGCAACTCTCCAACAAAGATCTCTAGAAAATGGAACTTCCCTGCAAAGAGCTCAACACACCAAACTCAATAATCTAAGAAATGAAAATTTGTGGCTCCTATTTATATTCTAGTCAGGGGCATCTTGCAAGGTGCCAAAAGGCTCTTATCTTAAAACATTCTTATAATTAAGAGGAAGCCCAAAATTAATAAAATAGTTGTAAGTCCCAAAGTAGTTGTGAGGCATGCTTATAGAGAAGTATGGAGCTATATGTCAAGGCATAATTATAGAGAACTATGGAGCTATGTGTGCATAGATATCAAACAAAACATTAGAGAGACCAAAGATCAATCTTAGTACAAGAAGCAATACCTCCCACATTGAGAGAGTTATCCCAAAAGCCATTTTGTTTCCAAATACATTTCAAAACGATGTACAAAATATATAAGGAACTGTGAATGTGTTTCATACAAAACATGATAAAAAAAAAATTGTTTGAACAATTTCTTTACTGCTAAAGTAGGTAAAACGTAAGGACTAACTCTAAGCTTCAAGAATTTTCTTGTTTTGACATATAACATTTCAGTTTCAAGTGCCTACTTTGACAAGGGGACAGTCAGTGTTCGAGACTCAAATCTTTTGTATTGCCTAGGTTTGTTGCTTCTGAAGTATTTAGGGTGCCGTGAATTCAGTGGTTTCGGATCCAAGGCAAGGAATGCGGGGTGGGGAGAGATAATGAGTGGAACTTAAAGAGAGACGCATTAGCAACAAGAGAGAGTGTGTGTGTGTGTGTGCGTGCGCACGCGCGCATGTGCACGTGCGTGTGTTTGAGAGAGAGAGAGAGAGAGAGAGAGAGAGAGAGAGAGAGAGAGAGAGAGAGAGAGAGAGAGAGAGAGAGAGAGAGAGAGAGAGAGAGAGAGAGAGAGAGAGAGAGAGAGAGAGAGAGAGAGAAAGCTTTATTAACATCTTTTCCATGCCGAAAGGCGTATAAGACGAAACCAGTACATCAGATAAGATGGAAACAAGACGGATCAGTGCCGTCGAAACAAACTAACTAGAAACAAATTAACTAAGAAGAGAGTGATATGGCCAGGATTATATGGTACGTGTACCATTTACATGCTCAACTGGACATCTCTTCATTTCTCTAACTCAGACTCTATCTCAGAATTAAGATTCTCATTAACTATAGGCTTACGATCCACAAATTTGATAATGCCATCGCGATAGATAAGTCGTTTGCCAGTAGATAGAGCTTCATGTCTTGCCTTTTTACGTTCTTGGACTTGGATGAAAGTAAGATCTTCATCCAAATAGATTTTTGTATCACGTAATTTAGGTCGTTTCCATAAAACTTCGCGCCGGTGAGACACTGACGTGAAGCGGATGACAAGAGTATCCGGGTCCTTCTTAGGTCGCCCGGCAGTTTCCATACCTTTGCTATGGTGCTGAAGATGTCCTTCCAAAAACTTTTCAGCTTCTTCAACAGCATTTTGGGAGTTCAGAATACCTCTAACACGAACATTGAGAGCTCTGTGCTCTCGCAGACGGCCCTCAGTAAATGTGGCTGAGATAAACGAAGATGAAGGCGAGGGTGGAGAAACAACTGTAGACGAACCTTTAAGTACATCTGCCCATGATTTGACAGCCGTATGGTGCTGTTCCACCTGACTTTCGAGCTGCTGAATTTTAGCTGAAGTAGTGAGTTGGGAAGAAGTTTCACTTTTGAGAACTGCCACTTCATTCTTGAGTGTTTCAATAGAAGAGTCTAGCTTCTGAAGGTGCGACTGCACAGCAAGAAGCAGAGAGTCATGGGAAGCAAGTTGCTCTCTGTGATTGTTGAGGTATTCAAATTGACGGAGTTGATCTTCACGAAGAAGACAGACTAGGGTAAATGTGGGGAGAGAGGCAGGTTCTTCTGGAATGTTTGGAGTCAAGGGAAGAGCTACAATAGATTCATTGTCGGGACTAGGATTTGATGGAGAGATAGGAACTGCAACGGGCATTGGAAGTGAGGCTGAAGCAATGCTGGAAACAGAAGATGGATCAGGATTAAGGGGACCTTTGCGACGAGGCATTTTACAAATTGGAGGATGCACCTTCAGCGATGGACAGAAGCGATGGGACAAGTGCAAACAGTCAGGGTAGAGCAGCGATGGAGGGCCAGCATGACCAGCAGGGCAACGATGGAGGGCCAAAAGGCATATAAGACAAAAGAAGTACATGTCAAGTATGTGGTAACCAGGAGAGCGTCCAAAGCGTCTCCAATGTTGTAATAAAGAAAGAAAAAAAAAACATCTGGTACAGGCTAAGATAAATACATAAATGAAAAAGCCTGTGCATGAAAATCATATGTATCCATGTCAAGAAATCAGGATTGTGCTGATGTTGTAGAAGGATGTGATGCGAGCTGTAACATCAGTAAGCACTGGAGCATGCTGGCGTCGTCAATGAGTATGAGCATATGTAGTGCGTCTCTGTCTAGGAGCCCTGGTGGGACGTGTAACTCTCATGGTCGCCTGAGGTTGGGTGGTGCGTCGTCTCTGCATCCTGGGTCTGGGAATGTCGTCGCAATCGTTGTCAGTCATGTCTGCATCAGAACGCAATCTCCTGCGTGAGAAGGATGTAATCTGGGACTGTGTGTCTGGGTAAGTATGCTGAACTGCCTGACATAGGCGTGTGTTTGAGAGAGAGAGAGAGAGAGAGAGAGAGAGAGTCTTTGTATGCCAAAAGGCATATAAGATGAAATAGTACATCTCAAGTGTGATAGTCTATGTAGGAGCATAGATATGTCTTCAAAATCAAACTCAAAATAAACCAATTAAAAAACTAGTCTCTCATCGTCTGAGTGAACTGAAAAATAGTACCACAATTGATGCAGCGATACAATGACACAATACCAATGAACTGTAAAAGAATCTAATATCATGTCCTAATGGAGCTGGAGCTCTGCTGAAGTAAGAAAGGATAGATGGTCCCAGAACTACAAATGATAGTAAATATGGTGGTGTCGTCTTCTCATAGGAGTGTTCGTAATGAGCCAAACACATAATTTCTTTCGGTACGTACTACGTACTACGTACTGAAAAGAGTACGTTTTTTTTTTATTATGACTCTCTACAAAGTTATTTTGCAAAACCGTTCATTGATCTCAACAGCTGACTTCCGAAGGTGTTTTGCTGCTGTCAATCACTTATTCGTTCTTGCATCATTAGCGGAAGTAGTGTTAGAAGCATAGTTGCAGCGCGATTCCCGAATCGCAATTCAGAATCGCGATCAGAATCGCGATTCCGATTCGCGATTCGGGATTTTCCCAGAATCGTGTAGAATCGATTTTTTTTTTTTTTTTTGAAATTTTTCAAGGCAATATGGGTATCAGATGAAAGCTCTGATCGAGGGGATTATGATTGTGTAGTTTGCCAACTGTTTCGGGTGCGAAACACCAAAAAGTGTGTTTTCACTCGGGGAGTTGGAAGGCCAAATCATGAAGAGGCCTTACCGTCGGGGCCAGGGTCTACCGGCAGCCCCCGGACCTTGCCTTTGGGGGGCGTTGCCCCCCAAACCCCCCACCAGGGGGCTACCGCCCCCCGAACCCCCCGTTTCCCGGGGGGCTACTGTCCCCCGAACCCCCTAGAGCTTCTTGCTATATAGACACTGTAGATAAAAATGCCACCGCCCCCCTGTAGATAAAAATGAGGTCCAAATGCGCGCCGAGAAGGGCCCAATATTTATGCCCCCAACTGTATGTACATTGCACTCACATCTCCAGTGAACTAATTGCAAAAGTGATCATCATCCATACAGTTCATAGTCCAAACTGTAGCATTAACATTTACTGAAAACCAGAGCAAATGACAACCGGATAGCTACTGAAAATAAGATCTGTTTGTGCCTCATCTACTGCACTTCTGAGAGGCAAAACGCTGGTTTGACCATTGATCCCCTAAAAAAAAGTTAAGCAATAAGCTATTTTTCCAAAATAATTTTTTTTTTTTTTTTTTTTTTTTTTTGCAATTCTGGGTCGCGAATCGCGATTCGCAGAATCGCGACCCGCGAATCGCAGACACAGCGAATCGCGATTCGCTGCAACTATGGTCAGAAGGTGTCTTTTTTCTATTCCGACTTCCTAAGAAGCTATTTTGCAAAAACATTCACTGATCTCAACAGCTACTTCCGAAGGTGTTTGATGCTGTCAATCTCTATCATGGAAGTCATGTCTTAGAAGGTTTCTGATCGTGCAAATTGACAAGGAAATGATCCAATATCACATTCTGCAATTTTCTGACAGCTGAACTATGGAATTTTCAGAAAATTCGTACATAGTCTAATAAGAAAGCTTACACGACTACCATCATCATGTGGCTTCAGATTCTGAAGGTTTTCTGGTTTTGAAAAATAAACTTACTGTATTAGTACGTTCCGTCTCAAAAACCCGGAACGGATTACTGTGGGATAAGGAAAATGGGTCACATATTTGGCATCAACACACCATAATGATTGTAAAGACTTGGATGTATTCCCATGATTGCACATACCACGAACTCAACATATATGAAAAAAGAACTTCAAACATTTATTACCAGAATAATGCATTTGCATGCTCATTCACTATGATAAATTCTAGGCAAGAAAAGCAGCTTCCAGTTCCAGACATGAAATCAGATGAGTCAGAACTTTACTAACACGTTGGAAACCCATTGCAAAAACTGTAAAAATTACTTCAATAAGGGATGGAATAAGGCCTAAAGATAAGCAGATGTATTAATCACAAGATGACCTTTTTTAAACCTCCCAAACATTTTCTTGCACAAAAAGTGTATCCAAGAAGCTACAGCTTGCAAGTTGCAAATTTCCTTGCTCAAAATGTGATGCCTGTTGGACTCACAAATCCATCTAAGACTCCCAAGCTTACAAGTCAACTGTAGATTGTTATATATTTGTGGAAAGCAGAAATGGTTTAATGGGTATGCTGAGAGGATTGGTCAGAGGCTCGAACTAAATTTAAGTACACATAGGTTCTTTAACTGAATCATATATTGGGTTTTCCTGCACTACTTCGAAAAACTTTTAGTCAAATTATCTTGCAACAAAAGTATCTTCAGACAGTGAGGCAGACTGAGAGAAGATAGAAACAGAGATAGTAGAGCATTTAGTTATCAAGATCCAGTTCCTAGTGGGAGCTCCAGGTTTTAAGGTACTCCAAAGAGAAAGATATTCCAGGTTTTGGCTTGCATTCGGTCATGTAAAAAACATTTGGATAACGCATGATTGTCTTAAGAACTGGAAGTTCCTGCTGGGTGATGATACATCCAAGTTCTTATTTGAGTAGTAGGCTGTAAGAGTGAATCTAGCAGATTGTTGACCATGTTCTGGATCAAGAAAAAGAGCATACTCCCTTGCTTTTTTCAGTAGACATGCTCACTCCATCTTCATGCTTACATTCTCACTTTCTTTA
Source organism: Diphasiastrum complanatum (assembly GCA_029204225.1). Classification (NCBI taxonomy): domain Eukaryota; kingdom Viridiplantae; phylum Streptophyta; class Lycopodiopsida; order Lycopodiales; family Lycopodiaceae; genus Diphasiastrum; species Diphasiastrum complanatum. Next base: position 41,359,327 of record CM055092.1, on the reverse strand, counting down.
CTCTGTACAGATGAGTAGAGTTACTAACAATAATCCCAAAGCCATGACTACTCATAGTTTGCTAGAATCTGGAGTATCAACCAATTCATGACTACCAGCAATGTTCTGTTCTTGAGGCAATAAATGGTTTTTCACGTGGTTAAAGTTAGGGATTAAGCATGAGCTGCTAGTATAAGGTAAAAAAGCACAAAGTTCATTTGCATGAAGTGAGCGAATGAGCCTGCACACTGGCAAACAAGAGTTTGCAGAGTTAGAGCTAAATTATGCATACTTAAAAAGGAAAGTTTAACAAGAAACACTTAAAAAAAGTGTGCTTTTTTATCTAAATCTTTAAGAGCTCCGAGATTGGCGTGTTCTTAAGATATTCTTGCGGCAATATTTCAGTTTAACAGAGCACCCATAAATGTGAGAGAGAAACCTGTCAGTATTTTGTGTGCCCTCTGAAGATGATGATGCAGTGTTTCCTATTTGAGCTTTGAAACTTTTTTCCAGCTCTGAGAATATCCTGCTTTCATGTGGCTGCTCATTTTTGGCTCCAGTATTTCCAATGCCCTACACATTTGAAACACGATCAGTACTTTGTTATCCACAGACCCATTAAGATTCTTGAATTTCAAACTTAAATGAGGGCATACATATAGTTAGAAAGAAGCTGATACTTATAATGAGCAACATATTGTCAAAGTAATTACTATCCACTTCTAGTTTCCTCAGAGAGGAAGAGTACGGTGATCATTTACCACTGGATGTTCAGCCTCCTCCTTGTTTGAATTTGATCGTGAAAAAGATTTGGTCTCAATCACAGCTTTTTCTGATTTATGCTTGACACATTTTGCAAGCTGATCAAGCAAAACAAAACAATGAAATCAAGTGCCACAATTGTACAGGTACACACCAGATACAATCAGATAAAGGGAATAGATTACATTCAAAGCTTAGAGGAGAAACAAATTGCCTATCCCACAAACAAAAACAATGTTCAAGATCCCAGTGCCTTTAACATCGAAAACAATAGTGTGTTAATATGAGGATCAAAAAATAGCCAAGAACTGATCTTCTCTTTAAAAAAGACACACCTCTCCATCTATCAAGCTATCCAAGACCCAAACAGAAAGTCACCTTCTTCACATTTCAACACTCAGAAACAACAATGGATCTAAGTGGAAATGTCTGAGAGAACAACCTCGTTTAGCTGGTTAGGAACTTCAAACACATGCAACCCATGGCATGATAATCAGACCAAATGTTTTACATCCATGGCCTACCAATTGTTATACGGAACTTCTGTATCTGTCCAATCTTGAGACAAATAGTACATTGCAATATTAATTGATACAACACATTGATCAGCTTCAGCTGGTACAAAGATTCGAGAGTTCACAGCATACAACTTATCATTGAGATTGGCTTTCACAGCCCGAAAAAGGCAATCATGGTATACAAGTTTGCTCGGGTAAAAGCACCAGACAAGATGTAAAGCAACAATGAAAACTGCTTGTTAGAATGCTGTCGGGTGCACTATGCAGCTTAGGACAGCAGTTGACAAGATTATTGAAGAGAAGGAGAATGCGAGGGAGATATGTGATTTACACTATATGGAAGAGAACTAATGCTAACATAAAATTTATCAAGCCTTGACCATTGTCCAAAAAAAGTTAAGTGGCCTTCAAACTTGTGACACAACTTCTATTATGAAGAAACATGTTTCTCCACATGGAAAAACATTTTCCTAGTGTCAAAAATGTGCTTCCACATAACATATTCCCGAAACATTTCCTTGAGGTGTTTCACCAATTGGGGAAATGTGGAACTTGAGACATGTCCATAACTATGATGGGCATGATGTTTTTCTATGCAATCAACACATCATACAAGCTAGATAATTGACTATGAAGCCTATCTATGGCCACATGTGACTGGAAATCTTCAAGGTTGGCATAGCCAATGTGGTGTAGGTAGCTAATAACAATGCCAACATTGTCAGAACATGGGTTATATGTTGATGAAAAATTTTTCCATCACTGTTTGTGGAGACCATGTGTGCTCCACTGCATTGATCTCCTAATTTAAACATAGGCAACCTAGATCAAGAGTCACGTGTTGATTATTTTGCTACATCCCTATTAACGTTCATGAAGATTAAGCAATGATAGTCTTGGAGAGCTTGCTAGTAGCTACCCGATAGCATTGGAGTGCTTTCTAGTAGCCAATCAAGGTAATTACACTAGTACATGTAGAAGAGGAGTCTTGAAGTGCTACCAAGTAGGTTGGCTATAACTTGGAGAGGTCTTGGAGTGCTAGCTCATAGCTACTTGTGTGCCAAGAGGTAAGTAAGGAACAAGATCGTGAATAGCCCACAATAGCACTCATTGATGAATTTTGGCACCAAGAGGAGAAGTTAGTCACAATTCTCCACCCATTTTACATAATCCTTCCCCTAGTGGATAATAAGGTCAAAACCCTAGTACTCATCGTTAAGGTCGTGGACAAGATCATGGACAAGGGCATAGGCAAAGCCAATTAGCAACCCTTCTTTGAAAGGACAAGTGATATGGCTTTTCCACTGGCTCAATCAATGTTAAGAAAATTTCAATCTATTGTTGATTGTTTGCACACTTGTCCGATGTAGTTCTTGGTCTATGTTTGTAGATGGTTTTGATTCACAGGTTGTGGCAAAATGGGCTAGGTTCCATTGGCCCATCTTCTTCATTGCATACTTTGCCCACCACCTCTAGCTAGTTGAGTCGTAGAAGATTGTAGAAAACTCTAGAGAGACCTAATATGGAGACCTTTTCCAACCCTTTTTCTTCACCTCCTTTGCTGATTTTCAAGGGACATTTCCTCCCTAGTTATTGCTATGTTCAACAAGCCATCTGGGCTAGACTTGAGATCATTTCTTATCCATCTTTTCTTTTTTGTTTGCTATCTTGGTGACCCGATCATTGCTAGTTTTGAGGTTTTATTCAGCACTTGTCATCTTCTCTTTTCACTTTCGTTATTGCCCTATTTCTTTGGTTGGATACTACTTTGCTTTGTGGCCTTTTCCCATTTGTGTTCACGTGTTGATTGAAGCCTACATTGAGGTGACTTCAGCAGTTTCAGCTCATGCGACATGAGTTTCGAGCTTGATTTGATTAGTTGGGCTCCCAACTTGATCAACTTGAGGCATGGACTATCACTTATGTAGCTTCCACCTCTCTACCATTGATCCACATCTTTCTAAGGCCTCTCCCGCCCCATATGCTCATGATTTTTGCAACAAAGTCTATATCTTTATTCATTTAGGCAAACAAAGTTTAGATATTTATTTATTCATTCATTCAAGCCCTTCTAATGGAAATGAGTTAGAGAATTCGGGTACTAAGCTTGACACCTATTTCCCCCTCCTAAGTCAAATGTCCAACATATCCAACTCATTGCTTTACATCTAAATAGCCAAGCCACTACTTGGTGGTGTGTTCATTGTCAAGATCCTTCTCATGAGACTTTACAAAGTTGGAATGCCTTTTGTTGTGATTTACATCTAGCTTGATCCACAGTGGCTTGTACATCAACCAAAAAAAGAAGGTTAAAGTTTAGACCATACCATAGTGACACGTGAAGGTGGAGACGTAGCTTTTAAGACGTGCCATGCGTTCCTAGACCTGCTTTGGTTGGAACAGGGTTGGGAACGTGAGTTTTGAAAAGTGCAATGGGAACCTATTCCCAAGATATGGGAATGTGCTCCCTGGTCACAATTTCTACAAAGAACTACAAGATAAATGGAGGAAGATTAGCTAGAGGTAATTTAGATATAATTTCTTTATGTAGTAGTGACATTGCATAAAATACGATACTCATCCTCTTTTATGTGTATATTATGTGTAATTTCAATATACAATCCCATTATTTCAAAGAATTAGCTAGATTCATAGGTTGCGTCCTAGCTGGTCCATCATAGAGTTCTTGAGTTTCTGATGCTTTGTCCTCATGTTCACGATGAGTTCCTTGATCATGTTCCCATTCTCGTTCCCGCTGATTTAGCAACATTCTCTACCCGCTTCATGGAGCTTTCTTATCTCTTTCCTAATATCCAAAGCCACCTCATTGCTAGCTTGTGAGGGACTTTGCAGTCTAGTATCTCCTGTTTTTCACCTACTTCCCTATCATTTCGGCAAAAGCACCCAAAGCAGTCTTCCTCGCACATTAGATCACACATTACTAGACCCGTTGTTGCTACCTTTTCGGCTCTTCTGCTCCTATTTCTACTACTCATGGTTCTCCTCTTCTCAACCTATATTTTTAATTGAGTACCTCTGACTAAGTTCATTGAGATGCATGATAAGTGCTTATGTTTTCATTGTAAGAGTCTCGATCACTTCGATCATACAAAGAGTCTACCACACTCTCAACCAACTGACTTTTCCCCATCCAACTTGAAACACAAGTGGACCACATGAGCGACATGGCTCAAACAGAAGAAATCCCACTGCCACCATGAGACTTACATCCTCCATCTAGCTAGGCTGACATCCTATCAGACACTTACAAGCACAGACCTGTAAAGCTGACATAAATAACTAAGGCTCAATCTGAGGAAATCTTACCGCCACCATAAGACTATACCCTCACCAGACAACTAGTAGATATAATGACAATTCAATGAGCATACAAATGACTACTTTGTTTCTGACGTAGCAAATGCATAAGCACATAAAACTATGACTCAGATCTAGACTCTCGTGACAAGGTAACATGCAAACCCACACACACTCATGCAAACCAACACGAATGATTGCCCACAACCTCCTTATATGCCAGTACCATTCATTTTTATGACATCGAGGACCCTTACCCTTATATTCATGTTTCAGAGGACTCTTTTGAGACTAATACCACTCATTTTGACTAAAATGCTTCCACCCCCTAGTGAGTGTTTTGCTCAACTTGCCTATTCCACATGGGCGGGGAAGCCTAGCACTCGCCAAATACATAAACATAGTTGCACGAATCGTGGTTTGAACCTCGAACCACGGTTCAAACCGTTCGAACCATTCGGAGCCGGTTCGAACCAAGAAGGGGGGGGGCGCGGAAGCCAAAAAAACGTTTTGGAATTTTTTTTTTTTTTTTTTTTGCGGTTCGAACCGTTTTCCGGTTCGAACCAACCTGGCCAGTTCAAACCGGTTTGAACTGGTCGAATCATCTTGTAACCTTGTACATAAATGTGGTAGTGAGTGTATTACTTTCATGGATACTCATAGTACACATTCTTTTGTCAATTCTCATGTACTTTCCAATTCCTACACCTCAAGCTTTACATGTGGAGGTAGCCAGCTCTCACACCTTTCGAGCACTCGGTTAATATACGGTTCCCTATCAGATTGGAGGCTTTACTCGCCAAATAGCTTATCACATTATAACACTGTGTGATATGACAACATCCTTGCCACAGAATGGTTTTCTTCTTTGGTCACCATAGCTTTGATCTTCAGTAGCAGACTATCTCATCTACTCATGATGGCAACCCTCATATTTTGATTGGCATTGACTCTTCACAAGGCTACCAACTCATCTCTAGTAAACAGTTCATTCACAGCCTTTGCCCAAGGCTCACTGTGCGGCTCTTCTGTGCGTTCAGAAGCTCCAGCATAACCCAATCTCAGCAATATCACCAATTCCTCAGGTGATTTCTAACCTTTCATAGGGGTTTTTGCTTGTTCGTTGATGAACCAACTTCATTAAAACCATTATGAGACGTTACTCACCATATTGACTTCCTCCTTGGTTCTCCTCCCTCCTTGTCATATGTCTACATTTGAGCATGTTGAAGTTGAATGCCAAGTCCAAGCCCTTTTACAACAAGGCCTTAATGTCCCATCATAGTCCTTATGGTGCCCCTATGCTCCTTCTTGGTAAAAAAGATGGTACTAAAATACTTTGCATTCATTACTGCACCCACAATAAACTCATTATTGTAACAGTGTCCTATTCCTCGTATGCATGACACCAGGGACCTGTTTCATCAATTAGACAAAGCCAAGATAGTGAATACCGTAGGGTAGTGCTTAACCCGAAATAGGTCTTAGGTCCCTATTTGGTTAAGGCACTACCTAATGCAAGAGTGGTGTTGATGATTGCCTATATTTGGTATTGTAGCCATGCATGGACTGTCAATTAGAATTCTTTGAAGCTGTGCTGATGGAAAAAGAGTGAAACCCCTAAAGAGATGGTATTTCTAGGTTCAGCCACCAAAGTAATAATCTTCTTTTTACGCTAATGGTTCATAGTTGCTCAGAAACTCATTTCTGGGCAAAAACAAACAGCTATTAAAAAATTTAAACCCATTAACAGAATCAAACAGGGATTGATGCACATAAACTGGACCACAGTGTACCCAAAACATTCGGCAACTTACATAGTTGTACTGCCCTTAATTAATGCTTTAATTTGATACCCATATTGCCCACAAATTTTTTTTTTTAAAAAAAAAAAACAAATCCTAAAATGCGAACTCCTCTATTCTATTATCCGGTTCTTTCTTTCCTTTTTTTTGTCCTTCAGATGCTAACTTGTATAATTTACTCAACCGACAAGAGTAGACATCAGTGAGCAGCCGAGGGAGAAAAAATTTCGTTGTGGACACAATTGTTGGCTGAGGGCATGCATTAGGCAGGGGTTTGGGCAAGGGTTTGTATCAGCTCGTGGACATCAGTGAGTTTATAACAGCTTAAAGGGCTTGGAAGAACCCCTAAAACATTTTCACTAGCAGTTTAAGGAGCTCTTATTACTAGGAGTGTTAAAACACAATTTTAAGTAAAAGTACAATGAGATAAATGAGAGAATTTGCTTTCATATACGAAAATCTCCAAAATGAAATTATATTGAATAATGTCAATGCTTAAATCTTACTGGTAGTACTCTAAAGAATTTTGAATGCTGGCACCCAGTGAATTTAACATGCATCAATTTAAAGCTTTGAAAAACATTATGGATAGATTCGTAAAGTTTGTAGAATCAAGATTTGCACCAACTGCAATTTCTGATGTAGCAAGCAGGTGCCAAGATCAGGAGCATCGTCAGGTGAAATTCTGGGCAGTAGTTGTACTTCTTCCCAGCACCATCGCACCTCTCGAACAAACTCAATCCATAGCACAGAAATTGCTGCAAGTATTTATCAGACATGGAACAGTGACGGTTACTCTTTGCAGAGGTTTATAAAAAGCTCTTTACTAATTAGTTAGTACAACAGGAAAATCTTCAAATTGGAAAGTAACAATGAGGCATGTGAATTTCCAGTGGCACATTGGCACTCTCTAGGTTCTTATATGCTTATGAAAATCTTTGAAAATAAAAAAAGCGAGATAAAGGGTGTAAACTTACCACGGATGTTACAATTGCCAAACCACAGAGCATGAAGACAGAATCGAGATAATAGAGAGTTTGGTGGTGCTGCTTTGATGGCATAAGTGTTCTTTTTGAAATTCCTGTCAGCCGCAGATGTCGCAGATGCTGGTAGGAGGCTCACGACAATATCTTGACAGCTTAATACATGTACATGTGCATGTAAAGCTCATCCTAAATGATATCTAGAAAGAAAAAAATATAAATGTATGACAATGCATAGTTCTGTCTAACTGCTAGCGCAGTATTAAGTTTTCAACGAAAGAATCAGAACCATATCAAAAAAGACTACCAAAGGCTATTAAAGCCAACCCACAACAGAATTTGATCCACCAATGTAGTGATCAAATAATTGTTATGCGATCATTCAAAACTTCTTTCCACTCTAACTAGGCCAACAGCCCTTGGCATTGTCAAGGTAAGAGGGAAGAGTGTAAATAGTCAAAAAATCTGGTCCACTGACCATGCAATCAGAACATTACAAGTAGGTACGCTTTATGCATGGGCCCTTAGGCCCAAATTTCGAGCTCTAAACCAGCTTGTATTGTCCAAGTTTTCAACAGCTTTGATAAACAATTTAACCTTGCTGTTTGTAACTACAATGCTATCTTTGCCTAGATAGTTAGGCCGCCAAGCCATGAAAAAACCACTATAAATGATTGAAAATTGGCTACAAGCATGTTCTAGCTGCATAGAGTTTATACTCATTTTCCTGAAACTTTCTACCTTTATAGGGTGTAAATACCTTAGAACTTTAAAAAAGACTTAACAAGGCCTAATCGGACTTCAAGATAATTATGTTTAGTTAAGACATGGGACATTCCTATAAGTAGGCAATAGACATCATTTTTGGGGATCTTTTGGCTCAGTTGCATTTGAGTGAACTTGGAGCTCCATCTCCTCTTCCTCTTTGTGAATGTGAGCCTTGGGATTTTATCTTGCTAGGTCTCATGTGCCCCATCACTTGAATCCATGTACTCCACATTCTTGACGATGGAATTCCTCTTCTTTTGATCCTCATTTTGGTATGAGCTAAATGGCAACTAATGGTTATTTGCTATCTTTTGTTCTTTTCAACATAGATATGATGGCTGCCTCTATTTCTTTGCTTGCTTTGATTGAGAGGTTTGGCACATGACATTTCAAAGCTTAAGATCCATTAATCATTTTGCAAAACATGATTCTCATCTCATATGGAGATTTCATTGTTTTTTTTCTTTTTAGCTAGTATTTTTCAGACCATTTGGATCAATTTTTGGAGTATGATTTCGTTTTCTATATCTAATTTAAAGAGAGAGAATCAATGCATTTATTGATCTTTCAGAATGATGATTCTTTGCCATTTATGCACCATGATTTGAATTTTGGAGTTGGATGGCTTACAGATCCAATCTATGAGGGTCAAACTTGAAATTTGAAGCAATAAAATCAGCATTCCATTGTAATGAGTCTAGTGATGAACTTCTTTTCAATGGGGCTAATTTGTGCTAGTCGGATTCAAATGAAACCTTGTCCAAATTTGAAGAATTATACATCGAAAAGCATTCTTCCAGCTTTCAAGGCTAGTTTTCTCAAACTTCTACTGCATCCCTTACAAGATACTTATCGATTTTAACCTGGTGTCATATCTGAAGTACGTTGTGAATGTAGAGCCAGGTATGTCGGCTGTATTAGGAACCAGTGTAATCATCAATGCAATGTGCCCTTTACTACAAACCATGGATCAGAGAAAGGAGTGGACATGCAAACAGGGGTGATGATACATGAATGTGTGGAGGAGCAACATGAGTCTGACGGATAACCCATGTGTGCGAATACCATGAAGTGGAACATGCTGATACAGAATGTTGAACAGATGCAAGAATGACACACGTGCACAAAGGAGGTTCTTTCAGCATAGCCCACTCTATAAGGGCACATCAAGACCTGAGAATTCTAATATAGATGATGGAAAGTGGTGCTCTATGCATAAATTGTTCCCTAGTCACCAGATGGGACCATTGTTGGTTGTACAGATGCAATGCTTCTTCAAAAGCTTACTTGATTGCATCAGTCTTAAGACTGCTTGGATCTTTCTCAGCAAGCAAAATCTCATCTTCTTTATCAGCCTCTAAAAGCTCCAAATTTTTTACTGACTAAGGTTGCTTCATCTCAATTTCATTGTAGCACACAGACGCTACGAGTGTTCACTATCAGAAGAGTGCCCAGACCGTATAGAATTTTAGCCCTTCATAGCACACAACAGTTTGCAATACTCATACTAAAGAAGAATACTTGTGTAATGTAGACTCTTAAGTCCTTCCAATGACCTAAACCTTGAACATTGCTAACCACACTTCATAAATAAATCCCATTACACTGATCCAGAGACTTTTTAAAGGCAAGCATTTCACAAGGCATTGATACCTGTGCTGATTACCTGTTTGCAATGTCTACATCACTATAGAGCCCTTCAGGTATCAAGATATGTATCCTGCACCCTAAGCTTTTTCTAATGCCCACTCTTCTTTAGTGATTATTAGAATTTTATTCTAGAGATGCTCTGATACTCCAATGACACTTATATGCACAGGTTTATTCTTTATCAATTGTCATTGATATCTCCGTGGACTTCATTATGGTTCCAATCCATACCCAAAGAGCTTAGAGCGGCAGAATATATGCTTGGTTATTGTGAAGAGTGGCACCATGTATGTTTGGTTGTTGTGGGCCTGTTATTTGAGCAAGCACATTTCATTATCTTCTGCAGTGCTGTGACCACATCAGGGTATCAAGTTTACCTCTATTTTTGACAAAGCTCATGCACATTCTTGATGTTCCAATTGCTGAAACACTGCCAATCATTCAAAGGTTGATGGCCAATCCAGAGTAATTAAACACTTCTGGAAGATTGTTTGTGACAAATTGCTAAGATTCAAGCAAAGATTGGGATTATCATCTTTGTTTCAAAGATTACAGGTATAAGTGCTCCAATTCAGCAAGTAATAGTTTGAATCCATTTCATTTGGTCCATGGTTATTGTCCTGTATTTCCTACCATACTGGTACTAGATCTTGATATACCATAAATGGCACAGTTTGAAATATTTATTCTTTTCTTCTTGGTCAAGGTGCATTCTATTAACAAAGATGTTTGCACAGCAAGCAAAAGAAGGGCAGCTTCAGCAAATCCAATCACCTCACAGCAATGAAGATATAGTAACCAGCCTTTGATCCTTAGGGATAAACATTGGAGTCAAATGAAGTGTGTGGCAAAACGCTTTAATTGCTATTTTCTTGACCATTGCTGAATGAAAGATGCATCTTGAACCACTACTAGGAATAATTCAAAATAAAAAGCTAGATAAAATACATACCAGAATAGAATAGATCCTTCAAAACCCGATCCAAAACAGTTGGTGGGGGAACTATTAGCTTCTGGACAACCTCTTTGACAGATGGCTCTGCTGCTGCATCCATCAATTATATGTTTAGCTTTGTGTACAAGCAACAGTCCAGGTCTGATCATTTGGTTTTCCATTTTTCGACTCCAACAAGCCAGACACAGCATCAAAAAAAGAAATTTCTCTCAAACTTTAAAATCATCAACTACAACAAAGGTCTCATTTTCAGAATTTGCAAATGTTCTTTCTCCGTACCCAGTACTCTGTAGAGGCAGGCTTCTGAATGTTTTGGCAGTAAGCTGCATGAAGTACTACTTTTGTAAGTAAAGATTTCCAGACATTTTGATCATCTCCTTAAACCAGGGGCAAATGATAAAGCATTCAAGAAAAATCTAGAATATGGGTTCCCATTGACACAAATAATGCTTGTTCAATCATGTAACCAGGAAGTTAACAACTATCACTTTGATGAACTTAAAGCTCCACTGAGGTTCAATAGTCTGATGAAGAATGCAAGAGAGTGACCATTTTGTGTATAGGCAAGCTCAAAGAATTCTGTGGATATAAATCCTTTGGTGCACTATAGCTATGTGCTGATTTCACAAGGATCACCAGCCTCACCTGAAAGTGAAGAAAATTTCACAGGTCATGTAATGGGCTCATGAAAATGTAACTCACTTCCCCAACAAGAAACACTATGTGAAGCGATTACATTTAATGCTCATCAAAAATTCATTTTCACTTTCATAGTGTCAGCAAGATTGAACCACTACATGGTTAAGAAGATGGTCATGTGTATTGGTTTCCATATGTTCCCTTGTTTTGAGTAAGAATATCATTTTCATACGTGAGAATTTGGACCACAGCATTCAAAATTGTGATTTGTGGGGCATGGCAACTCGCATGATGCATCTGCGGCCTACCATGATCCATCACGGTGCATGCATGATGCATCTATGATCTACGATTCTAGAATCTATCTACTATGATGTATCTATGCAGTATGATCTATTTGTCATGAACATTCAACGCTCAAAGTTGAACCTTGAAAGCATATATATCATGTTACTTTATGTATCACGTAACGAGAGGAGGCTACACTAGACTCGGTGGCGGCAGCACCTGTTTGGAGGAGGCTCAGAGCCAGGAGAGCTTAGACTGTAGGAGCTTAGGTTGTAGATGTTGATACTACATAGTTTTTACTAGTATCTAGAGTCTAGTTTCTAGTTAGTAGAATTTAGATAGCAGATACTAAGTTCTCCCTTGAAAGTTGAAACTTCCAAGTGTGGGCGGAAGCGTGCGATGTGCTGTGCGGAACTTGCAGGAACTAGATCAGCTAATACGAATCACAAACAACACAACAATCAATCAAATACATGCTACACAAAACAATGCTGAAAGAACAAAATATCTTTTGTATTTCCTTTCCCTTGAGTGAGTCGCCAAGTAGGACCCTGAAGCTCCTAAAACACATCTCACTACTATTTTTCCTGTTCGTTATTATGTTTTGATCTCTGTTCCCATACATATATTCCGCAAGGGAATTAAAGACAATTTGCCAGTCATTACAAGAAAGGTTCAATATTAAACTACGTGTTAACTCTTGTAACGTTGTACCAAGTCTCGAATTTGATCATTTGAATTACTTTTGATAGTTGTGTCGCTCGACAGTTCTCGACTGCCATTCAATTGTTCAACAGTCATGTGAGTACGTCATTGTGTCCGACTGTAGGTGTCGATGGTGTGTCTCGAACTATCGGTTGTTTAGGGAATGTGTCGAATAAGGTTGGTTGCTCTCTCTTGAACAATGCAGCCTTTTTCATCTGATTCCAATTGAATTTTTGTGTTTTATAAACAGTGGCTTGTCTAATGGTTTGGTCAACAGTGAGTTCTCCTTTCAAGATCAGATCTTGAATGTGATTTATACTTCAGAGGTATGTACTTGGTTTTTGAATGAAAACCTGGATCCTGGGCTAAGTAAATAGCAGAGTTTGCTCGAAACGCGTTTCGAACGCTGAAACGCGTCTAGTAGATAGATCATAGTAGTAAGTAAATAGTATTAATGAGTTGTTTACATATCATCAGACATGTGGCATTACACTAGACTCATATGTATTATGGATTCTAAACTTTGTAGACAGTAGACTGATATCATGGAAAGTCAATTATCTACTATCAATATTGAGTTAAAGGTTCTACAATTTTGATTTTGATATTTATGCATTTGCCATTTTGATATTCCCGACTACTTTGTAGACATAATGACTGTGGCTTATCACAATTGTTTCTGAATCAACAAAATCTCAAGTCAAGTATATTGATTAATCCAGATGGGTTTGTGTTTCATTGCTATCAAACATGTGGATTTTGCAAAAGCATTTGCTGGTCTATCAGACATTACTTGGAACTTCAAATGCAAATATTGGATTGTACTATGTAGAATCTAGATCAATTTTTTTGGCTTCCTCCATTGAAACATTTAGACGCATTAGTGTAGGTTTTATATGCATCACTTCTTTCTTCTGCATGAGAGAAACAATGATGAATGATCGTACAAACAATAGGGGAAAAAAAAATTTGTTCCAGTTTTTACTATTCGTTTTGCTCTTTCCAGATTTGTGAGGCATTTCCTAACCTATATGAGAAAGCCAATTTCCAAACAAAGTTTTGCTCAGGCTTATGCTGCATGTAACATCGTAAGTTGAAGCAACAATTCGCGAGATATTCTAGATTTCTTCTTCAAGCTCAAGAATTGTCATCTGTCGCGAACAATTCACGAAAGACGAAAATGTCGTGAAGAGACAAGTGTCGCGAACAATTCGCGAAACAAAAAGCTGAGACGAAGACATGGACTGTCGCGAATAATTCGCGAACAAGATTTATTCGAGCCTGGAAACAGAGCGTCTATTTGCATATCAACCATTGTAAACGGTTAGATATGTTTATTCGTCCATTCCTCAATGGTATGCATGCTCACTGTTTTCTTTTACTACACCTGGCAAATTATCATCATTCATGTTGTTTCCAGTTTTTGTTGGAATATCAATCCACACTCTAGAGAGAACTATCAAACAGGACGGGTAGCTCAGTGGTAGAGCATCCCATCCGGTATGAGGGAGGTCCTGGGTTCGAATCCTAGTCTGTCCATCCATATTATGATTTATGGATTTCTAACATGGTATCGGAGCCAAGTTAGACCTAACAGTTCATGGTGTCAAAGCCATGGTCAGGTGGCCCAAATTGTAGGGCAGGTGACAGCTAGGACCCCAACCAAGTGTGGCTTGAGGGGGAGTGTTGGAATATCAATCCACACTCTAGAGAGAACTATCAAATAGGGCGGATAGCTCAGTGGTAGAGCATCCCATCCGGTATGAGGGAGGTCCTAGGTTCGAATCCTAGTCTGTCCATCCATATTATGATTTATGGATTTCTAACAGTTTTGACTTGACATTGGTGACACAACTCCATCTCTACAACCTACAGTTGGATTTTGACGCACGTGTAGGTTGTAGCTTTTAGAGATGGAGTTGTGTCACCAATGTCAAGTTAGATGGGTTACTGACCAGATCCCTTCGCCTCTTAGAAGTGTCTTTCTCTTGAACTTCCATGTGCGAAAGTTTGCGCCATCAACATTGATTGTGATCTTTGCTTGAATTTTACTAGCCATATGTATCTAATATGAACCCGCTCTAATACCATATGGGCGAGAGCGTGCGATGTGCTGTGCGGAATTTGCAGGGACTAGATCAGCTAATACAAATCACAGACAACACAACAATCAATCGAATATGTGCTACACAAAACAATGCTGGAAGAACAAAATATCTTTTGTATTTCCTTTTCCTTGAGTGAGTCGCCTATGCGGTGTCAAGTAGCGCCCTGAAGCTCCTACTACACTTCTCAATACTATTTTTCTTTTTCATTATTATGTTTTGATCTCTGTTCCCATACATATATGCCGCCAAGGGAATTAAAAGACAATTTGCGAGTCATTACAAGAAAGGTTCAATATTAAACTACGTGTCAACTCTTGTAACGTTGCCTATGGTTGATCGTTACAATTTTTGTTTCATGATTACCAAGTCTCGAATTCGATCATTTGAATTACTTGATAGTTCTGTCGCTCGGCAGTTCTCGACTACCATTCAATTGATCAGTAGTCATGTGAGTACGTCGTTGTCTCCGACTGTAGGTGTTGATGGTGTGTCTCGAACTATCGGATGTTCAGGGAATGCGTTGAAAAAGGTTGGCTGAGTTCACCATTCCCAACACTAAGCCCTAACTCCTAAAAGTTGACTATTGACTCTTATGACTCATGAGATTTATGTGCACCATGCCACAAGTTAGTGAATCGGGACATTTAATATTTATGATCATAATACTATCATCATTGATTATTACTCTCACTACTTAAACAACTGGCCCAGTCAGGGTCCATCAGCCTAGTATAGTACATCATGGTTTCCATCAGCCTGGAAGAAATAATGTATGTTATGTTGTGAAGGTATCACTGGATGTACCGTGGACCTCTATCTCCTGGTGGGCTGTTAGTGTCGTCTCTGTTGTCATGGCGCTCTAGATTGTGGCCTGGTAGTTGGCTGTCTCTCTGAGCATCAACACTGTCTCTACTGCCAATGTATGGAAGCATCCAGAATCTCAGCCTCTCCATCTTAATCACTACCCTGGGGTACCTTGAATCTCTATCTCCGACGGCATATGCACTCACTGATGCTCAGCCGTATCAAGGAATGTGTATCAATATCCAATCTCCTCCTCCTCAAGTCCGACATCTCCCAGATCATCAGTGCGACACATTTGGGGTCATAGGATATCAAGGTAGAAAGTGTGACTCCCTGAACAAACAGCAGTACCTTCCCCGAATCTGCTAGACATATGAAGAGGAAATTGACTCGTCTTCAATCTCATGCATATCACACATCCTTCAAAGTCGAGCCTCTCGTGGGGTGCCGCTATAATTGCTGGTCTCAATGGCGAGCTGGTGTGAGGAAACCCCAGCCTATCGCTATCCGCAGTCTGTGTGATATACTCCTCAGCAAGTAGCCAAGTACTATGGGGCATCCAGCTGGATCAAGGGATAGAAAGTGTGTGCGATAGAAATCACTCATTGTCCCGAATGGACCCTGCCAAGTGCTCTGAAGATATGATCTATAAAGGTGACCCATGATATACTGATGGGTGCCACATGTAGGTCAATAATCTGGATACCCAAGGTGGAGAGAAGACGACAGGCTTGGGAATACCATGAGAAGAGGTGTCCATCTGAGTGCAAACGCCTGGAGGAAGACAGAGCCACAATAACATAGTTTGTACCCCCCCAACCTGAAGATCATCCATCCGATGTATAAATGTGACAATATGGAATGGGGCCTCAATCTGACAAACTCCACCAATATAATCTGATGTGGCATGGAGGGCTTAGCCTCTATCATCCGAGCGAGCATATGAATCTGGAGGAGGGAGATGTGTGTCCAATCAGTTGATGGCAGACCTGTACTCCATGTCTTAGCTGCACAACCTTAGTGTCAAAGAGTCGGCACTTACTGGTCGCATCCCTAATGTGTGAGCTGAAGCATAGTCTCTCCAGATCTATCAGCGAGGCATAGCTGTTACGAGCTCGTAACCAGTGCCGAACCCTAGAGAACACAGATAGGTCAGATACCACAGTCAGGGTCATGTCCAGCGTACATGACCAACAGGGCAAGACAGTGTGAGTAGTGTGCCCCAGCACGGTCCATAGCCATGGCGGGCCTAACACAGCCTAGGGACCCTGTCAGCAGGATAGGGCCCCCAGTTGGGTCCCGACGTGCAGTCGGCCACGTCAGTGCCACGTGGCCGACACTTGGCAGTAGCATGCTACCAGTCCTCACACTGGGCTAGGAGGGGCTTACTCTATATCAGGGAGTAGGCAAGGTTGGGTGGATCAGTTAGTGTTTGCCCTACTGTGGTGTTAGGATCTATTACACTGGTATCAGAGCCATCTCCATCCTAGGGAGTTCAGGAGCAGCAGTAGAGAAAGCTATCAGAAGATAGGAAAGATCTTGGAGATTCTCAGGAAAAAATTGAGGAGGAAAATCGCTATGGGAATAGCTTTGAAATCCTTGAAATTTGCTGGGAATTTACATTTGTTAGAGGCAATTTCCTTGTACAGTTCTAGCGCTGACAGATCAGCTTGCATCCCTGATTTTCGAATGTTTTTATCTAGATTTCTGAGCAGATTATGGGGACAGATCTGAGGACAGGTCCAGCGCTGCCAAATCAGACTTGAGCTTCGATTTCGGAGTGAAGTTTCCGGATTTTGAAGTAGTTTCAGGGCAGAAATTTTGAGGCAGATTCAGCGCTGGACAGGCAGGAGTTAAACTGTAGTTTGCTCCCCGATTTTTAGAAGTTTTTGCTCCAACTTTGGTGATCAGACAGAGGACAGATCAGCGACCAGTCTCCTATGTAAAATCTTGGATATTCAATTTGATTGGTAGTGTCAAATTCGAAAATTCTGGAGCAGAAACAGCCTTAATCAGACAGCGAGGGAAGGGGTCAAGACAATCAGAAGTTTGTTTCTTTTTCTTGGTACCCCGATCTCTGATTTTTCCGGACAGCAGATCTGAAAGCAGTGGAGGAAGAGCTGAAAGGCTTTTCTTGATCCTCTCTGTGGAAGTACAGTCCTCAGAAACAGCTAAGTCATCTTTCCTTTCCCTTGTACAGTTGTAAATTAGTCTTTTAGACCTTTTTTTCCTTCAGAAATTAAGGTAGTTCTCTTTCAATTCTGAAGATGACCACTCCTCAGGGACCTGATCAACCCCCAGAGAGAGGCTTCGACGAACTTGAAACAGAAGCCTTGGCTTACAGAAAAGGGAAGGAACTTATGGAAGTAGAAGAACAGGAACAGTTCGCAGAAGAACTCGACGAACTGGTTACCAAGGAGCAATTCCTCCAATTGGTAACAGAAGTGGATGAATTGAAGCTGGCATTAGCCAATTTCAAGTCCAGTGTGGACGACTCGTTCGCTAAACTCAAAAACTTGATTTTGAGTTCCGCGAAAGGAAGCCTTCCCTCCACTTCTCAGTTATCCCCTTCTCCACTTCCATCAGTTTCGGGTGAGACTTTACGGTCTCACCCCAGTGTTTTTAAAGACTTAAAACCTCCTACTTTTAATGGGGAAGAGAAGGATAGAAATGCAGATATTCTACAAACCTTCCTCAGCAAATGGAAGAACATTCATGCTCTTAAACAGACCCCTGACCATTTGCAAGCCATTGAGGCCAGTCTTTCCTTAGGGCCTATGGCCTATAAGTGGTGGTTAAATCTCCAAGAGACTGGGCAGACTCCCCGGTCATGGAAAGCTTTTGAAGAAGCTTTCCTCAGAGAATTTCTACCGGAGAATGAACTTGATAGAGCCTGGGAAGCCTGGGAAAGAACAGTAATGGACAAGTCCCTCATCCAATATATCTCGCAGTATCGAGAAGCAATTTTAAAGATTAAAATTATGGATGACTATCAGACAATCAGGGGATTTGTCCGTGGCCTCAAAGATGAATATAAAGTAGAGGTCCAGAGAAACTCGCCTACTACCCTTGAGCAAGCTCTCAGATATCCTCAAATCTATGATGATTCAGTGGGTAGGAAGAGGGCGAGACAACAGCCACTTTCTGAGCAACCTTCTTAGAAAGACTTTCAATTTAAAAAGAAATTTTTAAAACGAAAGAAAGAAGATAAATTTAAAGGTGAAGCTCCTCAGAAACGCCCTTCACTCATACAACCCTTAAAACTAGATGATTTTGAGAAAGCCAAACAAGAACGTTTGTGCTTTGTGTGTATGGGCAAGGGACACACAGTCAGACAGTGTCCCAAGGGGCCTTTCACTAAAAAAATTAAGAACGATAAAAACAAGTTCATCTTGTTCAGACTGTATGTTTCCCCAGTGACTCTGCAGCTTCCGAGATCAAAGTGTATCATGAAGATCATGAACACTGTTGCCAGCTGACCTCTGCAATGCTAGCGACACCCTTCAGCTTTGGGCCGCATGACCTAGTACGTATGCATGGGAAAGTTGGTAACCAGTCAGTAAGAGTCATGGTTGATGATGGGGCAACCCATAATTTCATCAACTACACCATGGTTAAAAAACTTAAACTACCAGAAGTACCTAGTCAGCATAGGTACATAGTTTCATTAGCTAAGGGTGAAGATAAAAAATTATGGGAAACTATGGTAAGTAAGTTAAATCTTGGTATTCAGGGGTACCAAGATGAAATAAACTTTCAGATAATGCACCTGGATCGAACAGACATTGTTCTCGGGAGAGATTGGCTCTACAGTTTAGGACCTTCCCTACACAGAAACTATCAGGAGAACACCCTCAGCTTTCAGCATAAAGGCCGAGAGATCCAGTTGCATGGGGAGCATGATGTTCCCAAAAGCCCTATGGTCTGCAGTTCAGAGCTCTGTCAGCTAATCGGAGACGAAGACCATCAGGTATTCTTATGTGACTTTTAGTTTATTCCTGAAGTTTCTATTTCCAGTTCTATTCCACAGAAAATCAGTAAATTAGAAACTTTGTTGTCTAAATCTAAAGATGTTTTTCCTGAAGATTTACCACATGGTTTACCACCTAGCAGAGAGGTAGATCATGTAATAAACCTAGTACCAGGTACAGCACCTGTTTCTAAACCTCCGTATCGGGTCAGCCGAACAGAGGATGAAGAAATAACTAGGCAGTTAACAGACTATCTTGGGAAAGGCCAAATTCAGACCAGTAGTTCACCATGGGCCTCACCAGTCCTATTGGTGAAAAAGAAAGAGGGGTCTATGCGTCTTTGCGTAGATTACAGAGCCCTCAATAAAATCACAATTAAGAATAAATACCCTATGCCTCGGGCAGACGAGTTGTTTGATCAACTCGACGGGGCTAAGTTTTTCAGTAAAATAGACCTCAGATCGGGATATCATCAAGTCCGTATAAAATCGGAAGATGTCTCGAAAACAGCTTTTAGGACTCGTCACGGTCATTATGAGTTTAAGGTGATGCCATTTGGGCTCACAAATGCTCCAGCTACGTTTATGACCTTGATGAACAGTGTCCTCAGACCATACTTGGGTAAGTTTGTAGTCGTATTTCTAGATGACATCCTCGTTTACAGCAAAACGAGGAAGGAGCATCTAAAACACCTCAGAAAGGTGTTTCGACTGCTCAGAAAGCATAAGCTCTATGCTAAACAATCCAAGTAAGAATTCTTCGTTGAAGAAGTAGCATATTTGGGTCACATTATCTCTTCAGATGGGATTAAGATGGACCCAAATAAGGTTAAAGCCATACTCAGTTGGCTGAGACCTCAGAATATTTTGGAACTTCAGATCTTTCTTGGTCTGGCGGGATATTACAGACGATTTGTCAAGGAATATGCTCAGATGGCATTTCCTATGACAAATCTCCTTAAGGGGAAGGGAAAGGAGTTTTTTTGGGAGTCCGCACAGCAGGAGAGCTTGATGCTCTCAAAACAGCCTTAGCTACAGCACCGGTTTTAAAAGTCGTCGACCCCAATCAGCCATTTGTGGTCGAAACAGATGCTAGCGACTTTGCAGTAGGTGCTGTGCTAACTCAGGGCGGACGACCAGTTGCGTTCAAGAGTAAAAAACTCGAGCCAGCTCAGACTAGGTACAGTGCCTATGAAAAGGAACTCTTTTCTATAGTACATGCCCTTAAGACTTGGAGGTTCATATTTGACCTTCTGCAATCTCAACCATTTTGACATTATTTGAACCTATGAGCCATAAAGATCATGCTATTGTACCAGCTATCATCGATAGCGGTCAGGATAAATATCATTTCGGTGTCACTTGCTAAAGCAATGGGGCGTTGGCCCTCTTGTTCCACTGAAATATACGCTGAATTTAGCTGATCAAACTTCAACTGAATCATATGGACACATCAACGTCGTATCCATTAAGATTGATGGTGCCAACTTTGAGGTCCTGACAGACCATGAGAGTCTCAGATACCTTTGCAATCAACCTGAGCTTAGAGGTCGGAAAGCTCGTTGGGCAGAGTTGATGCAAGAGTTTGACATGTCTATCAGATATAGGCGTGGAAAATTCAATACAGTAGTAGATGCCCTTAGCAGAATGCCTATGATAAACGAGCTGAGTTTTACTCAGATTCGTAATGAGTTACTCGAGTCCTTGAGAGGGAAATGCCAGCATGATGCATTCTTCTCTATTATCTGGAACTTAGTCCAGAACAGACAGTTACAGACTCTAGAACCAGTTCCCGGGGCTGGTGCCAGTTCATCGAAGAATACGGCAGCTTCCGTTGAGGATGATGATGAGTCCGAGTATACGTCGTCAGATGACGTTGAGGATTCTGAGCATGTATTACCCAAGCAAACCCTAGTGGTTGAGGGTCAGTTGACTCAAGGATTCAAATGGAAACAGTATTCCATTCAGGATGAGTACTTGCTCTATAGAGATAGAGTATGTGTCCCCAATTCAGAGGATTATAGGCAGCAGGTCCTATATGAATGTCATGACAATCCTAGCGCGGGACACTCAGGCATACAGAAGACCTATGAGCTTCTTCGTAGGCAATTTTTCTGGCCCAGTATGAAAAAGGACGTCCACCAGTATGTAACCAGTTGCCAGAAATGTCAAGTAAATAAAGCAGAGCGTTTAAAGGCTGGAGGGTTGTTGCATCCCTTAGAAATACCAGCTGGTAAATGGGAGAGTATCTCCATGGATTTTATAGTAGGCCTGCCTAAAACCCAAAAGGGTAATGACGCTATATGGGTCACAATTGACCGGCTGACCAAAATGGCTCATTTTATTCCGACCAAAACAACCGTTAGAGCTCCAGAGTTAGCGAGGTTGTTTGTAGACGGGCTATTTAAATTGTACGGTCTACCTTCCGGCATAGTCAGCGACCGGGACAGTAAGTTTACTGGAAATTTTTGGAGGGCAGTATTCCATCATCTCCATACTAAACTTAATATGAGTACCACCGACCATCCACAGACGGACGGTCAAACAGAAAGGGTAAATCAAGTGCTGGAGGATATGCTTCGTGCATACGTCAGCAAGAAGCAAACTAATTGGGAGGAGTATCTGTCGATATTAGAGTTTGCTTACAACAGTACCAAACATTCAGCTACGGGATACAGCCCATTTATGCTGATGTACGGTTTTCAGCCACGCTCACCCACAGCTATAGGGTTTAAACAAGAAAAAGTTGAAGCAGCCAGAAACTTTTTAGAAGACCTAAACCAGATGATAGAACATGCTAAGCGTAGCATTAGACAGTCCCAGGATCGAGCCAGGCATTATGCAGATCCACACAGACGGGATGTGCAGTTCTCCACTGGTGAGAAAGTCTACTTGAGAGTCCCAGTTGACTCTAAAACCCTCAAATCAGGAGTGTGTGCTAAGTTGTCTCCAAGGTATTGTGGTCCCTTTACCATCAGTAGGAGACTAGGCGAGGTCACCTATGAACTAGAACTCCCACACAGCAGTAAGGTTTTTCCAGTCTTTCATGTAAGTCAGTTACGAAAAGCCTTAACCAGATCAGAAAATCTGGTAGGGGACAGTGTTCTAGTTCTCCTATTGGATCTTCAACAACCTCCACATGAACCAAAGGAGATTCTTGATAGTAGAGAGACGCAGACTCGTCATACTCTATACCGAGAATATCTGGTTAAGTGGAATGATCAGCCTGTTGAGAATGCCACTTGGGAAAGAGGCAGCGTCCTTCGCAAGATTTTTCCAAACTTTGTCTTAGAGGACCAAGACGGTTCTTAAGGGGGAGGGAGTGTTACGAGCTCGTAACCAGTGCCAAACCCTAGAGAACACAGATAGGTCAGATACCACAGTCAGGATCGTGTCCAGCGTACATGACCAACAGGGCAAGACAGTGTGAGTAGTGTGCCCCAGCACGGTCCATAGTCATGGCGGGCCTAACACAGCCTAGGGACCCTGTCAGCAGGATAGGGCCCCCAGTTGGGTCCTGACGTGCAGTCGGCCACGTCAGTGCCACGTGGCCGACACTTGGCAGTAGCATGCTACCAGTCCTCACCCTGGGCTAGGAGGGGCTTACTCTATATCAGGGAGTAGGCAAGGTTGGGTGGATCAGTTAGTGTTTGCCCTACTGTGGTGTTAGGATCTATTACAATAGCCCTTCCGTACCCGAGAAATAGTTGCATGTCTCATGCTGAACGTGGGCCCCAGAAATAGTACCCCTAGATATGTATATGAATCAACAACCTCCAGTGGATGACCATCCCATAGAAGCTCCTGCCGCATCATGAAGGACCTGGAGGTGTTGAACACCATAGCCTTAGTCTTGGCCACATTCACTGACAAACCCCACCGTGTATAGAAGGAAAAAAGAGCATCCAAATGCTGCTGCAAACCCTCTCTCGTCCGTGAGAGCAGAACCCCATCATCAGCATACAGGAGGACAGCAATAACTAGGTCGCCCAGTGTACAACCCTCCCCTCCATCACTCCATATAACATGCTCTAGCTCATTGGTGTACAGACCAAAAAGTGTAGGTGAGAGTGGGCAGCCCTGCTTGACCCCAATGGTACTAACCATCTCTAGTAAAATAACCCGTCGGATCCCGCCAATAACTCGCCTGCACAGTGGTACTACTTCCCGTAGTGTCCTCCTGGAAGCCCCGATCATGAAGCCTTTGTATCAGTAAATGTCTGGGAACAGAATCAAAGGCCGTGCGAAAATCCACAAAAGCAGCAATATACATGCTCTCTTGGCCTTAAACTCCTCAATGATGGACCTCAACGTAAAGAAATAATCTGATGTAGTATATCCTAGTCTAAAACCTGCATGTCCAATGGCATGGAGTGATCTAGCATCCATCTTTGTACTGATCTCCGACTGTAAGATAGAACCATAGACTTTGGCGAAGAGGTGGCTGATCATAATGGCGCGGCAGTTGTCAACTTTCATGGGTCATTGCCCTAACCGCGGTCGTTTACCTCGGGATATTGAGGTCGAAACCTGGTGGTATCTTAAAATCCCTAAGGATTCGAAGGTACTTCGGACGGCAAAATGCCATAAGCTATCTCCTCGATATAGCGGACCTTATAAGGTTGTAAAGAAAATAAACCCAGTCGCTTATCAGCTAGATCTTCCGGTTTCATCCTGTTTTGCATGTAAGTCGTTTAAAAGAACGACTTAGTAGGAAGGATTCCCTAACTCCGGAAGGTGAACTAGTTGAGCTCAAGGATCTGTCTACCTTTATTCCTAATGTACCTGAAAAAGTTGTTGACGTTCGTCGTCACCAATTGAGAAACCGTTTGGTTTCTGAGTTTCTCGTACGTTGGAAAGGCAAGACAGATGATGAGGACACTTGGGAAACTTGCTCCCGTTAGTAGGAGACTCTTAAAGGGGGAGGGAATGTTATGTACCCATAAGGGTACGCAACAGGAAACTTGAGGTGACGGTCTCAGTAATGGGACGGAATGCTGATCTGGAGCTATAGGTCTTTTGGGTGCCACGTGTCAATGTCTCATTAGCGTGCGGTGACTCGTTGTAATGGACTCGCGTCAATGTGCACAACTGTCGCATGTCGTTGGTCATGCGTGACTCCTGTGGAGGGAGATGACCCACCTGGACTATGTATATAGAGGTGGATCTCCGTGAGCTTGGTATTCATTCTCTCTTGGAGAATGAAGAGCTCTTCCACTGGTGGTCAAGTCAGGACGAGTATCTAGGCCTCAGGATGTAGGTAGGTGAGGGTCGAGGGTAAGGCATGGTGGTATGGGACACTATGGCTTACATGAGATCCGAGCTTGCTTGATGGTGATCTGTAGCTCCAGTGCACGGGGGTGAGGTGGCAGTACCTCTATGGTTGGGTGGTAACGTAGCGTTCGTCACCTGTTTGTGCTTTAGCAATGACCGGCACGACAATGGGGATTCTAAAACTTATCCCGCTTCTCCTCAGTATATGGCTCAGTTTGGAAACCTACATTGGGAGAGGCAAGGGTTTTCATTAGTGTAAGTAATACTTCCATTAGCTGATCTCTTAAGGTGTTCCAAATATTCATCTCATTAAGTGTGGCACTTAATTGTTGACAAATTTTGGAATACGTGAGCATGCCTCTAGCAACACCACCACTTGAAGTTGCCGGACTGTTATCGTCAAATTTGATTACCTAATCATAAAAGATTCCCTAACTTCAGTTGAAAGATATGTCTATCGCATCAATTATGTGATTTACAAACTGTGCCCTAAAAACCAACTAAATTCCATAAGGGTGGTTCCAGTAAGGCCAAATCACATTATTAAACAACTTCTAACTACTAAGTTCAAATAGTTCAAAAAGTTACTGAAATTCCAAATTACATCACATTAGTACATAAAATAGATGCATCCAGTTCTTACTTATAGTTCAAAAAAAATTGATTTTCAGTCGATTCAAAGAACTGAATCAATTTTAAGTGCCTGACATGCTATCGGTGACATGTAGAAACCAGCATGCAATTTCTTCTAAACATGCACTTTTGGTACATAAGCCAACTCCATTACTGTTCAACATACAATATTATCAATTCTCCATCATATGAGTCATACTAGTATCCATGTACAGCTTCTAACTATCAATTCACCATCATAGGAATCATACTAGTATCCATGCACGGCTTCTAAGCACTCAAAACCACTTTACAAGTCCCATGCAAGACTTTAGAAACTTAGAACAATCATTTTCAAGCTCAGTCAGATGATTCCATGCTTCTCACAATGGCAGGCATCAGTGATATTACGGAAAATTCCAAAAATTGCCTAGAAATTGCCAAAATTTCAACTGATCATAATTTTGGCTACAATCAGCCAAATTGGTTGTTGTAAGTTGCTGCCATGAGGCCATGGACTGTACCAAGATGTCTGTCATGTCCGCACGGCAAGTATTATTTACACATGCGAGCAGTAAATAACTGAAAATCAGGTAGGAAGGTGCATTTTCTCTGAGGGTGATTCACCAAAACTATAAAAGCTCACTCCATGGCATCAAAAGGGGTTCAACAATAGTTTATTTACTGGCATTAGGGATCACTAGACCTGCTGTTCAGATCAGTATAGACTGTCCATGTCAGAAACTTGTAAAATCAAGCTTTTGAGGCCCACAAAAATGTGTTGAAGGTCATGCTCGGTACAAGGCTGCAACTACTGATCTAGAAGCCCACAAGGCTCTAACATGCAACCCAAACTGCCCTCAAACGACCTACCAACAGCCCTCAAAACTCAGGTCTAGTGGTTGAGGTACATGCTCACAAAAATCACCAGAAAACCATGGAAAAAGCAAAGCCAAATGTTAGGCCTCCGACCTTTTCCAAGAAAAACAAAATTGACAAAAAATTCTAGTTTGAGTGTACAAGCATTCTGGAACACTGCCATCACGAAACAACATGTATCGCAACTATGCATAAGTCAAATAACTTCTCGTCAAAAAGTGGAATTGTTGTCCTCCAAACTGAAAGGCAAATTACATCCCAAAGGTCCCAAACAACTAAAGATTTGCTAGTTCAAGTTTATGAAGTTTTGAAAAGCCAAAAGCATTTGAAATTTGTCAAAGATGAGAGGTATAATATTAGTAAATGTGAAAAAGCAAAGAACCTATATAAACAAAGTGGAACTCCGTCTTCTAATGCTCGTAGTATCCTGACCTTATATATTGACACTGAAAGTTATCACTTTTGCTCATTTGTAATTCAAAGCTATCATTATCTGATACTTAGCATGCTAGATTATGGTTAAGCCATAAATTCTGTACTAGATCTTGCTATTCAATCTAGAATCAGGTTATTGTGCTAATCATAAAGCTTAATAAGATCTATCATACTTGTGGATAATTCCCACACGTGTGAGAATTCTGGAAATTTTGTCACAAAGCATATAATTGAAGGACAACCCTAGACTTATTAGCGGAAAAGCTCCTATGGATCAGACTAGTAGGAGTTTCTCCCTAAGAAAGTCAACAACTCTGAGTAACTTATCAACAAGCTATTTGTTTTGTAGAACATGTCCATAACATTGTTGCAGTTATCAAGTTTACAAAAATGATCCGCAATGATTGCTCAATATCTATGCTAGGCTTTGTTTCTGTTGTACTCCTTGGCAGAGTTGTGTTAGTTAATCTAAAAAATTGTTGGCAGCTTGGCATAAAGATTGCAATCTGGACATTTCTTCAGCTTTTGCATGGATAAAAATACAAAATCATCCAAGGGTACACAAACCTGTAGCATAATCTTCCACAAATTCAGCTTCATTTGCCGAGCAAAAGGCATTGACTAGTGCCCGCAATCTCCCTGCAAATCCCACGCTTTCATCTTTCACATCTTCCCTGTAAGAATTACAGATATCTAGAAAATTCAGCTGACGTCTCGCAAAGTAAACGACAGTTTGAGAGACGTACAAGCACAATAATCATCTTCCCATGATCATCTTCCCAATAATCATCTTCCCATGATCACCTTCCCAAGTTTCTTATAACAAATTAAGGAGTTTCAGACTCTCAATACAATTTCCAATCAGATATGTCCAGCTAGAACTCATGTGGAAGTTGCTAAAGAACCTAACAAGATGCCCAAATCACATAACTCCACCTTCCAACTCATCAATAGCTTGATCTACTATACAGTAAAAGACTAGAGTGAAAAGAAATAAAACAACTATATTGAAGAAAGAGCAGTCATAACAAGAGAGCAGTGGTACAATCGAGAGAAATTGAGAACTTGTATTCCCCTATTCCACATCCCCACATGTTATGACAAACAGGTTCATCATTTTCCTCAATGATCCTAGGTGAAAATAGGAACAATATCACTTTACTTAAAATATGCTTTAGAATAGTCCTCCATGACCACTTTTCAGAAATAGTATCATTCCCAAGCTTAGCAAAATTGTCAATAAACTAGTTAAATATGTGAAATGTACAAGTTACATAGGTTACAAAAAGCTAGCACACACCATACAACTTCCATTTGGATATTTACAACATAATTGTACATACTATTACAAACTGATTTATTGACGTCTCCTTAATCATTACACAAGAAGATTGTTAGGGGGGACGAGGGGCATCACTTTCTACTAGCCACTGGCCTTCTCTGACCACTTATGTCAATGGTATTAACCAACCTACTACTAGGTCAAGTAGGTATCCACCAACCTATTGTTGGAAGAACGAAAGAGGATTTGATAGATGCACTATCAAGCTCTGCGGAAATATCCTTCCTCTAATGCATGACTATGCCTATCAAATTCGAACCAAGCTGTCGCGACAAATTGTCACGTCCAAATCTTCTAGTAACTAACTTTGAAATCATTAGAACTAGAAAGCGATTTCGTAGACAAACAATTTCAAAGTGTAAGAGACGTATTGAATATTGTAGTATTGAAGCATTCAACAATTCGACTCGACTTGATAGTTCGATTTGACTGTTCGACAATTCAACAATTCAGACTAAACAGTAAGAGATTGATCAGATACAAATAACTACAGAGAAGCATGCATGCATTTGGCATTATTTTTGGACTGCAGTATTTGAAAAGGTAGAGTTGCAGTTGAGAATGAGTAGTTTTGATCATTTTGAAACAGATGGGCAGACTGAGTGTTACATACCTATGTAACTAGCAGTACTTCGAACCCCTACAGGTCCATTTAGCATTGGGGGCTAAATGGCAAGTGACCCTTGGATAAGGGATACCCTTAGGATTAAGGGTAGGTGCCTTAGATTAAGGTACTAGTGTCCTTGGATAAGGGCAGATAGGTGTCTATACCTTAGATGGAGGTATGGAACCTAAAGAGGTCTTAGAAAGTCATTGGATGACTATATTTCTAAACCTTGGGCCTCAACCTTGAACCATATCACTTTATTGGTCTTGGACCAAAGAACTTGGGCAATGGGTCCTAGTAGGAGGGCGCCCTCCTAAAGGGTCCATTGAGTTTCAAGTTCCACAAGAATAGTAATCAAAGAGTCATAAGTTATGGAAGATGTCTGATGACCTTCCATAAGCCTATGAAGGCCCTTGAACTCCTCTAGGCCTCTCTCTTTCTCATTGAATGTGCATGGAACTCCATAGTGTATTGGAGAGAACTAAAAGCCATCTATAAAAGAGGAGTAGAGCGCCCATTGGGAGGGAGAGAGATCTCTTTTGCTTACCTTGCTTATGCTCTAGTGTGGCGACTAGTGTGTAGAGTAATTCTTGTGTGTAGTATGCTAAGGGTTTGGATCTTACTTATGGTATGGGACATAAGTAGGGTTTGGATCTTGAGTAAGCTATGGATTGTTGTGATATGCTTGTGATTTGTTTATGGTTAGCAAGGGGGTGCTAGATAGGTCTTGCTTGGAGCTTGGATCTAGTTATGGTGGGTGGTGAATACTTGAGGCCAGCTTGTTATCTTCCTTTGTGTTTAAGAGTAGGGACACAGGTGGAGGAGAGATGCTTGTAGGTCCTAACTTGTAGGTGGAGACATCCTAGCTTGGAGTTGGAGAAGCATCTTGGAGCTTGCAGGTTGCTTGGAGGACATTTGGAGGCTCTACCTTGGATTTGGAGGACTTTCTCCTTTCTACTTGTTAAACTGAGACAGTTAACCAAACCTTGGAAGACATGCTTAGGGCGTATGTGAGTGACAAGGCAAACACAATGGGAACGTTACCTACTATTGTTGGAGTTTGCCTACAATGATAAAAAGAATACATCTACAAAGATGAGTCCTTTCGAGCTAAATTATGGTTTTAGATTAGTTACTATTGGTATGCCTCATAAGACACCTAGTGCTATGGAATTTCTAACTCGCATGTAACAGATGTTGGAGTTAGCAAAGGAAAATGTAAAAGCGGCAGTGGATCGAGCAAAGACATATGCCGATCTGGATCGTACGCCAAGAGAGTTCGAGGAAGGAGACATGGTGTTTCTCAAATTCCAAAAGGACTTGACAACCCTGAAGACAGGGAAGTTTTATAAGTTGTCACCTACATACTGTGGACCTTGGAAAATTGTTAAAAAGATTAATAGCGTTGCTGATGAATTGGATTTGCCTGTTGGTTGTAAGGTTCATCCTGTTTTTCATGTTTCATGCTTAAAGAAGGTTTTACATGACGGTGATAACTTGTTGGTTGATGGCCTTGTATTGTTTCAGGAGCATGGGGAGGTGATGCATGGACCAACGAGAGTATTGGACCAGAGGCAGAGACGGTTGCGGAATCGTTTGCTCCGTGAGTACTTGGTTGCATGGCACGGACGACCTCTCAATGATGCTACCTGGGAGACCGCGCATGGGTTGCATGCACAGTATCCAGACTTTGTTGTCGAGGACGATGTCATCTGAGGAGGGAAGGGATGTCACATGTACTTTGAATTCCTTGCCCAATGTAAATTGTAAATCGTAATTATTAAATCGTAAATGGCTAAGTCACCGGCCTATGGAGACAATTGTAAATTGCAATGTAAATATCTGTTATAGTGACTAATTCCGAGATGGCCTAGGGGGTACTGGGTCTCATGAGAGTCTACTAGACTGACCTCCTAAAAAGTAGGAAGGTTTGACCGGTCAAAATGACACGCGTCATATGCTCACTGGGACACTTGGTCCCAGGCATGAGTGACACTTGTCAGACGATCAATGGACAGGTCAACAGAACGTGTTATATGCTCAATGGGACACTTGGTCCAATGCAGGAGTGACACATGTCAAATTGTCCACCTACTAGCTTGCCTATGTGTCAAGGTACTGTCAAGTGGCAAGTGCTGACTGTGCATGGAGTTTGCCATGGGTCGACGTTAGGATGTGTCAAGGCTAAGGGGTGCTTGAGGGGGTATAGTGTGCGCCAAGCTTGCCAGGCATTCTCTATCGTATTCCTATGCAGCTATGGTTGGGAGGAGACTTGTGGCAGAGCTCTCATGTTTGCTTGTTGATCTATGTACATTTGCTTGAGATTAATAAAGTGACGAGTTTGATAGATAATTGTGTATTTACTTAGGGTTTGTGAGCTTATGTGTAACACATGTGCCCTGAATTCTATGTTATATGAAAATTGGTAGTGTAACTGTTAACTAACTTATGTCCTCAGACATTCTCTCATTACTTGTGCCTATATTTTGATGGTCATCTATACTTTCTATGCCTACCAGATTTCTCAAGAGATTGAAACAAGATTTCAGTAATCCTTTTTTCACGATATCAGCTGCCATCTTGATGGTAGGAAAAAATTGCACCGTTAGTTGATTCTCTTGAACTAGGTCTGGGACAAAATGATAGTAGATACCTATGTGCTTGCTTTTGCTGGTGTTGCATTGATTTAACACAACATATTTGTCACACCACTCAGCACCTTTCATCTGTATGCCAAAAAGCATTTTGAATTTAACACAAAATTATATGGAACTATTGCAAAGCACTTACAAGGATAAAATAGGAGTTAGCAACCACTTGTCAGCTTCAAATGTTGAAGCATTTTCAAACTCAGCCATCTCAACTGAATCTCCAATGTACCTATTAGACCAAATGGCGACCAATTCAAAGCCTGCAGAAAAAGTAGCCAAATAGCAGCTTGTTACTTATAGCACCTACTTTTCAAAACTCGATGTGCATACAATAGAAAAAGTTCAACTTGAAAGTGCAAAAAAATCAAGAGTCTCATAAGAATTCCCTGCCTTCATTCTACAGAAAAAAGGAGTCCCCTTCTTCTGACTTTCTTGATAACAAAAAATTTCTTGCTCTTGCAAGGTGATTGCAGAAAATGTGTTGATTCTTCACAACTATAGAGATTATGTGCTGGAGTCAATACTAGAATACACAAACCATATAACAACCATGGTTACCAATGGCCAAAAATAAAGCAGGTATGAAAGGAAACAAGATAAACTTGATGTAAGACAATTGTATCTAGCTAGTCACCTAGAATCAGCTAACTCTACTTCTCATACATCCATGATAATAGGCAGAGGACATTAATAAGTTTATTGTCAACAGTATAACTTTATGCTATGATTGGACTTTGCTAAGTTGGAGATACACCTTTGTTGCAATCCAGATCTGGGTTGGCTTTAGATTGGAATGTTGGTGATCATTATGTGCTAGAGTGACTACTATAGTACAATCACAGAGCGTTTAACAAACATTGTCACCGATGGCAAACGGTGAAGCGTATGTGAAAAGAAACAGGTTAAACTCAGTATGAGACAATATTACCTTATTAATCTTTTACGATCAGCCAGCTCTACTCTTCATAGGTACATGATAATGAGAAAGTATTTTGTCAGCAATACTCTTTTATGCTATGACTGAACTTTGCTAGAAGTACTCGAGTAGTGCCTTATTTAGAAGCTTCACTTCTAGAAGCTTGTCTCTTCAAACCAACAGGTGATGAGAATAGGTTTCCTCCCTGCCGTAGGTCACTCTTGAGGCCGTCTAAGTGCCTTTGTTGTCCTTGGGTTCTTAAACAGATTCCTAACCAATCAACTTAATAGATCTCTCAACAGCTGTTTCCTATTCTTACTAGAAAAACTTCAGCTTTTGTATGGTGGAACATATCTTCAGTAGCTATTTAATGATGAACAGATTGAAAAGCAGAGTCTCAGTTTATTGATCTCTTTACAAAGTACAATGGTAAGACCCTAAGAGAGTATCATTGCAAGTCTCCTCCCACAACCCTTACTACATAGAAATAAATAAGAAATGACTCTCAAAAGGATCACATATCAAACAACTCAAGCACCCAATAATCCTAACACTGGACACATGATGGCGCATGTAAAACAACCACCAGCACTTGCCACTTGGTAGGACCTTGACACACAAACAAGTATGCAGAAGTTCCTCAACCATCAAACCATTGTCACTCATGTATTGAACCAATTGTACCACGTGGCATATAGCATGAATCACTTCAATCAGTCAACTCCTACATTTTCAGAGATGAGTCCATAACAAGATTATGAACACAATCCACACCACCACGGTCACCATCAGCCAGAACAGCAGGTCCATCATCTACAGGAGAGGCTTTTCCATGAGGGGAGTCAATTGGGGGAGGGCGGTTCAGCAAAGGGGACAATTCCTATGGCAAGTATGGGAGGTGCCGAGGAGAGAGCATAGAGTGGAGCACATGCACGGCCTAGAGCCAGCAGGCCACAACCACATGCAACTACACAGGACAGGGCGGGTAGATATCAACAGACCACAATGGCTGCAGGGTGGCAGCGGACACACCATGAGGCAGCCACTAGACTTACACGCCAGTTTTTTTATAGTGGTTACCTTGCATTTTCCTTGGCCGACACCACTATCATCTGTGACGTGATGAGGGAGATTGCAGCTTAAGATGCCACTTGGAGACCCCCCACACGCGAGGCTCTTCATACTTGCCATTTGAGAGAGGAGCATGCATGCATGACGAGAGAGCTCAGCCCCTACGACATGCATGGGCCACATATGGTTGCTCTATTCTATCAGATGGGTGGACTGATATTAGGCACAGGCCTATTATCAACATCCTGGTTTAGTGTCCGCTGGGTACAGTATTTCTCAGGGCTGTGGATGCCTCTCAAGATGGCGGTGTTGAGTCTGGAGAGTTCATCTATGAGCATATACGTGCAGTAGTCATTGAGGTGGGGGCATAGCATTTGGTGCAAGTGGTCACCGACAATGCCAGCAATTGTGGTGAGCTCTTGGAGAGGGACTACCCTGCAATAGTATGGACCCCGTGTGCAGCACACTACATCGATCTTTTGATGCATGACATACGAGGCCTCCCCTGGGTTTCCACCATCACATCCAGTACCATCTTCTTGGTCACATTTGTAACCAGGAAGAAGAGGGCCCTTGCCATGTTCAGGACATATAGCCCGCTAGATCTGAAGAAGCTAGCACCGACATGATTTGCCTACCACTTCGTCATGCTGGAGCGATTGCTTCAAGTTCGACCTGCATTGCGCCAGATGGCAACCAGCCCTGAGTTCACACAGTGGCACCGTAGCTGCGAGCCAACTGAACTTAGGTTTCAGAGGATTATTTTTGGAGATGATTTATGGTGACAGGCTAAGCAGTTGGCAGAGGTCCTACAGACAGTGTACCATGTGCTGAGGTTGGTGGATTGAGAGGGTTCCACACTTGGCCTCATTCACAAGTTTATGGATAGGATCAGGGAGACCCTTCAGCGACCATTTTTTGATCAGCACATGTACACCTTTTTTGTAATACGTTTGGTGCATTTGATTTGTGAAAGCTTTTAGCATTGTTGAATTGTTTTTTCCTACAATGCAATGATTTCTTTTTTGGTTTCTATAGGATGTCAGCTATCCGAGAGGTGGAATTTCTTCCACAAGCCCATACACGTAGTTGCTCATTTGCTTCACCCTATGTGGGCTACTAGGGCCATACGCACAAATGCCGAGCTTGTGGACGGCTGGAGGACATACACACAAAATGTGTATCTAGGGCAGAGTTGTCCCGCAAGCACTTGTTTAATTGTGAACAATTTACTTGTGGCATGTGCTTTTTGATGACCCGTTCATTTCAAGAATCTGACAATGTCCCGTCTTATTGCAAGTCATGGCTCTTGTCGCGCAAGATTGAGAGAAAAATGCTAGATTATGAGTGCAGACAAGGATGTTTCATTGGATCTCTCAGTGAGTACAAGTTTTTGCTAGGGCCGTTCACATGGTCGGGTGTGGTGGGCAAATCCGCCCCTAATATCACTGCTCTTGCCACTCGCATCCTTGCTCAACATTATTCTACTTCGGCTTGTGAGCGGAAATGGAGCACTTGGTCTCGTATGCACAAAAAGAGATGCAACAAGCTCGACGTTCCCTAGCTAAACAAATTGGTTTAATACACCACCAACTTGAGGCTAGTCAGGCACATGCAGAGAGATGGTACACCTAGGTAGGTGAATCCCGAGGAGTGCCTTAGATCCTTGGATACTGCAACAGGCCACGCACACATAGAGGTTGCGGCTGATGATAAGATATTTTCAAAATATCATCGGGAGCTGACACGTCATTATAGGAGCCAACGCAGGACCACTAGATCCATGGCCAGGGCCGATGCAGAGGATGCAGGACAGGAGGGTGGGGATGAGGTTGAGGGGGGATTGGATGATGATGAGGATGAGGAGGATGAGGCCTTGGATGACGAGATTGAGATTGGAGATGATGTGGGGTGGGTGGATCCAGATGCCAAGACACAGGTCGAGCCTGCATCACCTGTACGCAAAGGAGGGGTGATTGATGGATTTACATGTCGAGCCAAAGACAGCAGCATCACATGCAGAGGGAGTAGCGACCCGACGAGGCCCTGGTAGACCTAGAGGCAGAGGTGGAGGCAGAGGCAGAGGTTCAAGGACACAGCCGCACATTCCTGAGGAGGATACCTTATCTTCCTACTTGTCTACTAGTGATAGTGATGAGGAGGAATCCCCATTTGACCATGATGCATCTGAGTCATAGAGATTCATCGGTCTATGAGTCTATTGTCCATTTTCCATCTATCATACTCATGTACTTGGCCATTGGCCCACTCATTTATATTAGAGCTTTATAGTTTATGATATCAAACATTTTGATCATTCTCATGAGGCATGTGTGGAATGTGGATCAGTTGCCATTTTTTTGTATCATATACACTTAGCACTGTAGTACACACTATGTGATTGCCTTTCAGCTTTCAAGTTTCAGTTTTAACTTTTGGTATGCAACATGTTCAGTTAGTAAGTAGATAAATTGTTTGCACATTTGCAATGTGTTTGTAATTTTTTTTACAGGGCTATATGTTGTTTTTCCCCACTCCACACATTTCCAAAAGAATGGACGCTCCTAGACCACTGCATTTCGGAACGGGACACATCTATGGATATAGACAAAGAAGCACTTCATATTCCAGTGTCCTATCTATAAACACCTCCTCTTTCCACAATGTCATCGACATCTTACATCCACACCTTCGTCATCTCAACTAAAAATATTTCTATTTCATCTGCAACATCTAGTCTAGCATCACTATGTACGTTTCATTAATGTAATTCTCTTTTCAGAGTAGAGTTAGAATTTATGTATTTCTATGTCTTTTTTGTTGTTTGGAGACGTTTCACATGCTCCCTTATTACTACACGTTTGAGATGTCCTTCTTCAACCTATATGCCTTTTGGCATTAAAAGACATTATTAAAGCTTTCTTTCTCTCAAAAAAGTAAGTGTTTGCATTGATGTTTCACAATTATCTATAAAATACATGCAACCATTCCAAGGCAGGCCCAACACCAATCCCAACAAATAAAACTTTCGATAAGATCAATCACAGGGAAAATCCACACATAACAACTTTGACAACCAAGAGTTCAAATCGTACCTTTTACAGGATCTTCTGCAGAATGCCACTCCGCCCAAGGGCATTCTTCATCCCATTGAATATTATCCATCGGGTCTACTTCAGTATCCTCACTTTGTTCGGCTTTAGGAGAGCCACTTTCCACATCTCGAACATATTCGAACCCCGGCATTGGTGTTCCATAAGTCAGCTTCATTGTGAACCCGAACCTAGTGGATGGATTTTCTGAACTGTGGTGTGACGTAAAAGCCTTAAACAAACCCAGCTTGCCAAGTCACTCTCAAATGATACAGTACAAGTCTAGTGCTTTTTAAATTTAAAAAATTCAAATCTAAAGATTCACGTGAAAAGGTGTAGGTCACACAATTGTTTCTTCACATATCCACAACTTACAAAAGGGTCATAAGGTTAATAAGCTTCGGAGTTCAACGGCTGCATTGAAATGAAACATGGAAAGACAACATGCATCATAAAACATCCACTTAAACACGTTAAATTTTTGTCTTATCCTATGCAGTGTCAGCTGGAGGGGCCTTTGAATGATCCACTTCTTTGGGTACTCCCATCTCTTCAGTAAAGGGGGTACAAAGTTGTGAAGAGAAAAAGGAAGGTTGAACAAATGGTCAACATTCTGATGCCCCCAATATCTGACTTAGTATGAATCAGCAATAAGTCTTAAGAACTTCTTAGCTGCACAGTTCCATCAGGGTTGCATCAGTTTTCTCATTTCTAAACCAGTAACTCAAAAAAATCAAACAGCTCCACAGCATTTAGATTTAATCCAGACTCCTGTTGACAAGAAACAAATTTCAAGCTCACCTTTAAAAATCATGTTGAGTAGGATACCTTAGGCCTATTCAGAATGATTCTAGAAGTAGATATTCATTGGTGTCTAAAATAAATGATATGGAGTCTTTCCAAACCACAGAACTTTCTCGTGTCTGTTGGTAAGCCCACCCAGGTGTTATTGATGCAGGCAAGAAAACCTTGCACATAGAGAATGGGACTTGAGCATTTTCATGAAAACTAGTATGTATCATTGTGTCCCTGTGTGTATGATTGGAGAGAGAGAGAGAGAGAGAGAGAGAGAGAGAGAAAGAAAGCTTTATTAATGTCTTTTCCATGCCAAAAGGCATATAAGACTAAGGAAATACAATTCAAGTATGTGGTAACCGTGGAGCGTATAAACGACTCCAAAAACTGTAATAAAGAAAAAAAGAAACATCTAGTGCAAGTTAAGATAACTACATGAATGATAATGTCTGTGCATGGTAGTCAAATGTATCCATGTCAAGATGCCAGGTCTGTACTGGGGCTGTAGAAGGATGTAATGCGAGCTGTAGCATGAGGAAGTGCAGGAGCCCGCTGACGTCGCCTGTGAGCAGGACCATGTATAGTGTCTCTGTGTAAGAGGTCTAGTAGGGCATGTAACTCTCGTGACCGCCTGAGGCTAGGTGGTGCGTCGTCTCTGCATCCTAGGTCTGAGAATGTCGTCGCAATCGTTGTCAGTCATGTCTACATCAGGGCGCATCCGAGATAGCATGAGAACCTGCAGTCGTGAAATACTGGCCCAATCCAAAGATGTAAGACCCGCACACCATACCTCTGCTGCATATAGGGCTGCGGGAGTAACGAGAGTATCAAAAAGGTGACATTTACTCGGGGCATCCCGAATAAACCGTCTGAAACAGAAGCGCTCTAACTGGACAAGGGAGGCGTGACCCTTCCCAAGTCTGCCGGAGGCTGCCTGTCGCATGCCAAACATAGGGCCTGTAAAAAGCACGCCAAGGTAAGTGTAAGAAGATACGACCTCCAAGGGCTGCCCATCAAAGATGAGTTCATGGCGCTGCATAAAAGCTCTCGATGTGTTGAAAACCATAACTTTGGTTTTCAATATGTTAACCCCCAATCCCCATCTACTGCAGAAGGCATGAAGACTGTCTAGTTGTCGCTGTAATCCCTCTCTGGAAGAAGCTAAGAGGACCACGTCATCTGCATATAAAAGTATAGCAATCAAGATGCTCCCAAGCCTGCAACCTGTGCCACCGCATCCCTCAATAACTCTCTCAAGCTCGTCAATATATAGTCCAAACAAGGTTGGGGATAGAGAACAACCCTATTTCACGCCAATAGTGCTCCAGATGTGGTCTGAGATGCCGGTATCACTCCGAAAACAGCCAAGGACTCTCTCATATAGTGCCATCACTGCCAAGATCATGTCAGTAGAAAAACCAAGATCACGTAGACGCTGAATGAGAAGGGATCGTGGAATAGAGTCGAAGGCTTTCCTGAAGTCAACAAAACAATCGTAGACCCGTTCTCTTCTGTGTCTAGCCTCCTCAATAATGGCCCGAAGGGTGAAGATATGATCTGTCGTGGAGTAGTGTGCTCTGAAACCTGCCTGGCCCAATGCATGTAAACTCCTAGACGTTGCCTCAGAACTGACTGCTGACTGGAGGATGGTGCCATATAACTTAGCAATGATGTGTCCAATCATAATGCTGCGATAGTTACCAAGGTCCATGGGGTCATCAGTTTTATGAATGGGGTGGATGATGTTGGTGCACCAAGAGGAAGGGAAGCCGGAGACAACTGCTTGATTAAGCAAAGTGGCTAGGATCAGTGAAAGTGTATCTGCAGCATGGATTAATAGTTTGGATTCAAGGTCGTCAATATCATGGGTGCGACGGGTTTTCAGTCTTTTGATGGCGGTCAGGACCATGTCC
Source organism: Diphasiastrum complanatum (assembly GCA_029204225.1). Taxonomy (NCBI): domain Eukaryota; kingdom Viridiplantae; phylum Streptophyta; class Lycopodiopsida; order Lycopodiales; family Lycopodiaceae; genus Diphasiastrum; species Diphasiastrum complanatum. The sequence continues at coordinate 41,320,488 of CM055092.1, read as the reverse complement.
CGGGTGAAGAAAGTGAAAGTAGTCGTTCGGGGAGAAATGGAGATGGGTGTGTCCGCGGGTACAGTATATAAGGTAGTGGCATATGTAGTCCAGGTATGGAGGTCAGTGAGGGGAGGAGGTGGGGTACGGGGGATGAATTCTCTCCAGAAGGCATCGGAGGAGGAACTGCAAAGGGAATCGACTAAGCTTTTCCCTTTTTGAGTTTCATACGTCCGTTTCTTCCGTCGGAGGGCATAATGGAAAGATCGACGAGCAGCAGGAAGAAGGTGTATATTATGCAATCTAGCTTGGGTGACTTGGAGATGGAGGATACGACACTCGGCGTCAAACCAGGGAGGTCCGATAGGGTGTGACGGAGTGGGTGGGCGTTGATGTGGTTTGGAGGGAAAGGAAAATGATGCAGCGGTATGTAGTGACGTGGTAAGGAAGATAGCTTGTGTTTCCAACGACGTGTGGTGGGGAAAATGACAAAGAAATGAACTGACGGCTTCCTGGTATGTCTTGATGTGAGAGCGATCAAAGGTGTATTTGGGTGCACGAGAGATGGATGGAATAATGAGTGGTTGGGAAGTCGGGATGGAGCCGATACTGAAAGATAGGAAGGAGTGATCGGAAAGGGTAGTGGGAAGAATGTGGAAATCAGATATAAGTGGGATAAAAGCCGGTGACCCCATGAGATAGTCGACAACATTGTGTCCGCCGCTATGTGGATGGCAAGTGAATCTGCTAGAATGTGGCCAGCAAGCCAAGCCATTGTAAATGGCCAACTCGTGAGCCTCACCCATCTGTAGAAGGTACTCTCCATAACTCGTGATAGGGCCCATCATATCCTCCGAGCTCCTAGTGATGCCAATGTCCTCACAATCAATAGCTCGTGTACGTAATATGTCATCAATGTCGTGGAAATCCACCTGTCTGGTAGCAGTCCTGGCATTAAAGTCTCCAGTGAGAAGGACATAACCCCGATCTGTAAATCTGACAATGTCTGCGGAGAGATCAGTATAAGGAGAGCCGGATCTGTCTGCAAAGGAGGAGGACTCTGGAGGGAAGTAGCAGGCAGCAATGAAGAGATCCTTATCCAAACCGATAGCTCGCCCAATGATATGAGCCCATATGTATCGTGCCTGTGCATCATGTCGAAGAAACTCTATAACTAGTTGTAGTGACTCTCGATAAAGACATGCAACTCCACCCGAACCTCTGCCACTCGTTGATCGAGTCTCTGTCCTATAAACTGAATCCCATCTGTAACCTGCAAATGTTAGAGACTATGGAGCCAAACCGCCCAACTAAACCTAGATCAAAAATTGGATCTAACCCCCAAGCCATGCCATGTGATAGCAAGAGTCTTTTTGGTCTGTCTTTCTTTATTAACACATGCGCTTATGAACTTTAATTAAGTGAACATAATCTGAAATCAGCTGCGCTAATGCCCTTGAGGGATTATTTCTCTTGAAGGTTGAAGTAATCAACGCCCAGTGCTAAAGGGGCCGACGAGGACAGCCAAACATGACGTAGTCCATAAAAAATAATATATCTCTGTCTGTGATGAAGTCGGTAAGATCTCCAGCCGTGGATGATGAGTGTATGCCATTACAGTTCCATATTCCAAGATGTAGGTGGTGTGGAGGGGGTCCCGGGATGCTCCCATGCCCGGGGACCCCAATTTCCTATAGGTTGTTTCCGGATGCAGTACCCTCGAGATACTGAACAACTCCATCACGATAAATCGCTCGTCTTCCGGTCGCTTTGGCGGTTTGGAGTGCTTGGCGTCTCTCTTCAACTTGGATATAGGTAAGGTCATCATCCATGAAGATTTTGGTGTCTCTCAATTTGGTTCTTTTCCGCAAGGCTGCCTTACGATATGTATGTGACGTGAAGCACAGGACCAAGGTAGCGGTGTCTTTTCTAGTACGCCATGCTGTATCCAAACCATCTGCATTGTGTCCTAGGGTAGTGCATAAAAATCTTTTTGCTTCGTCAATGGCATTTTGGGTGTCCACAATGCCTCGTACCCTAATATTGAGAGCCTTGGAATCTCAAAGTTTCTCTTCCGTAAGAGTAGCGGAAATGAATGATGAAAAAGGGGGAGACTTACTTCCGTCATCGGCTGTCCAAGGTGGATTGGTAGCTTTCTTCTTGGTGATGATAGAAGCCCATGTGTTGGTCGATTCTTTGTGTTGGTTCAGTCGTTGTTCCAGATCTTGAATCTTCATCTTTGTCTCTTCTTCTGGCTGGGAAGCATATTAATTTTCCATTTCGGTCCGGAGCTGTTGGTTCTCTGTGCGTAGGTGGATGATTTCCAGTTTTAGAGTTTGCACATCTGCCTTCAATTCTTTCAGTTGGTAGGGTAGGAAATTCTCGAAGGATTTGGAGGTGGTGTAGTCAACATGAGACAAGAAGGGGGTGTCTGGAGCAGCGTTGGTAGAGATGGGAGTCGAAGGGACAGAGGATGAGGGAGGGCTCGAGTGGGATTGCTGTTGCGCAGCAGTGGGGGCAGGTGTCTGTTGCGTAGCAGGAGGGACCTGTTGCTCAATAGCAGGATGGCATGTTGAGGGGGAGTGCAGAGGAGGGGCAGCAGGTGGCAGGACAGGGCAGCAGGTGGGGCGGAGGAGGGCGGAGCAGCAGATGGGTAGGGCAGGGCATTAGGTGGAGCAGAAGAGGGTGAATGGGCAACAGGTGGAGCGGAAGAAGGGGGCAGATCAGCAGATGGGTAGGGCAATTGGTGTTGGTGGGCAGCAGATGGAGCGGAGGATGGGTGGGCAGCAGATGGAGCGGAGGGAGATGGAGCGGAGGAGGGGGGCGAAGCAGCAGGTGGAGCGGAGGAGGGGGCGGAGGGGGGCGGAGCAGTAGGTGGAGCGGCAGTAGGTGCGGATGGGGGTGGGGTAGAGGGTGATATAGGGGGTCGGGGAGGAGTGGGGGAGCAAGGGCTCCCCCTGGTTTTACGTGCCATGGAGGTGGGAGAGGAGGGCGAGAGAGGGGGGGGGGGGGGGGGGGGAGGGATCAGCGATGGACAGTCAGCATCGCTGAGAGAGAGAGAGAGAAAGAAAGCTTCATTAATGTCTTTTCCATGCCAAAAGGCATATAAGACTGAAGAGGTAGTACAGTAAATGGAACTCGGATGGGGGAGTGCCGTCAACCGAAAACTTAGACTAAAACTAAAATGTAAAAAGTAAATCATTGTGTAAAGAAAGCTCATCTCTCACGCGGGAGAGGAAATAAATGGACGTAGCTCAAAACATCTCTCACGTAGGAGAGGGAGAAGTATCTGCGATTTTAAGTTCTGCAATTTTAACCAAGACTGGGCGTCCGTCTCGAAAGAGAGTCCAGAAACCATTGGCCTTAGCATCTGCAATAGTTTTCTTTCTCTCAATCCATTGAATGGGCGTCTAGTCTTCATCCATAAAAATAGTAGACCCCTTCAGGCAGCCTCTTTTACGCAAAACCTTTTGACGAAGCAAAGCATCCTTGAATCGCAGAAACACTGTGGTGGGTTGGAACTTACCCACCCAAGCAGCAGATATGACATCCTCTGTGAGACCAAAGGTGGAATGAATGAAAGCATTTGCCTCAGCCACGAGGTCCTTACCCGCACTGACAAATCCGTAGTGGTCGAGGTGTGTCTGTGTATCTGCCTGTCTCAATAGCAAGCTGGTGAGAAGAGACCCTAAACTGACCAAGACGGTAACGCAGGCCGAAAGATAACGTCTAAGACAAATAACCCGGTCGAATGGGAAGCCCGGAAACATCCAGCTGAAGAAGATGAGTGTGATAAAAATGAAGCTTGACTCGTGCTGGATTTGGGTGAGACCACACTGTGCTGATGTAAGCTCTGTAAATCTGCTGGCGGATATATGCGTGTGTCCCGTTCGGGAGATCAGATATAGATAAACCCCACCTACTCAAAAGGTCAGAAACACACTGAAACCATGAGGACTTAGCCTGCTGACTAGCTAGAGTGTGAGAGGATGTGAAAGCTGTAGCAACATATCTGGATGAATCAAGCTCCGAGACTCTATGAATGAATGTGATAATCCGAAATATAGCCTCGACAATCAGTGGTGGTGAGGCAAACTCTGCCAGTATGATATCATGGGAAACTGACTGCTTCGCACGGATCATCCGGCTAAGCATAAGGATCTGCAAACGTGAAATATCACTCCAAGTATCTCTGGACAAGCCAGGACACCATGTCTCTGCTGAATATGGAGCCACCGGAGAGACTGTGGCAGAAAAAAGGCGACAGCATGTATCAGGATCATGTACATAGTAAATAGAGGAAAACCTCTCCATCTGGACAAGAGCAGAGTGCCCCTTGCGGAGCCTACATAGTGCAACTGGTCTAAAAGTGAGCAATGGACCAGTAAAAAGGACACCTAAGTAAGCATAAGAGGCTACTATCTCCAATGGAAGCCCATCATAGTAGAACACTGTGTCTCTCATATGCTGTCGATTGGTGTTGAACACCATGACCTTAGTCTTACCAATGTTCACCATCAAACCCCATGTCTGGCAGAAAGTATATAAAGCATCAAGGTGTTGTTGAAGCCCAGATGCGGATCTCGATAGAAGTATCACGTCATCCGCATACAGTAGAATAGGCATAATCATATCTGCTAACGGACAGCCATCTCCACCCTCCTCCCTAATAATCCGCTCAAGATCATCAATATAGAGAGCAAAGAGAGTAGGGGACAAAGGACATCCCTGCTTAACTCCCACTGTACTATGAATGTAAGAGGACCATCCATCACCATCTCGAAAACGGGCCAACACTCTCTCATACAATGTGATGATAGCAGCAATGATCTCCTGAGAAAAGCCAAGCGATGCTAAGCACTGGAGTAAAAGGTGTCTTGGAACAGAATCAAAGGCTTTGCGGAAATCCACAAAGCAACAATAAACCCTCTGCTTCCTGAACTTAGCCTCCTCAATAATGCATCTCAAGATAAATATCTGGTCAAGGACTGGAGATAAGCTGTCTTTTTTTTCAGAGTCGCTTTGTGATATTCTCTTTGTTTCAAGGCTAGGGTGTGAGGAGAGTGGTATCTAGCGTATACAACTTTATGCAATGAGAAGCACTCGGTATCATACCATTTGTTGTGAGTGCGTTTATGCGAAGGAAAGGTTTTAGTATTGGCAGATTGCAAAAGAGACTGAGATAAAAAGATAGCTTGTTGGTCAACTGAGGAGGTGAAGGGGAAGTCTTGGAGAGAGAGAGAGAGAGAGAGAGAGAGAGAGAGAGAGAGAGAGAGAGAGAAAGCTGAGAGAGAGAGAGAGAGAGAGAGAGATTACCACTTTTGACATGAACAAATCATATAGGCCTTCTAGGTGCATAAGTTTGACTGGAACTTGGGTGCATAATCTATCAGCATCAAATCTTGTTGAAAATGAGCTGATTGTGCCTTGAATTCCAGTATAAGCTTTACGTGTTGGATCATGCACTGGCACAAAGACTGGCCACATGCTGCAAAGGAAAAAAAAAAGACAACTGAACTGTGTTTCTTTGCAGTGCAATGATTAGACTCATCATCAAGTAACTAATAAAAACATTGATAACCAATGAATATTGTCTTGGTGTTTGCGAGATCCAACTTCTTTCTTAGTTCTTTGGGCTAATGTATGAAGGCAACACATCCAAAACTCTCAAATCTTTTAAGAATGGCTTGACACTAGTCCATAATTCATGAGGAATTGTCTCCTTCAATGCCTTTGTCGTGCATCTATTTTGTATATAAGCAACAATGGACAGTCTCAGCCCAAAAATATTAGGCAGTTACAAATATGAAAGCATAGGTCAGGCACATTAAGTTGTCTGAAGCATTTAAATGCTTCTGATTTCTGCTTCAAAAACATTACTATTGTTCTTGAAATATCATCTATGAAGGTGATAGGCTTGCTAAAAATGTAGTTCTCACAATGAGTACAAGATTTCAAATAAAAAAAAAATCCCAAGTCATCAACCAAATTCTTGGACTTCAAAGAATGAATGCTCGTGTTTCAAATGCCCTAACCTACAATGCCACAATGTATTTCTATCCACAAAGGTCGAGACAGCAAGAGCTTCAGATTTTTTCAAATAACAATGACTCAATTTGTACAAGAAACCATTTCTAGTACCTACAACAAGAACATCTTGAGAGTCATTGGTTATGACACAGTGAATATTCTCAAAGAATCCACTCGAGTTGTGTAGTTTTCATACATCCAAAACAAAATGGCAAGTCAGTTCGGAATGAATATCGATATTGCTTTCATGCCACACAAACATATTAAGAAAACGGTGCATTTAATCCGGTTTTCAGTAGCCGTCCTACTACCTGCATAGTCATAGGAAAGCTTGTGGCCAAGATCGGTGATTCGACCATCTTAGAAATTCAGCTTGACAGTGCCTTCACCACCTATTTGGTGGGAGCTACTATCACCTAGATGTACATATTTACATTCTTCATATATGCTGAATATATCAAACCAATCTATTTTACTAGTCATGTGTTGTGTGAATCTAGAGTCTAAGTACCAATCATCTAAAGCTAAAGAACCTTGGGTTTCTACCATAAATGCATTTTGTTTTTCTTCATATTTTTGTTCATTGCTTTCTTCAAAAATAGCATTAGCCTACTGTGAATTCTCTCTTTTCAAAATTCGACCATCCTTGAACATACGGCCCTTTTTCTTGCAATAATAGCAATAGATTTGAGATTTGGATTGTGATTTTCAAGAGCTAGTTTCAGCATCAAAATTTTATTATTCTGATTATACTGACATTGCTGCCTTGGAGTCATATTTTTCTACTTTGAAACATCTTTCCCTTTCTTTGAAAAAAAGGCTAAAGCCTTTTCTGAGACGAAAGATCCATTCCTTCTAGACTCTTCTTGAAGTAACATTGAAATGACTTTTGACAATGTCAAGTCTGATTATGTTGTCACAATCATAGTCCAATGGTCATAACTGTCAGGCAGGCTAGACAACAAAGCCATGACAACATCAATAGCAGCCCCTTGTTCAAGCAAAGCCTTAAAGTCATTTCTATTTTCTGACATACTAGCTGAATCATATATCTTGAAAGAGAAAAATCTTTTCCTCAGAAGTGACATCTTTATTTTCATAAAGATTGTTTATTATATCCCATGCTTCCTTGTAGTCTTGGCGAGGCAGATCTTAGTGTCTTCAAATATAACGCAATGGAGGCCTTCCATCCCTTTGCTTCAATTTAGTACTAGCAGCAACATCCACTTGTGGTTTCAGGTCAATGTCATCAACCACTTCCCATAAGCTCTTTGCCAAAAAAATTATTTTGATTTTGAATCTCCACGTCTAGAGATTGTTTCCATTAAATTCCTCTATCAAAAAAATATATGAGTTAGGTTTCATGTTTGAAAATAACACACTATGATTGACCTCGTATAGAACAAAGAGAATGAATCCTAATCAGATCTGAAACATTGACAAACAAATGAGAATGTTAGAATCTATGGCTAATAGACAGTATAATCGAAGATCTAGTGTGTTCCTAGTCAGACTGACTCTAATACCTTGCAGAACAACCATCAAATATCAAATCGGACATATTGTTGTCCTACTATCGAGATCAATGCTATCATAAATGAAGAAACAACAAACGATTCACAATCCATTATCCATCCAAGAACTGATAGGAACTAATCAAAATAACAGAAACATATTCGAAAACTGATATACTGATATTCACTTCAACCAATGTCTCATAGCAAAAATGCACACAAACATCAAATATCAAATGGTTGACAAGAGACAAATTACAAAACAAAACTTCATTTTATCAAGAAGAACTTCTCATCGAATACAAATGTGCATCCCTCTGCGTGTATTTCACTTGTTGTCCGCACTATATATAATATACACATCATATTTGCATAGGCCGTTCTGGAACATGGTCTGGAACACGTTTCGGTATTTTGGCCTGAAACATCATTTTGTTTTTTGTTTTTTGTAATATAGGTCTCAAAAAACAGCATTTTTCACGGGGAATTTGATGGTAACTTTTCCAAACTTATTTATGCACAATTGCCTCAATCCGACATGCATTAACAAATTTGCACTCTCTCTACCTCTCCAAAGCACACTGCCCATATGCAAAAAGAATTGGCAAAATAATGCAAAAAATATCTGCATTCCGGACAGCATTCCATTGTCTGGAACGTGGATGCAGCAAAACGCATTCCGCCACACCTATGATGTGTGTGTGTGTGTGTGTGTGTGTGTGTGTGTGTGTGTGTGTGTGTGTGTGTGTAGATACACATCATTGTTCCAGCAAATTGCGATTCATGAAACCCAGTGAATTGCAATTCACACATGATAATAGTTGTTGTCTGTCCAAAAAAATATTGTTGAAAAACCAAAATTCGTGCTCATTCGGCTGAGCACACATGCGCATGTGCGCGCGCGCGAGAGAGAGAGAGAGAGAGAGAGAGAGAGAGAGAGAGAGACCGGGGGGGGGGGGGGGGGGGGGGAGGTGGATTACAGCGATTGAAGATTTGGCGAGCATCTACTCGATAATCTGGAGGTCCGAGGCACTATGCACAATTTCTATGATTTCTATTAAGCAAATATATAAATGATTTCTATCAAGCCTATTTGTTGATCAAGCATAACCTAAAAAGTTGTACGAGATATGGTTTAGGGGGAGAGGGGGAAGTTACGAATAGAGCCACAGCTGATCTAGAGCTAAGCTATGAAAGCATCACATAAGCAAGACTTAAGCTATGAAAGCAGCACATAAGCAAGACTTAACCCTAAAAAGCAGGAAAGAGAGAGATTAAGGAGACTAAAGAGAGAGATCAATATCATCAGCTGAATAACAAATGACACAGTTTCCCTACTTATAGCCAAGAGGAAGCCCTAAAAGGAAGCTTCCGGTGGCTAGGGCCCAACTGGGAGGGAAAATAGTGCGCCCTCCAAAAAGGCCCCCACTCTCCAGTAATATGTCCAAATGGCCTAATAATGAGTAATAAGGCCAAAGGCCAACCATATAGTCTAAGTGTCACTAATGAATAAAAAAGGGCCCAAGGCCTGCTTATGCATAAAGTAAAGTAAATGTAAATGGACACGGCGAATGTAAGTGCATCAACAGCTAGAACAACATCTGATGTAGAGGAATCAACAAGTGCAGCAAGAGCACGAGCCTGATCCGCAAGTGATGGTGTATGATAAAAGACATCAATAGACTCCCATGTGGCCTCCTCAATAGGACGACCATCCCACTGGACCAGTAACTGAATCTGCCGGCGGCGTCGACTATGGTATAGAAACTATAATATAGCAGTAGGTAAAAATGGAAATAACTCTGGAGTAGTAGGAAACTCGGCATCACAAGGAGTGTCATCCTCCATAGCAGCACGTAATAAACTGACATGGAATACATCACAGGCGCATGTGGAAGCAGGAAGCTGTAAGCGATATGTAACTGGACTAACCTCCAAAATGCGATAAGGCCCATAATAACGTGGTGCAAGCTTATCAGTAGAAGCATGGCCCTGGACAAAATGATGACGTGCAAACCGTAGGAATAGATAAACCATATCTCCAAGCTGAAACTGAACATGGCGGCAGTGACGATCAACTGAGGTCTGATAACGCTGCTGAACATGCTGTAAATGAGAACTGGCCCGGGTAATAAGCTCTCGAGCACCTGATAGAAAAGATGCAAGGGTGACAGGTGTATCCTCAGGAGGGAGAGGAATGCCAGCTAAAAGAGGTGCATAGCCATGAGATAATAAAAATGGTGAGACACCTGTGCTGGTACTAACAGAGCTATTATAGCTATACTCTGCTAAACATAAATACTGATCCCAATCCTTCCCAGAAGGAGTAACAAAATGGCGTAAATAATCCTCAAGGATCTTGTTAAGGACCTCAGACTGCCCATCAGAAGTAGAATGATCAAGCAGCAACCAGGAATGCCAAGGTATCCGTAATGCCCAAGATAGTAGAGGATCAGCCCAAAAGATAGGGACATCATACCAAGATATTCAAAAAGCCCAAGAAGGTAGAACTGCATCAGCAACAGGAAGCCAATAAGGAGACTGGAAAAGAGATGGACACTCATCGCGAATAGCCGCATCATACACGTAACCATCAACCATATGTGCAAACTCAGTGATATAGGTGCCCCAAGAAAAGATAGCAGCATCAATGGTCCACCACCAGGCTGACTAATAGAAGAAGATGGAAATCCAAATGGAGGGGGAGTCCCAAATGAAGGAAAGACGGGAGCTTTTCCAGGACGAGCGGACTCTTGTCGTCACCCCAAATTAGTCTATTAAAACCAATATTATCACAACTAAGAAAGGGCAGCAATCAACAAATGGAAAACGTGAAAATGAAGGCTGTAAAAATGCGCTGGACAGTCGAGAGGGAAATGTCAAATTGGAATATCAAACAGAGTCAGAATTCCGTGAAATGTGGTTGAGGATGAGCGCTGGAGAGCCTTTTGATAAACTGTGAAAGATGGCTGGAAACGGATAAAATAATAGGCGAAAGTGACAAGTCGGAAGGGCTGGGGCAGCGATGAACAGGCTGCAAGATTTTGGCAATTTGGAATAGCAAATGATTACGGAAATGGGTGATTTTTGGATAAGAGGCTAAAGAGAGAGAGAGAGAGCTGAAGATCCAAGCTGAAAATGGGTGCTGGGCAGTAGCTAGTAAGATCCACAAATGTCCTGCAACATGATGGAAAAACCGCTGAAAATGGTGATGAAGTAGGGCGCTGGACAGCCTCCAAACAATCAGCAAAATGGACAGCAAATCGGTGGAGAAATCCGTCGAAGATGGCAAGGTAGTAGGGCGCTGCGCAGTAGCTACCAAAATCCGCACATAACCTGAAAAAAAAAATGGAGAAAACCGCTAAAAATGGTGATGAAGTAGGGCGCTGGACAGCCTCCAATCAAGCCACGAAATGGGCAGCAAATCGATGGAGAAAATCGACGAAAGTGACAAGGTAGTAGGGCGCTGGCCAGCCTCTACCAAATCTAGAAAAACGATGGAAATCTGATGAAAAAATCGACGAAAGTGATGGGTTAGTAAGGCGCTGGACAGCCTCTACTAAATCTGAAAAAACGATGGAAATCTGATGAAAAAATCGACAAAAGTCATGGGTTAGTAGGGCGCTGTAAATCTGAAAAAGTAGTGCACAGGAAAGTGCTCTAATACCAAGTTACGAATAGAGCCACAGCTGATCTAGAGCTAAGCTATGAAAGCATCACATAAGCAAGACTTAAGCTATGAAAGCAGCACATAAGCAAGACTTAACCCTAGAAAGCAGGAAAGAGAGAGATTAAGGAGACTAAAGAGAGAGATCAATATCATCAGCTGAATAACAAATGACACAGTTTCCCTACTTATAACCAAGAGGAAGCCCTAAAAGGAAGCTTCCGGTGGCTAGGGCCCAACTGGGAGGGAAAATAGTGCTCCCTCCAAGAAGGCCCCCACTCTCCAGTAACATGTCCAAATGGCCTAATAATGAGTAATAAGGCCAAAGGCCAACCATATAGTCTAAGTGTCACTAATGAATAAAAAAGGGCCCAAGGCCTGCTTATGCATAAAGTAAAGTAAATGTAAATGGACACGGCGAATGTGATGAGCCGAGTCCATAACTGGGAGAGAGAGAGAGAGAGAGAGAGACAGAGAGACAGAGAGAGATGCTATCGGGTTGAGAGAGAAAGAGAGAGAGAGAGAGAGAGAGAGAGAGAGAGAGAGAGAGAGAGAGAGAGAGACTGAAATAGATGTGATGCTATAAGAAACATGTGGGAGCATGTATACTGCTAACAGTCATGAGTGAGGTATGACACTATCATCTAGTCCTGTCCTGCTGGTGCTGATGGTATAGAAGGATGTAATACGGCCTGCGGCATGAAGGGCCACTGGTGTCTCTGACGTCGTTTGAGAGGATGAAGAGGTCTCCTCGTGATAGGTCGAGTAGCTCGTGCTGCAACATGGGTATGTGTGGGACGTTGTCTCTGGTCTCTGTGGGCAAGTAGGTCATCATCATCATCATCGTCACTGTCATCAAATCGTCCTCTCCTCCTAGAGAGGAAAGAAGTGATCTGAGGCTGAGACACCTGACTCGGCTGGGCTGTTTGATACAAATCTTGTCGTAGTATAAACATCTCTCGTATCATGAGTGCTGCGCATCGGGAATCCTCATAAGCTATGAGCGATCGTAAGGTGACAGGTGTGTCTCGGAACAAATAGTGATATCTCCCTCTGATCTCGTAATATATCGGGCACCTAAAGATAAAGTGCTCCTCTGCTCCTCTAAAGAGCATAATCAGTCTCAATAGCCAACTAATGTGATGATACGTGGAGCTGTCCCAATGTAAATCTGAGGCAATATGATAGTCTCGAGTCCAAATAATGCGGTAAGACCGGGAACCCTGCTATGTCAAGCTCAATAAAATGAGTCCAGTAGTAGCCGGGTTTAGTCTCAAGCTGTCGCCCCCAAGTACGGTCGAGATATGCCCGATATAAGATGCGCATGATATACTGATGAGTACCTGAGGGGAGCTCTGTAATGGAGATACCAAATGACTCAAGGAGGAAATGGGATGCTTGAGAGAACCACGATAGTCGATAACCCTGGTCATGAAGAAAGTGTGAGGAAACAAGTGTTGTCTGCGTATATCTCATATCCTCATCGGGCAGAGCCAAGATTCTCTGAATGTATGTGATAAGCTGGAACGCGGCATATATCTGAATGGGTGGAACGGCAAACTCTGCAAGAAGGATCTCATGTGGAACCGAGGGCTTCGCCCGAATCATACGAGCTAACATGGTGGTCTGCAATCGTGAAATGCTGGCCCAATGTGATGAAGGGAGGCCGGTACACCATGTCTCCGCTGCATATAAGGCTGTGGGGGTGACAATAGTATCAAAGAGTCTCCACTTACTGCGAGCATCTCGGATGAGCTTCCTGGAACAGAACCGCTCAAGCTGAACAAGAGAGGAATGCCCCTTCCCAAGTCGGGTGGTGGCAGCCTGCCGCATGCTGAAGGTAGGACCAGAAAAGAGTATCCCCAAATAGATAAAACAGGAAACTACCTCTAAGGCCTGTCCATCTAGGATGAGCGCCTGGCGCTGCATGAAGGCTCGAGAAGTGTTGAAGACTATGACCTTGGTCTTCGCAGTGTTCACCCCCAACCCCCATCTGGTACAAAATCCCTGTAAACAATCCAGCTGCCTCTGCAAACCCTCTCTGGTCGGGGATACTAGTACTACATCATCCGCATAAAGGAGAATAGCAATCAGAATGATGCCAAGTCTACAACCACCCCCACCACACTGTGAGATGACTCGCTCTAACTCATCAATATACAATCCAAAGAGAGCACCCCTGTTTCACTCCAATGGTGCTCCAAATGTGATCAGGTGGGCCACTGCTATGTCCGAAACATCCCAAGACCTTCTCATAAAGAGCCATCACTGCTAAAACAATATCTGTGGAGAAACCAAGGTCACGAAGTCTCTGAATGAGCAGGGAGCGTGGTACAGAATCGAAGGCTTTCCTGAAATCTACAAAACAGCAGTAAAGCCTCTCTTTCTTGTACTTAGCTTCCTCAATCAAGGCTCGAAGTGTAAAAATATGGTTAGTGGTAGAATAATGAGATCGGAAACCTGCCTGCCCCAATGCATGTAATCTCCGAGCTTCCGCCTCTGAACTCACTGCAGACTGGAGTATGGTACCATAGAGCTTCGTGAGAACATGTCCGATCATGATGATGCGGTAATTACCAGGAATCATGGGATCACCATTTTTATGAATAGGGTGGATGATGTTGGTGCACCAAGATGAGGGGAAACCAGAGACAACAGCAGAATTGAGGAGAGTGGCTAGTGTGGGAGCAAGGAGGTCGGAAGCATGGGTTAGGACTTCAGATTCAAGGTCTTTGATATCTCTTGCTTTATGGGACTTCATTCTCTTGATGGCCGTAAGTACCATGTCAGATGTGAAGAAGGTGAACTCATAGGGGCCTGGGGAGATAGAAATGGGTGCGTCAGTGGGTATGGTATATAGTTTGGTAGCGTATTCGGTCCATATGCGAAGGTCATCCAGGAGGGGTGGTGGAGCACGAGGGATAAACTCACGCCAAAAGGCGCCTGAAGAGGAACTGAAGAGAAGATCAACAAGACGCGTTCCTTCGAAGTCATCATGGATACCCTTTTTTCGGCGGAGTGTGCGACGATAAGAGCGCCTGGCGGAGTGGAGGAGATGAGGATTGTGAGTGCGGGCATGGGTGACAAGCTGATGAAGAGAGCGACATTCAGCATCATACCACGGGGGGTGTGGGGGTCGTATCGATGAGGAGCGGGTGCCTCTGCTTTTATGGGGTTTAGATGGAAAAGCAAGGGAAGCAGCGGTATAAAGAGAAGTGCTAAGAAAGGCAGCTTGAGTCTCGACTGTACTATCGTGAGGGAAGGAATGGAGCAAGGAGGTTAGGAACTCCTGGTAGACTGGTGTATAGAGAGAACTGAATGTATACCTGGGTGCCCGTGTAAGCAGGGGGTGTGAGGATGGTTGGGGAGGTGGGAGGCGGCCGATAGCGAAGGAGAGAAATGAATGATCAGAGAGAGTGGTGGGAGATACATGAAAATCAGAGATGAGAGGTATGGAAGATGGTGATCCCATGAGATAATCCACAACACTATGTCCACCACTGTGAGGGTGACAAGTATAACTGCCGGACTTTGGCCAACAAGTTAGGCCATTGTAAATGGCTAACTCATGGGCCTCTCCAAACTGCAATAAATGCTCACCGTAAGGGGTAGTAGGTCCCAAGTTGTCCTTTGAAGTCCTGGTAACTCCCATGTCATCGTTGTCAAGGGCAAGAACGCGGAGCTGGTCGGTGATGTCATAAAACTCTGACTGCCGTGAACAGGTTCGGGCATAAAATCCCCAGTGAGGAGAATATGCCCCCGCTCTGCGAATCTGATAGTATCAGGCGATAAATCAAGGTAGGGTGAACTTGTGCCCTCAGCAAAGGACGAAGACTCTGGAGGAAAATAACATGCCGCCACAAAGAGGTCCCTGTCCAAACCAATATCCTGCCCAGCAATACGAATCCAAATATACCGTGCATGCTCGTCGTGTCTGATGAACTCGATGCTTGGATGAAGAGACTCTCTGTATAAACATGCAACACCTCCGGATCCACGACCGCTAGCTGATCTAGTCTCAAGTTTGTACACGGAATCCCATCTATATCCTGGAAAAATAGGTAATCCTCTCTCCTGACTCTCATGAGTCTCATAAAGAGCAGTAAATCTAAGTCAGTGATGAAATTGATCAAGTCGCCAGCAATGGAAGATGAGTGTAAACCATCACAGTTCCATACTCCAATCCGGAGATGGTGTGGATGGGGCCCTGGGGCACTCCCGAACCCGGGGACCCCAAATCCCTAGCACTGGGAGCTGCTAGGTGCGCTGTCAAGAAAACGCACTCGTCCATCTCCGTAAATGACTCGTCTGCCAGACTCACAGGCTTCCTGAAAGGCCTTGCGCCCCTCTACCTGGATATATGTGAGGTCGTCGTCCATATAGATAGTGGTACCACGTAGCTTAGCTCTGCACCGCAAAGCATCTCGGCGGCTCTCAAGGGAGGTGAAACGAATAATGAGTGTGGCTGCATCTCTGGTGGTCCTCCATGCGGTGTCCAACCCCTCTGTCATGTGCCCGAGAGTGATGTTGAGAAAGCGTTTACCTTCAGCCAATGCATCCTGTGTATCTAGAACTCCACGAACTCTAATATTGTGGGCTTTTTGGTCTCGAGATTTCTCTTCCGAGATGGTGGCTAAGATAACTGAGGAGAAGGGAGCGTTGGGTTTGGTGCCCTTTTTCAAAACTCATGCCCAGGAAAGGGCTTCTTCGTGTTGCTTCTCAATCTTGGTTTCTAGCTCCCGTAGCATGTTGGTGGTGGATTCCAAAGCTACGGCCTGTTTGCTTCTGATGGATTGTTCGAGTGAGGCAACCTTGGACTGCAATAGCTTCTTCTCGTTGATCAAAGAAGTAACTATTCCTTTCAGCTGTGAAATTTCATGCCGCAAGGAAATCTGCCTTGAACTGATCAATCTGCCAAGATAAAAAAAGTTCAATTGATTTAGAAGGCGTATACGGAATATTGGCTGTAGACTGTGGTGCCAGGAAGGAGGAAGAGTGAGCAATGATCGGTGTGGGAAGAATCGGGTCAGAAGACGGAAGAGGAGCCGAATCAGGGGAGCAGCCATCAAAGAGGGGGGTGGGAGTTGTAGCAGGAGAGGGAGATGGGTCATCGAGGGGGTGAGGTGAAGTGGCAGCGAAAGGGGGGGGCTGGAATGACTATGAGAGGAGGTGAGAGATTAGCGGGGGGGGGTGAGGGATCAGCAAGGGGGGTGAGGTGAGGGATCAGCGAGGGGGTGAGGTGAGGGGGCAGCGAGAGGGGGGCTTTGGGGTGGCAACGAGAGGGGGTGAGGAGGGTGGATGAGTGGAGGGGTCAGTGAGGAGGATGGGTGAGGGGGTGGCAACTAGGAGATTGGGGAGGTCAGCGAGGGGGGGGGATGGAGCAGCGAGGGGGGAAGGAGAAGGAGAAGGAGCAGCGAGGGGGGAAGGGGAAGGGGCAGCGAGAAAGAGG
This sequence comes from Diphasiastrum complanatum, assembly GCA_029204225.1. Lineage (NCBI taxonomy): Eukaryota > Viridiplantae > Streptophyta > Lycopodiopsida > Lycopodiales > Lycopodiaceae > Diphasiastrum > Diphasiastrum complanatum. The sequence continues at coordinate 41,303,849 of CM055092.1, read as the reverse complement.
AAGGGGCAGGGGCAGAGAGGAGAGAAAGAAAAAAAGAAAGAAATATCTTTATTAATGTCCATGAAATACCCTAAGGTAGATAGGGACTGAAAAAATGGGTACATGTCAAGTATGCCCGGTGGGAGCATGAAAGCTCTACCACCTAAAAGAAACAAGAAACAAGATTACAGTAAAACAGCTAGGTATCTGGGTATGGTAGGGTACCCAGCAGGATCCAGGGATAGAAAATGTGCCCGATAAAACTCCGTCTTCACCCCAGACGAGCCCTGCCAAGTGCTCTGAAGATATGCCCTGTACAGATGTCCTCGAATATACTGATGAGTACCAGCTGGTAGATCCGAAATGTGAATGCTCAATGTGGAGAGGAGACGGCAGGCCTGGGAATACCATGAGAAGGAGTGTCCCTCAAAATGTAGGTGCCAGGAGGACAACAAAGCTGCTGCAGCATAGTGTGTGCTTCTACCCTGAAGATCCTCCAGGCGCTGTATGAATGTGACAATATGGAACAATGCCTCTATCTGAATAGGAGGGACAGCAAACTCCACCAATATAATATGGTGTGGTATAGAGAGAGAGAGAGAGAGACACACACACACACACACACACACACACAGGAGGGAGCTCGAATCTTAGAAGCCCGTTCCGACCATTTTGGGTCGGAACGTTCCGTTCCGAACGTTCCTGGAGTTCCTGAACATCCTGGTCGGAACGAGTTTTTTTTCAATTTAAAAAAAAAGGATAAAAACCCTGCTGGCCTGCGCATTGGCCATTTCAGAAGTTCGCGAGCAGGGAAAGTGCGCCTACAATCATTTTTGGGATGAGCTGAGTGGTGAATGTTCTATGCTTTTTCTATCATCATTGTTTGGGTAGGTCAGTGTGATCAGTTGCAGGATTGTGTGGTGATATTAGTTTCGTTTTTCAAATCCCATTTCATAACTTTTTTCAACATCTTTTTTTCTTAAGTTTTCTAATTTGATAGGCATAGAATGGGCTGTAGGCATCAGATTAGGATACTTATTTGTGCGTTTAGTTCTTTTAGTAGGTATACAAGTGTCTGAACCCGTTCGTTGTTTCTTTTCTCAAGTTCTTGTAGTTTTTTGGGAATCCCACTACGTAGGCTAGAGTTAGGGTTTTCTTCGTGTATTTTTTTAGGATTTCAGAAAATTTGCAGGGTTCAGTGTTTGTTGTTTGGTGTTTGGTGTTTGTTGTTTTGTGTTTTGTTTTTTGAGTTTAGTGGTCAAGTTGCTTGTGGTCGTCGAGATTTAGAGTTTGCGGTTTTTTTTTTGGGATTTTTTTAGTTTCTGGTTTAGGGTTCATCATGCATAGGCCGTCATATTGGGATGAGGTGCAGCTTTTACAGGATGAGGATGGTAGGTATGGGGGGACTGGTGCTAAGCGCTGGAAATGTCCGTTCTGCCAGTCTAATTACTCCAACACACTCACCAGAGTCAGGGCTCACCTTGTCGGTTCATCAGAGGGGGCCACAGTTGGCATACGAGGTTGCCCCATGGTTCTAGAGGTGGAGCGGCATCGTATGATTGAGACTTACTCACGGTCAGGCACTGTAGTTCCTATAGCTCCCACACCTGCTGTTGCACCAGTTGCTAGTCGGGACCCCTCCTCTAACCATGAGCTACCAGTCGCTCCCGCGAGCATTCTTGAGAGGATGAGGCAGGCAGGTGCTGCTGCATTTGCTTCCACTAGCCGACCATCCACATCTACGACACCTCCTATCCCATCCACCACACCTCCCACCACATCGGGGCATCATGAGAAACCTTCCACTTCTGCTACACCTAATAGACCTTTCACATCTGCTGCAGCTGACAGGCCTAGCACATCAGGGCCACCTCTAGCCTCAGAGCCTGTTGCCAATGACCGAGCACCACCCCGGGCACCTCGTCCACCTCGAGGCAAATCCACCTCACGCTCCACCTTACCTCAGAGCACCATTCGTCAATCCTTTTGACGAGGGAATGATGAGGTAGCTGAGAGGGCATTGGCAGACATGTTCTATGGCCTGAACCTACCATTTGCTATAGCGGATACCCACCTATTCAGAGATGTCGTTGCTACTGTAGCTGCATGCACCACTGCCTTTAGGCCCTCGACCACTGAGGCCCTTCGCACCACACACCTTAGGGCAGCATACGACCGCGTTGATACACAGTTGCAGCAGCTTAGGTCAGGCTAGGAGGTTTTTGGTTGCTCTATCATGGCAGATGGATGGACTGACATGCGGAGTAGGTCAGTCGTCAACATCTTGATTTCCAGTTGCCTGGGCACCATGTTCTGGAAGGCAGTTGACTCCTCTCGTGGGGGTGCCATCCAAGACACTCGCTACATATTTGAGCAAATTGATGGAGCCATATAGCATGTTGGCCCTAGTCATGTGGTGCAGGTTGTCACAGACAATGCACCGAGCCAGCTACACCGGAGGAGGATATCATGGCCCAGATTTACGAGGATATCCAGGGCGAGGTGGTCCGGCACAGACGAGTTACTAGATAGGCCCCCATGGTCCCCGGCAGCACAGTTGCAGCTGACCATGATGCTCTCGACGACACACCCCTGACAGAGTCTACTATGCCTACTCAGGTAATAAAAATCTTTGGTTCAAGTTGTAATTACAAATCAAGTTCTTCTTTTGCTTATGTATTCTCTGAATGTGTTGGCTTTGTGGATGTACTGACATTGAGTCCTCGATGTGTAGGATCAGCATGCGCACACATCGGAGGATGTAGACCATGGGCAGGAGGAGGCAGCAGCGGGTTTTGACTTCACACGCATTTTCCCTACCCCTCCTAGGCCCCGGTATATCGATCCAGATAAAAGACCCAGGCAGAGCCAGATGACAAGACATTGGACTGCCTACTGGAGACCATGTTGAGCATGGAGGGATTTTTTGATGGCAGGTCCACTCGCAGTGTACGAGCCAGGGGTACTGGCAGATCTAGCAGTAGGCCCAGCCTAGCCGATCTCAGGAGCCGGGAGCATGTCCCCCCAGTACCTCTACCCCACCGATACCTAGGGGTATTGGTAGGGGCAGACCTCGAGGGTCAGGCATTGGATCTAGCCAGGGCATGAGCCAGTCTGCTAGAGCTAGAGGCAGAGGCAGATTTGGGCGGCTCGTGGCCCCCTCACCAGACATTATAGAGAGTCTCGTCTTAGCCTCAGATGACGTCTCACCATAGGATTTATTTTCATAGTATTATGTTATCAGACATGACGTGTTTCTTTTTGTATCAGATGTATGGCGAACGCATAACTATTTTATGGATGTTTTTTGCTTACATTTATGGCTCTTCCCTAAACCCTACTCGGATTATATGAAGGTTATTCTCCTGCAATTCCGTTACGTTTCATCAAGAATGTTTCTTGGTTTCAAAATAATTTCATGGTTTTGTTGATAAATGTATGCTAGTGGGTCAGATCGTATTTTAAATGCAAAATTTAGCCGAGCACCGTAGGTTGTTCCTATTGACATGAATTCTCAGGTTATTTTTACTCCATTCAACACTCCTAGTTAAGTCTAAATATTGTAATTAATTGTTTGTTCATTAATAAATCTGTTTAATGTAGTTAATTTCCTGTTTTTAAGTTAATAGCTAAATTTTTACATAAATTAATTCCTTTGAAAAAAAACGTATTTTTTTTTTGGGGGCATCGTTCCGGAACGGAACGCGTTCTAGAACACGTTCCATTCCGGAACGGGCAACTAAGGCTCGAATGTGGAGATCAAGGTTGCATCGCACCACGGTTCGAACCGCCTTTCACGGTTTGAACCATCGAATCATTCGGACCCGGTTCGAATCGTTTGAACCGTCTGGCCCTACAACGATTCCTTCGGCCCTCGGGATTCTGTTCACGCCCGAGAGAGAGAGAGAGAGAGAGAGAGAGAGAGAGAGAGAGAGAGAGAGAGAGAGAGAGAGAAAGCTTTATTAATGTCTTTTCCATGTCAAAGGCATATAAGACTAATGAAGTACATATCAAGTATGTGGTAACCATGGGAGCGTATAAAAACGTCTCCAAAACTGCAAAAAGAAAAAAAAAAACATCTAGTACAAATTAAGACAGATACGTATGCGAGAGTATGTGCGTATAATAGTCCTATGTATCCATGTCAAGCTATAAGGACTATGCTGAAACTGCTGCTGCTGTGCTGGTGCTGTAGAAAGATGTAATGCGAGCCGCAACACTAGAAGGCACTGGAGCCTGATGGCGTCGTCTATGAGTATGAGCACGGGCATGTGTAGTAGTACATCTCTGTGTGGAATCTTTGGTGATCCTGGTGATAACGTGATGGTGGGACGTACACTGTCTCTGATCTCTGTGGGCATGTAGGCGGCTATCATCCTCATCGTCGTCATAATCCTCATCCTCATGCACTACATCATATGATCTCCGCCTAGTGAAGAAGGAAGTAATCAATGGCTGTGAGGTAAAATGTGAGGTAAAATGTTGGGATGTCCCGGATAGATCTCTCCGTAATATGAACATCTCGCGTACCATCAGAGCGACACATCGTGGGTCCTCATGGGCTATGAGAGAGCGTAGAGTGGTAGGTATGTCTCGGAATAAGCAATGATACGCCCTCTGATCTCATAGTATACAGGGCATCTAAAGATAAAATGCTCCTCAGACTCCACCTCACCTAAAGAGCGTAACTGGCAAATCCGCTCCTCTCTAGGAATACCATAAAATCTCCCTGTCTCAATAGCTAGCTGATGAGACAACACCCTGAGCTGTCCCAAAGTGAATCTGAGGCAATGTGATAGACCCGAGCCCAAGTAGCGTGGCATGACCAAGGTTCCTGATGCATCCAGCTCCAAAAAGTGAGTCCGATAGAAAGCTGGCTTAACCCCTAACTGGTTATGCCAAGTCCGCTCTAGATATGCGCGATAGAGGAATCGTCTGATATACTCATGGGTGCCCGAGGGAAGTGTTGTGATGGAGATACCAAATGACTCTAGTAAGAGGTGCGATGCCTGAGAGAACCATGATAATCTGTAGCCCTGACCATGAAGACTCTGTGAGGCGGACAGCACAATCTGTATGTATCGTCTGTCTATATCTGGTAATGCCTGGACCCTCTGTATGTAGGTAATGAGCTAAAGAGCTGCCTCGATCTGTATAGGTGGAACCACAAACTCGGCCAGGAGAATCTCATGTGGTACAGAAGGCTTCGCTCGGATCAGCTGAGCTAGCATGGTGGTCTGTAATAGTGAAAGACTAGCCCAGTGTGAAGATGGGAGGCCTGTACACCATGCCTCTGCCTCATAAAGAGCCGTCGGGGTAACAATGGTATCAAAGAGCCGACACTTGCTTCGAGCATCATGAATGGACTTCCGGAAACAAAATCTCTCTAGCTGAACAAGGGAGGCATGTCCCTTACCCAGTCGGGGGGGTGGCGGCCTGTCTCATGCTAAAAGTAGGACCCGAGAAAAGGATCCCCAAGTATGTGTATGAAGCGACCACCTCTAGAACCTGCCCATCAAGAGTAAGCTCCTATCGCTGCATGAATGCTCGAGAAGTGTTGAAGACCATGACCTTGGTCTTCCCAATGTTCACCCCTTTTTTTTCCATCTGGTGCGAATTCTTGTAGGCAATCTAACTGTCGTGTAGACCCTCTCTGGTAGGTGAGACCAGTACCACATCATCGGCATAAAGGAGGATAGCAATCAAGATGTCCCCAATCCTGCAACCAGCGCCACCGCACTGTGTAATGACTCTCTCCAACTCATCAATATACAAGCCAAAGAGGACTGGTGAGAGGGAGCAACCTTGTTTTACCCCAATAGTGCTCGAAATGTGATCGGATAAGCCACTGCTATGCCGGAAACATCCCAGGACACGCTCATAAAGTGCCATCACAACAAGAATGATGTCGGTGGAGAAGCCGAGGTCTCGGAGTCTCTGGATGAGTAGCGAGCGAGGAACAGAATCAAAGGCTTTCCTGAAGTCCACAAAACAGCAGTAAACCCTCTCTCTCCTATGCTTAGCCTCCTCAATCAAGGTCCGTAGTGTGAAGATGTGATCTGTGGTAGAGTGATGGGCTCGAAAACCCGCCTGACCCATAGCATGTAGTCTCCTAGTCTCTGCCTCTGAGCTCACAACAGACTGAAGTATAGTACCACAGAGCTTTGCTAGGACATGTCCAATCATAATGGTGTGGTAGTTACTCGGAATCATGGGGTCACCATTCTTATGGATGGGGTGGATAATGTTAGTGCACCAGGACGATGGGAAACCAGAAACAACAGCGAAGTTAAGAAGGGTAGCTATGGTGGGAGCGAGTAGGTCAGAGGCATGAGAAAGGAGTTCAGACTCAAGATCTTCAATATCTCTGGCCTTGTGGGACTTCATTTTCTTAATGGCTGCAAGTACCATGTCAGATGTAAAGAAAGAGAACTCAGATGGTCGCGGGGATATAGAGGTAGGTGAGTCGGTAGGGACAGTATACAAGCTAGTAGCATAAGCAGTCTGTCATGAGGAAAGGAGTGCAAAAGTGAAGCCAGGTACTGCTAGTATAGTGGCATGTAAGTGGGATCAAATGTGTACTTGGGTGCTCGGGTAAGCATGGGTAGTGAAGATGGAGGAGTAGGTCGAAGGTGGCCAATATCGAAGGAGAGAAATGAGTGATCAGAAAGGGTGGTGGGGGAAACGTGGAAGTCAGAGACTATGGGTATAAAGGATGGTGACCCCATGAGATAGTCAACGACACTATGTCCTCCACTGTGAGGGTGACATGTATAACTGTCTGAATGTGGCCAGCAGGGTAAGCCATTATAAATGGCTAGCTCATGTGCCTCTCCAAACTGCAGTAAGTACTCGCCATATGGAGTAGTAGGTCCCGAACTGTCCACGGAAGTCCTGGTAACTCCAACCATATCACTGTCAAGGGCACGAACACGCAGCTGATCCGTGCTGTCGAAGAACTCCGTCTGTCTCGATGATGTCCGGGCATTAAAATCCCCTGTGAGGAGAATATGCCCACGCTCTGAGAATCTGATAATATCTGGTGAGAGATCCTGATATGAAGATCCAATACCCTCAGCAAAAGATGAAGACTCTGGTGGAAAGTAACATGCTGCAATAAAAACATCTCTATCCAAACCGATATCATGACCCACGATGCGAGTCCAAATATAGCGAGCATGCTCGTCATGTCCGATGAAGTCCATACTCGAGTGGAGAGAGAGAGAGAGAGAGAGAGAGGGGGGGGGGGTGGGTGTGCACTTAGCACTGTAGTCTGTGTGTGCATTTGCCATTCAAATTGTGTGTGTGTGTGCGCTCAGTGTTGTGTGTGAGAGAGAGAGAAAGAAAATGGTGTGATTTTGTGTGTGTGTGTGTGTGTGAGTGATTGTGTGATATTGTGTGTGTGTGTGTGTGTGTGTTTTGATGTGTACAGTGTGTGAGTGAATCAGTGATTGTGTGTGAGGGAGAGAGTGTGTGTGTGATATTATGATATTGTGTGTGTGTGTGTGTGTGTGTGAGACATGTGTGCACTGTGCACTGTGTGTGTGTGTGTGTGTGAGTTTTGAGATGTGTGCACACTGTGTGTTTGTGTGTGTTAGTTTGTGTGCACTCAGCACTGTCTGTGATATTTTGTGTGTGTGTGACATTGTGTGCACTGTGCACTGTGTGTGTTGAATCTTGATGGGGTTCAATGTGGGGCCGGGGCAGTGGGCATTGTGAGAGGGTTGTGGGACTTGGGTAGCTACTTAGTTAGAACTTAGAACTTAGAACTTAGAAGTTAGTCCGAGTTAGTAGTTACTAGAGTCTAGTTAGAACTTTGAACTTAGAGAGATCTCTGTGTGTGTGTGTGTGTGTGTGTGTGTGTGTGTGTGAGAGAGAGAGAGAGAGAGAGAGAGAGAGGGCAAACATTGATCAAGTTTTAAGTTTTAACTCACATGATACATCAAGTTTGAAGTTTCAATTTCATTGATCATCTAATTTCTAAATTGTATTGTGATTTCAAATTTGTCTTTTTTGGCAGATCAAGATGCAGTCACGGCGACACACCCAAAGGCCACCACATCACGCCCCCCAGTTACCATCCGCTCACCCCTCGCTTCCCATGGCCCAGAGGACAGAGCTGCAGATGAGGCAGGGCCTAGTACCCGGCCTGACCCGCCTTCTGGTGCAGGATCTTCGACACCACCTCCAGCCATGACCATACCGGCACCACATCATCCACTTGAGAGAGGGAGAGGTAGACAGGGCCGCACTACACAGATGGGGGGTAGGGAGTACTATGTGTCCAGCTTCGCTCCCAGAGCCATGGCAGAGGCAGAGGTTGTCGTTCGACAAATGTTCTACACCTGCGATCCGCATTTCATCTGGCTAGGACCCCGGCATGGAGGAGGGCGATGAGTGCGGTGAGTGCGATTGGGCAGGTGTGGCAGGGGCCATCTTGCAAGCACCTAAGGACGAAGGGGCTTCTTGATGAGCAGGCTTCTGTTGACCAGAAGCTAGAGCCTCTCAGGAAGGCATGGGCCCAGTACGTACTACTTGCTTTTAACTTTATGCACTCTAAACTTTAAAGACTTTATGATGATTGATCTGAAATCATTGATATGTATTATGCCTTATGTATTATGTAGTAATAAGTATGTACATTGTAATTTGTACATTAAGTTTTAACTTTTCATACATTGTGCCATTTGGTGGCATTGCACATGCAGCATGCCACAATGCATACTTATTACTTGTTTATTGCAGCTAGCTATTTATGTTTAATCATGAATCATGAATCATGATTGTAATTTGTCAATATTCAAATGATCATTTCTCATTAGAATTTGCCATGAAATTTGAATTACAATTTAAGATCTATCATCTTGTTTTGTCACCTGTAAGTTGTGCAACACTGCAACATTGCAATGTGAGTTGTGACCACAGTCCACTGACTTGTCACTTGTCACCTGTGAACTTTCAACTAGGTATGGTTGAACCATCATATCTGATGGTTGGAGCGATACGAGGAGGCGCCACATATTGAATATCCTGGTGTCTTCGTGCATGGGGACGATGTTTCTCAGATCCATCGACACCTCTGGGGAGCCTAGTCACAGGCGAGTACATGTTCTCACATATTCGAGCTGCCATTGAGGAGGTCGGACCACAGCACGTTGTACAGGTATATATATTATACTTATTACAATTTACGGTTTACCTATAATGTTAAATGGTATTAGGTTCCAGGTAATTACTTATTTGTAAATGTCAATGTTGAATGTTCATTGTTCAATGGCAATTTCGGATTGATTAACAATGGATTATGGTTCACTAAGCAGTTGCCACTGAGCACTTGAGTCTTGAATTTGGAATTCCAAAGTCATGCACATTGCATTGTATGGTTGTGCAGGTGGTCACAGATAATGTGTCAAACTGCGTCTCCATGGGTAGGCTCGTTAATGAGACCTACCCCCACATCTTTTGGACACCTTGTGCTGCACACTGCCTGGACTTGTTGGTCGAGGATGTGGCCAAGATTCCATGGATTGCGGAGGTGGTGCGTACTGCACGGTTCTTGGTGAGATTTGTCACCGAGAAGCCTAGGGTCCTAGCCATGTTCAGGAGACAGTCCACCTTGGATGTCTTGAGACCTGCCCCCACCAGGTATGCAGGTTGCAACTCAAATTTGATCCTTGAATGCGCTTCTGTAGACTGTTGGAACTTGGTAAGTATTTATTGTTTAGTTAGTAGTGGTAAATATTTCATGCAATGATGCATGTGCCATGTATTGTCTTGACTCTTGACTCTTGTCAGAAGTTAGAACTTACAATTTGTCACTTGTGCAATGTGCCCTATGAGGTTTGCATTCATGTTCCTGGTCCTGGAACGACTGCTGAAAGTTCATCAGGGCTTGAGGCAGATGGTTGTTGTCGTTGACTGGGCGCAGTGGAGGCCGTCACAGGAGCCCAAGGGTAGGAGATTCGAGCGGACCGTTATGTATTCACCATTTGAGATGAGGCTCGATCCATTGTGGTGGGCCTACAACCCATCTACACTATCCTGCGCCTTACAGATCGAGAGGGCTGCACATTGGGCCTCTTGTACGAGTTCATGGACAGGCTGGGCGCGCGGTTGAGGTTTTGCACGACCATTAGCCCAGAGAGGTATATCAAGATTCAAATTTCAAATGTAGTATGTAGACAGTAGTATGCAGTATGTACTATCATGTACATTGTACTATATTGTATAATTATTATTGTGTCTTGACTCTTCAATCTTGATTCTTGCAGGCTTACGGAGGTCCGGCTCCTTTGGTTGAGCAGGTGGGAGTGGTTTCATAGGCCCCTACATGCCATGGCCCACATACTCCATCCACTTTGGAGGAATGAGGAGCAGTTCACAGATAGGGAGCTCAGGGATGGCTGGAATGCCTATATCTCCCGAGTTTATCCTGATATACGCGAGCAGGATAACCTGCTGGATGAGCTTCAGATTTTCAGGCAGGAGACCTTGGAGTTCGCCACTGGCCCGGCGCTTTTGAGAGAGGGTAATAAACTGACCATGTGGCATGGTCCATTACAGTTTAAACTTGTTACTTCACATTTTACTGCACAGTTAGTCAATCATATTGTAACTTGTTGGAACTTGGAACTCGGTTGCAACTTGCTAGTAGAAAGCATTAATTGCCCCTTGAACTGTGATTCAGGCCAGCTACGTCCTGTGTCATGGTGGTCGAAGTTTGGGGTTGATGTCCCCAAATTGCGTCGCCTTGCCATCAGGATTCTCTCACAAGACTGCACTGCAGTCGCTTGTGAGAGGAACTGGAGTGTCCATTCCATGATTCACACAAAAAAGAGGAATCGACTATCATCACACATTACATTGGTGACCGGACTCATGAGGCACCTGGCATTTGTATTTACTAATATGTTATGATATATTATGGATTCTAGAATCTAGTTCATCGTGTTCTCTGTGGAAGAATAATTACTATTTTTCCTACAATGGTATTAGAGCTCACGGAATAGTCAATTATCTAATTACTAATGGTTAAAGCCTTAAAGGTTTAAAGTTTAAACTTTAAAGTTTTACAATTTTGATTTTGGTATTTAAATTTTAATGTATTATGTTAGAAGTTACTAGTTAGAACTTAGTGGTTACTAGTTATAACTTAGAAGTTAGTAGACTGTAGTTACATATGTCATATAGATAATAGAATGTTTAATGTTAAAACTTCAATGTTGAATGATGAATGATGATGACAGATGTAAGATAAATCTAAGTTTCTAACCTAAATTTTTTTGGCTTTCTCAAGAGTCAAACATTGTCATAACCTTCTTGTTTATTCTTTTCTCCGATCTCGATATTGCAATTTGGCATTTGCAAATAAGTATTAAGTTTGAACTTCAACTTTCAAGTTTCAACTTTGAAACAAAATTACAATTTACAATCTACAATCCTAGTACTAGCTAGTAGCTGCAGCCTGCCATTATCCATATCACTGATCAGTGATCACTGTAGACTGTAGTCTGTATCAGACTAGTAAGTGGACCGTGGTCACGACTCACGACTCACTAGTTAGTAGTTACTAGTTAGTAGTTACTAGTTAGAAGTTAGAACTTAGTACTAAGACTTAACTTTTAAGTAGTCAGTGGTGAGTCCTAACTAGTCACTAATTAGTAATAACTATAATCTATTATCAAGAATCAGGATTCAGCTCTAGCATCTGAGCTCAAGCCTCAAATTTCAATTATACTCCAGGCTCCTAATTTCTAAACCTTGAGTTCCAACCGGCAACGTCCAAGTGGCCACTGGCAAGTTCCAACTCGTGAGTCGTTACAACTTACTCGGATCCACACTTGTCACTCACAGTCTTGAGTCTCGACTCTCCTTAGCAAGTAGTTGCCAGTGTCAAGTGAGCACTTAGAAAATCCTTGTACCTGGGTAGTAGGGGGCCGGGGCCACTGGGCCAGGATATGGTTACAACTTACAAGTTAGTAGTTACAAGTTACAGCTTACAACTTTGAACTTTCAAGTATCAACTTACTGCAGTTCTCTTAAACTTGGGTCATAATGTCATTCTAATTTCTGTAAATTCTGTTTTGAAAATTGAATCTTGATATGACAGGTCACACCGTCACAAGAGACTGATTATCCTAAATTCTGATATCTGTAAATTTAGAGGAAGATTGATATTATTTAGCTATTGAAATTTAAGTATCTATACTATCAGTGAATGTTTGACTTTTTTTTTGAAGAATTGGAAGAAAAAAGTTCGAACCGTTTTCCGATTCGAACCTGGCCTAGCGGTTCGAACCTCAAAGAATCGGAATCGACCTGTTCAAATCGGGATGCAACCTTGGTTGAGATGAAGCTAGCCTGTGCAAAGACCAGCTATGAATTTGGAGAGCCTTGAGGTTTAAAATTGTGAGCAGCAGTTTTGTCGCAGTTGTTTTTCTTGAGCTATGGAATCAGGCATATATGTGAAAGGAATACAGATGACTGTGCCAAATTGTGAGTGTTAGCTAACACAACTCAATTTTTAACATCTTGAAAAACAGTTGTCTCTAAAAGCTCACCAAAAACATTTGACGTGGATTTGAAGGAGCTATTAATGACACCTCAAAATCTGGGAGTACATAAAGGCGACACAACCACTCCTATCATCTGCATGCACTGGAAGGACCTTTTTGACCATTGCTTTTTTGCAAAGCTTCTTGGCCCCATATCCAGATGAAAGAAATGCTGCTTCCTTGGGTGTCCGAGTTCAGGAAATGGGCAGTGAAGCCAAACCCCAAACCCTAAACCAGTATGAAGCCCATAAAACTGCCTTTCAAACTGTGTTCTATTTGCAGAACATGCTCAAACTGACTTTCACTTACACCGTCCTTGTCATATACCAAGCAGCTTCTGTACATGTGCATAATCAAGCACATGTACTCAGAAAAATTCCGTCACTTATAGTACACAACTGATTCTTAACATCTCCAAGAACAGCCAAAAGAAGGATATCAAATATACTGTTGAGCAAGATTATGATGATGATGAAGAGTACAAGCCTTCAAATAGTCGGGAAAAAAGTTCGAGCTCTTCCATAAGTCTGAAGTGTGATAGAAATCAGTAAGCACCTTGGGTTTGCACCCTCATAATCTGCGGTGTAATTGATAGATTTCACCAACTGTTTTCAGAGCTAAACTTTCCAGACATACAATCGATCTCATCCGGGGAGAAATTGATCTCATCCTATATGACATAGCAGTGTGTAGGTCTAGGGTTTAGGGTTTAGAGTTTAGGGTTTGGAGCATAAGTAATTCGTAAGCTGTTGAAGTTCATCCGGGGAGAAACCGATCTCATCCTATAAGGCATAGTAGTGTGTAGGTTTAGGGTTTAGGCTTAGAGAGGCAGGATAGTAAACATCACTGGAAAAATTTATCCAAGAAAATTATGTGGTCAAGCATAGCTTGAGTAGCTTGCATAGCTTGATCTTGAAGTTTGCCTAGCTCCAGGAGCTCTATATCCAGCACCTTTTTGAAAGCTCTTCAGCATCCTTGAACACACTACGTTGGGTCTCAACATATTTCTCAGCTTCAAGCCATTCTGCATAGTCTAGCTCCGCTTTTTCTTGATACTCCAAGACCTTCACTTCCTCAGCAAGAAAATCCACTGATTGGAAATCAGTGGGTGTTGTCTCTGAAATCACCCTAAAAACGTTTGACGTGGACTTGAAAGAGCGATTAATGACTTTCCGAATAAAATTTGCAGAGTCTGTGTTGTTGTAATGAGCAGATCTTTCACTAATCAGAATGAAAAATAGCTCACTTGTGTATGTACCTTTTTCATGGAGAAGTAAAATTGCATTTCTCAAGAAAGCCTCAGTAGCAAAACATTTTTGTTTGCATGTACTTATGCAGTTTTGGAAGTGGAGTCACAACTGGTCCTTCTTGAGATGCTGAGCATTCACTTCACCCAAAAATCTTCTGGTCTTGAGCTTGATCCTGCATGCAGTTTACGTAGTTGTGCCAACGATAGGACGCCCGATTTCGCACCCTAGATTTCCCCAAGCATTGGAAAGACCTTTTTGACCATTGCCTTCTTACAAAGCTTCTTGGCCAAATATCCAGGTGAAATGGGTACTGATCACTGCCCCCAGAAGGCAAAAAATGTGAATCTTGTTGACCTGCACCTTGGATAACGGACCTTGGACAAAGGAGGCTTTGTTAGCTAGGATAAAGGAGGAGTTCTAGAAAACTTGCCTAGTATTTCTGACTTCACAATTTTTTGAAACTTATGCTCGAACAACATAAGGCACTCATTGACAGGGATATGTATTGATCCCTGTCTATCCTTAGATTGGTTTGTCGTCTGAGGAAAGTAAATTTGAAGGATTCCTGTTGTGGCACGACATGCAATTTCCCGAGCATTCAGAATTGGTCAAAAGCACAAGGTCTTTGTTTATCACCTTGTGGCAGAAATAAATGCAAAGAAAAATATTGAGAAGGCTTCAAAAATTCTCATCCGGCGATCTCATCATCCCATTCTGTTCGGCTACAGCCGTGATAGAATTTTTGTTTCCTTTCAGTGATGTTGTTGGAGTTCATCCCAAAACCCTAAACCGATCTCTGCTGAGTACAGTGCAACTGGAGAAACAGTCGAAGAGAAAAGGCGACAGCATGTATCAGGGTCATACACGTAATAAGTAGAGGAAAACCTCTCCATCTAAACAAGAGCAGAGCGCCCCTTACAGAGCCTAGCCAATGCAGCTGGTCTAAAAGAAAGCAATGGAACAGAGAAGAGAACACCCAGGTATGTGTAAGACACCACTATCTCTAGAAGTTGTCCATCATAATAGAACATAGTGTCTCTCATATGTTGTCTGTTGGTGTTAAACACCATAACCTTAGTCTTACCAATATTCACCATCAGCCCCCATAGCTGACAGAAAGTATACAAGGCATCCAAATGTCGCTGAAGTCCTGCAGCCAAACTAAATAATAGAACCACATCATCTGCATAAAGAAGGATAGGGATAACAATATCTGCTAGAGGACAGCCATCTCCACCTTCCCTACTATGAATATATGAAGACCATCCATCTCTATTATGAAAACAGGCCAAAACTCTCATATAATGTGATGATAGCAGCAATGACCTCCTGTGAGAAACCAAGAGATGCCAAACGCTAGAGCAAGGAGTGTCTCGGAACCGAATCAAATGCTTTGCGGAAGTCCACAAAGCAACAATAGACTCTCGGACTTCGCGGCCTCAATGATACATCTCAGTATGAATATTTGGTCAACTATGGAGTAGCCTGCCCTAAAACCTGCCTGTCCCATAGCGTATAACTCCTCTGTCTCCGCATGAGAGCTAATGATAGACTGCATAACTGAACCATATAGCTTAGCCATAGTGTGGCTGAGAGTCGACTGTATAAAGTTTTGCAGCATAATCAATCCAAGATTCGATGGCAATAGGAGCTGGCTTACACGAGTTTTTAGAAAACATCTTCCAGAAGAAGGTGGAAGAAGGGGAGTCCAAGGAATCAATGAGAATCTGTGCCAAAAAAAAGACTGAAAGTAAGCGGTCTTTTTTCACAAGGTCATTCTATGGTATTCCTTTTGTTTAAATGCTAAGGTGTCGAGAGAATGGTTTTGAGCGTGAACAACTTGCTTGTGTAGGGAGAGGCACTCATCATCATACCATCTATTGTAAGTGCATTTATGAGATGAGAAAGTTTTTGGAGGATATGCAGTATTGGCTGAGTGAAGAAGCGACTAAGATAAAAAGGCTGCTTGTTGGTCTACTGAAGATGAAAAGGGGAAGTCGTGGAGCATTGTGGCTAAGGAGGAAGTGTATGTAGGAAGACCAAACGGAGAGAAGGACGATGGTGACGGGTGGAGTGAGGTGTCGTAGCAGGATCAGGAGTAGCATGGCCAAGGGACAGGAGCAATAGGGAGTGATCAGAGATGGTAGGGTGCATAATATGAAAAGTATGAAGAAAACAAATCAAGGTCGGTGAGCCAATGAAGTAGTCAACAACGTTGTGTCCACCCCCATGTGGATGGCAAGTAAAAAATGATGATGACGGCCATCGAGATAGGCCATTCAGAATGGCTAAAGAATGAGGTTCTGCTAGTCCAATCAACTGATCTCCAAAGTGTGTAGCTGGGGTATTTGCATCCTGAGAGGTCCTGTCCAAACCCACGAGCATTAAAATCACTTGCTAGTAGAATAAGGCCCTGCTGTGCAAAGCTGACTATATCATCTGAGAGAGCTTGGAATGGGTCAGCGCCATAGTTTGCAAAAGCTGATGTTTGAGGTGCAAAATAACAAACTGCTATAAAGAGATCTTGAGGTAGCCCCAAGTAGCGACCAAAGAACTGGAACCAAATAAATCTCACAAATGGATCACTTTTAAGTAGCTTAAAATGAGTACGATAAACCTCCCTAGTAAGACGTGCGACACCACCAGAGCCACGCGTGGTTTTTCCTCTCAAGAAAGGCCTGTACGTTGAATGCCATGAATAATCCTGAATAGCTGAAAGGGATCGATATAGTAATCCATGGGTCTCTGCTAAAATATCACATTTCTATAAAAAAGAGTGAAAATCCCCAACTGAGGAAGATGAAAGCACATCGTTACAATTCCAAAAACCAATTTGTAATGGCTGAGGGGATCTCGGGCTGTTCTCGTGCCCGGGATCCCCGACTTCCTATTGTGAAATCTTATCGTAGAATTTAGGCTTGCCTTCAATAAAGACCACTCTTTGATTCCTAGTGTTGGCCTCATGAATGACCAATTTCCTCGCTTGCCATTGTGTGTGTTTTAGATCATCATCCATAAAAATAAAAGTACCTTTGAGCTTAGCTCGAAGGCGTAAAGCAGCATTGTGTTGTTCAATGGAACAAAATTTTATGAATAAGACCTTACCATCAAATTTCACCAAGCAATGTTAAATCCCTCAATATTATGTGAAAGTTTAGAAACAAGGTCTTTCGCCTCATCAAGGGCCTTGTTTCCAATAGGAAAACCCCTAACTCGGATATTAAGAGCCTTCTTGGCTCTTCTCTCATGTTCTGTGAAAACATTCTCAAAAGTAGAATGCACTAAAGAGGGCTGAACTTGGTTAGAGGACACATTACCATCTTGCTTAAGAATCGAAGCCCAAGTACGAGTTTCTTCCACTTCCTTTGCCAAAGACGAAATTTTACTTTCCACATCTTGCTGCGAATGAAGATCTTGCACCCCTTTCACTAAAATCATGTCAATAGTTGTTTGTAATTCCTTATTTTGAAGACTGACCTTGACAAGTTCCCCATGAAGCGTCTGATTTTGTGGTTACAATTTCTCGATAAATTGTAGCACGTCCTTGAACTGATGTTGTAAGTAGCTGTGAAGAGATTCAAAGTCGGATAGATTGCTAGGTTGTAATTGTTCCAAAGGGATATGATAGGCAAGGTAGGAGTCGGCAAAAGATAACAACGGAACAGGTGTATTCACCACAGGCGAGGCAATGGCAATGGCTTGCACTGGAGAGAGAGGAGTTTGTTGGCCAGTCATTAGTTCCATCGCTGGACCAGCCAGTGCTGGCCCATCTTGATAAGGTGGAGTCATAGTGAGAGTCGAACCAGGGCAGGGCGGGCGGGACAGGGCGAATCAGGACTGAGGCCAGGGCACTAAGGATCAGTACAAGGTAGGGTGGACCAGACAGGGCAGAAACCGAGGCCAGGGCACCAACGACAGGGCTGGAGCAAATCAGTACAAGGCAGGGCGGACCAGGATAGGGCGGGCTGGATCAGTACCGGACCAGGCAAGGCAGGGCAGCGCGGATCTGGACAGGACCTCTGGAGCGGAAGGCTAGAGTGGACAGGGCAGGGAGGATCAGAGCTCCAGCGGGAGAGCAACTCCAACGCCACAGCTCAGCGAGAGAGCAGAGAGAGAGAGAGAGAGAGAGAGAGAGAGAGAGAAAAAAAGAAAGAAATAAATAAAGAAAGCTTTATCAATGTCTTTTCCATGCCAAAAGGCATATAAGACATATAAGTACATATCAAGTGTGTGGACCATCTGGGAGTGTGTGAGAAAAGCCTCCAAAACTGAAAGAAAAGCATATATGATAAATCTAAACACAAATACCAGTGTTAACTAAACCAAAAGGTATAAAGCAAGAAATGGCTATGTATAATGGAAGCAAGCCGCAAATCATGTCCTGGAGGCGATACTGCTACTACTACTGAAAAAAGATGTAATACAAGCTGCAGTGAGGAGTGAAACTAAGATCTGCCGCCGATGTCGGATGTAGGAAGGACGTCTCCTCGTGGTAGGACGAAGAGGTCTGACTGTTGGGTAATGCTGGGAGGTGCGATGCCTCTGATCTCTGTGGAAAGTCGTGTCCTCATCCTCATCATCATCATCTGAGTCTGGGACTGGTCTTGAACGTCGTCCGGAGAAAAAGGAGGTAATCTGAAGCTGTGTGTTAGGAGCAATCTAACGCCGAGGCTGGAGATCCCGTCATAATAGAAATATCTCTCGAATCATAAAGTGCAACACAGCGTGGACCCTCATAGGTAACAAGTGAGCGCAAAGTAACTGGTGTATCCCTAAACAAGCAATAGTATCTCCCACGAATCTCATAATAAGTTGGGCAAATGAAAATAAAATGCTCCTCAATCTCTACTGCACCTAGGGAACATAGCTGGCAGATCCTGTCCTCTCGTGGGGTACCTTGAAACTGACCAATCTCAATCTCAAGCTGGTGTGAAGAGACACAAAGCTGACCCAATATGGATCTGAGACCATGTGATAATCCAGATCGTAGGTACAGTGGTAGAAGTAGGGACCTTGATACATCTGTCTCCAAAAAATGAAGCCGATAAAAGTCCATTAATGCCAAAGATAACAAATGAAGGGACCAAGTGCCTCAACTAGTTCAAATTACAGATTTATAACAAGTGCAGAACCATGGTCCACATAGATGTCCATGGCCATGATGCTTGACCTATAGCAATAGTTATAGTGTAGTTATCATGAAATCCAAGGATGAACTCGATTCTTATTAACCTTGGACAATTTTTTGGTTAACAAAGATCTTGCAGACTCGTATAAAGTACAGATTAATGCACAAAAAGGCTTAACCCATAATTTTCTTTGCATTCTAAAAAGATCCCTAAGTGATCCATTTCAATAAGCTTTTTTATTATATTGATCTTAAGTTTAGATTAGCACCTGAACATAGTCGACTAAAACCTTTATCTGCATAAGATGCCAATTGTCCAAGCTAGCAAAAGACATCATTCTAAACATGGGTACTTGGTCCTTCTATGTCAAATAAAGCTTGCAAACGAACTTTGAGTTGTCACTCGGCACAATTTTGAATGAATCATCAACCCCCATACATTATAGTTGAGAAGCAAATGTTCCAAACCTGCCACAATTAGATAGAGCCACAGCAACTGCGCTTAGAAGCATTGTAGCTTCAGAAGCATCGAGCAATACTCCACTCATGCTAATTGGAGAAATCAGCTGCCAACACCAAGAACACTTGCAATACTAAGGACCAATGTAATTGTTCACCTTAAACATTCACTTGCAGTATTGTACACTTACGGAACAGAGTCTTAAACATATTAGCCACTTCGCATAAGCTTACATTGTAAAAACTCTCCTTCCTACTACTAAAAGTTACTCTTGAGACTTGACTTCAACCTACCAAAAAATCACTCACGCCGAACCAAAGCTGGAGATGATGCAAACCAGACCTCCAATCCTCTCTTCTATCTGCATTTTCAGACAAAAGATTGTAAACCAATATTTAAAGCCAACAATGTCAAAAAATTACCAGCAGTTTTTTTTCAACTTCAGATCTAATCTGACCTTATAACTAAAGGTCTTGTAGAGACATTGCTCAACTAGACTTTAGCATATGTCTCAATTATTGATAGACAAACTGTGATGAACTTTTCAGAAAAACTTTGTATATGAGCTTGAGACCATAGGAATTCTAGAGTACCATTTTCAGTAATAGCTTGAAAGAAAAATTCAAGACGGTATTGTTTGTTCCTCAGCACAAGCTCAGCTTGGACCCGATACAAATCTCTCAGTCCCTGCACCTGTTCAGCTCCGCAAGACTTCCAAAAACAAAAATCCATTTGGAACTCGAACAATCATAGTTTTAAAAACAACTTCTACAGGCCTAAATAGCATTTTCCCATTTGGGCACCATACAAATCAAAATACACGTTGCAACTCTAACCTTTATTTTAATTGTGTTCAGCAGTCAACAGTCCAACATAGAAAGGAGAATCTGAAAAGTTTACATCTACATCCAAATGTACCAAATTAGCTTCTGTATCTTCCTTGACCACTATGAACCACCTTGTGGCCTCCTAATCTGAAGTGGCTGGCATGAGAAGACAAACGGGATTTACAAAATGCTAATCACATTAGTTGCTGCCATTAATCAGCCGGAAAACACTGAATTTAGCAAGATGTGATACCATGAGATGTAAGCGTCCAGAAGCTCGCCACTCCCGCGAAGCTGCCTCCACAGCAGCTATTAACCTGCAAAACATGTAAGTCATATTATCTGTAACCAAATATTAGCCAACTATGTGCCTGATGCATTTTTCCTGTTTCTAAGAAACAGCAGCAAATAAAGAGCTTGCTTACTGTTGGAATAGATTTCCTTGCCAAAATAGAGATGGTCATGCGAACAGACACTAGTGTCCTGTAAACCTCAGAGGGATATAAAGTACTGCAGAGCATGGATGGTTAATAAGAAAGAGAGCTCAATTGACTAGGACATTCACCCACCTCTCCCATGATGATGATATGGTAAAGTCGTCAAAGCCCTCCATCTGTCTCATCAGAATGAAAACTGTTATACATAGAATGTGGTTCAAATACTTTCAATGCAAAAAATATAAACGCTTTTATAATGTTAATAAGCCTCACTACAGAATCACATAATTAGACATGGCTGCACGAGAGCATCCAAGCAGGGCTAGGAGGATATTTTAGCAAGATGGATATTCTATTGTCAGATGTTTAATAAAGATCTAGAGACCAATTGTATAGAACAAAAGTTTGCACACAGACCCCTATGTAAACATTTCAAATGATTAAGCTTAACAAGTACTTCCATAAATGCCTACAGTTTAGCTTAACAAGTACTTCCAAAAATGTCTAGAGTTCAGCAGTAGTTCGAACGGATTATAATGCATATTTGAAGTCGATTGGTAACAAAGCACAATATTTCTTAATGATCCAACTAAGATTCATCGTATTAGAGCTATGGAATATTCCCACACCATGTCAAAGAGCATCCTCACATTTTTTAGCATCACTAGCATCACACGAGGATTGTATTTAAAATTAGTCTGCTACTAAACGCAAAGCTCTATCAATGATATCTGCAAGTAGAAAATTCCAACATTATCTATTGGGTGCAATATTCCATTTTTACTTGGATCATTTGTCACTTTAGATATGATCGATAAACCCTAATCATTGGTAGAGTTGCATGGTGGTTGATTGGTTTACGAGAGTGTGGATCCGAAATCCAAATCAAATTCGGGCATCACCATAGTATGGTGGACCAACTATCAAGGCTGCCTAATGGTGAGCCAGCCCAAGTCGTTGAGTGAGGTCCCAAACAGCCAATTATTCAACATCGATATCATTCTTATGAGTCTTGGTATCAAGATTTGATTGGCTATCTTGCTACTAGCAAATTTTATGTTTGCTACAAGGAGATCCATAAAAAACAACTTGTTCTAAAACCACGACTAAATCTATTATTTTGTGGACTTCTTGGTCTATTGGTTAGTCATGTCTAAAGTGAAGATCCTCCTAGAAAAATCTCAATGTCTGACATTTGAATTGTTTTGAGAAGCAGCTGCTTCCTTTCAAGGGTGCCGCAGGACAGCTATGCCATTAGCTGCCCTCCACATCAGACGACCCCTTCCAACGATATAACGAGCAGCAATTGGACTTCAGAGCACTCAGAATGTCCCAACGCCCAGGACTTTCCACAATGTAAATACTAATACATGGTAAAAACGATTTTACTCATCCGTTATAGTCCTGGCCTAAAATCTACTGGTGAATCTGTAAAGCCCAAGAAGGGCAAAATGTCTTGGACAACTAGTGAACAGTTTTTGCGCTCTACAGATTTCCTTCAAAATACGAAGGAAAAATAGAAACCAAACGTTTTGAGTTGCTTGTAGCATCACACAACGTATTATGGAATGAGCCGGGCAGATGACATTCTGCTCAGTAAACTCCGGGCCTCGCCTATGACTCTTTAATGAGCAGAATGTCATCTGCCTGGAGGGGCCGAGACTATGATTCTTTACCGGGCAGAATGTCTTCTGCCCGGCCCATTCCATTGCATATAGGAATGGCTGCTTTTTCACATGACCATTATGCAGTAGAATCTGCATTTGAAAAACATAATCAACATTTTCAAAACTAACCCCTTGTCACAGGACCATTATGAAGCAGAATTTGCATTCACGAAACATAGTCATCACCCTTAAAAACGTGGGGGTCGGCCATTCTGCTTTTTAAGCAGTCTGAAATATTGGCAGAAAATGCAGCAACTATCCTTTACGACCACTGAATAGCGCAAACAAACCATCTACACGATCCAACTTCTTGCGAGGCATCTCCAAAGAAATTTGGATATATTTCGCAGCTGACACAAACTTGAAAACGAAATCGAGGTATTTACTATCAGATTTCATAGCTGACACAAACTTGAAAATACAATCGAGGTATTTTTCAACAGATTTGCATACATTTCACATCTGACACAAACAAATCAGTTACCAGATGATGGTACAAAATCTAGGTCACAAAGAGCATCCAAGTTTGAGACTCCTACATCATTATTTGGCCTCTGGATCTCGTCTTCTGAATCGGAGTCAACAAGCGCTTCATCCATACGGTCGTCCACAAGCAGGCGCTTCCAATGATGAATCTTTTACTACCCTCTTACAAGCGATCGTTCACAGCCATTCATTCATTTCATTCGCAACAACGCTGTCCTTGACACTCAAAGCAAATGGAAAAGTGGAGCGATCAATTCACCCTCTGAATTAGCTGCAATCACAAGATGATGTTTCTGATGCATTTGGACATTTTATTTTGATGCTCGCAGATCGCGACTCCCTGTATCGATCATACTGTCCTTTCTTCCCATCATTATTGCGATCTTTTCCTCCTCTTCTCCTCGTTCCTTGCTGCTTCGCGATCAAAGATCATAAAGACAGTTCGCATTTTGCGAACAATGAGGGTGTTTGCGAATCTCCCAATGGCCACGTTTCAGTATCTCATTTGTTAATATGAGGCACAAATCAATTCACAATGTGAGGGGGCGTCTTAGTAGTACTATTATGTAAGCAACCTGAGTTCACTTTTTTTTCCGGCCGGCATTCTTGGCAACTTCACTTGCTGAGCAAAGCGGCGAGCGCCAAGGCCCAAACATTTAATGTCGAGGCCAAAATTTTAAAATTCCCTCGGTCGAGTAGCCTCTATTGCCAAGCACATGTTTTCCCTTGGTGTGAGAGTATGTCAAGTAACCAGCGGTAAGCCTAGCAAATGATGCTAGGCATAAGAAGAACGTGCACGTGACCAGAGACGTTTCGTATAGGTCTTAACCGTCTTATGATGTTGGGCATAAGAAGAACGTGCACGTGACCAGAGAAGTTTCGTATAGGTCTTGTTGACATCTTGGAGCTCTAAGATAGACCTCCTCTATGTGACACTACTTGGACTCAATGGTCAAGTCAACTGGACTTTGTGATCATTTATACGCCTCATTTGGAATTGCCCTTAGTACGAGTGTGATTGAAGCCATCTAGTGAAAGTTAAATAAAAACTAATGAAATTTTGCAACATCTTGAACAAGGCCATCCATAGTCAACTTGCTTTAATGGGTCATTTGAATGTCCTAGAAGAAGGGAAGTTAGTTATTGTTAGTATGTCATGGATACATGGGCAAAATACCATGCAATCATGAAATCCCATATATAGAAGTATGAATGGTTATATGTCCCTTTGATTGGTTTAAGATTTAGTTTGAAAATGGTGCAAGTAAAAGAAACCCATTAAGAACATGCAATTTGTAATTTAATAGCTCATATACTCGATGAAATAAAGTAATTATCCCTGATTTATTAAAAATGATGGGAAAACCCATAATCAAACAAGAAGATTAAAGTATTTAAAATAAACTACCGTAGAACGGTAGAAATGAATAAAGCTACCTAAAAGCTAAGTAAAACTTAGAATAGTAAGCTAATTACTTAAAACCAACTGTCCGATGTAAGTCAGAAATTAAATATTAAACTAATTACTCAAAACCAACTGCCTGATGTAAATCACTAACTAAAACAGATCCAGTAATAGGTAATACAGGAAGCTTTGAAGCAGCCGCTCCTGCAAACTGAGCTCGTCAAAGAATTGAAATCGCTTGTGAACGTTGTAATGCTATAGAAATACGCTGGCAGAAGAAAGAAATAATGACGGAAGTTAAGGTAATGCTTTGTCCTTGGCGTTTCACCATAAGCTCCGCACATAAAGATAAAAAATCATCAAATTTCTTGTGAAGACAACCATAAGTTTCCAAGGCAAAGGGGATGAAATCTTCACCAGGTGCACGATCATTATAATCTTGATCCTTTTCTTGAGCTGCTTGAGATGCGGCGGCCCCTTGCGTGGTGGAAGACCGAGGAAGAAAGTCCTAACGAGAGGCCGGATCAACAATTAAAACATCTCCCAGAGTACGAATTCCATCACGCGAGAGAACAAGGTCAACTCGTCGTCTGGTAGATTGCGAAGAAGGCCCTAGTAAAATGTGTGTCCGTTCTCGAGCAACATGAAAGTCACTATCATGAGCAATAGCAGCCAAGGCATCACGAATGGAATCATGTGAAACAATACGTTCTCCACTTGATGGACAACGCATACAATGAAAGACGTGACCATGTAATTATAAAATATGGTTGGGTCAACAAGGTCAAAAATGTTAATCACATGATATTCCCTTCAAATTTTAACTCCAATGTCATGTTGCATCTCTTTTACAACTCAAATGTGCAATTACTTTTGAACTACATGGAATGTTATTGATATATTTAATTGTGCAATTGTTTACATCAAATCTCTCTCTCTCTCTCTCTCTCTCTCTCTCTCTCTCTCTCTCTCTCTCTCTCTCTCTCTCTCTCTCTCTCTCTCTCTCTCTCTCTCTCTCTCTCTCTCTCTCTCTCTCTCTCTCTCCAGCGGCCAACAATTCTAGCTCCATCGTTCTAGTGTGGCGCTAACCTGCGGATCTGTTCTCCATTGATGCCCATCGCTAGTGCCCTACCATTGTAGGTGTGCCCTCGCTATTGATCTACAGATAGCTGATCTATACCTGAATGTACCTCTGCAGGTTTGAGCACCCTCCTCCATCGCAATAAGTTCCCTCATAATGCCACGTCGCAAAGGAGCCATTGCCTCTACTCCTGAGCCATCCTCCGTTTTTAACATTGCTTCAGCATTTTCCTTACAACCAGATCCACCTACCCCTTCTCCTTCTATGCCTATTGTGGTTCCCCCATCAAACCCTATTCTTGACAACAATGATCCTTTGACCTTACTTGCATCCTCAATAACCTGCAAAAAACAGTTATAAAGTATCTTTGCCACTCAGGCGGAACAACACCATACGACTATCCAGTCATGGGCAGATGTGCTTAAAGGTTCGTCTATAGTTATTACTCCACCTTCGCCTTCACGTTTGTTTATCTCAGCCACGTTCACTGAGAGCCGTCTGCAAGAGTGTTGGAGGGTTTGCGGATCCCAAGGCAACCCTAACCCTAGTTAATAAGTGAGAGGGATTTGGCACCCTGCGTGTGTAAGTCCAACCCAATGATCACATAGTTATTTGATTGATCAGTTAAAAGTTAATATAAGGACTTTAGGCCTTTTTGCGGGACTTCTAATGTCACAGGGCCTAAATGTCAAGTTAGTGAATAAAGTTGGGTTTCCCTCCAATTTTGATGGTTCCCTCACTTTTTTAAATTTGAATAAAAATAGAGACAAGACTGGACCAATAGGATTCAGAGGCCAGGGTCCTCCTCTCTACTATAAAAAGGGACCAACTCGAGTTGCTCATGATGTTCATTTCCTCATTTCAATAAAGCAGATTGGTTCTCTTTAGAAATGGATTGATGAATTTCCTTGCTCTTCCTTTCTTTTCCTCCATCTCTCACGCTTGCTTTGGATTTTGCTAATTGTTGGATTTGATCGTTATTGGAATTGCTATTTTTTATGCTTATTGTGAGAGAGAGAGAGAGAGAGAGAGAGAGAGAGAGAGAGAGAGAGAGAGAGAGAGAGAGAGAGAGAGAGAGAGAGAGAGAGAGAGAGAGAGAAAGAGTAAGTTCCTATCATTGTTGTGGATTTAGGATTAATGGAAGTAGGGTTACTGGATGTAGTGTTAATGCTTAGTGTTAATGGATGTTAGTGTTAGATCTTCCATTCATGTTGAAATCTGAACTATACTATCGCTCTCATGGGAACGAACATACGCGTGACAACTAACTTCATCTCCTTGATGCTAGATTGATTAGGTCTTGGATTGAGGATAGGCAAGGAAAGAAACCCACTACAATTTTGGTGCCGTTGCCGGGGAGCTATGCCAATTTTTCAGTTTGCAGCATGTTTGGTTGATGGTTAGCTTGCATTAGGCATCTTGTCGTGGCATGCATAGTGTTAGATCTGCATTTTAGGGTTAGTTTGGGATTGATTTTGCTTGATTTGAGTGGATTTGCTTGTTTGAAATCTAATCTGATTGTTAAACAGGAAAACCTATTCACATCTCCAATCTTAAGATCCATTTGGATCTGAGATATCAGAGAAAATAACAAAAATCAGTCAAATCTGTCAGATTTGGTCAAAAAGAGACAAAAAGTGTCATCAGAGCTTAAAACTTTGTACCCTCTTTCAGGAAACCTTCGCCGAGTTGCAAACACCTTCAATTTTGTTCACAAAACCTTCAGTTTGAAGGGCGAAGATTGATTCCCAGCCTATTTTCAGAAACATCTGAAAAACTATCAAAAAATACCAGAAAATCACCAAAACCCTAAAAATACAAAAAATAAACCTTTGCCCAGTTCACTATGCTTAGAAGTGATTCAGATCTATCTACTGTCAAGTCGGCAAAGAATAATACCAAAAATAGAAAGGGTTTCAGAGGATCAGTTGTCATATTGCCATATTTTTGCCAACAAAAGTCACTTTTTTGCAAAATTACCAGGATTACTCTTGATCCTTTGCCATAACCTTCGCCGAGTTTTCAGAACATTCTATTTATAGAAAAATACTATTTTTGAGTTCGGCGAAGATTCTTCTTGATTAGATCATAGAAAATCTTGCATTTTACCCTCGTCAGACAATAGAAACTGTATTTCCTTGTGTCAAAAACCTTCGCCCAGTTTTTCATAGTTTTATCTGTGTCAAATCTTTCACCAGAGATGTCGACGAAAGAAATTGTCAAAAAAGTTGTTTAGAGAGTTTTTTTTTTTCCCAAAATAGCATTGTTTAACCTTCGTTGAGCCAACCTTCGCCTAGTGAACCTTTGTCAGTCCTATTTTTAGTTTCTGATTTTCTAGATCAAGTCTCTGTCAAAATTTGGATCAAATCTGATATATTCTGAATTGGATTCTGAGAGATTTATCATTTTTTAGAAGTATCGATTGATCGAATTTCAGAAAGTTTTTTATCATATAGAATCGAATTCTTGAAAAAGGGAATAGATCTAGCAGATTTGATCTGAGATAGTTTTTTGGAGATCTAGATCCAATCTCATTGTCGGCCTGATCTAAATTCGTAAAGAGGGCTGACCTTGGAGGTGCTCCACAAGAGGTCAATCCAATTATTGTTAGAAGAGCACCCCGATTGGATCTACCCAAGTACAATGGATTAACAGATCTAGTTAGATTTCTTCAGATCTATGCTAAATTCTGTGAGGTCTATGGTGAGATTTATCCTCAAGATAAACTTAAGCTGTTTCCTATGGCCTTAACAGACGCAGCACAAGATTGGTACTATAACCAAGATAAAATGGAGAGTACAGATTGGGAGGTTGTTAAACGAGCCCTTATCACACGGTTCAAACCGCGGAAGTTTATGGAAGACCCTTTCCTACTTTTAAGTAAAGTTAAAATGGAAAAGTGGGAATGGTTTGAGATTACATCAAAAGAGTGAAACTTCTCAGATCTGAATGCGAACCTGAGCTGACTAATGAAAATGCCATGATTATGTGGTTTTTGTCAGGTCTACCTAAACGGATCAGACGTGAGCTGAAACGCCATAATGAGTACGCACTTTTGCAAAATGTTATGGACGATGCAATTCAGGAGGAGGATGAAGATTCAGATGATGAGCCGAATCTCAGTATGTTCCCTTATACAACAGGGCAGACTACTACGACATCCACCATTATTGCATCAACGAATGCCAATGCTACTGCAGAAATGATACTCAATGAGTTTGAGAAACTTGGGAAGACCCAGCAAAAATAGATGGAAAAGTTGTAGTTGCAATTTGATGAGAAGATCAAAGCATTGCAAATTTACGTACGGATATGAATGATCAATTACATCATCATGAAGAACCCTTCAAGATGATTGAACTAGAAGCACCGCATATAGAATTACTCATGAACATTTTGTTTAGCAAGATCAATATTTCATTGGGAGAGTTCCTAAAGTTGGTGCCAAAAGCAAAAGAAGTCTTAGCGCAAAAGTTAGCTCAAGAAGAACCAGAAGTCCATCAGGAGCCACTTTTTTGTGTTGGATTTGAAGAATCTAACGATGTACTCCATGTTGGAGCCGCTTGGGAAAGTGAACAAAAGAATATCACTCTGCCAACACAACATAGACAGTTTCCTAAAGAAGCAGCCGTGATAGATGGCGGTTCAGGAGTTAACCTGATTTCTACAAGGCTATGAGTAGAATGGGGCCTTACAAAGATCAAACCTGCTACTTGTGCTATTAAGCTAGCTGATCAAATGACAGTTCGTCCACGAGGAATGGTGAAAGATATACATGTCAGGATTACAAGAGTACAGTTCGTCATTATTTTCGTCGTGATGGACTTACCTGAAGCGCCAAATGTCTACTGAGTTCTATTAGGACATCCATGGTTATGAGTTGCACAAGTAAATCATAACTGGGGCACCGGAAAAATCACTTTTGAAAATCGTGAATGTGTAGTTAAAGTTGATCCTACGACTTGGACTATCAAACCAGTGGTTCAAAAAGAAGATGATGATTCATCAACAACGGATCACACTTGTGATCGACCAGAGAAAAAATTGGGAGTTCACTACGATTCTCAAACGGCTACTGTCAATTGGAATGAAGCTCTTGCAACAATTGATTGTACAGCAGGATATATGTGTCAACAAGATATTCAATCAGAGTTGAGCGAGATTTCCTTATTAGATCAAACTTTGGATACACCAATCACGTTTCCACTAAATGTGCTGAATGTAGCCTGGATATCAACAAAACCTATATTAGATCCAATCGAGGATGATCTCATACCAGTGAGCCATGCCTTGACTTATGATGGCAATGTAGAACTTACGGATGAGCAGATTTTAAATCATATGGATCCGACCAGATTTGGAGTGCGTAATGTTCCTGATGAACCAACAATCAAACTGCCCAAAGCAGTTATATTGAAGGGAGACAGGATCACAGGTTCGATGACGAAGAAACAAGCTAAGCAACATTATAATACGGTCCTGAAATGAGAAAATCTCCCTCGGAAGATTGATTCAAAGGAAGTGCCACCTCTATTGGATAAAGGCAAAGGAAAAGTCAAGAATGATTCTTCAAGTCAGACTTCTAGGAAGACATCATCGTCTAGGAAGTCTTCACCTGTGAAGAAAGAATTATCATCTCGAAAGTCATCACCTCCACGATCAGTTCCTGCTAAGAAGGCTAAACGAAGATCCAAGACAAGTCCTTCCAAAAAAGAACAAGCAAATGTAGTCCAGCATGATATGCCAGAGCATTTTAAACGTTATACACTGGATGATGTGGTTATTATGTTACCTAAAGTACATCGTGAACCTGAAGAACACATACCGGAATCTAAAGAGGTTTACGATGGCCCAGCTAGGACGCAGCCAATGAATCTTGCCGAACCAGGAGAACCGAAAAAGATTGTACAAGTGGGATCTCAACTTACTCCTGAACAGTATCAAGCACTCCGCTTGTTACTTATTAAGTATCAAGATTGCTTTGCATGGACTTATCAAGATTTGAAGGGTATTCCGACATCAGTGATTGAACATACCATATCTTTAGTACCTGATGCAGTTCCAAAAGTTACAAAGTTCTATCGCTGTAATCCTAATGTGGCATATCTGATAAAGAAAGAACTTCAGAGATTGCTTGACGCCGATTTCATTTATGAGATGAAGCACACTGAATGGATTTCACCGATTGTCATTGTTCCTAAGAAAAATGGAAAATTGAGGATTTGTGTGAATCTCAAAGCATTGAATAAAGTGACACAGAAGGATTACTTTCCGTTGCCTTTTACTGGAAGCATTTTGGATCGCCTTGCTCGAGCGGAAGCTTATAGTTTCCTGGATGGATTTAGTGGTTACAACCAGGTTAAGATTGCACCTGTCGATCGCCACAAAACTGCTTTTGCAACAGAATGGGGCACCTATGCTTACAAAGTAATGTCGTTTGAACTCTGTAATGCACCAATCTTGAGGAGTTTGAGACACAAAGTTGTTCATTTTTACATTACTCAAAGTACTTAGAAATATTTTGTTTCATTCATCCAATGAGATTGAAATTCTCCATCTCCTTTTCAACATAAACAACTCAGAACTATGTATTGTTCATGCATTAATCCATATGAAATAAAACCCATAAGTTCTTGCTTGATTGGTTTTATGGAAAAGACTACGGATTCAGACATAGCCATTACAATCTTCTCCTCTCCTCTCATTTTATAAATGAACAAGACAATAAATACAAAATTGTGTTTAGAATCGGAACTCTCTCGTTTCGTTTGGATAGCGGAAGCATTGAACATCATCCCTCTGTCAAGAACACTGCCATTGACAAACAAGAAGCCTTTGTCTTTCTCGCAGATCCATTGTTTATGCAGAGGCGCATTTCAAAACGGAACAATAGAGACATCTATTGTGGGGCTTCAAATGATCGGAATTCTAGCACGCAAACATGGACTCAGCCTGATGGCTAAATGCCACGTAACAAGACTATCTGGGGCGGTGATGATTATGCCGTCAACATGTTCTTTAGGGAGACTGGCACAGAAGGAAGCATGTCCCACGAGCAGCATCCCTCGATTCTTGGAGGTATTTCCAGGGGCGGCCGCAAGTTATTTTCTTGGAGCAGAACCAGTGACTGCAAATACATGTGACTTCAGATCCCGTACCTTTGAATCGAACAGTGATTCTTAGTGCATTTCCTAATTCTCTGGTTCTTGTAGCAAGCCTATGGGCATTCAAATCCAGATCAGTGCATACAAGACTTGTATAATGCATTTACAATGCATCTACGACCATTCACAGAATCATGCAAACTAACACATTTTAGCACACAAGCACTCAGATCCTCTCTTTTCTACAAGGATTGAAGCATGGGAACCATTAACAATGGCTTTGATACAATATTGGAAAACTTAAAGGACATTACAACAATCACATTCAATGTGTGTAATCGTGACTCATCTAATCCATTAACCAATGAACTAGGATCACAACATAGAAATTAGACATGAAACATAAGACACAACATAGCTCTTACAATCTTCTCCACTCCTCTCATTATAAATGAACAAAGTCAAAGCTCTTACTTTGATCATCAACAAAGTGCTTTTTCTCAACAAGATGATGATTCTAGTTCTTATGCTAAAAATAAAGGTCTGTGCCATTATGGTGGTAAAAATGGACATTTTGAACGTGAATGTTGAATTAAGAAGAATGCACAAGTTTTTAGAGAAAGGGGGAGAGCTAATTCTCCTAGCCAATCACAAAAGGCCGAAGATGTCTATGCATAGACCGTGCTTGGGGTGAGGCCTAATTTTAATATGTATCATTGATTTAGTCTACCCAAGACTTGGTGGACTGTATGAGCACATAATGGCCAGGACAATTTTTTGGCCACATCATGATTGTTGGTGGTATCGAACATCTCTAATCTTTGGAGGCTTAATCAAGGATGACAATGGCGTCTAGATTGACTTTACGGTTTGGGTGTTTGTGAGTGTCCATAATTATCATTACAAAAATGAAAAAATTTATGATATTTTCACTATCCCAAAATCCTCTTAAAAATATGGATATAATTGTCAATGACCTAAATCTCAAATGCAACAACAATGTTTCAAGAACAGTTGGAATAATAAAATTAACTCTTAAAAGCCATTCCTAGTTTTAGAATTCAAGCTGCTTGCCTATCAAATAGTTACCACCTATGTCTCAATTAATGATATACCATATTCTATTTGCAACGCAGAGGACAAAATCCTTACTCATTTATTTTAAGAGCTGCAACCTAAATATCTAGATGGAAATCAAGCAATCTTTATAGAGAAGATATAAGCTTTGCAATATTTTTGTTGATGTCATGCTTTAGGTCAGTCAAAACTAACCATGATTTCTAATATTTACTATGGCAAATATGCTAGTTAGCTATCCTATATGGACAAATATGGTTAACAAGGAATCAAGTGGTTTTTAGAGATGACACTTATTTGATATTGGCTTCCAACTCCCTTTGCCATGTGATTTGCTTTTCTTAAAAATATCAATGATAATGACTCCAGCAATTGGTGAGTTGGTGTATCGTGATACCATAGGATGATAATACCAAAAAGCCATTGTAATCTAAGATTGGTTCTTTATGTATAGTTTGGTAGAAAAAACAACCTTGGCTACTAATGAAGTTACATACTTTGAGAGAAAAAGGCAATAGTCTCTTTTTCCATTGAGTATTATATATGGGTTATGTAACTTTAAGCCCTTTAGATTGCACTTGTTGTAGAACATCAACCTCCCACCATACACTTTATTTTCTAGAAAAGCTTTTATTGTTGAATTTTTCATATTGACGTATAGTTTTGTCTAGTTAATAAAATAGAAAAACAAGGCAAGTTGAAAGATCTTGTGAAACTTTGTCGTACTCTTGTATGCTTAAAATTAGAGCATTCAAAATCAAATGAGCATTCAAATCATTGAAAAATGACCAAAAGAAAATGTGATTTAATTTAGAATGACACAAAATTTGCATTTTTTGGCTCAAAATTTTGCAAAAGAGAAACATAAACCTTTAAAAAATCATCGTTGATAACATATTTTTGGTCATTTCCTATAATTGCAATAGGTGTTTGAAAATTTGGAGGTTTGTCAAATAGGCACTTTGATGGGGGCAATTTGCACAAAATGATTCTAAAGCCCATGATGACGAGTATTTGCATGTTCAACATTAAAGAAACATTCAATGGTTAAAAAAAAAAAAATGGGCGACGATTTAGAAACATTAAAGAAGCATTCAATCATTAAAAAAATAAAAACGGGTGACGATTCAGAAACGAACAAGGCAATTTTGCAGCTCAAACTCACAACGGAGAGAGACACACCACAAACTCACAAAGGAGAGACACATCATTTGTAGCGCACGTCATTTTTAGCAAACGTATCCAAAGTTTCTTTGATCCCAAGTTCGAACATGCCTTTGGAAACCAAGAAGCATTTCTAGCACAAGGTCATGAAAGGCATGGCATGTAGAAGCTCAAGAGCATAAGCCACCATGGGGGATGGTTGGAAGGAAAAAAATTCCAATAACAAGGCCTCAAAAGTTGAGTAAAAGAAGGGGTGTGGGGCTTGGGGGGATAAGTAGTACTTGGGCATACTATCTTCCTGGAAGTTGGCAGTTTACAAAATAAATATTAAAATAATGGTTGACTTTTAGAAAATCCAGAAAATGACGGCACTGCAACTTGCACTCTGAAAGCGGAAGGTCAAAATTTTGAGTTTCGCATTTATTTGTTTATGCTACTATTTTATTAATAATTTTTGTATTTATTTTATTTTATTTTTATTTTTATTTAAATAAATAAATTAGTGTCCAAGGTGCTACTTGCGGCTTGCTGCGTTAGTTACCAGCACTCCACTCGTACACTGCTGACACCAGTCTGACTTAGGTCTGGCACCGTTAGATGCGACAGCTCGCCGTCGGATCTTGCCACGTGGGCTGAGTACATCATCAATTCTCTCCCTCCGATTCGTGTTGATGACCCGTGGCTTGCATCCAACGGCTATCTCGTGTCTTGAAGCTCCGTGGATGGTATCCCTCCCGTTCAACCAAAAACAGCCTTCGCCTCGCCATGGGGCGGTAGATCTGACCACTTGAATGTCTGACACGTGGCATAAATGCCACTTGGCCTTTTATCAACGGTTTATCTTGTGCAAACGTGACAGAATCTGAACGGTTAGAAATAACACAGGGATCCCTGTGTTATTAAGACCAATTTCTTACTTTGTATAGTTCGTACATAATCACTTGGATGTATGACACGTGTCATTGACTTTAAATCTGGGATGGATGGTGGAAACGTGGCAAAATCTGTACAGGTTTGACATTATTTGACGGTGGCAGGCTCTAGGCATACCGTGCCTTTAGGATGTGAGGGGAGCAAAGGTTGTGGATCCTTTATTCTTCAAGGGATTTGATGAGAAAGAAAGAAAGAAAGAAAGAGAGAGAGAGAGAGAGAGAGAGGGGGGGGGGGGAGAGGGAGAGGGAGAGATTTGATGTGTTTTGAGTTGTGAAGAGGCTAAACTGCAGAGAGAAAGTGGTGATAGGAGAATGTCCCATCATCATCATCATCCATGGGCTTGTTGACACTGGATGTGGGTGATGATGATGATGATCTTCTTATGAGTTTGAGGTCCAAAAGACATTCTGTTTAGTGGGCAGCTGCAAAAATGAGCCGTCTTTGTTGAAATCTAGCATGTGGGTGTTCACACTAGGCCAGATACATAACTCCAGACTTTCAATTGCTCTGGTTTTGCTCTGGATTTTGTTGCTTCGGATTCTGATTTCCAGAAATTGGAATTGATGTGGACCTTTTTTCTCAATGTCTGAGTCTGCTGCTGCTTAAGAAGTTAAGCTTCAGAGTTGGAGGTTGGCTGAATGCATGACTTTTTTATAGTATTTGCT
Organism: Diphasiastrum complanatum; assembly: GCA_029204225.1. Lineage (NCBI taxonomy): Eukaryota > Viridiplantae > Streptophyta > Lycopodiopsida > Lycopodiales > Lycopodiaceae > Diphasiastrum > Diphasiastrum complanatum. Next base: position 41,268,632 of record CM055092.1, on the reverse strand, counting down.
GCTTGGAATTTGTAGCTTTCTTGAGTCCTTAGCTGCCTAGATCAAGCTTAGAATTTGAGTTGTTGCTGACCTCCTCCTTTTCTTATCAGATTGGTCTCAAACTACACAGGCTAATGCTATAATTCACAGAGTTTCACTATCTCTGATACCAGGATCTAGCATCAGTCTGGTCAATAAGCTCCTGTGTGTCAGTAGAATAAGATTAGCGAGAATAAATGTACGATGCCACTTTTATTAATACTCTGATTCTCTAAGGGACTAGTAGAAAAAAGATTTCCTTACGTTGTTGCAGCAGAGCTTCTAGGAATGAGTCTTGAGAGAATGGGTGTGGATGGTGATGGTGATCTGAGAGCTGTAGTTTGGGGGGTGGCATCAGCACCCTCTCCTCCTTTTGGTTTACAGCAGTTGCAGGCTGATCATGCCACCATGATGCTGGGATCATCGTCATCTTTTGCCCAATCTGTTGTGCAGAAAAGCAGGTCTTGTGCTACCATTGATATGAAGCGAATAAAGAACAGCAGTATCGATTCTATCTCGGGAAGAGCATTATCGTCTTGCGCTTCAGTCCTTCCACATAGCCACTCTTCTTCCTCAATAACAGTGACAAGCCTGGATAGATGTACTGGTACGCTGTCGGAGGTAGCTCGGGTCTTTGGTGCCGCTAGTAGCAATTCTGCCTCAGGAATGAGAGATTCCAACACCTTAAGCCGTAAAAAGGCTTCATCTGCCTCAGCGTTCCATGGCTACACCCTCTCGCACAACAGGCCTTCGTTCTACTCAGATATGAAGCAGGAAAAGCGCGAAAGGGGCACCCTGCACGGAGTAAGATCCAGTAGCAGCTTCGATTTAGCAGGCGCTATTTCAAGCATGATTGATGAAACTTTACATTTTGGAAGTTCGGAGATTCTTCATTGTCGATCTCCGACCACCGTTGAGGGGCCAGCTTTTGGGGGATGCGCTCGCTTAGTTTCGTCAGAAGACGCAAATCTAAACACATCCATGACAAGCAACAAACTAAATCTATCTGCGTTGCCAATGCCAAGCCCCTGCTCTATGGAATCGCCTCCACCAACGCAAAAGGCTACTGTTTGCAAGCAAGGCATCAAAAGAAGGTAACCGTTTTCCACGATCATTCTCGTTATTGCTTTGATCCTCATGATCGGACTCCTATATACTTGATGCATGTGTTGCTCTATGGATTATAAGATCTTGTAGGCTGATGGCGAAGATATGATTTTCGTTTCTGCCAGAAAGATGCAGCAGAAGCGAATCGTCTGTGTGCCTATTAATGGGGGCGGTCGACCAAGCGGCGAGGTGCTTCCTTCAGACATGTGGGCTTGGCGTAAGTATGGCCAGAAGCCAATCAAGGGCTCGCCATATCCCAGGTACACTCCTTTTTCTCTCCACTGTTTCCTAGCCTCCTCCTTAGACTCTACGCTGACAGGTTTTGCAGATCAAAGCCTGATCGTTGTTGCATCATTTGCTTTGACAGAGGCTATTACAGGTGCAGCAGCTCCAAGGGCTGCTCTGCCAGAAAGCAGGTTGAACGCAGCCAGACTGACCCATCTATGCTGATCCTCACATACACCTCCGAGCATAACCATTCTTGGCCCGCTCACCGCAACTCTCTCGCTGGGACAACAAGACCCAAATCCTCTCCAGAGAAATCAGTTTCAACTTTACCTTCAGATTTGGCTGCTCATCCACCAGATAATACGTGCACAGCCCTCACCAATGCTGACACCTCTCAGACAAGTTTGTCAGGACACACTAATTTCTTAGGCTTAGGGCAAGATTCTAGCAATTTGGACACCATCTCTAGGTCCAGTTCCCAGGAGGAAGAATTCTTCCCGGAATTAGATGGATTGCTGAAAGGTTCTTCTGCATTAAGGAACGATTTCCTGGACCAGGGATCGGATGATGAAGTTGGAAATGTTGAAGTGGATCCTTACAATCTGTTCTGTTGGTGATCTGGTGGGCTTCCAGCCTTTTGATCTCTAATCTTGTCAGCATCAACTGCTTCCTCTATACGTGTTAATTGTGTACACTACACGAGTGGTTCCGAAATGCCATTGTTCATACTTAAAGACAAATACATTCATTGGTGTAAACAATGCTGCTCTTGCTTTCTTGAAAGGGCTGCATCTTTAATAGGTAACATTGTGAGCAGCATTAGCTCAAAAACAGTCAAAAACTTTGGCTGCAATAGGGCTTAAACTTAACATTTTGGTGCAAATGCAAGTTGTATTAGATTTGAAAGTCATGAAATTGGTGGATTCAGTTCAATCCTGGAATCATGTTTTACCATCTATTGGATGGTTGCCATGTAGACACTAAATCCCATTACCCAACACATAGAAGAGCCAAATTGATTTCTTTAGTAGCAGTCTAGTCCTATGCTGGTACATTTGCATAAAATCCTTGTTTGAGTAATCTGTTTTTTTATGGCTTCAGTGCGTTTTAAATGTGAAATGATACCTATCGTTGAACGAAAGTGTTTGGAAATTCTTTAGGTGTATTGGGGAATGGTCTTACTAGTGAACTTTGGTTTGTTGTAAGGATCATTCGATAAGTTATTGCAAGCCCTTTAAGTCAAGATGCTCAAAAATCACCTGAATCACCACAAGGGTCTCTAGGAAGACCACTCCCTCATGTAGTGGATGAGCAAAAGAACTTCCTACTCTTAACAAACATCAATCGCCACAACAAATTGCTTTACTAAAGAAATTGTCTTGGGCATGTGAATTTCTAATTTTGGTTTAGCAGGCAGGTACATTCTTGAGAGTAATTTTCCACCATGGAATGAATTTTCATTTAGGTTTGAAAATTTGAGTGAATCCTTGTGGTAAAGCCTGGGGCAAGGGCTTTGCAATTTGTAAATTACTGGGCCTGAAGGAAGCAGCCCAAGGGCCGAGGGAGTTTTCAAGCTTAGAGCAATGTCACCGACGATTTACTCTGCAAATCAGTCATGGATTTTTTTTAATCAAATGCTGTCTAGGCAGGATCTTCATGTATGTGCTAAAAAGACCAATTTCACCTGGCTGCAGGTGGAACAAAGACCATTGTGCCTGCTAAGAAATTTATGGACAGGACTTTTCATAATGTAGTCCTTCACAGGGGTCAAAGCATTGCCAAGATGAATTGAAAAACATCTGCCAGCCCTTTACCATGTTCCAAAAGCATGCAGTCATAAATTTTCAACCCATGTAATGATTGCCTGCAAGAATACATGTGGACCACACCAAGCTGCAATGTCAAAAAGCTTTGCAGTTCTAACTATTCTCCCATTCTGCAGCTTTGTAACCAATGGAACACTTTTTTGGAACTGGCTGATTGATCCAGACTGCACATGTGGACCATCATGACAAAGCAATGTCAGATTATTTAGTTCCACGTTTTCTCCTATCCTGCAAATCTGTAGCCGATGGAACTGTTTTTTCTAAAAGTAGCTGACTTTTTCAGACTGCTAACAAAAGTAAGGATAACTGCAAATCCACATCTTCCTTTACAGAATTGTTTACCATTCAATGAACATGACTGCAAATCCACATCTTCACAAAGGTTAGATCCATCTTTACTTTTACTCTCTGTGCAGAGCCTTATATATGTACCTTATATATTACCCAATTTATTTAGAAGCTAGTGTTTTCAAAGCAATTTAATCTGCTTCTTTTATCATGTAAAGGATTTGAAGGTTATGATGATGAACTTGGGATCCAGATTTGGACTAATGGCATCAAAAAATCATGTATGTCAATACTAAAACTAAACATGTATTTTGAATACTTATACATCACACATTTCATATTCTTGAGTTTTAGTTCACAATTTGCAAGTGTGTGCGTGTAATCAAGCTCATTTTTATACAAGCTAGATTGCACATTCCATTTTAATCCACATATGTGCATAAAACATACAAACTCCAATGGCCACGACAATCACAAGTAAACAACAATTTACCTTTCAAGAATATAAATCAATATGTTATAGAACACAAAGTGGTGAAATGACACAAAGGGGACAACAAAGATATTTGTGTCATGTAAGATCAGATTCAACGTTCCCACTACCAGAGTTTCAAAATTATAACCTTGTATCGCAATAAAAAAGAAATGTTGCGACAATACAAGATTTTCAAACACCATTTTTATATATTTCAAGCCAGAAATTTAGGCTTCTTCAATGGTATCCAATTTATGTTGTGTTTTATCTTGCATCTCCTCTATACACTTTTGACCATATTAAGACCCTTTCTTTAATTTTTGGCATCATTAGATCATATTGAGCCCCAATTATCAAAGTGAAGAATTTCTTCCTCAGATGGAGTTTAAAAGTGACATCTCTGATGTCATAGAGAGTAGTTAGGATGTCCCAAGCATCCTTAGCCTGTCTGTGTAGATCGGATATGATTGATTTGGGAGTCTTTGATATTCAAAGTAATTAAGGCAAATGCCTTGCCATCTCGTTGCCCCCATTTGGTGATGCTAGCTGCATCAGCCTTTGGCTTGATTTTTGTACCATCAACTATGTCCCATAGTTCCTTGGCTAGTATAACGTCTCTCATCTTGAACTTTCAGAGATGGTATTTCTCTCCATCGAGCTTGTCAATCAGAGAAGAACTAGAGGATGGATCCATTATGGTATTGTAGCGAGATTGTTGATAGAAACAATGATATCGAAAAACTGTTGGCTATGCACTTGCTGAAATGAGGTCTTGGTAAAAACAAGACTAATAACCCACAATGAATATGCAGATTACTGAGCCACCTGCTCTGATACCATGTCAGAAATCAGAGAAATTCGATATTTGCAGCGGAAGTGGAGAGCAGGTGGTCGATGGATCGAAAGAGTGACGATTATCAGCATTGCATTCAAGATGAAATCGAAAACTAAATGTGCAATAGAACAACAATGTAGACAAAAACTTGCACTCTGATACTTACCAAAAGCGTGAGCACAAGAGCTTGACGCTGGCGCAAATCAGTAGGCATGCAAAGCGGCTTCAATTGAGTTCGTTGATAGAAACTTAAAACTTGAAAAACTGAACTTAACCTTTTACAACAAAACGCCTGCTGGATGATAATGTGATCAAAGCGCCGACTCCAGTAGTGGTCAGTACATTGAAAGCTAACATTAATCTACTTAATTAGCTACATATGTCCTGCAGTAGATAGCTGCCTTTTTACAGTGAATGTCTGTATAGAGGTAGGTGGACTGTCAGTGTCGGAGTTCTGACGATATCAAATTTTACAAAGATTCGAGAATATACAAAGACTCAGAAAATACACATTGACTCAAAAATTACAATGACTCTGAAAATTACGGATTGTCCGAGTCGATCCCATATCAAAAATTCTGATTTTTTGGGTATAAAACAATCTCGGATTTTTTTGAGTCGATATAGTATCGAAAAATTGTAACTTTTGGATATCGAAAAATCTCGGATTTTTTGAGTCGATACAATATCGGAAAATTATGAAAAATGCGAGTTGAGTTTAAATGCTATAAATTTTTTTTGAGCCTTCCTCCTTTTTTTGTGTTTTTTTTTTCAAGATAGGTATGAACAGGGTTTTCCAGGACGCTCATTACCTAATGGATTTGGGCTTGAGCATGAATTCCAACAAGTATATCAAACTAACATCTTTAGTATCATGTACTCATTGAATTTTAGTCTCACTCCATGCACTGATCCAAAACAATCCAGAAGGAACAACAAACAAGTTGAAATCCCTAGAATGAACTATAGAAACAGAAATTGTCCCAATTTAGGATTGAAATAAAAAATGACCTTGGACTGAATTGAAATCTAAATTGGTCCTTTGCTTGGATCGACTAGTCAAATTCACTTAGCCTATTGTGATCTCTAGGGATAGAATTAGCCACCTGTTTTAATCTTTACATCTATTTTGATTTTGGGTCTTATTTTGATCCTAGACTATCTCGATATTGTGGCTATTTTGACCTAACACGAGGCGTGGTTTGCCACTTTCACAACCAATGGAAACTCCTAACAAAATAACAGTTTCTTGTAATTGTTTGTACAAATCAATATTAGATTTAATATTAGCTAACTCAAATTAGCTTGTACATATGAGGAGCTCTAGCTCGATGAGCAAAATAAACAAAAAAGCCAAGCATAAACTGAGTGGGAGTAGTGATTAGATATGATATTGAGTTACAACGTTTGTAACCTTTTGTATTTCTGCATATTCAGTACGAAAAGGATGAGAGCACTTTACTCACTAGTTTTTGCATAGTGATTTATTTTGAATGTGTGTTATAATGTGTGTTATAGTGATTTATTTTGAATGTGTGTTATAGTGATTTATTTTGAATGTGTGTTATTACCAATAGCTTCTAGCATCACAATCCAGTACTCCAAAAATTGGTATAATAGTAGATTAATCACACACACGATCCCAACAACTAGTGTTAGAGCCTTAGATTTCATGCTAGATTTCCAACTCAATGCACTTGTTAAAATCTGGCAAATCTATTGTTGCAAAAACAATGGAAAAATCAATTTATGACCTAACGATCAATGACAAGTTCAATGGTTCAAATTTTGACATATGGAAATTTTAGATCATAATGATGTTAATTAATAGAGATTTATGAGAAATTCTCGATGGCTCTTTATCCAAACCACAAGCTGATGATCTCGATCTACTCCCTATATGGAAGCTTAGAGATGAAAAGACTTGAGCCTTAATCACCCTAGATCTTAGTGATTCTCAAATCTCCCATGTAACAAGTTGTCAAAGCTTGAAAGAACTCTAGGATATCTTAAACAATTTGTATGAGATTCAAGATGTCTCTTCAAGACTATTCTTAAAGAAAATGTCTTCTCTTGAAAATGTTAGAAAATACTCTTATGAGTAATCACATATACAACCTTAAATCTTTACTTGATCAACTCTCTATTGTAGGTTGTCTAGTGATGGATACTAATGTTATAATGACTTTGTTGTCTTCTTCACCTGCATTCTATGAACACTTTATAATGTTAATTGATACTCAACTAAAACATTACAAAAGATTACTCCAACTCTTCTACAAGAAGAAATTAGAAGGAAAACTTCTAAAATGACTATCAAAGAAAAACCAATTGCTCTAATTTCTAAGAAAAATTAACAATAAAAAAAATAAGAAACGAAATTTTGATCCTAGAGGCTTACAACAGAAGAATACTACTAAAAAGAATATGAGAAACCTTAGAAGCTCTTCATGGTGGATTCAACAAAAATACCTAACACACATTGTTGGTACCTAGACTTTGGTGCATCTCAACATATAACCTCAAGACATTGGTTCATCACATTATACACTTTGATAAACAACAAAAATATCTATCTTGGAGACTCCAAGTCACATCAAGTCAAAGGGCAAGACATTTTTTAGCTCAACTTTTAGAATGGGACTCCAAAAAATATCTCTAAAGTTCTCTACATACGTGGACTCACAAAGAATGTATTATGTATCAATAGAGCTAATCAAGGTTGCATCATTAAGTTCAGTTTAAATGAATGTGTAACCGTTGCTAATAAATTAGATATTCTTGCAAAAGGTGTAAGGAATGGTTATTTATTTGTACACCCTATGGCATTATTATGCCCTAACTTCAAAAGAGAAGACTACTTCTCAAAATTAGAACACATTATGGCAAAAACCTTCTTGGTCATGAATATAAGGTCTACTATGTACAATATCACAATGATATGGTGAATGGCCTAAAATTTTCTATTTCTTTCGATAGCAAATTTTTTTGTGAGTCTTGCAAATTTGGCAAGCATGCTAGAAGAAAATTTTCTAAGAGTCATTCAAAATATTTCAAAATCATACTAGATCTTGTGTGCTCTCTAATATGTGTGGTTCCATGCAAACAACATCATTAGGAGGAGCTTGTTACTTTATTATAGTCATTGATGGTTTTTTCAAATGAACCTCTGTCATGTTCTTAAAGAGAAAATCTGAGGCATTTGATTGAAATCAAGTACATGTCACTTTACCATAATATTTGAAGTCATGTTAACCTAGTAACAAATTCTTTATCAATGTACAAACATGTATATCATTTACTCTATTGACTTGAGTAGTGTCTTCATCACTAGACTAATCTGAATGTAATTTATCTCCTTGTGGTAAACTACATATATGCTCATGTATAAAACAAATAACATAAAATTCATCAATCTAGAAAAATGTTGATTTCTTATGTTTTGATTTTTAGATAGTATAATTCTTATAAGTAGATTTTTATACGATTATTTTGCATCTTGTTAGAGATTATAAATGCACATTTATCTTTTTTTGGTTATCACAGGTATGAAACCCTAACTTTTGTAATTGATTTTCTTTTCATGTAGTAAGCACATTACCATGTCAGGGTCCGGTAGTGGTGGGAATAGTGGAGATTATGTTTCTGATTTTTATGCATCACTAACTCCCGAGCAAAAAGCACAATTACAAAATTTGATACTTAGTCAAGGTGAGGGTGTTGGACCCGCACAAGCGGCTCCCTCATCCCCCCATTCCAAAGAGTCCCTCACGAATCCCTTCTACAACATAGATCCAAAAGGGAATCTTATCACAAATTGTAAGAAGAGGGTGATTTTAGATAGAACGTGTTCATTATGCCAATATCATTTTGCGATAATTTTTTTGTGAAATGGGCCAAAAAATCTGCAGAACTTAAATCGTGGATATTAAGAAATACAGTCACTTTCTTGTTGCAATGGCATCTCTTATAAGCTCACAACTAGTTATTAATCACAACAGATTAAATTAGAAGCCATAAAGAATTAAACCCTCATGGAGGTAACTAGATCCATGCTAAATTTGGAAAATTTTCTACCTAGATTTTGGAAAAGAGTTTTAGCCATAACTACAAAATTATTCAAGCACCAAAGAAGTCCACAACAAGACTCCACGTGAAGCATGGATAGGACAAAAACCAAATTTGAGTTATCTCAAAATTTTTGGTTGCATTGCTATGCTCAAATACCTATCAACTTGAGACAAAAAAATTGATGAAACTTCTACTAAATGCATATTCATTGTAAATCTAGCTGAGTACAAGACTTATACAGTCTATGATCCAATCAACAATACTCCTCATGAATGTCATATGTGATGTAGCTCCACTATCAATCCACCAAGGATCAATGTCTCCATAATTATTCAACAAGCATGATGACATAACAAAATCATCATTTGACAATTGTTCATCAACACCATCTTCATCAATAGTTAGGTTGGTTTGCCTCTCACCTTGATCTTTCTTCCTTTTTGAAGCAATCATTTGTGAAATGCCCTTTGATTCCACAATAGACGCATTTTAACTTTGACCTATCTTTCTTCTTACCAACAAAAGTGGAAGGCTCACCTTGATCTTGACCCTTTGACCATTTACATTTGCCTTTGCCCTTGAATTTGCCTTTGATGAACATAGCCTCCTCTCCATCAACTTGAGATGTAGTAGATGCACCTGCTCTTGATAAAAGCCTAAACTCCTCATTCACCAAAATCTCTTGCAAATCCACCATACTTGACAAAGTCTTGCAAAACTTTGAACAAGATTAGCATGATCATCCAACTAGCCATTGAAAACAGCTTGCACAAATTCTACTTCCTTAATGTTTTCATCAATACATGCTAACTCATCATTCAATGCCTTAACCCTCAAAACAAAATCATGATCACCTTCATCCTTCTTTTGCATACAAGAAAAGATTTTTCTTCTTAGAGTTAGAACTCTAGATGTAGAATTAGATCCATAAAGCTTCTTTAAATAATCCCAAGCCTCATTTGATGAAGTACACTTACCAACTTCCTTGAGAAGTTGATTTGTAACATTCATCTTGATGACATGTAGAGCTTTCTTTGCCCTCTTGTCATACCTCAATTGTTCTTGAGGTTCCAAAGGGCTCTCCTCCACACCTACAACAAAATCCATCAACTCATTCATCTCTAGCAAGGATTCCATCCATACCTTCCAAGTAGAATAATTGATTGAGGTAAGCCTATCATTGCCTTCCAACATGAAGCCACTTGATGTCGCCATGTTGCCATGATCTGATCTTCTCTTTTAACCTGTTCCAATGCACTTAATTCTCCCTTGAAAATCAACAAATGGAACTCAAGAAGAAATCACAAAGATATGGAAACAATCTAGCCTCTCCTTTTTCTCTTTCTAGCAAATCCTGGCACATAGAATCTTGATTTCTTGATCACAATAGATCTAAACACAATAGGATGAAATTTTGCCAACACCTAGATTGAAACACACTCTAGAAAAAGTCCAGCAACTTAAAATCATGAGATCCTATCAAATTAAGGGTTTCATAAAAAATGCAAAATATTGAATCAAGCAAAATCTACATTCTACATGCAAAAGCTAGAATCTAGATATCTCATTTAATAGAATGTACCATCCACAATCATGAGCAATTTTTGTCTCCACATTCCAATAAGTGGTTTTGAAAAGCGGCCATCCACAAGTGAGTTGACCTAAAATGATGATTCCACAAAGATTCACTTTCTATACTTGAAAATGCAAGATTTGATCCAACAACATTTCCAAATCCACATAGAATTTATGGCACTCTCAAATCCACCTCTAGATTTGGCATAACCACCAGCTTTGGCCTGCAACCTGCTCTGATACCATGTGAAAACTATAGATCTAGAACACAACTAATGGATCTTAGATCTTGGTCCAATTTGATGTGCACATCTAGATCTAGTTACAAGATAGTATTCATCAATATTAGCATGCTAAAATTGCATAAAGCACTAAGATCTGATAATGAGCATGAAAATACAGTACGGTATTGTTTCTTTTCGTACAACAACATCAGGCTATCCTTCACATGTGTGGAACCTATATCAACCATAAAATCAACATTCTACACATAGAAAATCAAGATATCAAGAGATAAACACATGAGATGGACATAGAAACTCAAGAGATAAATTCTCCATATAAAATGAGAATAGAATGATATGTTATCCACGTTGGTACTGCTATTTATAGCTGCCAAAATGTCATTTGGCCAATTGCCCTAAACTTGTCCTAAATTGTGATTTCTTGGAAAGTCACCAATAACTTAGAAATTCTAGTCTAGATGCAATGTATCAAAATTAGCCAATTGGAATGGGTCGAAACTCGACCTCATCCACTTATCTACTTGCCAAAAGTAGTACAAACACTATTTAGGCCCATATTGACAAATATAAAACTATCTCTAAGTTAAGATTTCAAGTTGGCCTCCAAAAATGCCAATAAATCAACGAATTAGTTGACAAATTTTCACAATCACCACATTAGATTACAAAAAATGCAAGACAAATGAGATAAATCTTTGTTGGTGCAAAACTAGCTCTATTTTCTCCTTGGTTTTCTATACCAAATGACCTCCCCAATGGAGTATTTACTTGGTGGAGGGAGAACGACCTGATATGGCATGTTTTACACATGTGCTTCATGTACTTTCATGCATGCCACTTTTAGTGCCTCATCATCATTCATTGATTTTGCACCACCTAGAAACCTAGAAATTGCCAAATGTCAATCTTTGACTATATCAGATGGTTTTCTACATGCATGTCTACCTTTTACACCTGGGAACAGCCTCCACATGTGTGGGATGACCTTCTATACATAATTTTGGCCTACATCAAGTTTTTTTTTTTTCATAATTCTCACATTTGGTTGAGATTTCTGGTTGAATCCCCTTCCATGAAGAGGATAATCAACACTAAATGGATCTTCAAAAGAAAATATTATCCCAATGGCTCTATCTCAAAAAGGAAACCTAGATTTATAACCAAAGGCTATTTTGAGATTCAAGGTACCGATCACATAGAGACCTATAGTCTAGTAGTCAAAATGCAGCCAATCAAAACTTACTTGCACTTTTTGCTTAAAAAAAGCTTGAAATTCATTAAATAGATTCTAAGTCAACCTTCTTGAATGGTGTAAAAAATGAGTACATTTACATCTTCTAACTTGAAAGATTTGAAGTCAAAGGCCAAGAAAGTAAAATATGCAAACTGCATAAGGCCTTGTATGGTCTAAAACAAGCTCCTTGAGCTTGGTTTGAGAGAATTAACTCCTATTGGATACACATATGATTCTCTTCAAATGTTTATAATAAGCATTTCAATTCAAGATATATAGTCATTGCATTGTATGTAAATCTTGCATTAATTCTCAATAATGATATTCAATTATGAATACATTTGAATAGCATAAAGCATACATCCATCTCAATATCTTCAACAAAGGTAGAAGATATATCATTCATGCAACAACAAGTTCTCTTGACAATCTCAGTTGTATGTGTCTGAACTTAAATTCTCGTCTTCATTTGAAAACCAAGCACATTTAAATTCAACTTTATTTTGCCAGAGAATTTTTTTATGCCAACCAGGTTGAACTATTATGTTGCTACATAGATCAAATGGTACCAAATATATTTATTAAACCTTTCATCAAAAGTAAGTATGTTCAATTTTCAAATATGTTGAATCTTGATAAGTACATGAACTCTTGGATCTTGACAACGCTTTCTTTGAGTGTTGACAATATTCTTGTTGCTTTCGTCTTCTAAAATTTGATGGTTCTTCTTCAGGGCTTCGTGTTTCTAGATTAAGGAGATATACTTTTCCATTTTTATTGTTGCTCCTAAAGACAAAACTAGAACTTTTATATCTTCTGGCCTGATTGGTTGCTTGACTGTTGTCATCACATCAATTAGTCTCTTATTTTCCTGAGTCATGAGATCTAACCGACGCTCGAACTGGTCTTGCACCTCTTGGAGAGACTGGAGCTAATTTAAAAATTGGTTCTGCTCTTCCAATCTCTTGGCCCTTTCACTCTGCAACTTTTCCATAATTGTCAGCAACTCTGCGTCTCTTAACTGTTGGTCCTGCTTTGCCATTCTGAGCTAGTTTGTCTGTTGTGCTAACTGGTCTACCATCCAACGAAGGTGGTAAGAGATCTCAGTATGCCACTTCAAGGACTCCTTCGCTCTTTCGGGCAAGCTGTCATAGGCTAGAAGGACGGGGAACTCAGTAGGAAAACGATGGTAAGTAGAAAAGGAAAATTGAGAAATTGTGGGATGAGACAATAATGGAATGGTTAGTTGAGAATTATTATCAATATTAATGAAGGTGGTAGGAATGGTAGCAACAGGGGTAAGAGAGATGGTGATGAATGTGGTATCAATAATGGTGGTGGTAGTGGTGGAAGTGGATGTTAGACGTGACTCGTGCAACTGCCTTTGGAACTGTCTCCACCTCCTCTTCTACAAGATCGCCTTCATTGAAGTATTTCAAGAGTGTCTACATTGATGAAGCCATCTTGCTTTAGAGCAGAGGGGTCTTCTGTCGGAAAGTGGTGTGTAGAAGATAGGTCTAGCTCAAAAAGAAACGAATGAAAATAATTCGTGTGTCTAGAAAGAAAACTTTTCATGCATGGTGGAATAAACTATATTCATATTTTCAATGCATGACTATGTCTATCAATTTCAAACAAGAAAATAGTGATAGAAATCACGTTTGAACTTATAGTAACTAACCTTGAAATCACCAGTACTACAGTGATTACGTAGCCAAACAATTAAGCATAAAAAATTATCAGACAAATAATTAGTTGCAAAGAACTCTAGAAAACGCATACATTCTGAGACGAAGCTGAATGCAATAAAGAATAGTATTGTTTCAAAACGAAACAGAAGTAAATGAGTACAATAAGTTGCGGATCGAAGTTGCGTACTCTATGCTATCTTTGAGCGGCTAAAATGAAAGTCTGAATTAATGCGCAATGCTGATAAGCAGTAGCGCAATAGCAATCTCTAAAACAACTCTGAAAAGTGAGCTAGAATGCTCAGGAGTGTTCAAGCTCGCAGGCTTGAGAGAGAGAGCTAACTATTCAAATGCTTCTGATAATTCTGATTTTTAATGAATGAAACTGTATGAATATGAACAACTATTTATACTAAGAAATTAGGTCGCCAATTGTGATCGCCAATTAGCTGGTGATCCGCTGACATCCATCTGGTCCTTGTCATTGATTGCTGATAAGCAATGAAATTGGCCGTAAATGTTTTGTCTGCATAAATGAACCAAAATTGCAGCTCTGCAGAAATGAACTAAAATAGCCACATGCGACGAAAAAGGAGAAGGTACTCTTAAATCTCATTTAGGGTTGCCCCACACTTTGCTAGAGTCATTTCCTTAACATTTGAGGCTCTTTGAAAAAAACGAAAATTAGGTCATCAATTGTGATTGCTAGTTGGCTGGTGATCCACTCGCATCCATTCGGTCCTTGTCATTGATTGTTGATACGCGGTGAAATTGGCTGTAAACGTTTTGTCTGCATAAATGAACCAAAATTGTAGCTCTACAGAAATGAACTAAAACAGCCACAGACGACACTGACAGATTTTTTGCAAAAAAGACAAAAAAGACAAAAAAGGAGAAGTTGCCCTTAAATCTCATTTAGGGTTGTCCCACACTTTGCCAAAGTCATTTCCTTAATATTTGAGGCTATTTGAAAAAAGCAAAAAATGTGACACTATGATTTTACACGAGATTTCTGTCAAGCAAAAAATGCGAAAAAGGCGACACTGCATTTTTCAACGGGATTCCTGACAGGCAAAAAAAGAGACTGTTGTAAACTCCGTGTAATTCTACAGACTGTGTTAAAATACTTGTAATTCTGCAGATTGTCTAAACACACGAAAAAATCCGTAGAACTGGATAAACAATGGATGAAGATTAAAACCGATTAGTCGATTGGTAAGAAGGAGAATAATCCAACATCTTCAACTTTCTCTTCGACCATTGGAATTTTCTGAACTTCCACTATCACTTGCGGTACTTGATCAAGTGCAGCTTCTCTTATCCCTTCTGTTGTGTCTTCGTGAGTGGAATCAGCTGCAATTGTGTCTTCTGCTTGTGTAGTTGTAGGCAACTCCCTTTCTCCCTTCCTTGAAACTGTTGCTTGTGGGTGGATGGCCACTAGAGAAGCCATAGTCGGATGGACACAAGGGGGTGATATAAGAATTGGAGGTGGTCCCGATGGGGACTGAGAATTGGTACGTCGAGCAGGTGATTGCACTAGTAACTGGGTGTCCATGATCTAGAGCTAAGGTGAGGAGGCAACAGGTGAGGTTCGTCGTTGTCTGGGGTGTCTCGGCCTGAGGCTACCTTCGTCTTTATCTTCATTGTCTTCACTGCTAGATGGAATATCTTCATAGCCAGCCATTTTCTTCTTCTGTTTCCTCGGAGTCACTTGATTTGTCATAGATGGCAGTGGGTTATCGGACTCCGTGTCGAATTCAGGGGCCAATTTGCTTCTTCGATAGTGGTGTGGTATCGGCAAGTTGAGAAGCTGGTGGTGATGACCGATCACGTCTCTTCTTGATGCGATGTTCATGAGCTGCAACAGCTTGGGGAAAAGATGTAGCTGAAGTTGTGGATGGTGTCTAGTCTCGGTTAACAACAACATCTCTTGGAGCTAAGGCAAGCTTCAAGTCAATTGAGGACTGACTTCGAGCAAGATCAAAAAAGATGTAGTCCAATGATGTGATTGGGGCTCTCTTTTGTAAGGCACTGGTCAACTGTCGGGAGATGAATCCTGCCCAATTATACATGTTGTAGCGGGCTTCATAGGATTCTCCAAGCATGGCAAAAATCTGGAGGAGAATCTGTAACAAATGTGCCTTGCGTGTAAATGTGTACCTGGTGAGATAGGCACATGTAGCTCCTACTTCTTTGGATTTGATGGCTTCGAGCAGGATGCCATCCTTGTTCTTCCACTTGTTGACTGAGGTGTCAAGGAATTTGGCATAGGATTGCTGCAGCATGTTGGTGAGCTTTACCGGTTTCTCTTTATGACCACTTGGGAAGCCGAAGGTAGTAAGACTGCTAACAACCAAGTAGACATAGAGTTGAAGATTGGGAATATCAATGCGGAACATCAACTCTTTGGCTGCAAAATTTTTATAATCCTGATACATCAAGAGGCGTTGATGTCCCTTCCACTTTGGAATTTTGAACTTGAGTAGCTGGAAGAGAATTTCTGCTTGTGTGTACCACTGGTGCACGACACTATCTTCACATGGAACCAATTTCAATGTGAAAGACATTTCTGGTACATCTGCACCTTGATCTAAATCTGATTCGGCCATTTTTTGAAATCTCTGTAGTAGTGTTGGATGCAAATGTATCGAAAAAATACAGAGGTAGGAGAAAAACATTGAGAGACTCGAAAAAAAATCACAACAGTGAGAAAGCTCAAAAAATGCAGGTTATCAAAAAAGTGCAAAAGCTCAAAAAACTCACAAACTCAAAAAGCAAGCAGACTTGAAAAAAACTTATTGAGACAGATAGGTGGTGGCGAATGCAATAAAAAAGAAAAGTAGGACGTCAAACAGAGTCAAGGGAAACTGAGCACATGTAGTTGGGCGATGGAATTGTTTATAGAGTGTAGTTGAATGCAAAAAACTTAGGATGGCAGATGCACTTGGTGGACGCAGATGGTAGAAATACTGGCAGATGCAAATTTTTTGTCGGATGGAACTGTTTGCTGATCATAGGCGGATGCAACTGGAATGTACATTGATGGATACAGATGGCAGATGGACTTGGCGGCTACAAGGGATGGATACAATTGATGGCGGATGCGAAGAACTGTTGTGTCGGATGCATGCGGGTGCAGAAGCCTAGGATGAAAAAACAAATGAAAGAATCTGTGAGAGCGGTCAGTGTGCAGTTGTAATCGGCTAAATTGGATCTGAAATCATGAAAAGCGCCAGAGATTTGTTAATCTGACATGAGCTCTCATGAGAATTGTGAGATAAGAAAGGAAGAGGCAGACGACGAATTTATAGGAAAAATTTATAGGCGTCGGATGCAAGTTATCACGGAAATTGGCGAATGGAATTTAGGGTCGAATAATAACAAGGCCTCAAACAAATGAGAGTGATTCGAGAAAACAATGTATCAAAAAAATGTATAACGGATCGGAAAATTGTAAACTATCGAGAATTTTCAATGACTTGAAAAATCACAAAGACTCGAAAACATGAAAAGTATCGAAATTTTTTTCAAGAATGTAAAAAAACCTTGGATTTTTTGAGTCGATACAAATTCAAAAAAATTTGAAAAAATTGGTGATGACTCGAAAAAATCTCGGATTTTTTTAGTCTTTTTTCTTTTTGTGGTTTTTTTCTAGAAAATCTCAAGTATCAAAAAAAAAAATGACAGAGAATTGAAGAAATTAGAAATGACTTGAAAAATTACGAAATTATTTTTGCGTCGATTCCTTATCAAAAAAATCTGAAAAATTAGAGTCTGGTATCGAAAAATTTTAAAGTATGGAAAAATCAACAAGAGACCAAAAAATAGAGAGTATCAAAAATTGGCAAAAATCGAAAAATTAAGTTTTGAGACTGTGCTTAAAAAAATGGAGTCTTCACATATGTTTGTATTTGCCAAAAGTAAGTATCAACAAACTAATGGTTTTCAAAAAATGTGGGTAGGAATATACACGGAAAAAACACATGGAAAAAAATAACTCTGACTTTTATACATAGAAGATGAATCAGAGAAAGAAAAAAAATAGAGAAAAAGTAATAACCCGAAAGTCCTTTTTAAATAGGATCAATCGTAAATGTGCCTTCATAGTATTGCCGTAGGTGGCTACCATTGACTAAGGTGTCAAGGGGTATGCCTTCTAGGTCTCTAATTGCACAACACCATTTGTGAAAATTTTCTGGACAACGTAAGGACCTTGGCTACAGAATTTCAATTTTCTTGGATGGACTTTGAAAGATGTGTAAAGTAAAACTTTATCACCATCGTGAATATCCTTAGTCCGGACATGATGATCATGGCAGGACTTTTGTCGTCGTTTGTGGACTAATTGTGCATGGTAGATATAAGTCGTGTCTCACACAGTTTTGTCAACCTGAAAAGTCGATTCTGAACTTGGTGTTGATAAGCATTATCGTCACACAAGTCAGTGGCATAAGCTAAAGTGACGCGTAAGGATGGAATTAATCATTCTACTCGCATAACAGTCTCTTGGCCATATACCAACTCAAACGGTGTTTTTCACTCCGTGGCTCGCTTTGGCATTGTGCAATATGCCCAGATAGTAGAGAATAACTTTGTTTTCCAATCTGATCAACTAGTTTCTACTATCTTGGTTAAGATTTTACAAATCGTTTTATTCCTAGACTCAGCTAATCCATTGCATCTAAGATAGTATGGGGTACTCTTTCGGTGGATAATGAAGTAATGAGTCAGTAAACTGTTGATTACTTCATTAAGGAAGTGAGAACCTCGATCACTAACAAGCTCTATTGGACAACCAAATCTAGTGATCATGTTTTCATAGAGGAAGCGTGCTACCGACTTTGCATTTGCTTTTCGTGTTGCTCTAGCCTCTATCCACTTTGTTGCATAATCAGTGGCAATCAAGATATATCGTGATTGTGTGCCACGTGTTGATGGACTAATAGGTCCAACAAAATCAATACCCCATTTGTGAAATGCTTCACTTTCAAGTATTGGAGTAAGGAGATTGTCATCAGCTCTTTTTGTATTCTTTGCGCGTTGGCGAACGTCGCAAACTTTTATATATGCGTAAGTGTCTTTGAAAAGGGTTGGCCACCAAAATCTTGCCAGAAGAATTGCCCTAGTAGTAGCATCAGAGGAGAAATGGCCTCCCCCAATTCCTTCATGTGTCAAGGCAATAATCTGTCAAACTTTAGATTCGTGGGCACAAATAGTTTAATAACATATTATTATTTGAACCACTGGGCTATGCATTGATTATAGTCAAGGTTCCAATAGTCATAGGCAAGCCTTAAGCATTAAATGGCTCAGGCTAGCATTGACCTTGGTTGAGACACCTCAGTTGAGAGCCATTATCGTCATTCAGTTGGAATAACAAGATTTTCCTAGTCATACATTGACCTAGTATAGGAGCCATGGTCACCCTTGAATTGCCCTTGAGGTGAGAAAGAACATTGTAAGCACTCTAGCTTGAGACCAAAAAGAACTTAATCACATAACGACCCTACACCACCGTTGAGAGTGAGGGGATTGTAAGTATGGCTGTGTTGTAATTGATGCAATTATTTTTCCAAATCGGCAAGCATGGTAGTTACTAGTTTGGTCACTACTAGGGTCAAGTAACTACACCCAGTAATCATTAGTATTAGAGCTCAGACTAATTTTTTTAATTTATCACAAAGAAATTTTCTCCCTATTTCTTTTCTAGCCAATAAAGATATGTTTATGTTTATGTTCATTCTTTAATGAATCGTTTGGTGCACTAACCCTTGTATGCATATTTAATATGCCTTGTACCTAAGCTAGGAAATATTGCCAAGCATTGAAAACTAATGCAAAGCTTGATGTAAAGCTAATGAATCTTCAACGCCCTAATAAAATGGAAAAACACAAAAATTCTTATATATGCTAAGAATCTTCTATGAAAGCATACATAAATGTAGATTGGTAATAAAACTCCTAGTTGATAGGAAATATCTCAAATATTAAAGACATAGTTGCACATAATGTTTACAACTTAAGTCATTTGCATCATCTTAAAGATCTCCTCTTACTAAAAGTAGAAATGCACATATTAGACTATAACAACATCAATCTACCCAGTCCAAACATTCTTATATCTTACACGTGATAGTGGAATTCAAAATTGTTTTACATAATGATCTACATGTAATCATTTACCAGGGGCAGTTGGAAGCATTTTGACAAAGTTATGCTGTAAAAAAATGTATTTTCCACTGTACTCAATTTTAGCACACATAATGAGCAAAAGCTTTGGAAGTTTTTTTTTGTTTTTTTTTGTTTTTAAACCATCCATGTTATTGTAATATCAATAAAATTGCAATAGGGTAGCACAAGTTGAACCATTAACTTGAAACTTTGCTTTCATCTTAAAGTTAACAAATGCTCTAGCTCAAAAATTAAGCATTTGTTAAGGACCTTTGGTTGACTACAAAACCATGAGCTTCCAATAGGCTAGTATAAAGATAACTCACATATGAAGTTCACTATCACACTAAGACCCTTCACTTCTCAAGTTACTTGATACGAGGGATGTGATTGGACTATGGTTCTCATGATTAATCTAATGCTCTAAGTAATTTTTTAACAAAAGGTTAGAAATAGTGAAACAACTTCAAAAAAAGAGAAGTGTTTTACCAATACTCATGTGGGATGTACTTAAAAACTACTTTTTTGCCACATACAAAATAGGATCTCTCTATTGTACATCAAAACTTGGACAATGTTGCTTACCCAAGCTAATGTTAGAAATAATGTGAAGTGATGCCAACTTCATTGGTTTAGTCACATTATTATGGAAGTTAGTCATTTGTTGTACCAAAACTCACTTTAACACGTACTGAATAATGTATATGATTGTGAAGGCTCAAGTGTCAAAAGTGATGTAACTTAAATATTGATGTGGTCCCCTATTGTGTAAATGGACATGATCCAAGTGCCCTATATCTAAAAGGCACTACTTCACATGTAAAGTTTGCGGTCTCACCATGTGGCACCTTAAAGAAAAATGATGTGACAAAACATGTGTCTCGTAAATAGCATATCTTTATTAAATTATCATATTATGTATGCCCATTTGCAAGAGTCTTTTATGCCGGTTTCACCCTACCATGTCTGTCAAGTCCCAAATTTGAAATGGAGTCCTCCCATTGGTCTAGGGAGGGAAAATGGGTCCCCCACCCCCCCTTTTCAAACTTAGCTTGAGTTGCCACCATGTGGCAGATGAGGTGGCATGGGACCCATGCCATGGAGGGCAAGTCAAGCCCATTTTTTGGGGTTGGGGACATCTTTGGCATGTTTCATTGCCATGGGCAACTTCACAAAAATAAACCAATCAGATCGTACGGGTTCAAATTAGCCAACCATATTGTAGCCCTTCATTTAGCACTTTCCAACCAAGTCAGGGGCGCAGTCCATTTACTTGGTCTTATGTGTCCCATCCTGAGATACTCCTCGATCTGCCTAGCCACTTCCTCCTCTTCCTTCTGACTAAACCAATATGTTGTCTGAAGATAGGACGACTATCGGGCAAAAGATCTATCTTATGATCCAACGACCGAGCGGGTGGAAGTCCATGAGGTAGCTGTTTCCAGAATTTCATCAGTATCCATTTGCTTTCCAACTAAAAATTAAAAAATAATTTCATTCAGTTAACACATTCATAATGGGTATAATAGTTACTGAACCTAGCAATGTCTACAAAAAAACCAATTTACAGACCACATGTGCTTTCATTCACAAATTATACCAATGGATCGGCAAATGGGTTCTAATCAATAAAAAACCGGAATTACCCGTCAATGCCACAAAAATCCTTAACAACTACTCCATTGGTGAGAGAGAGAGAGAGAGAGAGAGAGAGAGAGAGAGAGAGAGAGAGAGAGCGTTCATGGAGGCGCAAACGGGTGGGAGATGAGGGCAAAGAAAACGCCCACCATCACCACACACACAATGCTTGACATTTGCATGTTTTAAGGTGCTTTGGAGGACAGCGACCAACAACATTCCAATACTATCTTTTAGGGGTTTAAAACATAGTTTTCCAAGCTTTTGATTGTAGGAAGCAGCAAGGCACATACATCTACTGTCCTTTGCAGATTACCTCTGCCTTTGTAGTGATTTACTGTTAGCTTTACATGCATTTACTTGTTTCCAGCACAAACAATGGTTTTAATACAAGATTTTGCAGGGTTTTGCTTCACTGTGCATGAAAAACAGCACTTATGCTGCCAAAATTTTCTAGAAAACCTAGTTTTGCAGGCTATTACAACTACTTTAACAAATAGTCATCAAATCTGAACCCAACCATCCTCAGGAATGGCTTTATAGGCTCCCAATCCTGCAATCAAACTGTTAGATTGCTGAAAAATGAAGCATAAACCTGTGATTCCACAGTAAGCAGACATGCAACCTGCCAATCATGACCAACACTCAACAGCCAAATGATTAGAGTATTTTTGCTTCTATTCCAGCCTATTCCCACCATTTTAGAACCAAACCGGCTTCCGAACAGGCAATAGACAATATTTAAAATACAGTAACCATTTATAAGAAGAATAAGAGATAGTAGGGAAAAATCCAGCAACCAATAAAGTAACCGTTGCTTTACAAAAATGCCAACCATAGAGTAATCGACAACAACAAAATTGACATGGAATTCCTTCCAAGAAACCAATTCAAAAAGCCTAATAACGAACCGATTGTGAACCTGGTAGTGCACTTACCACACAATCGATTGAATATTTCCAATGGGAAGAAAATCCCACAATTCCACCATTTGTTGCTTACTCCGTCGGATTCTCGAGAAAACGTCAAGATTTCCACTCAACACTTTCGATGGTAAATCCTGCTTAGACCAGCTCTGATACCAATATAAAGTCCTCACCACAGGATTCTAGTCTAAGCATACCATACAAAGCAACAACACAAGGGAACATGTGGTGGATAAACCAACCCAATCAAACCTAGATCGAATGGATCTAGCCCCCAAGCTATGGATCAATCACAGTCATGGAAAGAGGAGTCACACCAGCAGCATGTAGCTACTAATCACAAAATCAAGCATACACTAGTGAGAGCCCAGCAGGTATACTTATACCCTCCAAGGTCCATGCACCACTAGTAGTGCACTGTGACACCTCACTAGACACCTTAGCAGCCTATCTGGGCCACTTCATCCAGTTCCCTAATGACTCACTGATAGACCCATACCAACACCACTACCATGTGTTTAGGCCTACAACCATTAATTATGACCATGTACACATAAGGGCTCCAATTCCCTTATAGTCAAAATTAACTTATGGGTTGTTGGTCTACCGGTCCCTAGCGTGGACACGCTACCCGAGACCAGTCATGGGCATGACATATGTGGTCCCATGTAGAGAAAGACTAAGTTTAACTTGCCATTTTGGGTAGCATCTCTTTATTTTCTTTCACAAATATAATTGGTTGTAAGTTTCATCCCTCGAAGAGAAAGTCCTTGTGGATGGAATCTTGAAAATACATAAGCCTCATTGCAAGTTCTCATGGATTGAGTCTTGTGGCTTGCATGGGTGGAATCTTTGGTAGAGTCTTGAAATTGATTTCCATAATTTTTTTAAATTTTTTGTGAGACACACTATGTACGATGATGGTTGTTTGTTGGCCCATGGTAAGGACGTAATGGCTCATCTTCTCATCTTCCCGTGGTAATGGCTCATCTTCTCATATTGATGCTACCACTACTCAATGAGAAGAATTGCCATTATATGCTAACAATGGGCTTCCGAACAACCATTATCTAGTCCATAAAAATGGCTTCACCTTACCATCTTTTATAGTAGGATTCCCCAATGGAAAATTCACTTGAGAATCCGTTATTCATACTTACAACATAGAAATGATACCTTGTCGAAATTGCAGCATCATAGATGAGCACAAACTAGATTTCAAATGTTCTTTCTATTATAGTGTAAAAGAATGTAAGGAGTTAAAGTATTATGGGAAGAGTCATGACATTTTGTCCAGTTTGACATTTTGTTCAGTTAGGAGTCAGAAGCTTAATTGTGACTCCTAATTCGAGTCAGTAACTCCTAATTGGACAAAATGTCATCTACTTGGACTACTTCCATTGTGGAATGGGCACTATGATTGTTTTTTTCACATGACCATATTTAGCATCTGAAAACAAAAAAATCATTATATTGTATTGCTCATTCTACTTTCTAGGCATACTAAGGGTGGTTTTGTATGGAAGAGGGCTTGGTCTATTTCAAGATATCCACTTACTCCCCAATTTCAAAGCTCAAGTGATTCCATGCAAAACCCCCTTTCTCTTGGAGGCAAGAGCCTTTAATGTCTGAATTTAAATTAGATAAGGTTTTTTTTTTTTTAATGGAGGAGAGAACTGGCCCAATTGTGGCGCTAGGGCCCTCAAGATGGTTGGAATATTCCCTTGTTATCTTGACTTACACCTAGGGGAAACTCTCACTCCTTGTCAAATGGGAAGAGGCCACTTGAAGTGGTTTCCACCAATCAAAATGTAGTATTTAAGCGTTTGCACAAACCTTCCACTCCATGTGAAACCACCTTGAAAAATGGAAAGAAAGAGCCTCATGTGCCCATTACAAAGATCGAGTGGTAGAAGCCATGAGCTACCTGAGGACCACATTGTATTCAATATGGCCTATGACCAACAAAGCATTATTGCAAATAATTGCATTTGGGAGGAATTTGTGTGCATATATCTTAAACATTTCTTTCTAAAATGAGCAAGAACTTATGGGAGCTATATTATGCAATATTATATTGGGCCCGAAAAGGCCTAAAATTCCAAACAAAGGCAATTGCAAATGTAGAATGCACAATGTGTGAAGAATTCTTCTTATTTGAAGTTTGCCTTAGTCAGATGTTATTGTTGTGAAGGCTAGCTTGGAGACGTACTTGTGCATCTATTGGTGAAAATATGTGGCATCCATAACCTCTTGCAAACAAGTAGTTGTAGCCCCCAAGCCCTTGGTCCTCTATTCATGCTTGTTTCTTTGTAGCCATGCACTACAGGTTTCTTTCATATGACTACCATGTCCTTTAAAATTGAATTGAAGAGGCCACTATCATAAAGCATAGTCAATGTAAATTGTGCAAGGCAACTAATGTGATGGAGACCTCAAAACTGATCATGAAGGAAGTAGTGGAGGCTTTGATATAAAAGGAAGTAGTCGGTTTCTTGTTGTTGAAAGATCTTGAAAGAAATAATTGCATGCAGCCTTGATCGTTATCTACTTTTCTTTCCATTCTCATGTGCTATTTTAAGGGGAGTTGGAGTTGAAAAATGCATCATATTATTTCTTTTTAAATTACAGAAACTTTTGTGTTTTATGATTTTAAAGTGCATGGCAAAGTTCTAGGGATTTTTCAAATGGTTTGACTGAAAGCAAAGGCTTTTAGGCAAAAGGGAAAAATGATTTACCAAGCCAAATGAAAAGTAATGAAATAATTTTTTTTTTGAGAATTATTGTTGACCCGTTCCGTACCTCCCTAATCGGATGGATCTAGAGGGCAAAGAGGGTTTTTATGGATCTATTTTGGGTGAGTAATCGTTTGTAGTATCGAGTTTCAATCCAATGGGGAACGACGAGATAGGAATGGTATCTAAGCCAACTAAGGTTGTTAAGCTTGGTTTAGGATCTAAAGGTGGAATGGCTTAGATCTATGAGTGAGATTCTTCTCTTTTCTTTCTCTTTTTGGTGTTTTTCTTGGTTTTGGTTCTTTCTTTTCTTGGTTCTTGGTTTCTTTGGCTATAGGGTGTATAGATTTGATGGTGAGCAGCCCTCCACCTATCAAAAGGGTTAGAAGACTTGGATAGGAGCCTAACTATGCTTAGTTGCTAGTTCAGATGCTTTCTACACTCTACACTAACACTACTCCACTTTAACTCTACTTTCACTAACACCAATCACAAGCATTCATCAAGATAGTAGGTGAAAGGGGTGAGAAAGAGATGTGAGATGGAGGATAGCCCATGTGGCCAATATGCATGCTAAAGGAAAAGCCATAATTACTAAAACAAGAACAATGGAAATAAAAAGCAATAAGCAAACACAACAAGAAAAAAGTGACTAGCACATGAGGATGCTTTGGCTCTCCAAATTGGTAGAGTTTTCTCCTCTCAATAAGCATGTAAAATGGTATACAATAGGTGCCTTTTTATCTTTGGGGTGGTCCTTGCTCCTTGCTTTCTATTGGCTACTTGCAAGAAGGTAGGATTAAAATCCTAACCCTTCAAAAAAAACACAAACTAATCTATGTTGTACAAAGAAGCACACCATTGGGAGTTGATCTTCAACTTTTTTAGACGCTAGGGCTGTGTTAGGATAAAAAAGATGGGGAGTAAGAAGTTATCCCATTTGGTGGAGGCGCCCATCAAAAATTCTAAGTCCCAGGCAAATGTTGCTGTCGTGCAGATCATGGGATCAAGGCATTTGTTATAGGCTTTGGAAAATTGAACACGAGCCCTTTTGGCATCTACGTCCGTGCCCCACCCGTGCTCTAAGTGAATCCTTGGCCAGTTCATTGTCTTTATGGTAATCTAGTCCAGTGGCGTGCCGCATTCTGCCCATTTGGATCGTCGTGGACAGGGGACGAAATGTGGGTTGGTTTGTAGCTGATCTGGGCTTGTCACATAGTCCCTGATGGCCTCCAAATTTTTCTCGAACTGTTGTTGCCGCCATTTAGGCTATGGAGCCAATGTTGGGAGGTAGGCGAGCTCATTTCCTTTGATATCCTGGTGTTGGAGGGTTTGCGGATCTCAAGGCAACCCTAACCCTAGTTAATAAGTGAGAGGGATTTGGCACCCGACATGTGTAAGTCCAACCTAATGATCACATAGTTATTTGATAATTAGGAAGTCAATATAAGGACTTTAGGCCTTTTTGTGGGACCTTTAATGTCGCAGGCCTAAATGTCAAGTTTGTGAATAAAATTGGGGATCCCACCAAATTTCAAATTCAAATTGGTTCCCTCCAATTTTGAAATGGGTTCCCACTCTCTTTTAAATTTGAATAGTTAGGGAGGTAGAAATGGACCAATAGGATTTTGAGGCCAAGGCCCTCCTCTCTACTATAAATAGAGGCCGATTCGAGTTGCTCCTCAGGTTAGATCTTATTTTAATACAAGCATATTGGTTCTCTTATGGAATGAATTTGTGAATGTCCTTGTTCTCTATCACTTTTTCTCCATCTCTCATGCTTTTATTGTATTAGTACCAATTGTTGGATCTGAATGTTATTGGAATTGCTATTTCTTATGCTTTTTGTGAAAAAAAAAGGGAGAGAGAGAAAGAGTAAGCTATCTTCATTGCGGATCGTAGTGTTAATGGTGTAGTGTTAATGCTTAGGGTCAATGGATGTTAGAGTTAGATGTGGATTTTCCATTCATGCTATAATCCGAGATATGTTATTGCTCTCATGGGAACGAACCTATGCGTGACAAGTGACTTCTTCTCCCTGATGCTAGATTGCTTGGATCTTGGGTTGAGGTTAGGCTAGGAAAGAAACCCACTACAATTTTGGCACCATTGTCGGGGAGCTACGCCAATTTTTCAGTTTGTAGCATGTTTGCTGGATGGTTAGCTTGCATTAGGCATCTTGTTGTGGCATGAATAGTGTTAAGATTGCATTTAGGGTTAGTTTGGAAGTGATTTTGCTTTATTGGAGTGGATTTTCTTGTTTGAAATCTAATCTAATTATTGAACAGGGGAAGCTATTCAGATCACCATTCTTAAGATCCATTTGGATATGAGAAATTCGAAAAAAACAACAAAAATCGGTCAATTCTGTCAGATTTGAACAAAAAGGAGGCAAAATTGTCATCACATCTGATAACTTTTTATCCTCTAATAAGAAACCTTCGTCGAGTTGCAGGAAGCTTCCGTTTCATTCACAGATTTTTCATATTGAACGACGAAGATTTATTCCTAACAGATTTGCAAAAACATGAAAAAAACCATCAAAATCCTAAAAATACAAAATAAGAACCTTCGTCCGATTCATTGTCCATAGGTGTGATTCAGTCTATTTACTACCAGATCGGCGAAGTGATTTTTATCAAAATTAGTAGTGAAGAACCTTTGGCAAGTCAACCTTTGTCTAGGAAAGATTCGCCAATATTATTTTTAGATTTTGACTTACTAGATCTAGCTTTTGACAAATTTTTGATCCATTTTGATAGAAATTCTGAAAAATCTTTATTTTCAGTGTCGATCACTTGATCGAGATCTATTACCTGAAACCAAAAATCTGATTATTTCCAAGTGATAAAATTTTTACAGATGTGACCTGATCTAATTTGAGATAGGATTTTAATTTAAAAAAAATCTAGATCCAATCTCATTGTCTGATTGACTTAATTTGGAAATATGGCTGAACAAGGAGGACCACTGAACCCACCACCAATTCTTGTTAGAAGGTCTCTTCGTTTAGATATTCCAAAATACAATGGGTTGTCTGATTCCATTAGATTTCTCCATATCTTTCCTGAATCATGTAGGATATATGGCGAAGCTTTTCCACAAGATAAACTTCAGCTATTTCCTATGGCCTTAACTGGAGCTGCTCAAGATTGGTTTTATAACCAAGATGAAGCAGAATGACAAGATTGGAACTGGTTAAAGCCGCTCTCATTATGAGATTTAAGTCCAAGAAATTTATGGAAGATCTCTTTCTCCTTTTAAGTAAAATTAAAATGGAAAAGAGAGAGGTAGTAAGAAGTTATATTGAATGGGTCAAACACCTCAGGTCTGAGTGTGATCCCGATCTAATCACTGAAGTTGCTTTGATTATGTAGTTTTTAGTAGGTCTACCCAAACGGATTAGACGTGAACTGAAATGACATATTGAATATGCTACGATACAAAGCGCTATGGCTAATGCAATAAGATTTTGACGATGAACCAAATGTTGGAATGTTGCCTTATACAGCATGGCAAACCATGACGACATCCACCACCATTGCATCGACGAGCATCAATGCTACTGCAAACAAGATGATCGACGAGTTTGAGAAACTGGGTCAAAAGCAATGATCACGAGAGTGGTCCTTTAGAGCATTATGCTATCTATGTTGTTGCACAACAACAAGCAGCTAGATAATGGACCAGAGCGCCACTTGGATGTTTTGCATGCAGCAAGGAGAATCACAGAGATGCTGAATGTCCAAACAAGAGAAAGTTTGTACCATTCTGTAGAGACTGTGGTTATGGACACTATTATAAAGATTTTTCTACAAGACCCAAACTACCTCCGGTTATTGCCCTAGTGAACTTGATTACAATAAAAAAAAAGGCCAGTAGTTCAATCTGGAGTACTGGTTGATCTAGTACCTGTTGAATCTGCACCAACTACAGATATACCTATCGCATCAGACATGTATCCGAACCTTAAAGCAGAAAAGAAAAGATACCGGGACATGGGACAATGGATTAAACAGTTGCAAAAAGAAGAAGCCCTAGAAGTCGCTAAAATAACAACCGAATCTCCTTCTCCATCTATGCCGCAGGCAAATCCAAGAACAGATGTTAATACACAATTGCACCATCATGAAGAGCCTTTCAAGATGATTGAACTGGAAGTGTCGCAAATGGAAATGATTATGAATATGCTTTCTAGCAAGATAAATATTACATTGGGAGAATTTCTTAAGCTACTGTCGAAAGCAAAAGAAGTATTAGTAGAAAAATTGACTCAGATGGACCACCAGTCCATCAAAAGCCACTTTTTTGTGCTGGGTTTGAAGAATCAAATGAAGTACTCAATGTGGGAGCAGCTTGGAAAAGTGAGCAGAAAAATATCACCCTGCCAATACAGCATAGACAGTTCAGTAAAGAAGCAGCTATGATTGATGGAGGCTCAGGAGTTAATTTGATTTCAACCAAGCTAGGTGCAAAATAGGGACTTACCAAGTTGAAGCCTGCCACTTTTGCCATTAAGCTAGTTGATCTGTCCAAGAGGAATGGTTGAAGATGTACATGTCAAAATAGCTGGAATGCAATTTGTCATTACTTTTGTAGTAATGGACTTACTTGACGCACCAAATGTATATCGAGTTTTATTGGGATGTCCATGGTTATGAGATGCGCAAATAATACATAACTGGGGTATCGGTAAAATTATTTTTGAGAATCGTGAGTATGTGGTCAAAGTAGATCCAATAACTTGGATTATCAATCCAATAGTCCAAAGAAGGGATGATGATTCATCAACAACGGATCATACTGCGATCGACAAGTGAAGACTCTAAGAGTCCATTATGACTCTCAAATTGACACTGTCAATTGGAATCAAGATCTTGCAACAGTAGATTGTACAACAGGCTATATGTCTCAACAAGATAATCAATCCAAATTGAGCAAAATTTTCTTATTTGATCGGACACACCGATCACTTTTCCATTGAATATAACGAATCTAGCTTGGATATCAACTGAACCGATCCGATTGAAGATGATCTAATACATGTTAGTCATACATTGACTTATGATGGAGAGGCCGAACTTACAGACGAACAAATTCTCAATCATTTGGATCCTACAAGATATGGAGTTCGAGAAATTCCGGATGAACCAACAATAAAACTGTTGAAAGCAATTATATTGAAGGAAGACAAGATTAGTGGATCAATGACGAAGAAACAAGCTAAGCAATACTATAGTACGGTCCTAAAATGGGAAAAATCATCTTGAAAAATTAATTCTAAGAATGTACCACTCTTATTGGATAAAGGAAAAGGGAAGCTCAAAGATGACACTTCAAGTAAAAATTCTCGTAGGAAATCACCATTAAGGAAGTCATCACCTTCAGTGTGAAGGATTTTAGATCATTCAAGATCCAATCCATGTCCCTAATCTTTGATTACAATAAGGAGCAAACCAACAATCCTGCCAATGTAGAAAAATCAGCATCTACATACAAAATGAGATGCAAACTCTAAGGAGTACTGATCAAACATGAACCAAAACATAAAATATAATTGTTGTTCATATAATTATCGTACCCTACTATATTTCACACGCGTGGAACCGAAAATAGCAATAAATGATCATTCGACACACAAGATTGCAAGATATCACAAAGATAGTGCACCAATGAGTAGTAGAACCCAAAGAGAACCATGTATAATGATGAAATGAGAGAAGAGAGAAGATGTGTCTCTCCATGAGTTTGTCCATATCTTGACAATTTGCACACATTCACAAGAAATACCTCAACCATGAGATAGAACAAGTAAAGTAAACTTGAAAAACACTTCCTTGTTGCTCCTTTGACCTTACTTGAGTCTTCAATAAGCTGCAAAAACAGATCCATAACATCTTTGCAAATAACCTTCCTTATGCTCTTGACTAGCTCCAAATTGCCACCTTTCCTTTTGTGTTGTTGAAGCCCTTTGAAACCAACCTTTGATCTTCTTCTTGACCATCAAAGTCATTGAGCAAAGTTTGTTTTCCAGATCCATTACTTGCTTTTCCAGTATGAAAACCATGAGAACCAATATCCACTTGCATAGCATCATCTACACAAGAAAATTCTCCAAAACATGTGAGTAAAGCAAAGTGAGTCGCTTCCACTTGCTTACCTTTCTCTTGGTCATCAAAGATATGAATATCTTCAGACCTGAACCTCTGGAAATACTCCCTCTCAAACATATGATCTAGATCCAACAAGATCTCATCAATGCTTGATCTTGATCTTCCATAAAGGACAATGTCACCAATGTCACCATCATAAATCAAAAGATAGATTCCAAAATTTCCATCTCCCTAACCAAGTCTCTTGATAGAACCATTTGATCTACTCTCTTTATGAAGATATGTGACTCCACTTGCTGCAAAAATGACTTTCTTGGACTCATCACAAAAGAATGTAGAAGAACCATCTCCTTCATGCATGCACCTAGCAACATCTTTTTCCATATGATCAAAGAAATCATTAGCAACAATCTTTTCCAAGGAAGACCCTTCACCTCCATTGATGAAGTTAGCTCTTTCCTTACCTTTTGCATGCTTGCACTTGCCATGAAGAACCATTGAAACACCATCATTATCCTCAAGACTAGCCAAGATAGCACAAAGGTGAACATCTCGAAGAAGCATATTAGATCTCAACCTAGATCTAGCATAAGGAAGCTTTTTAGACTTTGCATAAGATCCACCAATCTTATTGATGATAAAAGGGAACTTTGGAAAGTTGAGACCAATCTCCTTTTCCATTCCATCCTTTTTGTTAGCCATAACAAAAGCATCAAGCTTGAAGAGTCTACCTTGTTTATTGCCCTTAGCAACCAAGATTTCTTCCTTTGTAATGAAACAAACATCACCACCAAACTTTACCATGTATCCTTTCTCTTCATTTGACCAACACTTAGCAAATTCTTTGAAAGTGAAGGAATGTAAAGAACACCATCAAGTCTTGCTTTCCTATTAGTAGAGAGACAAATAGGAATTGAACCAATACCTTCGATTACACACTCACCACCATTGGCCATGTGAATTGCTTTCTTGGCTCCACCATAAGTGACCAAAGAAGTAAAGAACTCCTTGTGACTAGTCATGTGTGAACTAGCTCCACTATCGATCCACCATGAATCTTTGTCACCTTCACTTGATATTGGACTTGAAGAACACATCAAAAGAGAATCACCACCACCTAGATCCTTATCATTAGTAGTAAAGTTGATTTGCTTGCTACCTTCATCTCTTTGCTTCTTCAAACATTCATTTGCAAAATGCCCTTTGATTCCACAATAAAAGCATTTTAACTTAGACTTATCTTTCTTTTTGCCAAAAGAGGAAGTCTCACCTTGACCTTGCCCTTTAGACCACTTGCCTTTGCCTTTGCCCTTGAACTTGCCTTTGATGAACATAGCCTCCTCTTCCTAATAAGATGTCAATGTAGATCCACCTCCTCTTGATTGAAGCCTATACTCCTCATTCACCAAGATCTCTTGCAAATCCACAATACTTGGCAAAGTTTTTTGAATAGCAAAACTTTGAACAAGATTAGCATGGTCATCCAACAAGCCATTAAGTATAACTTGAACAAGTTCTGCCTCCTTAATGCTTTCATCAATACATGCTAACTCATCATTGAATGCTTTAACCCTCAAAACAAAAGCATGAGTACTCTCTTCCTTCTTTTGAAAACTCTTAAAGATTTGCCTCCTAAGAGTAAGCACTCTTGATGTAGACTTGGATTCATAAAGCTTCTTCAAAGCTTCCCAAGCCTCCAAAGATGATGTGCACTTACCAATCTCCTTGAGAAGTTCATTGGTAACATTCATCTTAATCATGTGTAGAGCTATCTTTGCTCTCTTGTCATACCTCACTTGATCTTGAGGTGCTTGAGGCCTCTCCTCCAAACCTGCAACAATCTTCATCAACTCATTCATCTCCAATGAGGATTCCATCATCACCTTCCAAGTAGAATAGTTGATTGAGGTAAATCTATCATTGCTCTCCAACATAAAGCCTCCACTTGTAGCCATGTTGAAGTGACCTAATCTTCTTCTTTCAACCTGTTCCAATGCACAAAGAAATCTCTTGAATTTCAACAAATAAACTCAAGAAGAAATCACAAAGATATGGAACCTCTCAAATCTCTTCTAGCACTTCTAACTAGAAAATCAACAAATAGAATAGTGAAATCTTGATCAACCTATGATCTATTCTCAATCTAATGATTCTTGCCACTTCCTAAGATTGAAACACACTCAAATGAAGTTCAGTAACCTCACAAACTAGAGATCCAATCAGAATTAGGATTTTGACAAAATCACAAAAATTGAATATCTCAAATTCTACATGCAGTTTCTAGAAACTTGATATATCTTCTTGTAGACTTTAATGAGACATTCCTAATGCACCAAATATCATCTAAGTCCAGTAAGCCAAGTGTGAAACCGGAAATGATCAAGTATATAACCTTATATTGAGTTTTGACCTACAAAAGATCAATTTTACACATTCAAAAATGTTGATTTTTGAGTAGTGATCAATCTAGCATGCTCTAGGATTGGTAACTCTTCCAAATCCTTGCTAAAGATGGCTGATCCTATCATAACCTGAAACACAAGAGCTCTAATACCATGTGAAGGATTTCAGATCATTCAAGATCCAATCCATATCCCTAATCTTTGGTTACAATAAGGAGCAAACCAACAATCCTGCCAATGTAGAAAAATCAGCATCTACATACAAAATGAGATGCAAACTCTAAAAGATACTGATCAAACATGAGCCAAAACATAAAAAATGTTTGTTGTCCGTACAATTACAAAACCCTACTGTATTTCACACGCGTGGAACCAAAAATAGCAATAAATGATCATTCTGCACACAAGATTGCAAGATATCACCAAGATAGTACACCAATGAGTAGTAGAACCTAAAGAGAACCATGTATAATGATGAAATGAGAGAGAGAAGAGAGAAGATGTGTCTCCCCATGATTTACATCCTTTTATAAAATTTCTAAACCCTATTTGGCCACTTGGCTTTCCCTCCAAAATGTAAACCCTACTATTTTTGGGTCTAGATTCAATGTACCCAAAGTTCAAATTTGAATCTCTCTCAAACTCGACTACCAACTTTCTCACACTTTCAAAAAGTGTTTATTGAATGTATTTTAAACTAATATAACTTCAAAAAGTTTATCTCTAAGTATAAAATGAGTTTTGGCCTCTTATTGACAATTTACCAAAATATGACTAAACTAGACTAAACTAGTTGAAATCTCTTACAAGGAGCACATTTTCAAGAAGGTCATACTGTCAAGAAAGCTAAACGGAGATCAAAGATCAATCCTTATGAGAAGGAACAATCAGATGAAGTCCAGCATGATATGCCAGATCATTTTAAACGCTATACTTTGGTTGACGTGGTGATTATGTTCCCAAAAGCACATCGTGAACCTAAAGAGAAAGAATCAGAAACCAAGGAGGTTTACGATGGACTAGCCAGGACACAGCCAATGAATCTTGCTGAACCAGGAGAACCAGAAAAGTTTGTTTAAGTTGGAGCGCAACTTACTCCCAAACAATTTCAAGCATTAAAGAAGTTATTGATCAAATATCAAGACTGTTTTGCTTGGACGTATAAAGATCCTAAAGGGATTCCGACATCAGTTATTGAACATACCATACCCTTAATGTCTGATGTAGTTCCAAAGGTCACAAGATTTTATCGATGTAATCCAAACATTACAGATCTTATAAAGAAAGAGCTACAAAGACTACTTGAAGCTAACTTCATTTATTGAAATCGAACATACGGAATGGGTTTCACCAATTGTCATTGTTCCTAAGAAAAATGGAAAATTGAGAATTTGTGTGAATCTCAAGGCCTTGAACAAAGTGACGAGAAAGGATCACTTTCTGTTACCCTTTACTGAAAGCATATTGGACCATCTTGCTGGAGCGGCGTACAATTTTCTGGATGGATTTACTGGTTATAGCCAAGTTAAGATAGCACCTACGGATCGCCACCTTGAAATCTACTTGCATGATCTCGGAGTCCATAGTGTAGATACAGACCACTTCGATCGTTTGGAGAAAGTATTTGAACGTTGTCGCAAATACCAAATCTCCTTAAATCCAAAAAAGTGTCAAATTTGGGTCACTCATGGAGTTGTCTTTGGACATGTGATATTAAGACATGGTATTGTTACGGATTATTCCAAAATCAAAGTTATTATCGAGCTACCACTGCTAGGAACAATTCGAGGAGTTTACATATTTATGGGTCATGCAAATTACTATCGGATATTCATACTATTCTTTGCAAATTTAGCAAGGCCTATATATAAATTGACTGTTGTACCAATTTGGATAGAAGAGGCATTGGAAGCATTTGAGAAATTGAAAAAAGCTTTAGCTTCTGCACCAATACTACGAGCTCCAATTTGGACAATTGAGTTTCACGTTCACACGGATGTATCAAAATATGCTATTGGATCGGTTTTGATGCAGCCAGATGAATATAAGAAAGATTACCCTATCAGATTTGCAAGCAGACAACTTACAGATCCTAAGAAGAATTATTCAACAACTGAACGCGAAGCATTGGCCATGATTTTTTTATGTTAGAAAGTTTCGACATTATCTAATGGCAACGCATTTTGCATTTTATACTGATCACCAGTTGTTACTTTATTTGGTGAACAAGACATGCAACACAGGGCGTATTGCAAGATGGCTACTTCTACTGAACGAATTTGATTTTCTCGTTGTGGTTCAAAAGGGTAAACAACATTA
This sequence comes from Diphasiastrum complanatum, assembly GCA_029204225.1. NCBI lineage: Eukaryota > Viridiplantae > Streptophyta > Lycopodiopsida > Lycopodiales > Lycopodiaceae > Diphasiastrum > Diphasiastrum complanatum. The sequence continues at coordinate 41,232,738 of CM055092.1, read as the reverse complement.
TCTAGCCAACCATGTTTCAAGGATTGTATTAGCGCCTGTTAATACTGAAGTGGATGATGAATTACCAGATGCTACATTATTTTATGTAGAAGCAATACCTGAGTGGACAACAGATATTGTTGAATATCTAGTACTAGGCCAACCCGATGACTCCTTGACAAAAGTATAGAAGAGACAATTAATTCATAAGGCACAACCTTATCAATTGATTGCTGGGCAATTGTATTGCCGAGGAATGGATGATATTTTACAAAGACATGTTTTGCTACATGAAGTACCTGGACTTATCATGTTTTCTCATAATGGCATGGGCGGAGGACATTTCTCGACATATATCACTGTTCACACTTTTACAATGAGGATGTTGGTGGCCTACATTTCACAAAGATACAGAAAATTTCATTCAGTCATGCGATGTTTGTCAATGAGCACGTCGTCCTACTCGACAGAATTATGAACCTTTACATCCAGTCTTATCACAAGCACCATTCGAAAAATGGGGTCTTGGCTATGTTGGTCCTATTCATCCTACGACGAGGATCTCAGGCCAGATATATCATTGTTGCAACTAATTATATGACTAAATGGGTTGAAGCGAAAGCAGTTCGAGTTGCAGATGCAAAATCAACGGCTAAATTTCTCTATGAAAATGTGATAACTAGATTTGGCTGTCCTATAGAGATCGTTAGTGATCGCGGAACACATTTTGTAAATGAAACGATAAAGTGACCTTCTAGCTTGACTCCTGTGCTGTCAACAACGTCCCACAGTTCCTTGGCTAATAGCATGACCTTCATTTTGAACTTCTAGAGATGATAGTTCCTTCCATCGAGTCTCTCGATTAGAGAAGATGGATCCATTATGGCTGAGCGAGATCGTTGGTAGTAATGACTTCGGAATACTGTTGGCTGCGCACTTCCTAAAATGTTGTCTTGATAAAAACAAGACTTATAATCTGCAATAAAAAGAAGACTATACATGCTTTGTACAATGTAGGCGGACTGTCAATGCAAAGTCGTTGGGCCACCGACAATATCAAAAAGTATACAATGACTCAAAAATTATAATGACTCGAAAAATTACAGATTTTTTGAGTCGATCTCGTATTGAGAAATTCTGATTTTGGGTATAAAAAAATATAGAGTTTTTTGAATGGATACGATATCGAAAAATTCTAGAAAGTTCGATCCTAAATTTTTCGATCTTCTACTCAAAAATTCGAGCCCTCTGTTTCTGGTTTTTCAGGATGCTCATTAATGAATCGATTTTTACACAGGACGTCTTTTCAGGATCTAGGATTGAGATCCACCTCCTTGGGGTAAGTGTCTTTGTGGACCTGATCATTTTCTACCCTATCAACACTCATGAAATTGTTATATGTCTTTTCAAACAGAATTGGACCATTGAAAATAATTTTTGGTTCGTCACCTTTCTTGAATGAAAATGGCCTTAAAGTGACCTTGATCGATGTGGGTGGTGGACTCATGGGTCTGCTCAAATTTGCAAACAATTGTTCAATGAACGAGTGATCGAAAGCTCGTTGGTTTGTGAAAAGTGAGGCACGTTGGATATTTTTGCTTTCTATCCGGAACATAGTATTTTTTTTCCATATATATCCAATATCATCAATTACAAAGTTGTCGAGGTTGACATTTGCGTCACCCTCAAACTCAAAGACTTGCTCTGCATTGGAAAGTCACCATCCAAACTGCTAGTTATAAATGTTAGATGGCCTTAATCAAGGGGACTTTCAAAACTTAAGTAGTTAAGAGATAAAAAAAGACATTCCAAGAGAGGACAAATCCTCCTAAAATTTTAAGCATATGCATGCTTGTTTCTTCTATACCACAAAAGATTTAAGACTTGTCCGTGTCTATTTCATTGGAAAGTCACCATCCAAACTGCTAGTAATCAATGTTAGATGGCCTTTAACAAGGAAACTTTCAAAACTTAAACAGTTCAGAGATTAAAAAAATCAAAACATCCATCAAACTCAAAGATTCTACATAATGAAGATAATGCATGCTACGTGACCCAACGACAATGGCCAGCATCTAAAGTACTTAAATAAGTAAATTCGAACTTGCACTTAGCACTCCCTTCGGTTTTGTTTTAAAGTAGATGTTGGTGATTGTGCTCTCAAGAGCAATTTGAAGGCCATTGCTTCTACAATTTACTGAAGCTTTGGTTGTTACTTGTTGTGCTTGAGCCTTGAAGACACAACTGACTAAGTGTTTCCCTGCAGATATTATCAAATCCTCAAAGAAGGGCATATTGTGATGAACACTTATGTTTGCATCATCTCCCTCTCTCATTCTCCCCCCCCCCCTTCTCTGTGTTGCACACGCGCATGCACGCACACATACACACCATCGGTCGCCTACCATCGGCAGACACATCTCTCTCTCTCTCTCTCTCTCTCTCTCTCTCTCTCTCTCTCTCTCTCTCTCTCTCTCAAGGAGGGCGTGTGGGGAGGCTGCGACGGGAGGGCATAGCAAGGGCGCAGGGGGGCCAAAGGGAGGGCGCACCGGGAGGGTGTAGGGAGGGCGTGGGAAGGGGGCGTAGAGAGGGCAAAGGGAGGGCACGTGGGGAGGACGCAAGAGTGGGTGCGTGGAGAGGTCTCTCTCTCTCTCTCTCTCTCTCTCTCTCTCTCTCTCTCTCTCTCTCTCTCTCTCTCTCTCTCTCTCTCTCTCTTTGCCGCACGCCCCCCTACGCGCGCACATACTATCGGCCGCCCGCCATCGGCGGGCACAGTTCACTCTTTCTCTCACTATGTCACGCCTACTCCCCCAATAATGTTTGATGATGACAGATATAAAAAAGCGAAATATGGTTTACTATATTTGGGTCAAAGAGACTTTAAAATGTCCCTTAATAATATAATACATCCAATTTCAGTTGATAAGTGGTCATAATAGGCCTCAGCAGGTACATGCAACAAAATTGGGAATTTCCTTCATATGGGGCACTGACACACCAATTTACATAATTCTCAAAAAACTTCTTAGGGCACGGGCACACAAACAGCATGCAAAAATGATTACCTCACATTTATGCATGAAAATTAAAATTCCAGGAAAAAATGAATTCTGGCAGCAAAATAATGAATGATTTGGGATTTCATCCTCTTTCGCTTAGCTAAATCCACTGTATTCTGTAGGTTTGGTTACAACCATTAAGACTTGAGTCAAATTTGGTATACAACTATATTTGGAAGCCTTTGATTTTAAAAGATGGTGATTCCTGTAACAAGAAAAATAATTGAAGGTTCAATCCACAGTCTTTAATTAGAAGTCTTTGATATGTTTGGTGTCTATACAATTAGAATAAAAGTCCTTAGTACATTTGGTTACACAACCAGATTTGAAACCTCTTGATTCAACCAAAGTTTCTGTATGTTTGACTTTACAAACAGCTTTGAAACCTGTCACCAAAGTATTCTGCATGTTTGGACTATACAAACAAGTCTGAAACCTGTTGATAAAACCAAAGTCCTCTGTATGATTGATTATACGACCAGGACGGACTTGAGCAAAATTTGGGAAACGAAAATTTCTCTCCCATTTCTCCAAACTCAGTAGGCTTGTAACCTTTGTGCTCCCAATTGCTCCTGTAATGCTGAATAGTATTAGCAAATAGGCCTTGTTTGACAATTCACCACTAGAGATTGCTACAAAAAGCTCAAGAGAGTAAGGATCAATTCAATCCTATGAAAGAATTCTGCTTGCCACATGTTCCTATCTCATGCTTTGTAGGCAGAAAGCAAATATTTACAAAAGAAAACAGTGTGAAAAAAGCTGTTCAGGCTTGAGTTAACCAAAAATTAAAGGCTTGAAACAGAGTCTTATGAAACCATTTATTTAAACTGTGCAGTCTAGCTGACGATTGTGAAAAGACTTATGTAATTGCCACTTAAAATGAAATGGAATGGAGATATCACAAAACATGACATGAGAAGCCTCATGAAGCACTGCAAAACAGATTCTTCTTCTTTCTAAATTGAATAGCACTGCGGAAAGCTACTCTCTTTTTGAAATAGTTACATACATGCATAGTTACACTTGATATTAGAAATACAATCTGAAAAACATTGCCAAACAAACACGAAAGACAGCAGTGGTCGGTAATTGAACCCAGAGTACACTACTGTTGGTCTTGTACCTTGATTGAAATCTACAACCAGTGATCAGAACTTGACATGACATGTCTAGAGCAGCTTACCTCCGTTACAAAAATAGCATGAAACCCGTAAGGTACCCTAACAGGAAGTGAGATCACTGCAATTGGCTCAGAAGCCATTGTCTTTGCATCAATTACAATGACTTCTGATTTCCTGAAAATACAGATGCTGTGTCTAAGAAAATGCAGATCAATATATTTACAATAGCTTTAGTGATATCTTGAGATCAGTGGATACCTCCTTTGATGAAAAATATATGTAGGACATAAACAGCAGTCACATGAATTTTGGCGATAGTGAAATCAAAATACAAGCTAACTAGAGAAGTGATATATGCTGTTGACAAGGTGCATTGAACATTCGTCGTCAAAGATTAAACAACTGTACCTTTTGACACTATTCATATCTAAAATCAGGTTTAAAACAAGTAGAGAGTAAGAACACCTTGTTTTTTTGTCGTAGACAAAACAAAGCAAGTAACCATCATCCTCAAGTGCCTCTTTATCATTTGAAGTTGGAACAAATACTGCTTCAGAGCCATATCTGTCAGGACCAAACCAGAACACTCCTTGCACATTGCCCCCCACATTGAACTCTTTTGAAAATTTTGGCTCCTCATGCAGATCAAATTTCACTATCCCTCTAATCTCTGTAGGATTTTCAAACACACATGCATATGCGTAGCGATGTTTCCTACAAGAAAAGGTACAGAGAAAACACACAATTGGATTCAGAAACTTTTGAGTGTACTATATGCCTCATCAATTTTCGACAAGAAAGAAGTGTAGCAAAATTAGGTTTTTTAATATTACCACTTTTAGGACTTTCTGAGCAGTTTTCTGAGGTTCGGTTCAGAATTGGCCCCTAGCAAATTGAATCAGAAGGAATTGACCCATTTAAAAACAGTGCCAAATTATGACGCAAAATATGTAAGATAACTAGACAATAGTAAACTTTTTTGTATTTCATAAATTTGACATCAACAGAAATTTAATGATCATTGTTGGTGACAATGGTTTAGGGTTTAGAGTTTGAGAATTGAGTTTATAAAAAAATTTCGGCCCATGCACTTCAGTTTCAAACTGGGAATGACAGGTTGGTTCAGAAGTTCAGATCCAATCACGATTTGGTGAACCACTACAATCTACAATTCTGGTCCGCTGGGAATGACTTATTCCAACTTTGCATGTATAAGACACAGACAAAATCTTAGGCTCATAGAACAATGTTATACGTATCTACCTGCCTACATATTTCTCATTGATGCGAGGAAAGTCTACAGAACCCTCTGAAAGCTTTTTCTGAACAGCAGCTCCACTTTTGACATTGAACCGGAACTCAAAACTGAAGCACCTTGGACAAAAGATGTTCTACATTAGTGCGTGCAAGTTAAAAACTGATAATAGATAACCAACTTTTCCCAACGCATTGCATATTCAAGATACTTGTTAAGATAAAACAGTGATGATCTGATCCACTTTATGAGCATAAAACTTCTCTTTCAAAGCAGGCTACAAAAGTCTCAGTCACGGTGTGTGTGTGTGTGTGTGTGTGTGTGTGTGTGTGTGTGTGTGTGTGTGTGTGAGAGAGAGAGAGAGAGAGAGAGAGAGAGAGAGAGAGAGAGAGAGAGAGAGAGAGATTACAGTTCATTTGGCGGTGTGCTATGATAATCCTTTTTGCAATCAATGGTCACCTCAAAGTCAAAGCTGGGCATTCGGCATGCAAAAAGAACCACCTCATCCTCTTCCTCCCAGGCATTCACTGTTTTCTCAATTTTGAAAATCAGAAGATCAGTGTACTTGGCTCAAAATCAAAAGACTAAAAGTGCAAAAGAGACAAAAACAGGGCAGCAATATAGTAGCTTGTAACAGCCATGATTACATGCATTTCTTTTTGGTTCACTCTCATCAGAATACTTGTAATGATAGACAATGCAAAGTTGCATACTATAGTTTGACTGCTAAGTTTGTAATCAGCCTCTTACTAGTATCAATACAGGAAAGACCAGCAGTTGTTTTCGCTAATGAAAACATGCTTCTTTTAATGAAAATAGAGCAATGCAGAAAATGTCTGGTGCAAAAACTAAAAGTAGTCTCTCTATCCTACTCGCCTGTGTGGAAAATGTAGCAAGGAGGAAGCTCGAACCAACGAATTTGAAGTTCATCTTTTGCATAACGTGGCAACAAACCAAAACGAGAATTTACAGTTGGTTCATATGAAATGATGAGTTTTCCTTGAATCAAGTTCTGTTCACATGCTAAAACCATCAGTTTCAAAAAAGCTTATAGTGCAAAAAACATCAGTTTCAAAAAAGCTTATAGTGCAAAAAACATGAGTTTCAAAAAAGCTTATAGTGCAAAAAAATCAATGAATTCAAAGAAAATGTCCATTGATTGCTTGTCTATGGATTGGAACAATATTAGTCTTCGCTGAGATTGACAAAAAATACCTTCAAAATTGGTGATCTTGTTGTATAGAGTGATCACTCTGAGCAGCTTAAATCAAGGCATAAAAATCTCAATGTTAAGAAGCAGCGAAAACTCGCTACTGGATGTTCAGGTTCTCATGGCTTTGTTTCTTGGGAAAAGTTCGTAGTGTAATTAGTTAGCATATTAAATGCATCAATGTGATGCAGAAAAGGTTTAGTGGCTCAGTTCCAATGTCACAAGTTATTATTACATTCACAAGCAAATAAATATCTAGCAAACTTTGTGTTATGAACATATATGGAGTTCCCACCTATTTGGAATTTGTCCTGTCCCTATTGAACATAATTGGACTGGCCCCTTCGTTTTGGTCAGTGCCCATGCTAGCAAGGGACAGGACCTCAGTTCAAATATCTTTGAGTAAATGCCCTTAATGTTCACAACTCAAGGCTATATGAGCATCTTTGAGCCTAACTCTATGCCGTAAAGACCTTTGTCCCAATCCAGAGATCCAGATGTGGACTTCACTTAACTAAGCTTAGAAGATCACAATCCTCTTGGAAGTGCTTTTCCGAGAATGAATCCTCTCCCGGCATGTCAAACTGAAGCAGAGATGTCATAATGGAAGTCACCTCTATTTATACCTTTCCAGTAAAAAGAATACACCTGCCTTTCCAAACAGAAGCCTATTTTCAAGTCCATTCAAATTGTTTCTCTCTTTTTTATTTCAAACCAAGCAGTTATTGATCCATTTGAAAAGTTTCCCAATGAAAAATAAATTTTAAAAAAAAAGAGATGAAAAAGCATGTGGGAATCTTGATTCGAACCATGAATTGATTTGCGACAAAAATCATTTCACAAATAATTACTTTGAGATTCTTTGGAACTATGGTTTGGAGGGAGAATGATGGACAAGAAACCAGTAACCAGATTGGGTTCTAAGGAAACTTATAAAACCAAGCAGTTAATAGGTACTAGGCACAGACCATAGTATTTGTTAATCTTTGCGTAGAAATGTATGAATTGTGGCATATTGGTATCACATACCTCGAATACTTGTACAAGAGTATGACCGTACAAGACATTGGGAAGTATTGTTGCACCATTGGTAGGATTGTATGTGTAGTAGACTGTAATGATGCTTGTGTGCATTTGGGGGGGGGAGGGGGGGGGGGGGAGGGGGGAGGGTTTGAGCAAAACCGTGACTGTTTTTGTTGGGTGGGGGTTGCATTAAGAATTTCATTTGTGCTTTTGTTATAGAGACTAGGTGGCATTTGCGTAGTGCACACAAAATCATAAGACAAGTAATACCTTGGAATGTTCCAATTGGTGCCTTCTCAAGCAATGTCTAGCTATGAAATACGCTTCCGATTCTTAAAATACACAGAAGCTAATATCCGAAGCTTACCTACTTGCCAAGCCCCATTGCTTCTATTGCCATCATCACTAAAGCTAAGATCTGAAGCTTACATACTTGCCAAGCCCCATTGTTTCTATTGCCATCACCATCCACCATTATTCATGATCCAAAACACTAAATATGTTGCTTGTAATAATATGCTCAGTGCTGAATGGCCACTGGCTTCAATGCAAGCTTAATGGTATAGGTTACAACTTACAGAAATTGAAATTAGAGAAGCTCTTTGGGAATAATCAATAGCAGGGCTAAGGTTACAACTTTCTGATGTCCAAAACATGTTAGTGGTCACATCATAAATGACAAATATTGATGATAGATCAGGTCCTATCTCTTGATTGTTGATTCCTGAATCATAGAAGTTGAGTGCTCAGTAGCTTCAGTGCTCATTGTTATAAGCGATAACTTCAAAAGATTGAAACTTGAAGAGCTCTTCAAAATTGTTTTGAAACAAAATAGCAGTACCTGATCAGTGATAGTAAGACACCTAGTATTCGAACCTTAGATCAAGTCAGCAGCTTCAATGTTCGGTGACAAAACTTGTAACTTAAGAAGATTAAAGAGCTTTTCAAAATCGCGTTGGAAAGTAGGTACCCGATCGCAAGACACATCAACAGTCACACTTATATGCCTAGCCCTAATTTGGGCCCTATGCCACTATAAATAGGCCATTAGACACCTATAAGTAGGCCCTTGGACACTAGTATATTTCAGATGGAATAGATATCGGAGAGCTTTGCCACCTGCCCATCAATTCAGTGATTTGAATCATATCAGCTATACAAAAGGTTTTCAGATTGATTTGGTGAAAATTATACCCGCACATTAAAAAAAATCAAAGAAACTTTTGAACAAAAACTACGAAAAAAAAAAATTTGTTCTCACTTTCTTTTTCAAAACCAGGACCAATTCAATCCGGTCACAGGTTTGAACCACCAAATCGTGAAACATCGCAGGTGTGTAAAAGACATTTGTGCATGTTCACTTTCAGGTGAGGACCATGTACAACCCATTTCTAGAATATTTAGCTTCCTTCCCAGGTGGCTGGCAAAAGTTCTTGCTACCGAATTAAGCTTTTCAATAGAAGGCCACTAGAATTTAGGGATAAACCTGAAAATTTGTAAAAAGCTACCCATCCGTAGAAGGTAGTGTTCAAGACCACAAGAAATTGTAAATTTCTGAGATAAATTTAGTTATGATATGAATGTAATGCCATCCGTGAACATGAATATCCACACAAATGGAATTAGTTATAATGTGAGTGCTAATGCCATCATCATGAGTATCCGCATGAAGTTTTCACACATGAAAAAAATGAACATCAAATTGATTCTTAATTTTCAGCAAAATCCTGTTATAGATGATCAATCACCTGCGGTCGAAAGAAAAGTGGAAGATCCATGAATATAGCATAGTTTTCTGTGATGGCAAAATCGTGAATCATAACCGCTTCAGGAATTGTAATTGTCACAGGCTTTCTTAGAGCACCTTCCTTAGAAACAGTCCTATAAGTGAGATAAGGTGGTTCAAATTGATAGCCAAAGAAGAAAAGCTCCCCTGCTCCAAACATTGCAACCAAGCATGATCATTGGAAGCCTGTAACATATACAACATAGATTGACTCTCAAGCCCTACTTCAAAGCAGTAAAATACTCTCTAAATGAGGGTTCTAGAAGAAACATTTCCATGATAAACATCCTGCTAGTGCAAATATACTATAGCGAACCTGTCACAGGATCTACTTTTGGATGAGCAGTAAATGGGTGATTTAAGTTTTTCTCATAGTCCAAGCGTCCAACCGTTTCAAGGTCTCCATCCTCAAGTAGCTTCACCACATCTGAGCAACCACCAAGCAGGTCAATACAGAGATAAATGTACATAGGGATTCAGAGTTTCTAACCTAAATTTCTTGATACTCAAGGGATCTTACAAATCAGTTACAACTTACAAGAATAATATGGCTACTGGCTTTGGTGCGATCGCACATATGGAATGTATTTTGCAACAACTATAACATAATTTTACCACATCTCCAAATTTTAGGATATTGGTGTGTCATACTAGCACAAATTTTACCCCACGACAATAACCTTTTGAATTGCAACACATAACGGAGAGAATAATCTATTTGCAACATTTTCAGATCTCCATTATAATGAAGACAGACAATCAGAAACACAGACGTACTGTCTTGTTGCTATGTATAGAAGTGTAGAATCTCCTTTCTTGAATTCTCAAGCAATGATGTTGATTACTTTGTTGTTGTAATGTTTCATATCTATTGTTGTTGAAACAGTACGTCTAAAAAAAAAAGTCGCATGCCCATAAGCAACTTGAGACGTGCTCGTAGATATGTATCAATGTAACACTTATATTTTCCCCCAGACCAAAGATATTCTTTACATGCTCAAAGACAAGCTTGAATGTAGTGCCATAACATTTCTTCCAAGTTGCTTATGACATGCCCAAATTGAAAAATGGTGTGAGGATGGGAAAAATAAGATGTTGATTCCAAGAGATTGAATGAGAAGTATTGCAAACTCTATAATAAATTTAAGACATAGTAAAGAATTAACGTTTTGGGCATTCCATGCAAGTGGAAGGGCGTTTAGAAAGAGTAGCAACATCCTTAGCTTGACCAAAGGTCTTACAAGGGATGACGTGCACTTAGGGTGGGCCCTAACCTTCTCCTCATTGGTTGATGTTACAAGCTTGTGTGCTCAAGCTCATTTCTGGAACTCTGGCTGGTGATTGGAATGAAGCTCCTCCTTGTCATAGACCACTATTTAAATCCTCTAATTCTCCTTATTGGCTGATGTTACAAGCTCGTGTACTCGAGCTCATCTCTAGAACTCTAGCTGGTGATTAGAATGAAGCTCCTCCTTGTCCTAGACCACTATTTAGATCCTCTACTTGCCATTTTGATAATTGTGAAAAAATGAAATTATCAATCTTTAAATAATAGCTGTCAAATTTCATGTATGCATAAATCGCCAGAAAAGACAATATTCAGCAATAAGACTCTGAAAGCCTTATGAAAGCACTTACAAGGCGTATCTGCTTCATGTAGAGCTAGAACTTTTCCATTGTGATAAATCAGCGCAGTATTTCCTGCATGGCAAAACTTACATGGTATAACCTTTGATCAAGTGAATAAGAATAGTAGTACATGATCATGACATTGAAGAAGCTTTAGTTAGTGTATTTTGGATAACATAGTGCCACATTATGAAATAAAGCTCTCAGCACATGAACTAGAAGTTACAAGCTGAACCTGTTCCTACTCCACTTGAGTCATCCAGAATTCCTAATTTCTTTCGTAGCGTGTAAAGGTTGGAAAAAAGTATACCGACCAATCCTCTCAGATCACCAATCTGCATGCAATAGTTCCTTGAGAAGACCAACATTGTTCTAACCCCAAAGGAATGCAAAATTACATCAAAAGGCATAATAACAATAGTTTGATTTAATATCACAAAATTGCAATGCACCATCCAGTGGAATCTCACGATCCATTAAGAGATCAAAACCAACAGGCATGATGTGTAACTTTTATGAATATATTTGTAGGCATTACTACGATACGGTTTGTGTCCTTTCAGCCATGTGATCCAACATGTTATTTCACGGTTCCTGGTTTGTCATGTCTTTTTGCCGGCTTTTGCAAAGCTAATAGAGTGGTTGAATGATTATACAACATGTAAATTTTTTTATTACTAATTATAAAAGCTGTATTCAATCCCTTTCTTGAAAAGGTTATTTTTTGACCTTAGGAGTAGGGCTTTAGGGTTGTGTGTGTGTGTGTGTGTGTGTGTGTGTGTGTGTGTGTGTGGGGGGGGGGGTTGTGTGTGTTTTGCGGGGTGAGAGAGATTTTTGCTTCTCCCCTCAACGGCTAATAGCTTATAATGGCATTGCCCCCTCTAGTACAGCAGTATAGGATGGTGGAGGGTAAAGACCTTTTCAAGTTTTTATTTTTTGTGAAGGGTGGTGGTGGGGGGTTTAGAATTAACGTTCACATTGTTACTCCTAATGTTATAATCTAGGGTTGATTAGGATTCGAGGATTAAACGAGCAAAAAGCAGTTTCATGTCCATTTGAATTGCGCAAATGATAGTAAGTATCTACCATCCCTCTCTAGGAGAAGATTTTCTGACCTGATCGCTGAACTGCTCACTACTACCTGAGAGTTGGATCGCTGGCTGTATCAGATCGTGGCTGCTACAGATCGCTGCATCAAAATTGTTTACTGGGTCATTGGATCACTGCTACAGATCGCTGATAGACCTGTTTGCTGTTGTATTAGATTTCTGGCAGATCTGATCACTATTCTCTGGCTGCCTATTGCTGGATCGCTGCATGCAGACCTGGTTAACTGTTTGCTGGCTGCTGGAAACCTAATCACAGCTGGAACCTGTTGCCTGTATATTTGAATCTGCTGACCTATGAAAGCTTGCAGTACCAAGTTACTCGTGAGTCCCTAAGGGGTCCCGGTGGGGTGACACTCAACCCCGTAGTTCCGGATAATAACTCTTAGGTTCTAGGATCTAGAGGGCTTGGTCTATATCCATAGGGAGTGCCACTAAGTGGAGGACACCCTTAGTAACTAAGGGTGGGTCCCTAGACTTGAGTAGGACCTAAGTGCTCCACATGCACAGTTTGCATGGGAGAGGCATCCACATGCACTCCACATGCACAGTGGTAATTGTGCATGTGAGAGGTGTGTGATCTCCTGGAGGTCTAGCGCTGGTCCTCCAAGCTATATGGTGGCCTGTGGGTGTAGATCCAAGTACAGGATAGTGGGTGGAGATCGAGAGTCATTCTACCATTGTGTGATCTTGTCCATTTTCCTAATAGTGATATGGTTTACCTGACTACGTTTTGCACGACATCATTTTGTTCAGGGCCACGCTTCTACAGAGAAGCTTGCACCACATTATTATGGGCCCTATCGTATTCTGGAGTACCTCAGTCCTGTTACATATTGCTTACAGCTGCCTAATTCTACATGTGCTTGTAATACCTTTCATGTTAGCCTGTTACGTGCTGCCATTGAAGATGATGCTCCTCGCGATCTCACATTTCCTACACCAAATCATCCATAGAAAGGGATGGTCCAACTATAGCATATCTCATGAGCATTGGCTATTTGGGAGAGTCTCATGTGTTGAAGGCCTAAGCTAGATGGCCTACATCACATGTCATCCATACAGCGAAGGATGTGGTGTGGTTAATTATATCTCGAGGTCAATAGCTTTCATCCTATACGATTCCAATGTAAGAACTTCCACCATTGTGCTACCAAATCACTCCTCTCAATTTCTACACAGGGATTTATGGATCAATCATCTACATTTCCCCACGGCATTTCCCCAATTGGGGAATCATAGAGTTGTGGGAAACACATTTCCCCAGAACAATGGTTCCTACTATCAATAAGGACAAGTACAAAACATCATTCCACAACTAACTATACGAGTTAGTTTCATGCCTTTTGGACTTGCTAAAATCCCACCTACATTCCAAACATCATATATAATGTGCTTAAACCTTTGTTTCTCATCTGTATCCTAGTTTATTTTGAGGACAAATGGTTTCCTCATTCATAAAACTACCATAAGTGCTCAGATTCACCATTTGGCATCCATTTTAAATCTTTTCTTTGTTAACCAACTTTCTACGAAAACTTCCAAAAGTCCATTTATGGTTCTTGCAATAGAATATTCAAATCTCCTAGTTTCATGGTACCATTCATCTTACTGATATTCATGAATCTCTATGTTCCTATATCTTGCCACACATCTCCAAATAATTATAGCCCATTTCGCTATTGCCATTTCTCCCCTTATTGTTTTACTCTACGAGGGTTATCTAGAGCATTGAGTGTCACAACTTTTCTTACTATTGCTCCAACTATATTCCCAATAATTTTGACGTGAAATTGTCATCAACTACAACCAATTCTAATGAATTAAATGCCATCCCTTCTCTTTTTTGGTTCTAAGGATATATATGAGCTAAGAAGAGAATCGCTTCTAACACGTAAAACATCGTGAAAAGATTGTCGTGGATGCACAATAGATGTGTGAAGTCTAGGGGGGGGCCAAAATGTTCATTTGAAGCTTCCATTTTCTTGGCATATGGTTTGCAAAGAGTTGATGTCCAAATGGTCCATTCTAGAATATGCAAAAGCTTAGCCCTATTATTTCAGGACTACAACTTCATATTAATACTAGAACATCAGACACCTTCCATGTTAGTCCATTGCAGAAGCCCTAAAACATTGACTTTCCCTCAAATTCTAAGCTATTTCTATTTCTACGAACTAATATGCCAATCAACATAGTCGATGTCTATATGGTAGAATACAATGGTAGGCTTGGTTATGAGGACACACATTACTTCAATATTAGGTCAAGTTCATCTTTTACTACCACTTTGAGGGCCTTGTCGTCATTCGTAGGAAATCAAAATTGGTAGGCACTATTAAAGTAGAGTAATAATCCCTTTGAGATTATTTTGCACATCCACTTATTATTTGCAGCCATAAGCCTTTTGGTGTCTTTTAGAGAGTCTCAATGGAACTTCTAGATACTCATAGAGTGCCATATTGAATGTGTCAAGGTGATGTCAGCCTTGATTTAATAATTAACTAGAAGGTTTTGTGAAGCGACTCCAAAACATTACGCGTATTATCATTCATCTTATAGTGCATTATTTTGATGCTTTAAGTCCTTTGTAGGAGGCTCTACCGTAGTTCTTTGTAGGAAATGTGACGACTTTTATGGGCAAACATTGGAATTTATTTAGTATGTTTGTTGGAGATTAATATACACTCACCATTTGCTATTTATGTGCTTCACTTGTAATGCTTAACATGTGAATGGGTTCAAAATCACTAAATCCAAAAAACTAATCTTAGTAAATTTGAGTCCATCAAAATGATATTTGAAGTTTGCAAGCACGATTGGAATTTGCAAGCTACGATGCCCTGCAAGGGCCTCCTAGCCTTTCAAAGAATGGCAAAAAGAAATTCTAAGGCCACATGAAGGCTAGTTTCAAATCTGCCCTTCAAATCTGAAGCCAAATGAGGAGGCTAAACTTCAACTAAAAGCCAAAGTTTTTAAAGTCTTCTTAAAATTGTCATAAAACATGTTCTAAAGGGTTTAATACTCTTCATGCATTTCATTTGACAGGCAACAAATGGACTAGAAATCAAGTTGAACATTACTAGATAACTATGCATGTTGATCCAATACCGGGCAATCTGAAATCTGGGAAAATTTGCTACATCAGTTAGAAGCAATATTGTAACACTACATTATTTTAAGGAGAAGGATAAGACAACTTGGCATGACAAGTGAAAATGCTCATTCCATAGGGTTAGAATGTCCTGTCTCCATGTAGTCTCCACAATACATATTCTAGGACATTATTTTTTGAGAAACGCTGAGAACATATTGTTGCCTTTGACTACTCAAATTAAAGAAATCAGAGTTACCTTCAAGAATTTTGCAGCACCATAAAATTCTTCCTGTTTCAATCTAGAGGTTTTGACATAACGTGAGACGTAGGTAGCGGCTCCATCCTTTATTCGTAGTCCATGCAACATCCTACATAATGAAACCATTGCATCGTCACTCGAATTGCAATACACTTATGATTCGCCAAGGCTTCCAACAAAGTGTATTGCAAATTTGGTTATTAAGTTACATGAATAGCTAGCCTCATGGATGACATATGACAAAAAACAGGTAGCAATCATTGCTTGTATCAAGATTTAGAAATGTTCAGCTCACCCATCACCATCAAACCTGCAAACCGCCAATCAAATTTTGGTCAGAGTTGTTTTGAAGGTCACTTTTCACTGATAAGTTAACAATGAATATCTGCTCATTAGCATGAGATACAAATATGACATCTGCATTTAACTGGTGGTATATAGTGACACACAATCAAGTAATAGTGTTGTTGGCTAGATATGATCCATTATAGTATTGGTCAAATATGACATAGACCTCAAATAAAGTGTTCAAAATGAGCTTGTAAATCCACTTACCAATTGTAAGCTGCAACCGGCTTGAACTTAGGATTTGGACCAACTCGCACAAATTCTCCATTTAAACATGCCTGCATACAAAAACATACAATGCCCTCTCCTCTCGCACTGTAATTCATACTTCTATTCGAAACAGAAAATTTTTGCAATTATCTTGGCTTGCAAACAAGAAGCAAGCTGACAAAAGCCTCTTCATGCTTCAATTAAAAACAAAATCATCAAGGATTTAGGATTTTATAGTTTTCATAGCTTGTGAACAAGAAGCAAGCTAACAAGGGCCCTTTCAAACTTCAAATCAAAGCACAATGATCAACAATATACAAATATCTTTGCTTAAGAACAAGAAACAAAGTTGACGAGAGCCTCTTCAAACTTTAATTCAATCTTTGTTCTAAGGTTATTGCTAGACAAAGTATGTCGGAACATTTCACATGACATCATTGATTGCCATCAACAATCATTTGGAATCAATACATTCAGATGTTTGTGGCCAAGTGTGGAAAGATAAGCTATCCACATAATTCTGAATCCTCAATGGCAAGCGAGGAACAAACCGGTCCTAGACTTGTTGCTGCCCCCCCCCCTCCCCAATTGTTATACTGACCACATATTTGTAATCACTTCGTGCAGTTCCCACCCCCATTATGTTTTTATGTGGGAAAGCACATTTTATGGTGGTAGGATCTCAAGGACTGTGCCAATGTACCGACGAGTTGGGATGATTTTCAGGTGACTGTTTAGGTCGCATTTTTGCCGGTCTTAGACGATTTTCAATATTATCGTCGTTTTTGCAACTTTACAAATGGGGACAAAGCCATTGGATACCTTTTTACAAGATTTCCAAGATCTATATAGTGTCATGTTTCGCCAATAGGTTGGGCCTAGTACTTTTGAAGCTACATTTAGTATTAGGCTTGCCTAAAGACTATCAGTTAGAGGTCCATTGTAACTAGTCACAAACTTTAGGGGATGCGGTGCACTACGCCAAGATTTTTTATGACACACATTGTTGGCTGATTCTGACGAATCCCCAAGATACTTGGACAAAGCAACTCAAGAACACCTCTCACCTTAGACCGAGGAGGTCTCTGAGAAAGACGAGACTAACGAAGGCTGAGAGCCGAGTATGAGAGCCGAGAAATACTAGCTAGGAAAGACATGCAAGAACTGTGTAAGCCTCATGGTTAATCCCAGAAGATGGAATGACCATGTAAGAACTAGAATTTTTAAGCAAATGTAATAAATGCAAGTAGACCCCTCTTAAAGAAAGTAGAGTGAGCCACCTTTTGATGGTGACCTCTAGTGGAGAGCATTATTCCACTTGTAATTTGTGAAATGTGGAAATTCCACTAGGATGCCACCTAAGGAGCTCTCTTGCTTATTTAAGAGACTCCCTCTTTGTGAAGAGGAGCTTTTTGCGAATTGTATCAACTCCATGCTGAAATGAGAAGAGCCTTCACGAGTTTGGTGCATCCATTGAGCTCCTTGATCATGCTTGTTTCTTGAGTGATGCATTTATAATCTTGCCCTTCCCTCCTTTTGTGTGTGGTTGTGGACTGTAGAGTGGATTAGATTTGTTGCTTTCCTAGAGTGGATTAGTTTCTTTTCTTGTTTGTGGATAAATGTAGGAACCAGCATTCAGGTAAACTGAATAGGCTGGATTTGTGGTGTAGTTCTTGCATATATCTCTTTACAGTCCAGTTCTTGATAATCTTGGGATGTCCAAGAATCAATAGACTGGTTGGTTTCTTGATTCTTGGACTTCTAACATGCTGTAGATTAGTTTTGTTTCTTGTTTTGTCAATTTATGCAAGTGTAGCTCAGTGTTAGTATATGGTAGACTCTGATTCAGTTCGTTTTAAGAGTAGGTAGCTGTAGAATCTATTGAATGAGCGTTCATGGAATGTAAGTGCATTCAAGAGAGACGACCCTGAGTAGTCCTCTGACAGGCAAGACAAAAATATACTACAACGACAATCTGTCCCTTCTGCCTAGTTTGGCATTGTAAGATCAAGAAGACTTCTAATGAATGCCATGGAGCCTGGTAACAGGCAGAATACCAAGCCGTAGAAGCTGTAAGCAAGAAGTAAAAGAACCGTAGTAAACAGATCCTCTGGAGCAGGGGATCTGTCAACATTTGGCACCGTTGCCCATTGAACTCCCACACCTTCTACATCAGAAACCCACAACCTTGTCCACGCTCCGCCCGTCCCCTCACGATCACATCTCAACCGGAGCCCCCCCTGTGTTGAAATCTCAACCGGAGAGCTCGTGTCCAATCTCAACCGACGCATTCTATTGAATCTCAACCGACACACACTCTCTCAGATCTCAACCGACGGTCATCCGTTACATCTCGACTGACGGTAATCTATTGAAATCTCGACTGACGGTTTCCACTCAGATCTCAACTGGCGGTACTCCATCAGATCTCAACCGACGGCCCCATTCCAATCTCGACCAACGGCCATGCGTTAGATCTCAACCAACGCCCATCAGTCAGACCTCAACCGATGGCCCTGCGTGAAATCTCAACCGAAGCCAATCGTTCAGATCTCGACCGACGAGTTACCTAAATCTCGACCGACGCACTCAGTTAGATCTCAACCGACAGCCTCAGTAAAATCTCAACCAACACCCATTAAATTAGATCTCAACCGACGGCCACAGTCAGATCTCAACCGACGGCCTCAATGAAATCTCAACCGATGGCCTCCGTCCGATCTCAACCGACGGCCTGTATTAGATCTCAACCGACGACCACTGTCAAATTTCAACCGACGGCCTGCTATTCGATCTCAACCAACGGCCTGCTATTCAATCTCAACCGACGGCCTGCTATTAGATCTCAACTGACGGCCTGCTATTCGATCTCAACTGACGGCTTGCTATTAAATCTCGACCGACGGTGCCCTGTGACATCTCGACCGACGGTCTTCAATTAAATCTCAACCGACAATTAGTATCAGATCTTGACCGACGGCCACTGTCAAATCTCAACCGACGGGTAGTATCAGATCTCGACCGAAGGCCACTGTCAAATCTGAACCGACGGACAGTATCAAATCTCAACCGACGGCCATTCAGCCCAATCTCAACCGACGACCTGCTTCACCCGGAACCGGAGCCCAGATCCACGCTAGACGACAGACCTTTCCAACGACGATCCGGACTGACGAGCACGACGTACCTCAAATACACAGCTTGCATCGACGATTTCTCTGACAATCTATCTATCTGCAACGCTATAACGAATACATGAGAATAACTACACGAGCCTGCATATGCATTGGGCCGTAACAACCGCATCCAGCTGTAACAACCACCTTGAGCCGTAGCAAGCGCCACAACCGCTCCCCGTCTATCGTCATCACCCTTCATCCCCATTCCATTTGCAATCACCCTACCTCCGCATTGCCCCACAACATCCGCATTCAGCCGCAACAATCCGCACTCTCCCCACCTTACAGACCACCTCCACCTCCATTCGCAATCACCCTACCTCCGCATTGCCCCGCAACATCCGCATTCAGCCGCAACAAATCACCCCGCCCTCCATCGCAACCCCCTTACACCTCCATCAATCGTTCACAACCACAACTAACCGCCATCACGCAGACCACCAATCATCGCAAGCAACCAACAAACCACAACACTCCGCAATCAACCGTTGCAACCACAATCGACCGCAGAGGTCCCTCATAATCGCCACTGACCGCATAAATCGCATTACACCACCTCCCTCACCTCCGCCACTGATTGCACTCCCATAGCAAACCCCCACATTCCCTCGCACTCAACCGCATAGACCGCCTTACCGCCGTTGCAACCGCATTTCCATCGTTTCTATCACGCCTTCCACAACCACCGCACTACATCACCAACACAACATACTATCGCAAACGGACAAAAACAACATCTTCGCAACCATCCCCATCCACCTTCGCAACCGTTTCCGTCCCACACAACCACATTCGTCCATCGCAGCCGCATCCAACCGCACTCATTCGCCCTACGACTACCCTCGGCCACCTTCACCGCAGCACACGGACACCGTAAACACCGCCACTCACCCTGGAACAGACACCGCATTCCACCGCAATCCACCCTGGCACGATCACCTTGCCCTACCACCGCATTACTTAACACCCATCGCATTCCACTCGTCCATCGTAGAACCCGCACCCCACTGCAAACTGCAAACCGCATCCACCGTAAACTATAGGGACCACCAAAAAAAAAAAAAAATTCCAAAAACACCAAAAAACTCGGAAAATCCAAAACAATAAAAAAACTCATACCAGTACTCAATGGACCAACAAAAAGACCCTGAAATCCCAAACGATTATCCATACGAGGTCAGGTCCCCTGTAGCTGAACGAATCAGATGCCATAGGTTCTATCGAATGCGAGCCGAACTCCAGGAGCCATCCACAAACCCGTTCGACGGACAAGAACCTGATAGAGCCGAGTCTTCACGCGCACGACCCCATTTTTCTGGTGCTGAGCCCTCACGGGTCAGAACCAACCCTAATGGAGTTTCTGCTACCCACGGAGCTCATCTTGAGAGACGTACACCTAAGCTAGATCTACCAAAGTTTGACGGTAGTTCGGACCCTCAAAGATTTTTGCAAATCTTTGAGAATGCATGTGATGTGTATGGTGAAACATCTCACGATGCTATGGTCCAACTATTTTCAATGACCATGATTGCTAAAGCACGTGATTGGTTTTTCAACCTTGATCGTGAAGATAAAACAGACTGGTCAATTCTAAAAGAGTCATTTGTCAAGCGTTTTAAGCCCTTTCACTTGATCGAAAGCCCTTTTGTCAAATTGAGTAACATCAAAATGACAAAAGATGAACGCGAACGAGACTATATCGAGCGTTTCAAACGCCTCAAAAGTCAAGTACAAGAACAGCCCTCCGAACAGATGCTCATCATCTGGTTCCTAGTCGGACTTCCAAGATGGATTAGACGCGAGCTTAAATCAAATGACGAATATACGAGCCTAAAGTTAGCTGTGTCTGATGCCATCAAGGAGGAAGATGAAGGATCAGATGTTGACGAATCAAGGGAAAGACGAGCACCACGTGCTCCTATCCATGAGTCGAAGCCGATCGAGGACACCCGAGATCAGCTTTGGAAATCCTAGTTGGAGTTTCTTAATAAGCAACATCAACTACAAATGGAGAAACTCACCAATGAATTTCAAGCTACCCTGAAGTCTATCCTAAGCAGTATGCCTGGTCAGTCAAACCCTGCACAGGTACCTTATAGACGAAAAACAATATGGTGCCCACACTGTCGGGCTACGCATCCTGTTGATGCTTGTCCTTCATATCCGCCTATCCAAGCACATACCGTCCAACAATATGAAGCACAACCATCACATTCTTGACATTCCTTGACTTATCCCGAATATCCACCAGAAAGTCCAGAACCATTAGCCATACAAGATGGCTATGCCGTTATACAAGGGCCATTGCACACCAGATGTTTCATCTGTGGTGAAACTGGCCACTTCATGGTTGATTGTCCAGTCAAGACCAAGTACCATGCTGAGTGTCCTGACTGTATCAGAAAACACAGTTTCAAAGACTGTCCGAAACAACCAACTACGATCCTGCCTACCCATGACGTCAGTTATGAATCCCGATAGGATCCTCACGACAACCACACGAGCACCATAGCACCCAACCGCTCAACCTGTTGCTCACTCGAGAAGTTTCTAGCAAACTTCTACAATACCGCACAATACAACAGCTCAATATGAAATGAGTCCTTGTCGAAAGAAAGTGAAACCGATATTCCGTCATCTGCTACAATGTCCAACCAAGAGCAACCTCCACAAGGAATTGACAGTTTTTCTCCCCTTCTACAACCTCAAATCTATTTTGTCTTTCCATATGTTGATACGATTTTCAATGTGCCAATACATAATAAATCTAGGATTCGAAAATCCAGATAGAGATTCGGTTCTGAATCTCTTGTTCAGAGAGGTCCTCAAGACATAGTACCTCATCCATACCTGCATCTCAAGCTATATCTTACAACATCTGCTATCAATGATGGTAGATTTAGTGTCATCCACCCTGCCTTGTTTTGACAAGGGCATGTAAGAGTAAGTCACATTACTCTACAAACAATGGAATATTACAACTGTCAGGGTACATTATCAATGTTGATAAATGTAAGTTTTGTTCGACAAGTACACTACAGTTCTCACTCTCTTTCCTTGTTTTTCTTCATCCTAGTGTGTGATTGATTTTTGCATGAGAAATAGCGACTACACGAGAGTCTTCTGTAGAGCATCTCTAGAACACATTTTCATTCATCTGTCAATCTTCAGCTCACCTTGCACAGAGTTTCCAATCTTTGAGCATACTGCAAATATGCCAAGTACAGATCGCGTCAGAGTTGATTCTTGCACCTCATCGTCATATTCAACTTCGAGTCAACAACAGCAAGATCGAAACAACTTTAATTAAAATTTGTTCAATCTTTAGTCCAGTCGCATGTTCAACGAGTTTCAACTACGTGTTCCACACGCCGATCCAATCCTGAGCATGAACAATTACCAGCAACAACATCCCCACCAACAGATTTTGGGGGGGAAGAGAGTGGATTTGCTTGGATCCACTGGAGCAGTTACGCTACCAACAACAACATCAGCAAGATCGACAACCAAGGTCACAAGTCAAATATGAAAAAGACAAGGCTAAAGAAGGCAGATGGGTAATCCGAAGAGACTTAATCAAAAGAAGTATTCCAGTCATGACGAAGATCCTTCAGAAAAGGGAAACACAAGCATTGGAAAATCAGTCTCCTTCTTCAACCAACCTCTTGCCATACTTTTGCGCCCATTCTCATGTCTATCGTCTACACCATCTACTGTTGTCACCACCACCCTTCCTTCCATCTGTTTATTTATCATCAGTTTACTGTTCTTCTAAGAAATCCCTAGTTTTTTAGAGTCCTACCGAAGCAGTTGAAAGATCATTGCAAACGTCTTGCGGAGACCAATTGCCACCTACAATGGTTGATCAGCCAAACAAAGATCTACAGAAGCAGGCGAAGCAGCTAGAAGAAATAAAGAGAAAGATCCAGGAAGCTGAGGAGGAAAGGACAAAACTTAAGCAACAGATGAGTCAGATCAATCTTGATCAAAAGAAACTCTCTGGAGCAATGATAGTTGAATCCCGTCCTATGAAGTCCAAAGAGATCCAAAAGTAACGGATCGAAAGAAAGAGCTACAGAAAAAGAAAGATGAAGACAACCGTGAACCTGCAAAATAAAGCAAGCTCCTCACCCAGCAAGTGGTGGTCAAAGCTCGACATTGCAAGGGTCCAAGGCTGCAACTGTAGAACTATCAGTTCCTTCATCCTTTCACCAAGCCTTCATCATGTTTTCTTACCGTTATCAAACCGTCCATCCAAATCTGTTCCTACCACCAATTTTTTATGAGTCCATCCCCTTGAGACTGATAATCAAACTTTGTGCAACCTGTAAATCGAAGGTTTTCCTTGAGACTGAAACTTCAATTGAGAGAAGAACCACGGAAACACCCAGAGGCAAATGGAGGATACAGACCTCCCAGAAGATAGAATCTGCCAAGAAACCAAAGATGAAACCGTCAATGGCAAATACAAGTGACAAAACAAAGAGACACATGGAAAGCACTCGAGCATGCAAGTTGTGAAGCTACTGAGAGCTCTCCAATTTTGAGAATGTCAACCAATTGCAGCAATAAGACATTCTGGTTAAACTGCGGCAATTCGTGAAAAACAGTGTTTGTGATAAAGACTGGCGACAATAAGCACTTGGTTTTATGTAAGCGAACGAGGATCTACGCTTTTCCAAGTGACGATCGAAGATGCCAATGCAAAGCGGAGCGACATCGTCCAATATGAGTTGCAGTGGGTCTTGCAACACATTAGGGGTGGGATGATGTTGGCTGATTCTGACGAATCCCCAAGATACTTGAACAGAGCAACTCAAGAGCACCTCTCACCTTAGACCGAGGAGGTCTCTGAGAAGACGAGACTAACGAAGATTGAGAGCCGAGAAATACTAGCTAGGAAAGACATGCAAGAACTGTGTAAGCCTCATGGTGAATCTCGGAAGATGGAATGACCATGAAGGAACTAGTATTTCTAAGCAAATGTAATAAATGCAAGTAAACCGCTCTTAAAGAAAGTAGAGTGAGCCACCTTTTGATGGTGACCTCTAGTGGAGAGCATTATTCCACTTGTAATTTGTGAAATGTGGAAATTCCACTAGGATGCCACCTAAGGAGATCTCTTGCTTATTTAAGAGACTCCCTCTTTGTAATAGATCCTAACACCACAGTAGGGCAAACACTCACTGATCCACCCAACCTTGCCTACTCCCTGATATAGAGTAAGCCCCTCGTAGCCCAGTGTGAGGACTGGTAGCATGCAACTGCCAAGTGTCGTCCACGTGGCACTGACGTGGCCGACTGCACGTCGGGACCCAACTGGGGGCCCTATCCTGCTGACAGGGTCCCTAGGCTGTGTTGGGCCCGCCATGGCTATGGACCGTGCTGGGGCACACTACTCAAACTGTCTTGCCCTGTTGGTCATGTACGCTAGACACGACCCTGATTGTGGTATCTGACCTATCTGTGTTCCCTAGGGTTCGGCTGGTTACGAGCTCGTAACACTCCCTCCCCCTTAAGAACCGTCTTGGTCCTCTAAGACAAAGTCTGGAAAAATCTTGCGAAGGACGTTGCCTCTTTCCCAAGTGGCATTCTCAACAGGCTGATCATTCCACTTAACCAGATATTCTCGGTATAGAGTATGACGAGTCTGCGTCTCTCTACTATCAAGAATCTTCTCTGGTTCATGTGGAGGTTGCTGAGGATCCAATGGGAGAACTAGAACACTGTCCCCTACCAGATTGTTTGATCTGGTTAAGGCTTTTTGTAACTGACTTACATGAAAGACTGGAAAAACCTTACTCTTGTGTGGGAGTTCTAGTTCATAGGTGACCTCGCCTAGTCTCCTACTGATGGTAAAGGGACCACAATACCTTGGAGACAACTTAGCACACACTCCTGATTTGAGGGTTTTAGAGTCGACTGGGACTCTCAAGTAGACTTTCTCACCAATGGAGAACTGCACATCTCGTCTGTGTGGATCTGCATAATGCCTGGCTTGATCCTGGGACTGCCTAATGCTACGCTTAGCATGTTCTATCATCTGGTTTAGGTCCTCTAGAAAGTTTCTAGGTACTTCAACTTTTTCTTGTTTAAACCCTACAGCTATGAGTGAGCGTGGCTGAAAACCGTACATCAGCATAAATGGGCTGTATCCCGTAGCTGAATGTTTGGTACTGTTGTAAGCAAACTCTAATATCGAGAGATACTCCTCCCAATTAGTCTGCTTCTTGCTGACGTACGCACGAAGCATATCCTCCAGCACTTGATTTACCCTCTCTGTTTGACCGTCCGTCTGTGGATGGTCGGTGGTACTCATATTAAGTTTAGTATGGAGATGATGGAATATTGCCCTCCAAAAATTTCCAGTAAACTTACTGTCCCGGTCGTTGACTATGCCGGAAGGTAGACCGTACAATTTAAATAGCCCGTCTACAAACAACCTCGCTAACTCTGGAGCTTTAACGGTTGTTTTGGTCGGAATGAAATGAGCCATTTTGGTTACACACCTGAGATGATTGGTTCCTCACTGCGTGATTTCTGCTAGATCCAGATCCTGAACTCTGGTTCTTCCCATTGTCATGACCAATGGGTCGTAGAAACTCGGGAGACTTACCAGAATCGTGAAGATCAGGTGGGTCTTCTCCACTGGAGTCCCTGCTGCTTCTAGTTTCGTTGCTATGCCCTTTATCGCCTCAAGGTGCATAGTAAGTGAATCTCGACCTTCCTGCAAACGGATGTTTTCCAGCTTGCGCCTTAGTAGTACATTGGTGACGCTTTTGCCCTCGTAGATGCCTTCCAGCATGCTCCATACCTCTCTGGCAGTTTTGGCATCCTGCACCTGGGTTGCCTGGCACCTCTCCTAACGATAGACAGATTGTTACAAATGCCTTCCTCTGCCTTGTCTGATAGTTTCTCGATGCTTCCAGACCGGCCAGTTCTCCATCAGCGTCCTGCACAGGCTCCTGCTCATCGCCTAACACGATGCCCAGAGATCATTCCTCCAAAACCATCTTCATCCTCCACTTCCATAGCGAGTAATTTGGACCTTCAAGCTTCTCCAGCATCCTGGCCTCAATGAAGCTTCCAATCTCCCCAGCCATCTCTGATCACAAAACTACTCGATGATGTTCGCGACCCTTCACTGCCCAATCAGCCACGACCCTGCACTGTCCAATCAGCCACACGACTCTGCACTGGGCCAGTCAGCCACGCGATCCCTGCAGTCGCCGATTGCTTGAGCGAGGTGTCTTCACTTGATGCGTGGGCCCATAACCTTTGATGACATGATCATTAAAGGAGCACGGAAAGCAAACAGTGATTACACCTTGCAGAAAACACAATCAACAGAAACGATGGCAAAAACTATGATCGCCAAAACAGGGTAGTTTGCACTCGTTCTCTTTCATTAAGTAAAACGCAAAAAGATACATTTCAAGAATCTAGAATTGCTTCTGCCAAGAACTGCTAAAGAAAAGTGGCCACATAGGCCTGCTAGTAAAAGTGGCCATACACGTCAGCTAATACTGTTCTAATTTTTCTCATGAAATGGATAGCGTAGCTTCTAACTATTAGCCTGTATCTACAAGATTGACAATCAAAAGTCAATTCATGGCTATGTTAATCTGATGTAAGGAGGAGCAATATTCAATTGGGCTAGGATCAAGTAGAAGTCAGTAGCCTTATCGACTACAGAGGCAGAATATATAAGCTTGTGTCAAGAAATGAAAGAGTATTGTTTGGATCAGGAATTTCAGTCATGAAATAGGAATGTGAAAGCATCAGAATTTATAACAATAAATCAAGATTGTATCTTTCTGTGCAAAAAAGGAGGGTTTCATAAATGCACTAAATATCTTTTATCAAAGATCTAGTGCAAAACAATATATCGAAGCTATGTCGCTGTGCTACCAAAGAAATGGTAGCGGATCTGCTAACAAAAGGCTTACAAAGAGATAGGTCTATTCAGCACAAGAAAATGATGGATATAGATTGTGTAAATACGGAACTGGTTTGAATTGACTGACGGATTGATGATGTGCAACGTAACCAAAGAAAATGACCTGCTCTTACCTTTTCCAATATGTACTTAGCATATATACACATGATATGGCAGTTAATGCTTCATGGCTTTTTTGCACCTCATCCATTGTCCGTGCACTGTTTGCATGTTTTGTGCACTGTCGGCTTACTCCATTGCTTGAAATCATTGTGTGTTATTCTTGGACTATTTAAATTCCCTGAATATTTTTCAGTTGTATCAATTGAATTACTTTATCAAAGTCTAAATTACATAAAGAATTAGCCATATCTATAACTAACGTGTGCAAATCTTTTGGCGTAAGAACAAAGCATAATGATCGAGAATTTTACAACTTTCTAAGCTAAGACATTGCTCGACCGAGCTATAATGACTACAGGATTAACCATATCGTTGATCAGGGTGCGTAAAATGTTGCAGCTAATTGCAAATTATTTGCATGCAACCAAAAAAGAACGTACCGGTAAAGCACCTGCAATGGGAAGACTCGTCCGAGGCTTCGACTCCGAAACGGGCGCATAGTTTCCAGACAGAAAACATGACACCTCGTTCTTCTTCCCCAGGGCTAATTTCACCACCGCCAACTCCAGCATATCACAAATGGAAGCATAGATGCGAGTTATAAAACTCGCCTTTAACTCGCCCGCAGCGCCATCGCCAAAATTGGCGTTCGTCGCCAAGCTCTCATGTTCGGTGGCCATCCCCTCCCTTCCCTTCCCCTCCCTTCGCAATTGCGATCCAACGTTTTGCATGGAAATATGAGATGAGGTAATGGAACGAGTAGAAGCTTCCACGTCGTCTCAATTATCGTATTGCAGAATGGAAGCTAATTGGTGGACTCATGTTTATTATTTGCCACCCTTTGGCCCTTCCTTGATTAGACGTCTCAAACTATAGGCACGTATTATTTCATGCCTCTTTAACAAGGACATTTAGTTTCCTTTTTGTATACAAGGACATTTAGGTTCCTTCTTTGAATTTTATTTTTGCGCTTTTAACACGGCTCACTTAGGTGTCCAACAAGTCCCTCTTTTGTGACAAGAGACTTACGATTGGTCCATAGTTTACAGACCGGGTGGCAACTAAAGTGCCTAACCTCATGAACAATAAAAAGAAAAAATTTGGACTACATGAAAAGTTTCGACTACGTGAAGAGGTACAATAGCTCATAAATGGACTAAAAGGGAAATGCATTCACAATTTCATATGGGGAGATGTTATGGACATACATGTCCATAATAGGTATGTATGTCATACGTGTCCATATGATGGCCATTACATGCTCACTAATACATTATTATAGTGGCATCATTTACTTTTACATTACCTTCAGTATTAGCATATTATTTGATATGTTTATTAGTGGGCGCACACTTTTATTTGTATTTGACAAGCCCAAGACCTATATTTCACATGGTTCTTAATTTGTGCCCTAACCTTTGAATTTCCATATATCCGTCTAGTTAATTGAAGGGATGTAGCTTTTGATTCATATAATTAGCCACTAAGGCTCCTCATTTGGTAGCTTGTTATTTTGGAGATCTCTCCTACTATTGCTTATGTAGGGCTTTAGCCTTAGATATTTGTGATATGCAAATTATGTTCTCATGTAGAGGGCCTCACTTGTTGTCATTATTATCTTTCGTTTATGATTTGTGTCCAAAATTTGGTACTAAAGCAATTTTTTGGTTGGAATGTTTTGGTAGCTATTTTTCAATATTTTTGGTGGCAGCTTTAACGAATGGGCTTTTATTCCTATTTTTTATAGATTTTGGTAACATTTCCAATAGATTTTAGCCTTTCTTTTTTGTAATGATCTTGTCGTATCTTTTGCATATTTTTCTAGCTACATTTGGTAGCAATTTTAATTCTAGCGCCCATTTTTAGCTATTATTTGTGGCTATTCCAACGACCATTTTTTTAAACTATTTGTAGCACATTGTAGCCTACTAAGGTGTCTCAGAGAGGTGTCTTAATTTACTCCTTGTCTAGGGAGGGCCTTGGAGAGTAGAAGTATACCCATAGGCCTTTCTTTGGATTAGTGAACGATAGTTACATGTTGCTGGAGTGCGCTCTCACTTCTTCCACTATTGAGACATGGCTAGCGTTCCATAGCTTGGGGGATAGATCTAATCGATCTAGGTTTGGTTGGGTTGGATTGATCCACCATCCCTTCACATTGTCGTAAGCATTTTCACTCCTATACGTCTTACAGTACAAAGAAATATGTTCATCTTGGAAACGATAGCATGCACACTATCGAAGGTGAAGGCGTTGTAAGATTGAAGTTCCAACATGATCAATTCCAACTACTATCAAATGTTTTGTATGTACCTAAACTCTCTACGAATCTGTTGTCAGTAAGTAGAGTCACTGATTTAGGTCATAGGGTGGAATTTGAGTCTAATCGATACCGAATTCAATGATAGGACAAATAAGATCCTTGCGCTCGATAAGAGACATGGATACTTATATAAACTGGCACATTGTTATTCTGATACTAGTCAAGCCTTGAAAACCTCTATTCTTGTCAATAAAGCATTAATATGGCATCAAAGATTAGAACACTTGAATCATACATCCGTGCCAAACATGTCCAAACAATCTCTAACACTTGATCTCGACTATCCAACCAACAAAGTCGACCTCCCTATCTGTCATAGCTGCATCCTTGGAAAGTAGACTAGGATTTCTTTTAGATCGAGTCATAGGCATGCAGCAAAAGATGTTCTAGACATTTTTTACTCACATATATGTGGTCCAATGCAAACTCCATCGTTGCTTGATGCAAAGTATTTCATTACCTTCATTGACAAATATTCTAGAAGAACAACTGTTTTTTTCATTAAGCAGAAATTGGAGGCTTTCAAAGTCTTTTGACAATTCAAAGAGCATGCAGAAATAAAACTAGTAAAAGAATTAAAGCACTGAGGTCCGACAATGAGAGAGAATACATCTCTATTGAATTCAAGGAGTATTGCCTTAATAACGGCATTGAGCAACAAAACATTGTCTCCTATTTGCCTCAGTCGAATGGACTTGTTGAGAGAAAGAACAGAACCTTAGTCAAATTGGCCAAGTGTATGCTTGCTCATGCGACACTTTCAAAGTCCTTCTCCACTGCAGCTTATATTCAAAGTAGATGCCCCCCGGAAGGTCTCTCAGACAAAACACCATATAAAGTTTGGACAGACTCCAAACCATCATTATCGAACTTACGAGTTTTTGGATG
This sequence comes from Diphasiastrum complanatum, assembly GCA_029204225.1. NCBI lineage: Eukaryota > Viridiplantae > Streptophyta > Lycopodiopsida > Lycopodiales > Lycopodiaceae > Diphasiastrum > Diphasiastrum complanatum. The sequence continues at coordinate 41,202,204 of CM055092.1, read as the reverse complement.
TATCGCTTATGCGCAAATACCACAAGATCTCAAGAAGAATCTCTACCTCTAGAGTATCAAGTCTATTTTCATCAACTACACTACTTCAGATAAAGCTTATAAGTTGTATGGTCCTGTCGAATCGAAGATATTCACTAGCCGAGATGTTGTCCTCATCGAAGATCATTTCATTAACCTCAAAGGTAAGGGCAAAGCTCATATAGCTGAACTATCGGGCTCTCTTGAATTATCAAACACTTATGTTCCTAAGTCGAGTATTTCTATTGAAGGTCCTAGCTCATCCACATTAGACAATCAACAGCAAATCCAAAGAAGATGATGTTGCAATCCAACAACTACAACATAATGATGTTAATCAACTTCACTCATTACCTAGAAGATCGACAAGAGAGTGCAGACCACCTATAAGGTATCAACACTGCAATATTCAATACATTATTGTTTGGCTATAAAATCAATTTAGTGCTAACGATTTCTAAGTTGGTTGCTAAAAGATTGAACATGACTTCTGTCATTATATCTTTGTTCAATATTGATAGGTGTAGTCATGCATTAAGAAAGAAGGCTTATTCCACTGCACTCGATAAGCCACTTACAGTCTTCGACTCATTACCCGAACCGACTCACCTCACCTCTCTCTTTCCAACAATACGCCATTGTCTGTTGAATGTTGACAAGTCTCTTATGAATGTGATGTTGTAGTTCTAATCCCAAAAAAAACTTAGTCCTTGAGTAAATTGTCTCATTAACAACTGCATTTTCTGAATTGGCTTTGCATCGCTCTTTTGGAATTCAAAATTCAAGATAATCATATTACCCTCGAGATTCTTCTCATTAATTCCCTCAATCTCTATTGATTTTTGGCATCCTTGCATGGGTGATCTAATCTCTCTTGGAATTTCTTTGTCTTCTTCAAATTGAAAAATGTATTGGTTTTGCAAGTCCTGTGAACACTCTATAACAATGCATAGAGGTTGAACGGCTGTTTCTTGTGGATTTGATAGAAGAGCAAGAGTTGTTGATGTAGTTGGTTCATTCATTTGCTGAAGAAACTTTCTCGTCTCTTCTTTCGTTGATTCCACTATTTGGACTTGTGTCGCTTGAGTCACTTGTTCCAACTTACTCCTCATTTAAAAACCCATTCGACATCGTTTTTCTAGTACTTTCAATGTTGTGTTGTTTTCAATTATCTTGACTCTGCAAAGACAATGGCTCCTTTAGTTTTTTTTTGCTTGATCTTCGACTTCTTCTTCACTTGGAATTGATTTAGGTGACATCTTCTCTGATGATTGTTTTTCTTCACTTATCACTCCTAATTCATCCTCTGATGACGTTGATGAAGAATCATTGGCATCACTTGACTCAGCACTATCCTTTACTTGGGCAGTCAGATGAATATCCGTTGGCGCAGGCAACTGCAAATTGTTGGTGTGTATCACTGAATGATTTCATTGTTTGTTCCGAATTTTATCTTCACAATGAATAGCCAAATTCATCAAATAATCTAGTGAACATGATGTTGGCATGGATGCGATTACAATATTTTTGAGCTCCGGTAGGAGTCACCAAAATGCGTTGTAGTTGTTTTCTTTGATTAGTGCACAACTCATTACTTGATGTAGACAATAGCTGCCATGATATGGGTTGCTTTCCATAACTGCTCACAATTGAGGCTCAAGTCCATGGATACAGCATATCACATTCATTTTCTCAATTGGAAATTGAAACACATTCAACTATCTCAATGAAATTATATTCTTCAATGGTAGTCGAATGAAATACCATTTGTGAAAAGACTTCAATACTCTTTTGTCGACACAGTAAACAACAATTTCTCAAACATGCCAATTCCTCATATTCAATCCAATATTGCCACTAGATAAGTGCAAGACCTTTGAGATACCATTCCACCATCTTCAATAAATCTTCTTCATTGTGAATGTAGGAAGTGGCACAATAACTATTATATTGATCTCCAAGAGAGTTATTGATATTGCTATTCTATTTAATATGTTGCACAAGAGGTATGATTGTTCAAGTTAGCACATAGAAATCATGTACCGCAATGCGTGCTCACTACCTTGTGAATTGCAATGTTGTTTTGATCGTTGTGAATCTGGCTCAACATCATTGTCACTACTATAAAAACCACCACCAATGTTGAATTGATTTGACTGGTGTAGATCGTGGTCTTTATGTTGATCAGGATGGGTTTTATCATATCCCAAACGGTTTCCATATGAGTTGTGTTGCTCATACTGATCTAAATTATTGTTATTGTGCTCCTTAGCTGATATCCATAGTCACAATATAATTGGTTGTCACATTCAAATTGACTATCAAATCCCAGGTCATAATCAAGATCAGAATCCATTTTTTGAGTAAAAAAAAGATAAGAATTTTTTTATGGAATATGTAGCTTATGAGTACACTGAGCTGAAGCTTATTTACACCAGAATTCAATAGACTAAAATATTGGTTTTTTTCATCTTCCCAAAATTCTAAGTCCTTGAAGAATATGTTGAAATAAATGAAAGGTGCAGATTTTAGGGATTTGGTTGAAAGTTAGTTTTGAGTATTCTTTGCTTTTGGAAATAATAAATGTGCTCAATTTGTAAATAACCACACAAAGAACAAGTTTGTTTTTTATAGCGTCAAAATCTGAGGTCGAACAGAAAAGTTATAGAGGTTTGAAAATAACAAGAAATTTTTGGGCTGAAGCAATTTCAATAATTGTTATCTGCAAAACTACTCAAGCACTAAAGTAGTTGACTCAAAGACTCCATTCGAAGCGCTTCGTGGATACAAAGCAAGTCTGAAGCACCTCCAAGTGTTTGGTTGTGTGCAAATTTCGTTTGACCTGAGAAAGAAGCTTGATCCTGCCAATTGAACAAGTATCTTCATTGGATACTCGACATCACACAAGCCTATTGAATCTACGATGTCAATGGTGCCGAATCACAGTCAGTTGAGATGTCATCTTCCTCAAAGATAGATTTTACGACTTCAAGTAGAAGCAACCAATGCAAGAGTTTTTCCAATGACTCTCATTACCATCAACAGGCTTCAACCTACAATTGTTCCAACAACAATCGAAGATATCCATGTCACACAGCAAGGAGAATTATCATCTCAACAATCAACTAGTGTTCGAAGGTCTACTCGATATCAACAAGAGCCTGATTGTTATATCCCTAAGGCATTCATCAGTTATGATGAACCTGCCTCAGTAGCAGAAGCATTGTCGAGTTCAAATGCAAATACCCGACGTACTACCATGAACGTTGAGTATAATTCACTGATGAAGAACATGCCCTGGCATCTTGTCGAAGCTCCTCTTGATGCAAAGATTATGACACTAAGTGAATCTTCAAGTTGAAGCTCAATCCAGATGGTTGTATAACCAAATAGAAAGCTCGACTAGTTGTAAGAGAATATGAACAAACCTACGGAATTGACTACACTGAGATGTTCAGTCCGATAGTAAGACTTCAATCAATTTGATTACTATTGGTTATTGCAGTTGTTGAAGATCTAGAAGTTCACCAGATGGATGTTCAGACAACATTTCTAAATAGATAAATACAAATATATATTTATATCTATCAACCCGTCCTTCAAGGCCAAGAACACAAGGTATGTAAGTTGCAAAAAACTCTTTACGGCGAGCTAAAACAAGCACCAAGGGCCTGGTTCGATAGAATCAATCGATTTTTGTTGCAGCACGACTTCATTCCAAACTCTGCTGACTCAAATGTTTATCTCAAATATAGAGGCCCAAGGTATGTTATAATAGCTCTATATGTTGATGACTCTCTGATCATCAGCAATTCAAATCAGTTACTTCATGAGACAAAATTGCTATAGTCGAAGGAATCCGAAATGACCGATTCAGGCCCAGTGCACTACCTCCTCGGGCCCGAGTGCACTACCTCCTCAGGATCGAGATATCGAGAGATAGAGCAAGCAGAAAGATCGCACTAAGCCAAGAAATGTATCTAACCAGTGTACTTTATAGTTATGGCATGGAAGACTGCAAGTCAACAGACTCGCCTATGAATCTTTAAATGCTTATTTTGAATCTGATTGGGATGGAGATGTGGAGTGGATTCCATCAGAATACACTTTGCTATCCTTTAAATGTAGGATATTTGTATTATGAAAATATGTTCATGAAACTTTAAAAGCTAGCACGACGACCTACAAAGTTGTTTTTTTTTTAATTTAACCAAATTGGCTTTAGAAAAAAAAAATATTTTATTATTTTTTTTTCTTAAGTTTGAAGTTTTTGCTTTTCGTAGGAAAGCGCATTGGCGTGCTAGCTTTTACAACTTCATAAACAGATTTCCATAATACAAATAAACCTATATTTAAATAATAGCACAATGTATTTTGATGGTTAGTAAGAATTTTTAACCATGTACCAAACCACAATTCTTATTTATAAAAAAACATGTAATGACATAAAAACAGCATTGCACATCATGTGCTAACTTTTTGTTGAATCATGGATAGAGATAAAACTCGAAAAATGCCAAGGCCTGCTTGAAAGGTATATCATTGGCTTATCTCGCAAAGAGCAATATATAATACGTCTTTTATGAGAAGAAAAAAAAAATGCACAAGTAGTTGTGTACCTCAAGCATCTAGGAAGTACATACAACAAAGCATATAAAAAATCTTGCTTTAACATCATGATGGCACCTGTAACACAATGTTCCATAAACTTTATGCAATGCAACAACTACATTATAAAATGACGACCAAAAATTATTGTATTGTATTTATCGTTATAGACAAGATAGCCATTGAATCATAAATAGGTCAAAAGAAAAGTTCATGGTCATAATTGTAGCTTCATGTTAACCATCAATTTCTAGTTGCTTCAAGTTGAGCATCACTTCTCAATCACATCCCAAATGATTCTATTTGCTTCTCATTCGATGTATGCAAGGTAGCTAGATGCTATCCACTATCCAACAAAAATTAGATACATTTGATTGTCCCTCTTCCCAAAATCACATTTTGACCACTAATAAGAATCTCAACAATATTAACTGGCATATGTCAAACATGTTTCTTAAGCTGCCTCATTATCTTGAACAATTTAACATCATTTTTGAAGAAAGCTAGCCACCATCTAGACTTCATGTAAAAGCTTCACAATAGATCAATACAACTTTCGTGTTGTGTAGTGAGTCTACTAGATATGTCCTTTCGCTCACACACAAGCTCAAATTTTCTTTTTGAATTTTTCGATTCAGCAAGCATATTGATACTTTGAAGTCGTTCTAAAATAGCAACTTTACAACACATCCTACATCTCAAAATGACAAAATATGACATGTTTCTCTTCTCTCCCTCCAAATGAAAAACTAACACAAAATTGGCTCAGCAACATGGGAGACAATAGCATTTTGCATATATATGTAGTCTAAAGTTGGAGTAGTCCTCCATGGGATTGTTGTAGCGCAGGCATCCCAAAGAGAGGCGGGAACCACGACTTAGCTTCCCCGCCTTCAACTCTTGCCGTCCAAACCCACTTGACATACAAGCAGCCAACGACGATCAGACTTAACCAACTTAAAGTTCCGAAACCAACATTGAGATCCAACCTGGCACCATACCAGATTGGGGGTCCCGATGTGGGTGACTGCCTCCAGGCAAGCCGCCCGACATCATCAAACTTAACCAACTCAAAGCTTCGTTACAAACGAGTAACATCCATTCCAAGCAAGCGGTCAAACTTACATCAGACTTAACCAACTGAAAGCTTCGTCACGAGCGCTGGAAGCCAACCTGGCGCCACGCCAGACTGGACAGCCATAAACAGGTAACTTCCACCCAAGCAAGCCATCGAACTCAGCCAACAGATTGGAGCCCGTTCCCCAAGAGCTTAACCCATTCATGTTCGTGCAAGGAACACTCAGAACCACAAGCCGCGACAAATATGGAAACAACGAGTTCCTGGACCAAATGGTCCCGACCATACCGTTGGCGCCACGGACCGAATGGTCCCGACGGCATACCGTTGGCGTCCCGGAATACGACCCTCAACTATGTGCCAGATTAAAGAGTTTGAAGCGGCCTTACAACTAGCGCTCTTACCGAACACTGAATCCCATAAGGTAATCAGAGTCAATTTGAGAAAAATCCCACTTCATTAATAAATCTGAGAAAATTAAATTTCAAGTGTGTGACCGACCCTAGTCTCCGGGGCGCTGGCATGCCAAGGCGGGTGCCAAGACAACATTCCAGCAAGGGAGGCTAAGACTTGGTTGGAGCTGGCCCTGAGTCGCAACCCGCACTCCCCTATAGTATTGGTGGAATTCGCCACCTCCCCTCATACCAAGTACTCTACCCGGGCTGGTAAAGCACGTTTTCTCTCTCTACAATTTTCTCTCTCTAAAATTTATTGATCCCCAGGCTTCCTTTAATCATGCCTAGATCATGTGAGGTGATTGCACATCGATCTGAGCTCTCTGAACTTCGCTAGAACCGATCAAAGATTTTCAGCCATAAGAACTTGGCGTCGACTGCATTCTGGTCACAGTGGCGCCGGGAGCGTCGCTAGCGCCGATGGCGCCAGAAGCAGCAGGGGCGTTGTTGGCGCCGGTGGCACCGAAAGTAAAGCTTGTAAAAGTAACTTTACAACAATTGCCCTTTGGTTCATTCGATTTAGAGGCTAGGTGGTGGCCATGATTTCACCTACCAAACCTACATGCATCAAAACATAACGAGTTTTCCTACAGGAAAAGGGTTTGCCACACAGCACATTTCCTTTTTTCCAGAAACTAGGCCTTTTCGTATGAGCAACTCCCAACCTCAGCTAGCTTGAAGTTACTTTCATGCTCATGGAATTTCATTCCAAGTGACAATGTTTGTGTGTTAAAATCGCACAACCTCATTTGGAGTTCCATAGTTGCACAGAAACGCGTTTCTGAAATAGTGTTTCTCATAAACGCGTTTCTGGCATAGAAACGTGGCGTGTTTCATTTGGTTGTAATTTCAGAGAGAGAGAGAGAGAGAGAGAGAGAGAGAGAGAGAGAGAGAGAGAGAGAGACAGAGGGAGGGAGAGACAGAGGGAGGGAGAATCCTATTGTGACCACGATGGGACATTCTAATTTTTTAATATTTTTTTATATTAAAAAAAAGCCTAGATCTAGGAGTTAATGCACCTGAACTGGACCATCCTGTACCCGAAACATTCGGCAAACTATACAGATGTAATGCTCTTAATTAGAGCTTGGCATCTGATACCCATATTGCCCACAAAAAATCAAAAAAATCAAAAGAAAAAAACACACGTTTCTGAGAAACGCTACCAAAATGCAGAAACGCGTTTCCAGAAACGCAGTGCAACTATGATTTGAACATTCCGAAGGAGGCCAACTAGACTAAGAGAAAGATATCTGACTTTTATTATTGGTTCAAGATTACAAAAAACTTGTAACTACATTAAAAGAAACCAAACTTACCTAATCAGTGACTTATCTTCCATTTAGATGGCACCACGCATTAAACTATAGAAAACTATGTAGAGGAACTTGTCTGGCAAGAATGAATATGTTGGCAATGTTGCATACAGAATGTAGATTTGTCAAAATTTTATGTGGGTAATGCTCAACGTACAGCAGGACATATACGAAGGCAATTCCTACGTATAAAGTTGAGGTCAATTTTGAACCAGCTTCGTCCCGGCACATGCCACTTGTAAAAGATATCCAATCTAGAAAAGGTTTTCATGCAGACATTCTGGCAAAGAAGACCACAATTGCACATGATTACAGCTTGCTTTGAGCATCATTGTTACCAGGATTGAAAATTTGGATGGACATGTGGAACACTAACACAATAACTTCACCCTTTCTCCAGCGAACATCCAAGATGAGCATATCTTTTACAGCAGTGAGAATGCTTCTTACCACTGACCATCCTTTGCCGCTTAAGGCTACCAGTAAGTGGTTTCTATCAATTATTTATAATAATTTAAAACTTGCCAAAGGGCACCTCAAATTTCAGTCGAAACTAGTCAATGCTGCATTTTCGAGTTATAGCAAGATCCCTAAACTACAAAGAACTTCATAAAACAAAATCTGAAAAAACAGTCTTTTGTGGCTGATAAATCATAACAGCGAGCACAAGACCCACCTCCATTGGCAATTTACGTCAAATTGCTTACATTTAACATTAATGATAAGGTCAGAAAATCTCGTAACATCAACAGGCCATGCAAAATTTTGGAGCTTTATGGTGTAAACTATATGAATAGCCAGCCTAGAAAGAATGAAAGAATCGGCAACCAAATTTGAAAATCACATCAGGAGTGGCACTACTCATATGTCATGTCAAACTTCTGATCTTACTGACTGCAATATGAGTTACATACAATGGTTTCCTCCAAAGTATCATCTCTTTCAACTCCAGCCATGATGCCTCTCATGTTGTTAAAAAGCCCAATGATAACCTGCTAAAGGATATCAATGCAGGTCAGGACTTAGGCTGCTCTACAAGAATTAGAAGACACCTGCTACTTGCGAAGTCCAAGTCACGCTTCCCCATCGACAGGCCACTCTTCATCTCCTTCAGCAGTTCCATTTGCAAGTGCATTGGCCTCCACAAAAACTTCAGAGCCAGCACCATCCAAAGCTTCATCCTCCCCATACTCTTCTAGATAATCAGCGTTCTCATCCACAGCCTTCACATTACAGTACAGGTTTTCAGTGAGGCGATTCTTTATTTAAATGTGAACAGGAGAAGGTGCACGAAGAAATCTAAAAGAAGTAAGCTTACCTCATGCAAAAAATCTCCATTTTCAACAGCAGACTCATTGAGATTTATCCCCCTAAGTTCTTGTATGGAATCAACATGGCTGCCTTTATAGCTCAAGTAGTCCTTTGCTCGGAAATATGTTCCTCTGTCATGTGGCAAGTGGGTGTCACGTGTCACAACTAAATGCAAATTTTTACAGCACAAAATTGCTTTGTAAATCATCAACTGCTGCGAAACAGTTTTGATACCTGAGTTCCTTTGTTCTAGACTCCTCTTTCAAAGCCCACTCCCAGTCTGGAAACAAGTTTGGATACTCCTCTGGGTCTGCAAGAGACTCTGCTGCCTTTTGATTGATCTGCAAAAATAATATAACTGGATGCTGTAGAACTGGACAAAATTCAACATCCAAATAAAGAGGAAAAAACCATATGAACATCAGGCTGTCACTGAAAGAGTTCAATAAATGCTTAAGCCAAATTTGTTCTTGTCAACGCATATAATCCAAACTGAAAAGAAATAATTCTGGCAGCACAGAATGTTGGCCTGTCCAGAACTGATGAGCCCTCCCAGCATCGAATCTACAAAGAATCTAAGCCAAAATTTCCAGTCTTCATCAATTTATACAAATTACATGATGTGACTAAAATCAGATTTTGTCACTTTTATTGGCAATCACCACTATTCAACAAATGCTCGAGCTATGGATAGAGGGCATCATATATCGAAACATGTAGGAGACATAATGGAACTATAAACTCGCTGGAAGTACAAGCTGAGGACTAAAGGAAAGAGCCAGTAGATAAGATCCAAGTTAATCATAGCAAGAAAGGACCAAGGCCCAATGAGCGATAAAATAAAACTGTGCAAGCAAAAGCAACAGGACTGGTCACAATAACTATTCCCTTCAAAAAGCAAAAAATTAAAAAGATTATTAGTTTTGCAGATGACGTAGACAATCTCCCAGTAAATAACCCTCGTGAGTCAGCTTGCTAACACAAAGACTGGTCAACATTTAGTTTTGCAGAGAAAATCCTCCGTTAAATACCCATCATGCCGTTTTGAACCAACAGCCCTGGCCATGGCCCACAATACATGACAGAAAGTCATTGAAGGTTTTTGTTTTCCCCAAAGACACACTGCATTTTGACAACAATAAGATATCGTTTCCTCTTTCTCTCATTCTGTGACTTGAATTCTCGCTCAAAAGGTATCACAGACGCAAGTACTATGAGTCAGAAATCAAATCTGACTCTTGACCTTAAAACACGTAGTCGCTTACAAAAGGTAGTAAAGAAAAATTAATTTAAAGACTATCATATTCGATGAAATATATACAAAAACAGGTCTTCCTCTTCAATTATGCTTTGAACAAGTTATTGGCATGCAAAAAAAATTTAAGCGTATGCGAACATATTCAGATAGCTACTGCATCTCTGCTGCTAGAATGCATGAAAATAAATATGAAAAAAAAACCACATTCGACAATGACCAATGCAAAATTTGAAAGAAAAATCAGGAACATCTCTTGTTCTAGTAAAGATAGCAAGATGGAGGCAAGTTATGGAAGTTATCATATAAGTGAGAATTTACCTTTTTCAAGTCATTCCGCCAAAGCAAAACAATTTCTGATACCTTACTTGGTAAATATGTCCTTGCCATAAAAGCAGCTTCTGGTATGCGGTTGCTGCAAGAAGAGCTCAGCAATTAAACAAGAATTATCAAGGCAAGTGCTTACTTTGAGCAATGAGTATCTATTATATATACCTGTCAACCAGTAATTGAATGCACTCTTCCAGTTTTCCAAGCAGAAAGAGACAGAGAAAAGAGACGTTATGTTTTCCTTGCTCTCTTGCTGAAGTTGCAAGCTTCTCCAAGCCTTCTGCATCTCCTTGCGCAGAATATAAAAGAAGCAAGCCACTGAGATCTGCAGCGTGACCGAGACATTCTTCTGCAAGAGCCAGCTGTTGACATATGTACAACTGATCATTCCCATGCTTGCAAATGACAGCTTTACAACAATAAAGATCCAAAAATATATATTAGTTACACCAGCTCCATTCAAAAGTAATTGCATTTTCAGACCACTGTCCAACAGATGAAACAGCATATAAAGTAAGGAAATTCACACATACAAGATGAACTGTTTAGCAAACAACCAAAAGCATCGTGCAGAAAGCAAATATCATTGGGTGCCTTATGAATTAAAGCTGCTCATACAGATAAAGAGAGGTCAAACGTGCACCAACATTGATTTTTTCCTCTTGACTAAAAAAATTAGACAACAAAGGCATCAGGGACATTCAAAACCAAACAGAACACTTACAGGTGGTCGGCCTCCAAGAATTTATACACAAAAAATTAACTGATTACATGCAAAAAAGTCAACGAGTTCAGAAGTATAAATTTTTACAAGTAGAGGTGAGGAAGTGCTCCATGACTTTCTAACCCGTCACTAGGTTCCATACCTCCATCCAAGGAATAAACACCTACCTATCCTTAATCAAGGACACTAATACCTTAATCTAAGGCACCTACCCTTAATAGTAAGGGTACCCCTTATCCAAGGGTCACGTGACCCCATACCTCCAACTAAGGTATAGTCACTTGCCTGCCCTTATCCAAGGGCACATACCCTTAATTCTAAGGGTACCTTGCCATATAGCCCCCAACACTAAATGGACTATTAGGGGTCTGAAGTACTGCTAGTTACGTAGGTATGTAACATAAATGGGTATCAAATTTATCGAAGAACAACAAATGCCAACAAGGGAAGGATGCACACACAGATGGGAACTCTATCTCATGAAACTCGTGTATCACCCTAAACTTTACACCCAAATATTCAAAAAGTCTTACTATTACTTGTCATGTTTGGACATTATTAGACATTCAACTAGATTAATTCTGATACTAAATGATGCACCTCTCTTTTGATAATATTATTAGTTTAAACTTTACATACACATAGTGAAATGAATTGGTATTTTATATTTTAGCTGGTCAGCACAATATGTATGTTGAACAGTCGAAAAACTGACTACTCTGGGTAGACAAAGGGGTATACTTGATGGATGGCTTAGAGAGGTCAAAAGATAACTGCTCAGCGATCAAGGGCCTCACTACGCAGGTGACTACTGGCCTGATTACCTGATGCAACATACTCAGTACTTAAATAGTGCACTTGAATACCAAACATCAAACGGGTATACTTGATGGATGGCTGAGAGAGGTCAAAAGATAACTGCTCAGTGACCGAGGGCCTCACTACACAGGTGACTACTTGCCTGATTACCTGATGCAACATACTCGGTACTTAAATAGTGCGGTTGAATACCAAACTTCAAAATACTGGAAATTAGTCCTGCTTTTGATCTTTGGAGTCCACTAGCTGAAGTATGAATGGATCAAATAGGCTGGTTAATACCTCAGTAGAAAAAGGAGGTCAATAACTCTGTGCTGGATATATTGTCTGTTAGAAAGCATATCATATGCATGCGGTGTCAATTTTTGAAGTTTTAAGACCATCAATCATTAGGCAAATGGACCCGGAATAATCAATGCATAGACCCTATTGCCTTGAATAACAATGCTATTGTCCATTATAGAGTAGAGTGCACCTCCAGAGTCCAACAGGAGCACAGGCCTCCTCAATCCCATAACAGATCTCAAATTCCATCCGTCCTACTCCCATATAAAAGTATGCAAGCATGTAGGAAGGAAACCAACTCCATTGTTTTCTACCACATGGGAGAGAAGCATCTTACCTTCCCAGCAGACATTGCTAACTCCCCTAGCTGTTTCCATTTTGACTCACTCTGTGATGCTTCTGCAATAGCCTGGAGATATGTAAGCAGATAATCAGGAAAGTAAGAAATCCAAGAAACCTTCAAACAAGCAGTACACTCCTGAAATTTCACAGGGAGAGCTCGACAATCACAGTGTCCAGATGGACCAAAACTGTTAGTAAAAACTACTACAAAATTAACCCCAACTCCACATTGAACAGGCCAAAAAGGCTTCATACCAGAAAAATTTTCAATGGAGCAAAACCAAAATTCTGTACGATAGATCATAGAAACAGGTCCATGTTTATGTGAAGATGAAGAAAAGTTCTTGAATCACAATATCTCCGGCTAACCATAGAAATGAAAATGGCATAGTTTACCTTTGCCACCTCAAGTTTGCCAAGCTGCACAGCAAGCTCAAACCGATAATCAGCATCAGTTGCTACCTCAAGAGCATCCTCCAACATACCTCTTGATTCAAGGAACCTTGCCACACTGAAGAGCAGAAACAACCAGTCACTAGTCAAGCCCTTTAATTCACAGCCTGAGACAATGAAGCCTATGAAAACAATCCTTTGTAGATAAATTTTCTTTATTTCCTCACAGAACAGAAATCATATTAACGCAAAAATTCCCAGCTAAAGATCTAGGATTTAATTCGTGTGTATAAGAGCAAGAACATCAAGGAATAATATCCAAGAGGTTAATGTTTGTGGTGCAAGAGCTCATGAAAGAAAAAGTAACCTACCCATTAGCTTTAGGAGGTGAGCATAAAGCAGAAGCATGTTCAAAAAGGAAGGTTTGCAAGATTCAACAATGCTTTGCAGCAAAGCAAAACATAATTTCATACAAACTTGAAAAATAGAACAAATCATGTTACCTATTTAGCTGCTCTTTCGGAATACTTGGCAGAATCTCCTGCGCTCTTTCCAGATCTCCCCGCAGGACAAGTGTCTTGTACTCAATCAAACTAAGCAACAATGTATAGCTCATGACACTGCAGTCCAATTCAAGAGAGAGTGGAGCAAAGTCATTAGTTTGTGGAAAGAAAACTTATTGGCAGAACACAGAGACCTATCAAACTCAGTATACATACTTGAACTCTTTATCGATAAGATAGACACGACTTTGATTGGCCAAGTATCCAAGTAAGTACATAGGACGATCCAAATGAAACATAGTGGTCACCTGCATCAAACAGCATATGCAATAAATCCAGCAACTTGATGTTTAAAGCATTCAATGCTTGGTTCAACCAAAGTAATTTAAACTGCTTCAGACTCCATTCCATAGAAAAAATATTATCACATCCTTACAATTAAAAACTTCAGCTGGAGGGTAGTATATCATGTTTCATAGGAACAGAGTGGTAAGAAGGGCCTGGTCTAAAAAATCACAAAGACAAACTCGGATAAGGCTGTACAGTACAAAAAAATAAAGCAATGCTTGTGACTCCATCCAAAACGAAACATCTGTCAAAGGACAATGTTTTCACACAAAAAACTTGTAGAACATTCCTTGGACAAGTTTATTGAGGCTTGTGAACTTACCTCACACCCCACACAATAGTTGAGCCGCCACGATGAGTTGTTGTAGATGAAGCAATCCCCAACCCATACACCAGTCCGAACTCTCTCAGAAATTTCGTGAAGAAGCTCAAAAGCATCTTCGACCCCTTGCTCATCAATTGGCTTCCCACTATCCAAATATGAAGTGACAGCTTGATGCTGAGATGGCCCATATTGTATGAAGTGAACAATCATTAACAGAGACTTTTAGTTGTTCCAAAGTTTATCAGTAGTTAATATTTTCTCTGTCATGATACAACAAAGCAAGCAAGTACACAAACAATTGCATTTGATAAAAATATATACAGCGTAGATCATAAAGATAATATCCAGAAAAGTACGGAAGCAAGCATTCATATAATAAGGCTGACTGAATTGCAGGAAGAGAAGAATCCATTGACACAGTAGTTACATCTCACAAATGCCATTCAAACATCAGAAGTAAGAGAAATACCTACAAGATTCTGAAAATGCAGAGCCTAATCAAGAATGATAATGCGTGTACAGCTTTGAGATTGAGGCCTATGTAAAGACAGACTGTGCAGGAAAATGAAGAAAATTCCAACAACACCTGCAATTGGATTACTGATGATGGAACAAACTTTGTAAAACAGGTCCTTAAGAAATAACATCTCCTGTTTTGTATCAATTTGACCATCATGCTCAACAAGATGCTGTGAATGCAGCCAAGGACAGAATTGCAAGCAAACTACATGTTTTCCAATGACTCTAATGTAGCTTTAAATGTCCTAGTGAAAAACTTCCTCTACAAACCTTAGCCAACTGAAACTACATAGTAATTGTTTTGACCATTAAAAAAACATACATACCAAACGGTTACGTGGGAAGGGGTTTGCAACATCATGGGTTACTGAGTAGAAAGAAAAGAATCAAACTAAAAGGGGTCGTATATTGAATCTGTGGTAAGCAAACGAATGTAATACATAGCTTACATTGTACTTAAGAATGTAAAACGAATTTTCGCCGGCGATTGCAACCAAGTCTCCACTATCTGCCCAATATATGTTCTGCAACCATCAGCAACATTACTTACACTTAACATTATCGTGTGAACTAAAAGAAAGTAAAACTGGTTGCAAAAGCAGCACATGCACTAAAAGCGCACCCGACCAAAACAAGCTTACCTTTACAATCACATCAATTCTACGGACGACGCGACATTCAGCCCAATCATAAAAACAAACAAACTCATTGGATCGGATGGCAAGCAAACATCCACCAAAAACTCCTTCTGCTGAAAAAGAAGGTCTTAGGCTTTTCCTTTCCTGAACAGAGACACAGAAACATCTGCATTAAATTAATTGTAAGTTCTCGTGCAATATCTCAGCAAAATAGTCATTTACTATGATATAATAGTCATGCACAGTGCAAAGCAAATAAAAAACCACTATTACGTCTAAATTTCAACCTCAATATCTGCATCAGAATAACAGAAGTCATGCAATGTCCAAGGTTGCCAACATTGTACGCGTTGTGAACTAATAAAAACAGCTATAGCATATAAGTTTTGAGCTCATTGACATTTTAGGACAGAAGACTTAACGCAGATCAGGTCAATACAAAGCTTCAAAAGAATGTAGATTACCATACTCGGGCCTCCATATTAATAGGTTTAAACTACTCTCAAGTCGCTAAGGTTTGAGCTAGTGGGAGTAGGTCTCTGCTACACTTAAGCCAGTGAGACAAACTACATCCAGCATAGTTGTGCTAGAAAGACAATCAAAACTGAACTAAACATGATACTAGAAACCATTACAAACTATTTCATCCCATACTCACCTACTCCTTCAAACAGTATCATCACTTACATGGTTAAGAGCTAGCAAAGAGTTTTCAACTAACAGCTGTTAAATTGACTCAAAAGCAGGTCTCTTAGTTTTGTATGAAATTTGTCAATTGCTATCTTCCAAGCATTTTACATGATTTGCTAGATGTTCTGCGAGAGGACGTAATGTGGAGCTGCGTGTCACTCTGGCTGCACTTGCCGACATAAATCCTGTTGTAGGAAAAACATGTTGAGCATAGCCCAGAACCTCCTACCGTTGCTTGGTAGCATGTCCCCACCTTCATTGGTGCCTTAGCCAAATCCTGATCCTCAGAACCTGACTTGGGAGTCTGCGTCCAGAAACCTACAAACTAGTAGCTTGTGACAGGATTATTGTTGTTGCTTCTCACTCACCTGCCTTTATTGCTTATTATTTATCATTTGGCATTTAATCAATACATTCTGATGATGGTATCTCCTATTGGCATAATCAGTTACACGGATGCATTATCAGTAGGGCATTATCAAACTGCTTAAAGTAACTGAAAGATTGTATGCTCTAGGATATTAGAGCTATCAAAAGGCTAAGTACTTAAAACAATCAAAGGACTGACTATTTCAACTAGACGAAGGACTGTCCAATCAAAAATTTCTGATTAATCGAACAATTTTCTTTCCAGCAAATGGTTTTTTCTTCAAAAAAGCCAAAAATTGCATTCCACTGTCCGGAAACTGTAATAGCGTTCAGCTGCATCCATGCAAAGTTCTCATCTACAAAATGGAATTTTTTGCAAGATATGCATGAAATATTTACAACTATTATGCAAACCTTAAGAGAGCTCAAAGTTTCCAAGAAGTCGATTGGTTGTACCTATAATCCAACAGGACTCAAATGTGATGCAGTCTGACAATAATTACATGTTTTGTCTACAACAGTCTGCGGACTATATAAGGTTAAATAGCAAGTTCCCACCTGGAATTTTGAAAAGAGTCAATGTGCATTTGGCATTTCATGTACATGCTTAGGGCAAGTTTACAGCTTCTCAGGATGAATTGGACATCTTAGTATTTGGTCTTTTTTGTAGCCTAAGATAAAATCTGACATAGGGAAAGGCGGTTCAGAAATAACATTCACTCTAAGTACCTGTGTAGGTGAACAGGACAGTCAAAAAATGATGAACCTTGGCCTAAAAAAAAGTTTCAAACTTCTTCTTTGAGGACACAAATATACGAAGGGAGGTGCTCCATCTCTTGGTTCTTTTTCTATTAATGGCCTCAAGAAGTATTGGGTCAGAAAAAAGGTACACACTAGAGGTTGTTGGGCATGGATGATCGGTGAGTTCATGTGTAGTATACAAGTGGCATATGCAGTCCAAGCATGGAGGTCTGTGTCAATGGCAGTGAAGGTGATCAGGGAAGAAATTCATGCAAGGATCCAATAATGAACTGTATACAAGAATGATGAGCCTTTCTCTGTCTATCGTGATGAAAGTTCATTTCTAATGACAGAGTGATCTTACTGTAATCACCACAAGCTTCTCACAAGGTTGCAGTTATGTAGCATGAATGTGGATAGGTTGCAGATGGAACATGCGATACTGCTCATCATGCCATCTGTTAAGTGGGAAGGTATGTTTTTAAGTGTGGCTTACAAGATTGAAGATCAGATGTTAGAAATTTGGCTTCAACTTTGACGGAGGCATCATGTGGAATGGATTGCCAAAGGGATTGGTGAGGTTTGTATGCTGACTCAAAAAGATATAGGAGATGTGGAATCATAATTTTAGGGGTACATGTCTATAGGGAAACTGATTTGATCTGAACAGTAGAAATGAAAGATCGAAAAGGGTGGTGGTTGCAACAGTAAGCTCAGTCACGTGGATGAAGGTAAGTGATCAAAGAGATCATCTACCACACCATCACCCATGTCCACCACTATGAGGGTGGCAAATTAATGCCCCTGAAATCAGCCAAATAGGTAAGTTGTTACATCTAACCAACTCATTTGACTCTTCCAAAGGGAACAAATGTCCACCACACATAGTCATCGGACCATTTTGTGCTAAGTGTCTGTGTATGTATAATGCCCAACTCATCTATGTTAACTGTATGTAGAAGGGAATCAAAAAACTGCAATAAACATTTATTTTTCCAAGCCAATATCAGTCCTTATAGGGTCAATCTATATGTTTCAAGGGTGAGTATCATGATGTACTATCTTGAGTGAAGGCTTAGGAAATCTACGATAAGCCAGCTACCAGCCAACCATCTGCAGCCTCCACTAATTTGAGAGAGAAGAAGAAAGAAGAAAGCTTTATTATTGTCTTTTCCATGCCAAAAGCCATATAAGACTAGTAAATGTACATGTCAAGTATGTGGTAACCATAGGAGCGTATCCCATGGTCTCCTCGTGATAAGTCGAGTAGCTAGTGCTGCAACATGGGTATGTGTGGGACGCTGTCTCTGGTCTCTGTGGGCAAGAGAGAGAGAGAGAGAGAGAGAGAGAGAGAGAGAGAGAGAGAGAGAGTTGTAGCTCTCAGTTATGCAATCTTGGAATTTACTACTTTGATCTGAACTCATAGTCATCAACCTGCAACTCTACATAGACAGGCACAAAGCTATCATAATATTGAGTGACAAGTTGGCAAGAAATAATATGAGAAATTGCAATTTACAAAATATTTAACCAGAAAATAGAGTGGTCTGGAAACAGGTAAAATACATACAAAATATATTGAGCTAAGAACCATTTTCTTGAATCTTTCATCAACGAACTATGTATGATGATTAATGAGCATCTAAAACATTCACAATCAAGAACTTTTCATCACACTGTTTACAAGCAAAATTAAAGTTTGTCGCACACTACCTTTGGCTTCACCTTAGTGGAATGGGTAATGGTCTAGACACAATTCTCTAATATTTTACCTGAAAAGATTTACTGAATATTTTGATCTTCGATGTACTTTCCCTTGCAGCATATTCACCCTCATTTGACCAGACAAACTCCAGTGCAGAACCAAATGATCTGTTTCTCCAAGCAAGTGCCGTATATATGATATATTCACCATCCCCACAAACCACTACAAATCTTCCATTCGGATTGTGCTTCAAACTCTGCAAACCAACTCCACAAGAATCAGTATTTGTTTGCACAATCAGAATATATCGAAAATCACAAATTCAATTTGAGAAGAAATGATATCGTGTGAACCTTGCAACAAAATATAAACGAAACCAAAAAGAAAAGAACTCCACATCGAATCAGGAATATAAAAAATAAATTCTTAGCCAACAAGCAATACTTAGTTTTCATCAATATCCAAGCACAACAGCCCATATGGCTTTCAAGAGCAACTTTTTGCTTTCAAGATGAATGTACACCACTTGGGAAAACCAACAGTGAACTAGATCATAATCATTTTTTATTAACACCAAATATGCGATTCATTTCACGACTCTTTAGGATAGCTTCCTCCACAGAAAGCAATAGGGCTTATAAAAAACTACTAGATTAGGAAGATATAAAACAAACAAGTCGTCAATATATCTTCTTGCAAAGCTTTTGTGGCCCAATGCAGAATGCTTCCACAGGGGGAGCTCTTTATTTCGTAACCTTCATTGACGACTTCTCTCTTTCTGAAGAACAAATCAAAAACATTCAAGTTCTTCAAACAGTTCAAGGCATCAGCAGAAAATTCGACCCAGAGGAAGATCAAAGCACTACGTTCAGATGGAGGGGGACGATTTATCTCCACAAAATTTAAAGAATTCTGCTTAAAGAATTTTGCAAGGCCAATAAAATACAACAACAATTCACAACAAGCTACTCACCTCAATCCAATGGTGTAGCTGAAAAGAAGAATCGGACACTCATTGAAAGTGCCAAGAGCATGCTGGCCCATGCCTCTCTTCCAAAGAAATTTTGGGCAAAAGCTGTTACTACAGCAGCCTATTTGCAAAAACGATCCATCACCAAAGCCCTGAATGTCAAAGACACCTTATGAGGTGTGGACAGGATCGAAACCATCCCTCAAGAATATCAGAGTGTTTGGATGCATTGCTTATGCACAATCCCTGAAGATCTCAGGGACAACACAAGCAGAAGATCGATTTTTATTGGCTACTCTCCATATCACAAGGCATACAAGCTCTATAATATGGACACAGAAAAGGCATTTACGAGCAGAGATGTCATTTTTCTGGAAGACAACTTTATCGACCCCAAGGGAAAGGCTGCACAAATTTTCGACGCCAGGGTTGAACAGTCAAAATCTGACCTTAGGGTCAAATTGTCAAAATCCGACCCAGGGCCGAACAATTAATTTTCGACCCTAGGGTCGAAAATCCAGAAATCGATTCTAACTTTGAAAATGAGTCTGATCAACAGAGGGAAGAAATCCAGCCAAAAAGGTCAAATCAACCTAGACAGCCTCCATCCAAATTTATGGATGATGCAGCCTGTTACTTTGTGCAGGAACCAAATACAGTTTCAGAGGCAATGTCTACACATGATGCTAAACATTGGACAGCAGCAATGGACACAGAATTCGATTCTCTGATGGAGAATGAAACATGGACAGTCACTGAGCTGCCAAAGGACAGAAATCCGATTCCATGCAAATGGATTTTCAAGGTGAAGTATGATGCTGAAGGAAGGCTAAATTTGTACAAAGCCAGGTTGGTTGCCAAAGGCTATTCCCAGATTCCAGATCCGGACTATTCCAAGACCTTCAGCCCAGTTGTCAACAAGCATGCTTCGATCCAGCTATTACTGCTCCTTTGCAGCTGCAGCAGATCTTGAAGTCCATCAAATGGATGTCCAAACCACTTTCCTCAATGAGACCATTGAAGAGGAAATATTTATGTCACAGCCTGAAGGATACGAACTGAGGGGTAAGCAACACCTTGTGTGCAAAATTCACAAGGCACTCTATGGGCTGAAACAGTCACCAAGAGCTTGGTTCCAGAAAATAAATGCATTTCTTATTGAGAATGGTTTTATTCCAAACTCAGCAGATTCGAATGTCTACTTCAAATCTGTATTGGATTTCTTCATCATCATCACTCTCTATGTTGATGATACTCTATTATTCAGTAGCAATCTGAATTTGATGAAGGACACCAAATGCATGTTGGCCAAGGAGTACATAATGATTGACATGGGTCCAGCCCACTATTGTCTCGGAATCGAAATTTTCTGAATTCGACCCAACAGACTGATATTCATCAGTCAGCAGAGATATCTCACAAATGTGCTAGAAAAGTATGGAACTACAAACCAAGTTACTTTCCACTCGACCCTTGACTAAAGCTGTCAAAGGAACAATCTCCTCAAACCGAGGAAGAGGAGGAGGAAATGAAGAAATATATGTTTCACTCCATCATCGGCTCACTAATGTATGCAATGATCTGCACTCGACCCGACATTGCATATTCAATCGGTTCACTCAGCCAGTTCCTATCAAATCCAAGGCCAGCCCATTGGCAAGCAATCACAAAGGTCATGAAGTACATCCAAACCACCAAACATCTTAGCATCTGTTATGGAGGTAGCCAACCTACAAACATACTTGAAGGATACACAGATGCAGATTGGACAGGGGGCATTGATACTAGAAGGTTGACTTCTGGGATTTGAATTTTGCCACAAATACTACAAAGGAGGCAATTTGGCTGAGGCACCTGCTAGCAAAAATCGACCTTGCATAGTCACATCCAAGGACCATTTTCTGTGACAATCAAAGCACTATAGCACTCTCTCTAAATCCGAAATTTCATTCTCGAAGCAAGTATATTGAAATCAGGTATCACTACCTAAGAGAGAAAGTGCAAAGCAAGGAGGTATCACTAGTTTATTGTAGGACAGATCTGATGGCAGCAGAACACTTCACAAAGGCTCTTTCCAAAGAGCATCATCTCAGATTTGATGAAAAATTAAATCTGAAAATCAAAGCTTTTCAGGAACCACATTAATGGGGAGTGTTGGAAATCGATGCTCAGCCTCAAATCCATTTGTTAATGAGCATCCTGAAAACTTTACAAAATCTAGAAAAAACAAAAGGCTCAAGTTTTGGGAAAATCGAAAAATTCAGGATCAAATTTTTCCAACCTAATGTCAATCCCATCAATGAAGGATTTTCCGAACCTCGATCAAATCAGATCATGTCTAATTTATCCGAGCGTCTTCAACCCTAGATCGGATCGGATCGGGTCTGATTTTTCCGACCCTGGAAAAATCCGAACCTCAATATATTTTCAACCCTATACATATTTTTGACCCAGTGTAAATTTTTCGATCCTTTGTATAAAATCCGACCCTATGGAAAATTCGATACTGTTGGTCAAAAATCCGATCCAACGACTTCGCGTTGACAGTCCGCCTACATTTGTACATGAATTTACAGTTACAAGGTGGTTGTAAGACAACATTCCATGCGAGTTAGTTGTAGATATTTTTGTATATCTAATCCTAGAATCTTCATCAAAAATGTTCTTCTGATATTCAGTTACCACAAAAATTGTAATCAATTAGATTTATGTTGCCAGTGTTATCACACACAACAATCAGCTGAAGTAATCACTTCAAGCATCTAGCTTGCTCCCAGCTTCCGCTCATTCCCACTGAATTACGACATCTCTCTCTCTCTCTCTCTCTCTCTCTCTCTCTCTCTCTCTCTCTCTCTCTCTCTCTCTCTCTCTCTCTCTCTCTCTCTCTCTCTCTCTCCATGTAGAATGTGATAATTACCGTACTAAAGTAAACCATGCTGAAAAAAAAAAACATATCGAAACACAAAACGGCAAGACACAATGTAAAAACGTGAAAATATATATTGTCGGGCTCAAGGCCGTAAAAAAGTACAGTGATGTCTGATAAACAATGTCTCATAAACACTGACAACTAACACTCGTCCTCTAACTCAAAGTCCGAGTCATCGGAGTCTATAGAACTGCCACAATCCACCATCACCCTCTCACCATCACTCTCTCTCTCTATCTAACTCTCATAATGCAAATTTTTTTATGTGGGCCGCGGGCTGCCTGCTAGCGGCCCACATAAAAAAATTTGCTTTTTTTATTCCAGCGTTCCGGGACCACGTTTCTGGTCCCGGAATGCTGGCATTCCAGAATGCACGATCCAGAACAATTTTGTTCCGGATCACGATTCGCTACATCTGTGATACATCGTAGTATGATGATGAAATAAAAAATTTCCTACAAGGAACACCATGCAACTAACTACACACCAATGTGTAGGTCATCCTACAAAGGAAAACTACTAAGCATCTCCTACCAAGACACACATAGACTCAACAGTGTAGAATGAGTAGTACAAGGACTATTCCTACCAGTCTAGAGGCCCTTAAGGAGAACCTTCAAGGATGTTATAGCCTATTGTAGGATTAGGGATAAGATTGCCCAACTTCATCCAAATTCAAGGCCCAGTACCCAATTAAAAGGGTCATTAACAAAGTACGACTCAGGGACCACTAATAGGCCCAGTAATGTAGAAGCGTCCTTAACAAAGAAAACAAACTAGTTAACCTACCTAGAAACTTTAAACAAGAATGTACTTTACCAACAAGGGAATAAGTAATATTGAAAAGGAACATTCACGATGTACATCTATGAAAATTTTAGAGAATTACCCTTTGACTGTGCAAAAGCTTTGGAGCGGATTAGCAAAACTGAATTATGAAGAACGCAATTCCTTACCAAGTGATGAATCATTAACTCAAACAAACTCCAAGAACTTGAAGAGAGATATAGAGAAAACACACCTGGGGATAGAGATCACAGCTTCCCAATTCCTTCACTGCTAGTGGCAATCGCTCTCCATCAGTTACCTTCCCAACTCAGTGCAAAAGTAACAAGTTAGGTGCTCACTGCTAATAGATAAGTTGCCAAGAATAAAAACCATTCCAATGAAATATTGCAGAACTCCTTAGACAGACTAGCAATTGCTAGCAATGTATCACATTGTACCTCAAAATCGGCACCAACAGCCTTGATATTTACAGTCTGTATCTCATTGTGTTTGGCCCAAATAATTTTTCCACTACTGTCCATGCTTGCAACAGGCTCCTCCCGACCAAGTTTGATCATAATTGTGCCCTCATCATAGCCAATGGCTAACCTGCAAATGTACATAAACCTAAAAATTTGAACAGACTCACATCCAACTGCTGAACCCTTACTGACGAAAAGAGAGAACCTGTGAAATGCTAAAATAGCACAGACCAAAGCAAAAGCTTTGTCGGTAGGTTAATCTGAATGCTTGCAAGTAATAGAAAGGTTTACCTATTCGAACCTTTCATATACCCGAGGGCCCAGACACGCTCAAGGCCATAGTTCAACGTATTCTCAAGCCTGTGAATGGAATAAAATCAATGCATATGCTTAAGGTCTAACATTTTGACATCAACAAATGGGATGTATGGCACAGTTCTACATTACATAAACTTGAACTATGCAAGAAAGAATCATAAGAAAAGCAAATGCCCACAAAATCCAAAACTTAACAAACATCCCAAATGAGAAGAAAACCCTTATAGCTTCATTGACAGTAATGAGAAGAAATTGTAATGCTCCAGTTTTCTCCAAAACAGTAATAATACCTGTAGGTTGTTGCATGCCAGATGCGAACAGTCCCATCTTCTGATCCAGTGATGATTATCGGAAGCTCTGGGTGAAAGCACGCAGTGGACACATTGTGTGTGTGTCCTTCCAAGGTTTGGACACAAGTTTTTGTTTGATAGTCCCAGACCTAAAGTTGCAATATAGTCTTGTATTAAAAAAAGCAGACAGGGGCCCAATACACAAATTTGGGTTGAATAGATTCCATGTCTGAGTTGCCAAATGAAGGTTGTATAGGATGCTTCGCATGAATGGGACCAGGAAATGCATTGCATGCCCTTTTCCACAATTTAGGATAAAACAAAAGATAAAATGTACCTTTGCTGTCTGATCGTCTGAACCAGTTATCAAGTAAGGCCTGTCCCCTCCCGTAAAGTAGTCAACACAATTTACCCCTTTAGCATGAGCTTCCAAACTAAAGTTTGGCTCTGGAGATCCCAGATTCCAGATCTGGAAACATGGCAAAAATGCAAGTCAACGATTCCTCTTTTCTAGACAAGACTAAGTCTATTAAGCACAATCTATATCTATATGAAATTATGAGATAAACATCAGATTTTCTTCCAGAAATAAAGAATCGGCATATTATACCTTTATGGTGCGATCCAATGAGGCACTTGCAAAAGTATTTGTGTCTTTCGGATTGAATGTCACTTGCATCACATAGTGTGAGTGGCCCTCAAAAACTTGTGTACATGTCCAGCCTTTATCCCAATCCCAGAGCTTGATTAACATGTCATCAGATGAGGATAGCACATACGGTAAAGAGGGATGGACTGCTACTGATCTGATGTAATCTGTATGTGCTTCAAAGAGTTTGATTCTGTCCATAGTGTTGTAGTTGTAGACTCGAATCATCATATCATCAGCCCCAGCCACA
Source organism: Diphasiastrum complanatum (assembly GCA_029204225.1). Lineage (NCBI taxonomy): Eukaryota > Viridiplantae > Streptophyta > Lycopodiopsida > Lycopodiales > Lycopodiaceae > Diphasiastrum > Diphasiastrum complanatum. Next base: position 41,176,776 of record CM055092.1, on the reverse strand, counting down.
ATCCACTGTTTGCGAGAGATAAACTTTGCAGATCGCACTGTATCCAGGATAACCAAAACCATCAATTTGATCAAAGGGATGTATTAAAATGCATGTGCTAGAGATGAGTTATATTTGACACCTAAACTCGCAATATTTAATAGAGCGTATAATGACATGAGTGTAAATGCATTCCGATGATTTCCTCTAAGTAAAGAGAGTTCAACAAATGCATGACAAGGCTAGCTGTTTGATCACAATTTAAAGGAAATTTAGTACCTGGAAGCTCTGTTGCTTCGAATGATTTCACCAATGTCTGAGATTCACAATTTAAAATATCAACATGTCAAAAGCTCACAAACTCATATAGCACGTCAAAGCTTTAAGTCCATATTTTCTATCAAAAATGAGCCAAGAAGCCGGATCAAAAATGAGCCAAGAAGCAGGAAGATTATTATTTACAGATCTAAACAGGTTCAGAAGCTGCGGATATTAAAAAGGTAAAATGACACTATACAACCACAAACAGTAGAACGATACCAAGAGTCTCCTATGAGAACATTACAATACTTCAAAAAATCAAAATCAATCGTTCTGAAGGTGAAAAAAAATATGTGAGAGAATATGATCTATCAAAGTTTGATCAATCTTATGCAGCTAGCTTTCCTCACATGTGGTAGAAAACGATTCCCAAACAATAGAACAGTTACCTGGGACTGATAATCCCAAATGTAGATACTCCCAGTGTATAGGCTTGCCAGAATCCTGTCCAAAAAACAGAGAAGAATATGCCACTCTTAAGTGCCATCTAATGATTCTAATCTAAAGATGACCCTAGCCGATATTATTGTGAGAACAGCACAGGCTGCATGAACTTTAACAGCAACAGAGTGCAATCATACAAACAGTATCTGTTATTGTGAAAAAATAGATGGACTGTTTTCAAAAAAATTGTGTCCTCATCCAAAACGACAAAATTAGTAGTTTTCAACTTCAGAATACCAAGTAACTATATGGATTAGTACAGATATGAATGAACCATAGTCGAGTGTGACATGAAAGGCTAGTGTAAAATACCATGGCTCTGTTTGATGAAGGTCTACACATTTGACTCTATCTGATCTTTGCGCAAGCTTTCGCTGTTAATGAAAAGAAAAGGATCAACATCATGATATACTATGATACTTACAAAGAAGCACACCTGAGATTGAGCAGTTTTTTATAGACTGGTACAATGCATCATATGGTGAGGCTTTCAAGCACTGAAAACATCAGCAATTTCAACCAGATCCCAACAAGGGAGGAGGAGGCATATTACCTTGATCTCCAATTGAAGCGGCTGCACATAACAAGAAAAATAGTGTCACTTTACAGATTCAGTGATAAAACAAGCTAAAAGGGCATGAACTACCCAGAATTGTGTAGTTTAGAGCATCAACTTAATAATACAGCTCTCACTCAGGGATATCTGACATTCCAAAATAATGGGAAATTATTAGAAAAATTGATACAGTGTAACACCCAGTCACCAGTCAAAACATTTAGAACAATCGCATGAGGAGCAGTAAGCCAGGATATCCATTTACACTTGCGATATCACTGGAAAAACAATGCAGTGATGCAATACGCACTGGTCTTGAATTTTAACACTGAGCACAACAATGCAGCAAGCAAACAAAACATGGTAAAGAATTAAGTCCAATTTATGTAAACACATTACCTATTAGCCTAAGCAACAGCTATATGATAAACACGTCATGCTTTTAAATCTAAGCAAATAAACTATAATTATGGAGTCCACCCACAAAGGCTCAGTCCATCAACTACACCATGCATAGCGTGACCAAATGCTGCAGCTCACTTCATTAGCGCCCAAGAGTAGGTTAAGTCAGAGGAACAGAAATATGTCCAAATTAGCCTTCGTGCTTTGTATAAAAACCAACAAAATGAGTTTCTCTCACTTCTCTAGAGATGAAGAGCAAACTCAGTCACCGTGATGGCTGGCACTAAAGGGCAAAGCTAACCAATAACGGTCCCTACTTTCTCATAGAAAAATAATGAAAAACTATATTTTATCACTTTGGCTTGCTCAAAACCTAATAAAAAGCACAGCTATTGGGCAAAAGCACCAAATAAAAAGAATAAGCATAAACTAGATGGCCACAACTTTGACAAGAATATCAAATGAGAATTGTGTGTCTACTAATGCGGCAAAAAACATACCAATGTTATGTCAAGGATAGTACCCAACATAACAAGGAGGCATGCAATCTTCAACCTTATGAAGACAAAGTCTCCAACCACAAACTCTATCATGCATAGCATAGACCAGATGTAAAAACGTAATGACACCTCTATTCACTTTGTTAGTACCCAAGAGTAGGTTAGGTCAACATGCACAAACATACGTCAACATTAGCCTTCATACATTTGTACACAGTCCAACTTAGTAGGATTCTATCACTCTCCAATGGTGAAGGGAAGACTCAATCATGATGAAGGCTAGAGCTAAAGAGCAATGCCAATCAAAGCACTGCTGACGATAAAAACAATAAACACAAACCAGACAACCACAACTTTGATGAGATTATCAAATGAGAATTGTGTCTCTGCTAATGCAGCAAAAACATATAGATGTTATGTCAAGAATAGTACACAACATAACAAAGAGGCGTGCAGTCTTCAACCACATGAGATCCACCCACAAAGTCACCGTGAACTCTATCATGCATAACACAAACCCAATGTAATCGAGTGTAGTGACCACTCTACTCACTTTGTTAGTACCAAAGAGTAGATTAGGTCAACATGCACAAAAAAAACATCCACATTAGCCTTCATACATTTATACAAAGTCCAGCTTACAAAGATTCTTTCGTTTCCCCAAAGGTGAAGGGAAGGCTCAATGACAAAGGCTAGCACTTGGTGACGGGAAACTTTTGTTAAAAAACTGACTTGCTCATACAAGTCACCCAAGACAAGATTCCTATTGTTGTTAGACAATAGTGATACACATGAAAGAGAACAAAAACAACAATGATTAAGCGTAATGATACTCCAAAAATGTCCCATTGCAAATCGACTAGGGTGCTCTACATGCTTTAGACAATAGTCCATGTCAAAAAGAAAAAGCAAAAGCAAAAGCAATCTAAAAGTAACCTTAAAGCAATTGCCTAATTGATGTCTCTATATAAGGTACAAGCACCCAACACCTAGCTATAGCCAAACTTGTGCTCCAAATCAAGCACTAGAATCTCGACCTTGAGTCTAACTAATTTCTAACCTGACTTTACTAAATAAAGGTAAAGACCCTTAGAATTAGCACACAAGCATCGCCTGATAATCCTAATTAATTCTAGATGACAACATTTGGGGTAATAATGTGAACATTAACTCTAACACTCCCCCTTAATGTATACATTGTTAATAACAAGAACTATACATAGCACAAGTATGCATGTGTATGAGGCCTCCATGACACCCATGTAATGGAGATCCTCAATTCTGATGTAGAATCCATGATCAAATCAACTCCAATCTCAATGTCTTCATTACGTAGAACTTCCTTTGTATGATGATGTATAATTCCTTTCGTATGTCAATCCTTTTCATATGAACCTGCTTCATCTAACTTCCCAATGTCTTGCTTTTGTCTTCATGTCCCTTTAGTGCATATGTGTGACCACCATGAGAGCAACATGTCACCATCCAATGCCTTGACTTCCTTAGGCTCAACTTGACTCCCCCTGAATCAAATTATGTGGATATGATTAACCTTTGCCATAACCCTGAGAACTTTGCTTGAAAATTGACTCCCTGGGTCTCTTTGAACATCTTCCAAGCTACCACAAATATGTAACGATCTCACCCAACACCCATAAAGAAAATGTAATCTTCTTTGATTACCATAGCACCATCATAACAATCACAAGTAGGAAATAAATCTATAAATGTCAACACCAAATCTCCTACATCCACACCCATGTTAGAAACCTGTATTCATAAGTAGTTGGCTCCACTTGTGTCGATTCCTTAAATTGAATCCACTTCAATTCTCCTAGTACTTTCATAAGTTACCACCTATGATGGACGTACTTGAACTACTCCCCATAGAAGTTCATCTTGAAAACCATTGCGTTTGCGTCCAACCACTCTCCAGCAATGATTTAAATAGAATGTCATCTATGAACCAAACCAAATATGCAAGTAATAGAGCATCCCCAATAGAAAGATAAAACTCATGCAAAACTTCCTCACACAAAGTAACTGATACTCCTTCTCAAATACTATCTCACACAAAGTACTTGACACTATCTGTTCCATAGAATCTCCTGCCTCTATCTCACGCATAGAGTCACTTGCCCCAAACAACTTTCCAACCTAGAAAGCATCTCATCATGACATCTATTTATCTTGACATTATGTCATATGCAAACTTCCCAACTGGTATAAATCATATGGCCAGAAATGCTTCATTTTGATACAAACTATCTATGACAATGGTAATAAATGTTGTAGCCATGCTTGTATATAACCTTTTATTGCCATACTCCCATAACAGTACTTGGAAGTATACCAAAAAGTGTCATGCCCATTATGATGTCGCAAAACATACAATTAGAAGACTACATAGACTTGGTAAATGTTACCATTTCATACATGAGATATTTTGGTTGCTTTCAAATCTAATATTACATAACAAAGCACAAACACAACTTTCAAAATCAAGACTAATGAGAGAATATACAGCACCAAATTACGCACAACCAAAGACACCCTCCGATTATTACAGAGAGCAAAGTAGAGAAATCCAGTTTTCTTTAATGCTCTGTATTCGTAGCTCAAACACAAGTATAAGCTTGTTCTAAGGGCTCAGGACCCCACAATTCCTTGTAGGTGCCAGTTTTGATGTGAATCATGTATCTTGTTTCTGAGGGGGAGGTGCATCATCTACTGCATTTTGGATGTTGCTAAATTCAATTTTCCATCAAGGGATGGAGCAACCGATGAAGGGATGAGTGCATTTATGGGTTGGTCAAGCAGCTAGAGAAGCCTTCAAAAGTAGCAGAAAAGGGACTCCCAAAAATTGACGGAGCAGGCTTCGTGTTTAAAAATCCAGATATGGTGGATCAGCTTATTAGTTCGTTGATCAAAACTTTTTCTGGTTAAAAATCTCTGATCCCTGGTGAGGATCTGATCCGACATAAAGACATTTCCAAAGCAGCAGATTGGCTAAAAACTAGCTCACGGACTTCCCATTCAAAGTCTAATTTCTTGATCAAAAGGTATGTCCATTCACTAAACGTGTACAGCTCATTGTCAGGTGAATGGAAGGTGGGCGGCGTGTGGGGGACTGGCCTCAGTAAACGTTACTTTTGAAACACTGGTGAAACGGCTAATATATATGGTTTTCATCATTTCGTGTTAATTTGGAGTACAACCGTCGTCCCACTGCTTTGCATTGGCCTTCTCAAGGACCAACAGCCGATATCTGGAGTCGCAGGACAATTAATCAGAGAAAAATAGCTAGCTGGTTTTTGCCCCCCTGGAATTATTGAAGTGACAAGCTGCACGTGTTATGGGGCTGTTTGAATATTCTCAAGAAAACCTAAAGCGCAAATCTGTCTATACTCCTGTTGAGCCTGGAAACTTAAGATGCGACCCTGTAGAGGATTTGAGATGCTTTGATTTTAATGATAGAATGCTTCCAGGTCTACCATGTAAAGTACCAATTCATAGCTGCAAAGCTACTGCAATGTGAGATGGAAAATTATTCGCGCCCAGTTCTGAAAACGATAAATGCCGGATAGTTAAGATGCAAGCGGTACAGGGGAATGCCGAAGAACTTTGTCTGAGCAGGAGATGTAAAAGAAGTAAACTGCAATTTTTCTCTTCAGAGTTTTATTTGATGTACTTATATACGAATCTATGGGTCAAGAAAGATCTTGAAATTTATGCTGGTTTTTATTTCCTTCATTTGATTGTTTGTTGTCATAGGTTTCCACATCTAGATCCAACTCTGCATCTGCGATATTGTTCGCAAAACAAAATTGATGCCATCTGTGAACCCTAAGCATTCACCGAATAAACAAACTTTGCTATGGGCAAATGGTAGTCCAAGAAAAAGGAAAATGTAGGCAGGCATTGTAAATTACGTACTATTGCTGCGCAATCTAGCTCTTAATCTTCCGAATGGACACTATGAACCCTAAGCATTAGCAAAATCTGCTATACGCAAACATCAATTCAAGAAAAATGAAAACGCAAGCAAGCATCATAAACCACGTACCATTGCTACGGCGCAATCTAGATCCCTATCTTCCGAAATCGATCAGTAGCTGCAAATACTGCCGGTTCGAAGATTTCAGAATTAGATAGGCTACACTAGATCGCCATGGGCTGTGGAGAGCATAATCAAAATCGTCGCTACAGACAGCCGCTCTGGTGGAAATGACAACTCAATCTGCTGTCTTCTCTCCTGCTTGATGAGAGGAGAAAGAGGGACAAACTTACGTCTTCCCATAAATGGCGAGTTTACTCCCTCTGTCCCCTGAATGTCAATGCAGTCCCAAAAATGCTCCCCCAAGTCTACGTGAAATCGGTTTTTAAATTTTTACAAATGAAACGCTGATGCCTCGCAGAACATAATCTGTGGGGCAAATTTTTTTCTGAAAAAATGTTCTTTTTACATGCACCTTCCGAACACCAGAAGGTGCACATAGAAAAATTTACGTTTTTTATGCACCTTCCGCCCGGAAGATGCGTGTAAAAAAAAATTTACGTCATAAAAAAAAGAAAAAAAATGTAAAAACGGAATTCACGGAAGGGAAGGACTGGCTCCTCGACTCTTCCGCCCGGGGAAGACCGTGCGCCCTCGGGCCTCCGCCCTCGGGCGCACACTCTTCCGGGGCGGAAGGGCCTCGGAGCAAGACCTTCCCCCCCCCCCCCCCCCCCCCCCCATGAACCTGGCTAAGCATCTATGATGAGTTATTAGTGACTAAAATTGGGCAAGTCTGACTCTTAGTGGGTGAGTAGGTCACTTAGTTGTCGTAATAGAATCATCTATATAACTCGAGTAAGTCACTTAGTTGTTGTAATAGAATCATCTATATAGCTTGAGTTTAGGTCATGACAGCTTCTAACAAGTCTTGCCTAGGAGTTGTGGTGACTCTTAGCACTTGTTGGCCAAGACTCATGATCATGCCTTAAACCCTCAAAATCCAAGGCTAAGGAATTGTGCAATACCATATGTGGAGGTAGTCATTGTTTGAGAGGAGAGGTAGAATCTCACAATAACTTTAAGTGGAACAAATCGTCAAGAACTTCCCAATAAGTTCTAAGATTCAAGCGTTTGGTCTCAATTCTCTTACATAAGCCATGTCCCAAGTCATGATGGTGGCCTTGAGGACTAGTCAGTGTCCATATGAATGTACCTTTTCACATTTGATTAATAAAGATGATCATTGGAGCTAGTTACCATTTTGGTTTTGCCTTTAGGTCAGGTCCGTCCAGTTAAAAAGAACCATTATCAAACAAACTAAGGATCAAGTTCAATCTCGAGGCTCGCGGCCATGCTGATTGGTTCTGGTTGGCTCTACTTTGCTCTTTGGTTTTGTTGGTTGGTATAGAGAATGTTCATAACATGCTGGCTATGTTGGTTAGCTTGCTAAGATGGTTTGAGGCTAGCTCCATGGAGCTCATATTAGCATGGTGCCATGTTGGGTCTTCGTTGCACTTCATGTTGCACGTTGGCCTTCATGTGTTGGTGCCTAGTTTGGTAGGACAAGTGGTTAAACCCAGGAAGTTAAGTTGGGTGTCCCAACTCCCCTTAAGACATCGATGCAACATTTAGTATCAAAGCGAATTGGTTGGTTCGTGATGCAAGTCCATTGGAGATGCATCATAAGAAATTGTGTTGTAAAAGGTCATAGTGCATTGTGTTAGGAACAACATAACGACATGAAGGCAAAGCTAGTTTGATCCACCTAGCCAAAGCACTCTCTTATAGAATGTCCCTCCTAGCCTAGTGTGAGTTTGCATGGGAACGGTAGGTGGGAGTTGCTGCCAACACCCATTGTTCTCATTGCATGCACTAGATAATTGTTGCATGTGGGACCCAATCCATCAGTGATGGATTGCATGGCCCCATACTGTCATGCGTCCGCATGTGTCTGCATGTGTCCGCACGGGCATTACTGGCCCTCATACCAATTGCATGGTATGCATGCATGCCTAGCTCACATTGTCCTCTCTGCCCTCTAGTGGTTAGTTGTTCCCAGATATTGGGTTGGTACTATTATGGTCTCGTAACACTCCCTCCCCCTTAAGAACTGTCTTGGTCCTCTAAGACAAAATCTAGATATAACTATCGAAGTATATTGCCTCTTTTCCAAGTGGCATTCTCAACTGGCTGATCCTTCCACTTGATTGAATATTCTTGATATAGGGTATAACAAGTCAGTGTCCCTAACATCGAGAACACTTTCTGGCTCATGTGGAAGTTGTTGAGAATCCTCGAGGGGAACTAGAACACTATCCCTGACTAGATTATATGATCTAGTTAAAGCCCTTCGTAATCGATTGACATGGAAAACTGGATGGATTGGTATTTCTAGAAGTTGGAGTTTCTTGACCCCCATCATCCACCATTATTCTGATTGACAAATTACCAATTTTTTCATGCATCCATACTAGGTCGTGAGGCCCAAAATTGGAGGGTATCCCTAGCATAGTAGTGGTCAACTAGCAACAATGTTCCTGATCTTCATGGAACACCTCAATTTCGGTAGCAGCCGAATCAATGGGGAAACTTATAGTTTGGACTAGGTGCACTGCTTGTTATCTTTCTTTTTATTGAAAGGTCCTTTAGGGCATATTCTGACTTTTGCCTACCCACTGAATCATCATAGATTTGACCAAACTTAATAGCCTATTCTTGTAACTGGAATGAAAGATGTAGGAGGTACTAATGTTACAAACAAGTTTTTTAGTTCTACAAATGACTTATCTTGCTTCGTTTGCATGTTGTTTAAGGTATGTTTTAGATTAGTAACTGCAGTTTCTGATCTGATATAGTTATTTAGAAATGAGATCGCCTTATTGGAAAGTCTCAAATTTTTCATCAACATCCATAGCTACTTTTTTCTCCTGAAAACGAAGAGCTTCCTCTTCGAGCTCATCAATGGCTTTTCCTTGAAAAAATTTGAGTTTCCGCGGGAGTCGTCATGTTGAGGTTCGAAGAGAGCAATAAACGTTAAGCAAATCAAAAAGAAAAATAAGGAGAAAGACTTAACTCTAAGTGATCCCTTCTCATCGATGGAAATAGAAGTCAACCCCTCAGCTTCCGAGTCGCATGCAAAGGTTCCAATCTTTCACTCCTTGGAAAAGAAGAATACTGGAATCACGAATTTGCATGCAATGATTCCAAGCTGGCCTCTTCAAATAGTTGTAGATTTGGATCCTTCACAGCTTGCTGGAATATTTTTGATCGGCATGCAATGATTCCACGTTGTTTGCTATCCTTTTGGTCTCACTTGTTGGACCCATTGCCAAGCTTGCATACAACATTCGATCTTTGTCCTTTCAAAATGATGGGTACTGAATCACCTTAAAATCTGATCAGAAAGAGATTAAACTAAATTGTATTGAAGCCGGAACAGTCTGCAACCAGAGTTGATGTAGTACATTGATCTAGATGAGCAAAAGAGAGGGCTGAAACTACAATTTATTAAGCACTAGATCATTCTTTCAACCAGAAGAATATCTGTGTAGGTGTCTTAGATGAGAGCGATACAATTAGGTGTCTGCGACAACCATGCACTTTTCAAGTTAGATATTCTATGTGAGAAGTTAGAGCGAGTATCAATAATAGAGAGAGAGAAAGTATCAGAAAGCATTTGACAACCTGTGTCCGAAATGGTTCACAGTAGCATTGCGCTATGTGTTGTGATCCTACTATGCTAGTTACAAATAAAATTATGTCTCTACTTCTTAAATTGCTCTCACTCTCTCTTTCAATCTCTGACTCTAATCCTGTAGCCTGAACCTATGCAGCAACTCTCTAACATACTTCACCTGTGTTAGTCCCACCTCATGTCCTTTTTGCCACACTCCAAGGCAATAATGCATTAGGTTGAGATCTGTCATCTCGAACTGTTTCATGAGATCCCTTTTTATCATATCTATCATTTCTTGATTATTTCCCATAATAATCAAGTCATCAACATAAAGAGCAACAAAAGTAATCATATCATCAAAGCATAAGACATAAAGGTTTGGATCAGAGTGTGTTCTCAACATCTTCTTAGAACGAAAGTAGGCATCAATCCTGTTGTACCACGCACGTTGTGCCTGCTTGAGACCATAAAGTGATTTCTTCAAGCGACATACTTTATTTTCCTGTCCTTTCATTATAAAGCCTTCATTTTATCCATAAACACCTCTTCTTCTAACTCACCATTTAGAAAAGCAGATTTCACATCTATCTAATGTAAAGGCCAACCAAAATGTGAAGCTAAAGCAACAAGTAGACATAGAGTATTCCACTTACATACTGGTGCAAAAGTCTCCTCATAGTCCTTTGTGCATAGCCTTTGATCACCAATCTTGCTTTGTGCTTTGCTATACTTCCATCTGCATGGTACTTAATCTTGTATACCCATTTACAACCAATGGGTTTCTTGCCAATTGGTGGTTCCACTAAGTCCCATGTGCCATGCTTTAGCAATTGACTCCATCTAGTGGGTTTCTTTCCTTGCCTAACCTGAATCCAAGATCTAGTCAATCTAGCATCAAAGAGACAAAGCTAGTTGTCACGCGTAGGTTCGCTCCCATGAGAGCGATAGTATAGTTCAGATTTCAACATGAATGGAAGATCCAAACCTAACTCTAACATCCATTAACACTACGATCCACAACAAAGATAGCTTACTCTTTCTCTTTCTCTCTTTCTCTCTCATAAAAAGTATAATAACATGCAATCCCAATAACAATCAGATCCAACAATTAGCAAAAACCAAAGAAAGCATGAGAGATGGAGAAGGAAAGAAGAAGAGCAAGGACATTCATCAATCCATTTCTAAAGAGAACCAATCTACGTTATTGAAATGAGAAAATGAACATGAGGAGCAACTCGAGTTGGTCCCTTTTTATAGTAGAGAGGAGGACCTTGGCCTCTGAATCCTATTGGTCCATTCTTGCCTCTCTTTTTATTCAAATTTAAAAAAGTGTGGGAACCATCAAAATTGGAGGGAAACCCAACTTTATTACTAACTTGACATTTAGGCCCTACGACATTAAAAGTCCCGCAAAAAGGCCTAAAGTCCTTTTATTGACTTCCTAATTAATCAAATCTCTATGTGATCATCGGGTTGGACTTACACACGCAGGGTGCCAAATCCCTCTCACTTATTAACTAGGATTAGGGTTGCCCTTGGGATCTGCAAACCCTCCAACAGTATCTCCCACCAAAACTGGTGGCAGTCCCACGACACTTGCAATATGCAGTTATTGGGGACTTTTATTGGCTTCGCGCCGAAGCTTGATTAAATGGTACTGCACCTTCTCCATAAAGTCGAGGCGTGCAGTATTAAAATCCAAATTGTGTGGCAAGAAACAATGGTGGGCTCCGGCAATCCACTTGGAGGTTGTCCATGATGTGAAGCGTGATTCCGAGGAGCCTCCCATCATTGCTGCACGAAAGTATAAACGAGCAACCGGCAGTTGATCTTTGATTTGCTCTGAGGCCATCAACTTGTTTGGATCGAATGCCAGAGGAGGGAGACAATCGTCCCATCTGGTTGTCACTGACGCCAACAGAGTTAGATCTTTAGCAAACATTGTCGATTGTCGCATCGTTGGATCTGGAGAGTGGACATACTCTCTCTGATAGGCTTGTAAGGCGCGGTGGAATCCACGGAGATGGTCCAGCTGTAGGGCTGATGGATGATTGGCCAATTGGACGTATGGATGGTGATTTTGTCCATATCCAATCCCAAATCTTTTCATTTATTCCTTTGCGACATTGGCACATAATAGGGATCTACCCGCAACTAGCGAGGGCTGGCGACGTAACTCCTAATTGATTTTGGAGTTTTCTCAAAAACAGTGATTCTCCATGCCGGCTGCTCTCCAAATGTAGGTATTTTGTCCAACTCTTTGTCGGCCTCTATCTTGGAGGTCTTAAACTTCAGAACCCATTCACCACGCGAGGACTCATGCGGATGTTGCTTTAAGAAGGTCTGGATCTAGTCCTTGACGCTGATGGGCCTTTTGAATAGAGGTGTGGTCCTTGATGAGGATGGACCTGCTTGAACTGCCGGTAAGATTGGTGGTTGTTCTGCTATATCTGGAGATCCCCCCTGGTCCAAGCTCGAATCTACCCCTGTATCCATTGGTGCAGTTTTGTGGCGCGGAGGGGAGAATTGCGGATGACCGGTACGGGGATTTGTGGTCCGGTTTCCAACAATTGAGCAACTACTTTTTCATAGGTGGTGATGGTCTCCTTAGCCTTTGCCAACTCGATTGAAGCTGCTCCTTTGAATCTGTCAAAGCGGCCTTGGAATCCCTAAAGGGCCACTTTGTATGTCTCCACTTTCTTGAACAAATACGCAATCTCCGTCGGTGTGACCAAATGATCTAGTATTTGCGTTTGAAGATACACATCACGCTCAAGGGTGGTCGCATCCAATTCACCTTGAAGCAGTGTGCGATCCTGTTTGGCCATCTGTAATTGACCCTTCAGCAACTGCACATGTTGCTTTGCATCCTGCACGGCCTTATCCACCTGATCCTATGCGGTTGTCAGGGTGTTTTGCAAGGAGTTGATATATTCTTTTAAGCAATCAGCTTGTTGTTGGGCCAACTTCTTTTTGGCTTTCGCCTTGTCTTCATGTGTTTGGCAATTTTTAACTCTCGATTCAGCTGGACAATTTTCTGGCTGATCAGAGTGTTTTCGGACCCCATCTCGGAGATTTTCTGTTCCATTTCCTTCTTCTTATCCAGCATAGACTGGATCACTTGTGCAAGGTTGGAGACCAAACCGAGAGCATCACCAGAATCGACGGTCGTGGAAGCGGCATCAGTAGGAGGACCTGATGGAACTGTCCTTGGTTGTCATGGAATAGGTGCCACTAGTTCTTCTTCTTAAAAAATGTCTTCCTCTTCAAATCCCTCAAGCACGGTGGCGTCGAACGGTTTTGGTGATCTCACAGCTTTGTCGACTCGAAGTGCGGCTGGGCTTTCTTCTATATGGGGTTGTTGGCTGACATTTTCAACACCAACAGTAGATTCATGGATCTATTTGAATCCTCTTCCAGGGGATTGCAGTTCAAAAGGCGCAGGGCTTTGGGACATTTCAAAAATTTCGGTGGCCCCAAGGGGGTCAGAATCATCAAACATATCCATAAAAAACTGCGTATTTGGTGAAGTGGCTTCGGTGTGTGGAAGTGAGGCGGCCTGGGCAGCCGTGATGGAAATGGTAGGCCCAATGGTCACAGATTGTCCTTGTATGGAAGCAGAGATAAGGGAAGCATCAGAGGCTAGGGAAAGGGGAAGTTCAGTGCAAACAGCAGTAGGGGATGAAAGCGCAGCTGACGAGGTATGCCTAGTGCGACGTCGTGACGCGAAAGGCGAGTCAGGAATGATGATTTCGCTGCGTGGATGATGACAACTATGAGAACTTGAGGCCTGGTGAGACGACTCGGCCGGTGCTTCTTCGTAGACCAAAAGCACAGAATCTAGGTGGAAGCCATGGATTCTGTTTTGTAAGTGAGAAGCAGCTAAAAGGGACGATAAAGAGCCAACAACGAACTGCTGCTTAGTATTACCCTTAATAGCTCGTTTGAGCTCACCAGAAACAGTCTTGAACCAATTATATGGTTCAAGAGGGGCTTTGGCCAACTTGGTGTGGGACTCCACTATCCTACGGAGGATTTGTGACATGATGCGATCTTTCCTGAGGTTGCCAACCATCAAAAAGTTGTTCAGTAGCTGGGCAGCAGCGTGGATTGAAGGCTCAGTGATGGCTTCCAGAAGTATCCGTCATTGGTCCGGTGCAGATCATTAGTGAGGTCAATGTAGGGCTTGATGGCATGTTTGGCCTGCTTGTGATTGGGTGAGGCCTGTGTATCAGATGCTATACCTATGGCTGCAATTTAGTGAGGCGCACCTCGTGTGTGGCTCCCTGGAAAGTGATATAAAATTTTGATTTTTCTTCCTTCCACGTACTGAAGGCAAGAGTGATGAAATCCATATTGATGCGACCAGAAAAGGCTCTCTCATGAATACCCATTGCAGTGAGCAGAGGTTCCGCAAGGGTCATCCACTGAGTGACCATGCTTGTGCTAGGAAGGATCATGATGTCGTTGCATATGGGACATCACGATGGATAGTATAGCACGGAGACTGGGAAGTATCGGTAGAAGAGATGATGAGCAAAAAAAGAAATGTAAGACGCGGAAAAGTATATCAGAAAGCAATCAGGAAGTTTGGAAGGCTTTGGTCGTGGGAAAATTCGCAGGATCTTCGCTAGCACAAGTGAGGAATGAATCGAATTCAGCCAACTTATAGGTGAATTTGGTGGGTCCATTACACTGAATACTAGTTTGGCTGATCACTTTTGAACAAAAATTTGCAGGCATGTACAGTATTGTAAAAGTAGGCTATAAAAATCTCGGCGAAGGTTTATGGGGATCTGAGCCTATCAGGCGAACGTTTTTCAGGACTTGCGAAGGATGAACCTTCGACCAAGATGGTCCTTCGTCTAGATACTATCATAAATGTATTTTTTCACAATCTGAACCTATGGACAACCTAATTTTGACATTTTAAGATCATCCAGCAGGTCGACGAAGGTTCATAATGAGATTAAGATTCTCGGCGAGGGTTCCCAAAATGGCATATCACTGAACATTCGCCTGACTCAAAACTGGATTTTCTCTTGACAGGGACCTTTGCCCACCTCAAATTAGATAAATCTAGAGTGGATGTACAATCTGAGAGCTCAGCAAAGATTTTTGGTACTGTATAGGCCAAATCTGACCAAAACAGTGATTTTTTAAATCATTTTCCATCAAAAAATATTGTGCTTCGCAAGATCTCCTGCTTTCAGATCTTTTTTGTGCAGGCGACGATCATGCCATGCCTTGCGGCGAGATTTCTCTACTGCTAAGGCATGAACTACCATCAATCGGGTTTCACATAATTTGTGCAACGCTTCATGACGGAGTTGTAAAGACTTATCACCATTTAATCGTTCTGTTGTCGCTATGCGTAAAGATGGGATTAAAAACCATGATGGCTTGCTTGATATAGTGCCATTGAATTCATATGGCAAAGTCTCCTGTGCCATAGAGTATATGGTGAATCATCATGAGTCTTATGCATTTGATCTGCGAGTACGCGTACCTTCAGTATACTAGTGCTTGCATCAACAACATTGCATGTTTCGTCTGAGAATGTTACACAATAGTAGGGAGTACTAAATCTCTGTATAACGAAAAAATCTTCTAGTAAACACTTTATTGTTTGATTAATAAAGTGTGTACCCCGGTCATTGACAATCTTGATCGGACATCCAAATCTGATTATAATATTTTCATACAAAAACTTGGCCGTAGATTTTGCATCAGCAACTTTGACAGCTTTGGCTTCAACCCACTTGGTCATATAATCAGTTGCGACAATAATGTATCGAGCCTGAGATCCTTGCACGGCAGGGTGAATATGTCCAACATAATCTAGTCCCCATTTTTCAAACGGTGCTTGTGATAAAACCGGATGCAAGGGTTCGTAGTTCTGTCGAGTAGGCCGTTGTGCTCGCTGGCAAATGTCACATGTTTGAATAAAATTTTATGTCCTTATTAAGCGTAGGCCACCAACAATCTGATTGTAAAAGTTTGCGAACAGTAATATATGTAGAGTCCACCCATGCCATCATGTAAAAACATGATTAAATCTGGTACTTCATTTGGTAAAAGACATCTTCGCAAAATATTATCTGATCCACGACGATACAATTGTCTTGCAACTAATGGATAAGGTTGAGCCTTATGAATCAATTGTCTCTTCTGTACTTTTGTCAAGGAGTCATTCAGTTGTCCTAGCATCAAGTACTCAACAATATCTACTACCCACTCAGGTATTGCTTTAACATAGAACAAGGCAGCATCTGGCAGTTCATCATCCATTTAAGTATTAACTAGGACGGATTCAATTCGAGATACGTGATCGGCTAGATAATGTTGCTTCCCCTTTCAAACCACAACTTGAAAGTCAAATTCAGTCAATAACAATAACTATCTTGCAATACGTCCAATATTGCATGTCTTTGGATCTTCGCTTAGTCTTCTTAGCAATAATTGATCGCGAAGGCGATGACTTCTGAGATGATAAACTCTTCTTTAAAGGTGAAGACTTCCTAGACGATGATGTCTTACTAGAATTCTGACTTGGAGAATCATCCTCGACTTTTCCTTTGCCTTTATCCAGTAAGGGTGGCACTTTCTTTGAATCAATCTTTTGAGGGAGATTTTTCCATTTCAGGACCGTATTATAATGTTGCTTAGCTTGTTTCTTCGTCATCGATCCTGTGATCCTATCTGCCTTCAATATAACTGCTTTGGACGGTTTTATTGTTAGTTCATCAGGAACATTACGCACTCCAAATCTAGTCGGATCCATATGATTTAGAATCTGCTCATTCGTAAGTTCAGCATTGCCATCATAAGTCAAGGCATGACTCACAAGAATGAGTTCATCCTCAATCGGATCTGGTGTAGGTTCCGTTGATATCCAGACTACATTCAGCACATTTAGTGAAAACGTGATTGGTGTATCCAAAGTTCGATCTAATAAGGGAATCTCGTTCAAATCTGATTGATTATCTTGTTGACACATATATCCTTCTGTACAATCAATTGTTGCAAGAGCTTCATTCCAATTGACAGTATCCGTTTGAGAATCGTAACAAACTCCCAAATTTTTCTCTGGTCGGTCACAAGTGTGATCTGTTGTTGACGATTGTCATCCTCTTTTTGAACCACTAGTTTGATAGTCCAAGTTGTGGGATCAACTTTAACTGCACGTTCATGATTTTCAAAAGTGATTTTTTTGGTACCCCAGTTATGAATTACTTGTGCAACTCATAACCATGGATGTCCCAATAGAACTCGGTAGACGTTTGGCGCTTCTGGTAAGTCCATCACTATGCAAGAAATGAAGAACTGTACTCCCGCAATCCTGACAGGTATATCTTCAACCATTTCTCATGGACAAACTGTCATTTGATCAGCTAGGTTAATAGCAAAAGTAGTAGGCTTGATCTTTGTAAGGCCCCATTTTGCACATAGCTTCGTAGAGATCAGGTTAACCCCTGAACCGCCATCGATCATGGCTGCTTCTTTAGGAAATTGTCTATGTTGTATCGGCATTTTCCCAAGCGGCTCCAACATGGAGTACTTCGTTAGATTCTTCAAATCCAGCACAAAAAAGTGGCTCATGATGGACTCCTAGTTTGACTTGAGCTAACTTTTGCACTAAGACTTCTTTTGCTTTTGGCACCAACTTCAGGAACTCTCCCAATGAAATATTGATCTTGCTAGACAAAATATTCATGAGTAGTTTTGTTTGCGGTGCTTCCGGTTCAGTCATCTTGAAGGGTTCTTCATGATGATGTAACTGATCATTCATATCCGTACGTAATTTTCTTGGAGACTGCAATGGTGAAGACCGAACTTCAATTGTTGTTGTAGCAGCTTCAAGCTCATCTTCTTCTTGTATATGTTTAATCCACTACCTCATATCCCGATATCTTCATTTTTCTGCATTAAGATTTGGATAGACTCCCGATGTTGTTGGTATATCGTTCAATGGTATAGAATCAGCAGGTACTGGATCCACGACTGGTTCCTTCTGCTTCTGTGCTCTGGTGACCACCATCAAGGGTGCACATGTTCTATTATGAGCTACTGGTCTTTGCTTGATTGTTATCAAATTTACAGGTGGCTTCGGTCTTGCTGGAAATTCTTTATAGCAATGCCCATAACCATAGTCACGACAGAATGGTACAAATTTCTCTTTATTTGGACATTTTGAAACTTTGTGATTTTCTCCGCATGCAAAGCATCCAAGTGGTGCTCTGGTCCAATTTCTAGAGGCTTGTTGTTGAGCGGCAACATAAATAGCATACAATTCTGAAGATCCACCTGAAGATCCACTTGCTTGATCATTTCCATAGTTCCGTTGCTCAACACTTCCATAAGGTTCGAGTTCCATCAAATTGGTAGGAGGAGTGGAGTGCTTTGGTGGGGCACATAAAGTTAAACGTTCCGGGTATCCAAGAGCAGGTTGTCGAGGTCTTGCTGCTGGATTTCTTCCATACTGTGGTTCTCGATATCCATTTGTGCATATCGTTGCTGAATTATCCGAGGGTTGAAGTTGCAAAAAGCAGTCTCATGGTCAGGTGAATTACACAGCTGGCAAACCCTGATTTCCATTCGTTTTTTCAATTGAGGACACTCGTTCACTGTGTGATTTCATGTAGAAATAGAATTTCAGACATTTTCCCTGGTAGGAGAAGTATTTGCAAACTTCTCAGGTTCCTTGTTCGCTTGTCAAATTGTGACTGCAACTTTTCCATTTGTTTTTGCTGGTTCTTCCCAAGTTTCTTGAAATCATTTATGCAATAGCGTTGGCATTCGTTGATGCAATAGTGGTGGATGTCGTAGTGGTCTGCCCTGCTGTATACGGCAACATACTGATATTTGGCTCATCGTCTGAATCTTCATCCTCCTCCCAAATTGCATCGTCCATAGAATTTTGCAAGAGTGCATACTCATTATGGCATTTCAGCTCATGTATGATCCGTTTAGATAGGCCTAACAAAAACCACATAATCATGGCATTCTCGTTGATCAGCTTAGGTTCGCATTCAGATCTGAGACGTTTCGCCCGTTCAATGTAATCTCGAACCATTTTTCGTTTTCCCATTTTAATTTTACTTAAAAGTAGGAAAGAGTCTTCCAGATTTGAATCATGTGATGAGGGGCTCGTTTAACAACCTCCCAATTTGTACGCTCAGTTGCATCTTGATTATAGTACCAATCTTGTGCTGCACCTGTTAAGGCCATAGGAAACAACTTAAGTTTATCTTGAGGATAAATCTCGCCATAGACTTCACAGGATTCAGCATAGATCTGAAGAAATCTAACTAGATCTGTTAATCCATTATATTTGGGTAGATCCAATCGGAGTGCTCTTCTAACAATAATTGGATTGACTTCATGTGGAGCACCTCCAGGAGCAGCTCCATGGACAGCCATCTTTACAAATTTAGATCAAATAGATAATGAGATTGGATCTAGATTTTTCAATCAAAAAACTATGTCAGAGGATCATGTAAATATCTTTTTGTATAACTCCATTCAGATAGGCTGTTTGAACATCAAGTTGATGTACTTCGAGGTCGGCAGCTGTCAAGGCCAGGGGTTCTACTCCAATCAGCTGCAAAAAGGGACATCTAAGAGAAAATGTTTTTGAAAGCCCTCTCACAATTCCAAAGTTCGCTTTGATTACCTCGTACTCCTCCTTGGCCAATGAAAGTTTTGCAGGCTTTCAACAATATGGCCTCAAGGAGATGTTTTGATGTGTGTGCTCAATTCACAATCGACTTGAAGTCTGATCTACAATCATGAATCTCATAAATTGGATATTGGAGTCTATGGTTGCTGGATTCCATCTAGCTCCCCTAAATGCAGATCTAACACTATTCATGCCACCACAAGATGTCTAATGCAAGCTAACCATCCAACAATCATGCTACAAACTGAAAAATTGGCGTAGCTCCCCAACAACGGCGCCAAAATTGTAGTGGGCTTCTTTCCTTGCCTTGTCTGAATCCAAGATCTAGTCAATCTAGCATCAAAGAGACAAAGTCACACCCTTTTCACACTCACCCCATGCAGCTGCACTAACGGACTGGACAATGACTGTAGCCACCCACGATCTCCTATAGACAACACATATCCACCTGTACTTTCTTCATCTGCACACCTGTAACATTATGTATATATATATATTGAATGCCATCTGGGTATTCAGTAGGACAAGGACGATGAGACGAGATTGATTGATTAGAGATCATTGATTGAAGATCAAATGTATGTAAATTAGCATCAGAAGCTTATCGGAGAGATAGGCGAAGTAGATGCCTTGTGCATCGATTTTTTATTGTCAGTAATAAGGTTTCATTCATTTACAGATTGAATAAGTTTCTAGAGCATGAGGTTTCATCCGCTATTGTCTTGTGCTCTACCACTTTATTGACATGTATATTTGATATACTTAATCTGATAACAGTTCTTTGTTTTGCGTTCAAATCTGTGTTAATATTGCTATGCTTATTATTCACTCTGTCTGACTTTTCTAGTTGCTCATTTTGGTAATAGACAACTAACATTTAGTCTTGTCTTTCGTGAATCTTTTGCGACTAATTATCAGTCAAGCACAGTCTAGCTCTTCGCGAATCATTCGCGACACATAATTTGTCTAGCTATTCGTGACAAATTATTCTTCTGGCGCTTCATTATTAAGGTTTGGCTATGTAATCAAGAATGACCGTGATTTCCATCACTAACATTCTGCTCATTCTGATAGGCGTAGTCATGCTTACGGAGAGAGTCGTATAGCTCGTTTCGCTGCACACGAACACTTTCTGTTCGAGTTCGTTTCTCTTCGAGTTTTGTTTCCCGTTCGTGTTTGTCTTACCTCTTTTTGAGCTAATTTTCATTTCTTACATACGACACCTTTCTCTTTTCGTCTCTTGTCTCGCTCTCTAACATGGTATCAGAGCTATTTTCATAGCTTCAATAGCTTCCATAGTACAAGACTCTACTAGCCGATAGAGTAATTGACTTCTTGTTCTATATTTTCAGTATCAAATTTTCATACTTGTCACTGATAGTTTCTCCTATTACTTAGACTAATTCTTCCACATGGATTCCCAAGGGTAAGCCAGTCCTATCATGGACAAGCTTGATGGAGCCAATTACCATCTGTGAAAATTTAAGATGAAAACTGTACTAATGGCAAAAGAATTGTATGACGTTGTTACAGGTGTAGAAGGGAAACCTGAAGCAGACGACGCAGCAATCGCCAGATGGAAGCTGAAGGATGGAAAGGCTTTCGCGCTGATCATCCTCAACATCACGGATACCCAGATCGGCCATGTATCCGAGGCTCAGACATCGAAAGAAGTCTGGGACATCTTGAGCACAATATACGAAGTGGAAATATAGCTTCCAAGCTACATCTCAAGAAGAAATTCTACTCCCTCAAGATGACGAATGGTGATTCTCTGCAGAATCACATTAATTAATTCAAGAGCCTGCTAAGACAAATGGCCACTATCGGATCTATCATAGACGATAAAGATGCAGTGATGCAACTGCTTACAAGCTCCTCATGTTGCTGTACAATGAATGTCTAGACAATCTATTGTTCTTGATCTCGACTATCCTTGCAAAAAAGTCGAGTTACCCATCTGTCAAGACTGTCTAGTTGGTAAACAGACTAGGAAACCATTGAAATCAAGCCATCAGCATATTACTAGAGGATTGCTAGATGTTGTACATTCAAATATTTGGGGCCCGATGAAAAATCCTTCGCTGAAGGATGCCAAGTATTTTATAACCTTTATTGATGAATTTTCCAGAAGAACTATGGTGTATTTCATAAAGAAGAAATCAAAAGCCTTCAACTGCTTCAGAATCTTTAAGGAGCATGCAGAGAAGGAGACTGGAAGGACGATCAAGGCCCTCAGGTCAAACAACGGTGGAGAATATATCTCTATCAAGTTTAAGGAGTACTGCCAAAGCCAAGGCATTGAGCAACAATTCATCACTCCTTACAATCCTCAATCTAATGGCTTAGTCGAGAGGAGGAACCGTACCCTGGTTGAATCTGCCAAATGTATGCTATCGCATGCATCGTTGCCCAAGAGATTCTGGGCCGAAGTTGTCTCCACTGCAGCTTACGTACAGATGTTCGACCAAGGCCCTCTCAGGCAAGACACCCCACGAGGTGTGGATAGGCTCTAAGCCTTCTTTAAAGAACCTAAGAGTGTTTGGCTGCATTGCCTACACGTAGATCCCAAAAGACATGAGGAAGAAATTGGACTTCCGAGGTCTAAAGACCATCCTGATCGGATATACTTCATCTGATAATACTTATAAGCTGTATGATCCTGATACCCAGCAAATCTTGTATAGTCGGGATATAGTCTTCATCGAGGATCAATTCGTCGACCTCAAAGGCAAGGATGTTGCTCAAGAAGAACCCTCATCACCTGCCGTTGACACGACAGTCCGAGCTTCTGGCTCAGACGTGTCTATTGTTGACCCACTTCAAGACAACAAATCAGACGAAGATATTGCTGCTGCCCAGCAACAAGTCCCAGGAATGGTTCATCAGTCGAATCCTCCCAGAAGATCAAGCTGAGTGCGCACACAGCCCACAAGGTATACTCCAGAGTTTGCCTGTCTCTTGATACAGGAACCGACGACAGTCGAAGAGGCACTTAGCCAACCAGACTCTGATCTCTGGAGAGAAGCTATGGACAAAGAGTATTCCTCTCTGATCAAGAACCAAACATGGTCACTAGTCGAAGCTCCTATTGGTTGCAATATCATCCGAATGTTGACTATAGTGAGACTTTTAGTCCAGTAGTCAAACATTCGTCGATCCGAATGCTCATGTCTTATGCTGCGGCTACTGACCTCGAAGTGCATCAACTTGATGTACAAACAACCTATCTGAATGGAGTTATACAAGAAGATATCTACATGATCCAGCCAAAAGGATACATTTTGGAAGGGATGAAGAATCATGTCTGTAAACTCCACAAAGCATTGTACAGCTTGAAACAGTCTGTTAGAGTTTGGTTTCAGATGATCAACACATTCCTCATTGAACAAGGATCTAAGCCAAGCACTACTGATTGCAACATCTATTTCAAGTCAGTGTAGCAATCTTTTATTATCATCACCTTATACGTGGATGATACATTGCTCTTTAGCAACAATACCAATATGGTCAAGGATTCGAAACATATGCTGTTTTTAGAGTTCGACATGACTGATCTGGACGAGACTCACTTATGTCTGGGAATTCAGATCCACAGAGACAGAGCAAAGCGACTGATTTACATCACTCAATAAAGGTATATTCACAATGTTCTTAACAAATATAATTTGATGAATTGTAAATTAGCTCACTCACCAATGGATCCAATCCTGCATCTGTCAAAGGACCAATGTCCCCAGACCAAGCAGGAAGAGGAGCAAATGAGAGAGTATCCTTATCGATCGATACTTGGATCTCTCATATACGCAATGGTCTGTACAAGTCCAGATATCTCTTTTGTTGTAAGCTCACTCAGCCAATATATGGCTGGCATTACCCATTGGCAGGCTCTCATACGAGTCATGAGATATATTCGAGCTACCATGGACCAATGCATCTGCTATGGAGATGTCAGCAACGACAATCTTCATTAGCTCAGTGGTTATTCTGATGCAAGATGGGGAGGAGATGTAGACAATCGTAAATCCACATCTGGATTTAAACTCTTCTGCGGTCCTATCTCATGGAACAGTTGTAAGCAAACTTCTATTGCACTTTCTTCTACAGAAGCAAAATACATTGCTGCTTCTCAATCTATCAAGGAAGCGTTTTGGTTGAGGAATTTACTGTTAGATGTTAATCTGAATCAGTACAGCCCTACAATCTTATTTTGTGATAATCAAAGTGCTATTGCCTTATCGGCCAACCCTAGATTTCAGTCTAAGAGTAAGCACATTGAAATCAGATATCACTACATCAGGAACAAGGTTCTCGACAAGGAAGTAAGCTTAACATACTGTAGAATGCAGGACATGGTTGAAGACATATTCACGAAAACACTCAGTGTTAATGCACACAAGAAATTTTGTGCATTGCTTAGTCTGAAGATCAAGGCATTCACGAATCCAGATTAAGGAAGGGGTGTTGGATTTATTTCCTCTACTCTCCTAAATCTCATTTTTAATCTGCTTCCATTCATGCTGCATATTTACTCACGTTGTCGCGCAGTTGGCATATTAACATGTAAATTCTCATAGGTAATGAAAAGACAAAAAGCAAAGGCTAACATCACACCCTTTTCACGCTCACCCCATGCAGCTGCGCTAACGGACTGGACAACGACTGTAGCCACCCACGATCTCCTATAGACAGCACATCCACCTGTACTTTCTTCATCTGCACACCTGTAACATTATGTATATATATATATATATATATATATATATATATATATATATATATATATATATATATATATATATATATATATATATATATATATATATATATATATATATATATATATATATATATATATATATATATATATATATATATTGAATGCCATCTGGGTATTCAGTAGGACAAGGATGATGAGACGAGATTGATTGATTAGAGATCATTGATTGAAGATCAAATGTATGTAAATTAGCATCAGAAGCTTATCAAAGAGATAGACGAAGTAGATGCCTTGTGCATCGATTCTTTATTGTCAGTAATAAGGTTTCATTCCCTTACAGATTGAATAAGCTTCATAGAGCATGCGGTTTCATCCGCTATTGTCTTGTGCTCTACCGCTTTATTGACATGTATACTTGATATACTTAATCTAATAACAGTTCTTTGTTCTGCATTCAGATCTGTGTTGATATTGCTATGCTTATTATTCACTCTGTCTGACTTTTCTAGTTGCTCATTTTGGTAATAGACGGCTAACATTTAGTCTTCTCTTTCACGAATCTTTCGCGACTAATTATCAGTCAAGCACAGTCTAGCTCTTCGCGAATCATTCACGACACATAATTTGTCTAGCTATTCGCGACAAATTATTCTTCTGGCACTTCATTTATTAAGGTTTGGATGCGTAATCAAGAATGACTATGATTTCCATCACTAACATTCTGCTCATTCTGATAGGCATAGTCATGCTTACGGAGAGAGTCGTATAGCTCGTTCCGCTGTGCACGAACACTTTCTGTTCGAGTTCGTTTCTCTTTGAGTTTCGTTTCTCGTTCGTGTTCGTCTTACCCCTTTTTGAGCTAATTTTTGTTTCTTACATACGACACCTTTCTCTTTTTATCTCTTCTCTCTCTTTCCAACAAAGCAAACTACATCGGTTAAAGAACGTCACTACAGAATTTTTTACGTAAACGCCATGTCCAGCTCCACGACATCTCTATCTTTAAAAATTCTTTTACTGCGAGGAGCGACTTGAATCACATACCACCATCTGAGATCTGAACGATCGGGGTGAAAGACCACTTGTAATCGATCGATGTTACCATAAACGTTGACTCATAATTAGTACCCATAGCTATGTAATAGTTGCTTGGATATACATGACACAATATACATTTTTTGTAGTATACTAAAAATCAATTGATTGACAACAAAAGAGCATATACATCTTGAAGACATGGAAAAAATGTACCTGCTCACATTATTGAGGAAAAACAATTGTATCGCTTTCTCAATGGCAAAATATCCACTCTCATCTTTCTTGACAATTGTTTTGGGACCACTACAAATAACTTTGAACCATTTGACATCAAATATGAAAAAGTTGAATTGCCTAAATCCACTTTGAGGATGTCATTGATTGTCCCACAATAATCAAGTCGAGAAGAGAGTAAATTGGTGTCCATTGTGCTTGCTTGACTCTCTTGGGTGAAATTTGCCATGACTCCACAATCGTACGTGTTTCTATTTTTGTCAATGTGCTCAGTACGAAAGTGTCGTCCATGCGTCCACAGTGCATTGTATTTTTTGTACTGAACAAAAAAGAACTAAATATGTCAGGGGTACAACAAACATGTATAGAAGTGCACGTACAAATGGTTTAATTAACATGTGAATGATGATAATCATAGCTTACATGTAAATTGCACCCCCTTACGAATTTTGCTCTCTCTCTCTCTCTCTCTCTCTATTACTTCCTAGTTGTTTGTCGAGGCTTCTCTAAGGGCATCACGTAGCCAATCAAATGTCATGTCCTTGGTTTGAAGGGTGAGGTCAGGTGGATATGGTGTCTTCTATTCCCTCTCTTGAAAATGGCTCGAGCAATTTGTCTACAAGCCTTGGCCTCTTCGTATAGCGAAATCCACTTTTGTATTTTCTTGCTATTAAGAATATAAAACCTATTTACCTTCTCCCTAAAGGACACACTCATTCTCATAATCGCTCCTTTTCCTTGAGGAACTTCCCCAACAACACGTTTATCATCCTTGTTATCCCAAAGATGAGGAATAGAAGGATCGCTATGAGCAAGGAACTCTGTGATATAAACCATGGACTCTTGCACTAGCCATCCTTTCGCCATGCTACCCTCAGGCCTTGCTCTTTGTCTTACGAAGCCCTTCAGTATTTTCATGAATCGTTCCAAGAACTATCGGGCAATAAGTCTATCTTATGGTCCACCGATCTGTAAGATAGTTGTTTCGGAGAAACTTCATTAAATTCTTATTTTAGATCTCGCATTAACTATTGTTATTGATGAAAATTTTTGGTGTTAAAACATGAAAACACATTCACATCATCTACATCACAATGCATACAAGATTTTAAAACTAAATGAAAAAGCTCATAATCAGAATGTTGAAGTTTTTCTATTAACTCAACCGAGAAAATTATCAGCGTTGGCAGTACATTAGTCTCTCAAAAATAGAGACTTCTTTATCAAACTTATCTCTAAATACCAATTTCTGATTTTTGAAATCTATTACTAATGAATCAGATTTATTGAAAAAGCATTCATACCCAAGGATTACATCAGTCTTATCAAAATTCATTATGTGGAAGGCGAGTTGCTCAACATGATCTTCCATCCAAAGCTCTAAATTTGGAACTTTTACATCCCAAATTTTCATGTCCAACCCCGAGGCAAAATGGACCACATATCGGTGATCGCTAGCCATGGTGGGCACCTGAAGTTTCTGTACAAGTAGAGAATTAAAAAAGTTGTGAGTACTTCCGGAATCTAATAGTACGTTTACATTTTTTCCTAAAATATTGTCTCTTACACGAAACAATTGATTAGGCTTGAGAGAAAATGTACTAAAATTACAAGTACAATCACAACCATCCAATAAATCAACTTTCAATTTATGTGTGGGTAAATCCATCGTCATGAAATTCAATGACTTATTTTTCCTATTGAGACACTGTTTAGCATGGTGCCCAGGTTTATTGCAAAGGAAACAAAGATTTTCTTTTATTGCCGCAAATCGCGCTTTGTCTTTCACCACTGGCTTCTTCTTGTTCTTTTTCTTACTGTGTTGGTACGCCGCAGCTTCAAGCTCATCAAAAAAAATCTTCTTTCGTTCACTGAAACAGTTAAATGCGTTTCAATTTCCAATTGAGAAAATGAATGTGATGCGCTATATCCATAGACTTGAATCTCAATTGTGAGCAGTTATGGAAAGCAACCCATATCATGGCAACTATTGTCTACAACAAGTAATGAGTTGTGCACTAATCAAAGATAAGGAACTACAAGGCATTTTGACTACTCCTCTTTATGATGGTCAAAGCCATTCATTGGAAATAAGTGAATGGTTGAGTCTCATGGACTGTTGTTTCTGTTGTCATGCAAGTTCCAATTTCGACAAAGTTACTTTTGTGACATCCTACTTTATGGGATTTGTCAGATATTGGTGGCAACATGTTCAAAATTCCGTGAAATGGAATTGGGGACTTTTCAAGAGTGAATGAAAAGAGTCTTTTATCAAGACTATTTCAAGGAATGGTGTTCTTTGAAACAAAATGATTTATTGTGCACATGAAAATGCTTACTCCAAAATATTTATTGAATGCGCCCTCTTATGTCCAATACTATCGTGAGCTCAAAAATATCTTAATCGCATCCATGCCAACGTCATGTTCACTAGATTATTTGATGAGTTTGGCTATTCATTGTGAAGATAAACTTCGGAAGGAAAAATGGGAACAAACAATGAAATCATTTAGTAATACACACCAACAATTTGCAGTAGCCAAAAGTGTGCCAACGAATATTCATCTGACTGCCCAAGTAAAAGATAGTGCTTCAAGAATTCAATCAAGAAAGACTTTTAGCTTAGGAAATTAAGAAATTGATGAGTCAAGTGATGTCGATAATTCTTCATCAACATCATCAAAGGATGAATTAGGAGTGATAAGTGATGAAGAAAAACAATTATCAGAGAAGATGTCTCCTAAATCAATTCCAAGTGAAGAAGAAGTCCAAGATCAAGCAAAAAAAACTATTGAAGGGCATTCGACACAAAAGGAGCCATTGTCTTTGCAGAGTCAAGACAATTGAAAACAACACAACAATGAAAGTACAAAACAACGATGTTGAATGGGTTTAAATGAGGAGCAAATTGGAACAGGTGATTCAAAGCGACACAAGTCCAAATAGTGAAATCAACAGAAGACTAGAAAGTTTCTTCAGCAAATGAATAAACCAACTACATCAACAACTCTTGATCTTCTATTAAATCCACAAGAAACAACCATTCAACATCTATTCAATGTTACATAGTGTTCATAGGACTTCCAAAACCAATACACTTTTCAGTTTGAAGAAGACAAAGAAATTCCAAGAGAGATCACCCATGCAAAAGGATGCCAAAAATCAATAGAGATCCAGGGAATTAATGAGAAGAATCTAGAGGTAAAGATAATATCTCGAGTTTTGAATTCCAAAAGAGCGATGCAAAGACCGATTCATACAATGCAATTGTCAATGAGACAATATACTCAAGGACTAAGTTTTTCTTGGGATCAGAACTACAACATCACATCCAAATAAGAGACTTGTCAAAATGGTCCAAGAGTTCTTGCAAAATGGGATCAACAGACAATGGTGGTACTCATGTGTATGAATGTTTTACATTCGATACATGGTACATTGTGGAATGCGATGATATTGCTAATGTACAAGTTAAGAAATGACCTAACATTGAGATAGAAAAAGTATTTAAAGAGCCTCTATTTGAAATCTTTCAGTTTGTAGTTCAAGACATTGGAAATAGTGATATTTTTGAATGTGACTTTGCATCTTATGAGAGATTCTATTGAGAAACAATGAGTGAGGAAGATATCATTATTTTTTGCAAACATCTCCTATACTCTAGTTTATTAGAAATGAAGTATCATTCAAAATGTTATTTTCCATTTCCAAAGATGATAAATTTAGAATCAATAATTTCTATATTGGGTTTTGATCATGCTGATAATTTTTCCATGTGGAGGATCTCAATATTCCAAACACCAAAGTGATGCTTATTATGGAAGCATTTGGATTGAATAGCAGAGTGGCCATTCAACAACATGAAATAATATTTAATCCAGAAGAACCAAATGCAAGGCAAAAACATGAATCCAATGGAATCACACCATATACCTTGGGAAAAAAACATGAATAGCTTGGGGAAAAAAAAAGGATTCTTTCAAATACTGACAATTATGGACTTTATATGCAAAAGAACTGTAAGAAAACTTTGTAAACTATTTGACATTTTTCCATTATCGTTAGCAACTGTTAGAAGAAGTTAGTTGTTAGAGTGCCACCTTTCTAATTACGATCGTAAGATGGCAAAATGAGAGGCGACGATTTTCGAGTCCAATCATAAGTGAGAGTTTCATTAGCCATACGAAATCCGAAATTGCCAATAAACAAATTGCCATGGAAAATGTCATATACAATACAAAGTTTTCTTAGCTCTTGCAGAAAATGAAATTCAAAATTTCCATGATCATAAACTAACATATTCATAAGATCTATTAGTTATTTTGGCAAAAACTAATCTGAGCAATAGATTTTCGAATATGCATAGTGAATAGACAAATTTTAATGATCTCATACAAATTGCTTTGATAAGATTCACAATTCTAAAGTATGTTTAAAGTATGGAAAGTTAAAAAAATAATTTTTTGTTCTATCTAATTTTGGAACTTTGTATACATAAAAAAACATTTGGAGCTAACTAGATAAAAAGATGTCAAGTTTTGTAGCAATAAATATTTTTAACTTGCAGGACAAATATTATAGATACTTGCACGAATTTGGACAAGTTTATGAATGCACCCTACAATAGTATGAAAACAAAAAATAGAATGATGAGTTATTATAAAAAAAACATCAAATAAAAAAAAAAACAAATTGCATAAGATGTTATCTTCATGCTATAATACATAGCTTCACAAAACAAAAAATCTTTCGAAATTTCCCAACTATGAAATTGGTATTTCGGAGGATCCTAAGGGAATAATTATAAAACAATCAATCACAAAAAACATATTAAACACATCCATTATCATCATTTTCACAAAGAAAATTGCACAACATGTCATTTTCATAATGCACAATACAGTCTACTTCAACAAATGAACTGTTTTTCATCACCTTTGCATTTTCCCCGTTGTACTTCAAATATCTCTTAAGTACAAATAGAACACAGTCTGACCTAACACTTCAAAAGGTGATCAGTCATTGTTCAAGAAGAAATGCGGAGAAGGACCAGCGATCTATCCATCAAAGACAAGTCCCTGGCCCTATACACCAAGAAGAAGGACAACTCCAAGGGCAAGAATCAAGTGCAACATTAACAGAAGCCTCATACTCAGTCTGAGAGCAGTGGATCACGCAAGAAACTCTTCTGCAGGTATTGCAAGACAGTCAACCCTGACATCAAAGAGTGTCGTATCCGGATCTACAACGAGACAAAGAAGTAACAACAACATCAGCAGTTGAAACTCAACTAATGCGGCAGAATTTAAGGAGCAACCCTCTGATGACGACAAACCATTCGCATCTGTTAATGGCTTACAACAGTAGCAATGAAAAATATGACTGCTGGTTTCTAGACAATGGCGCTACCCACTAACACATGACTCCCCGAAGGGAGTGGTTTACTGAATACCAAAGAGTAATTCATCTACCTCAAAGATTCAAGCACCTTCCGTATAAAGTCCTCACTACAGGATTCAAGCCTAAGCATACCATACAAAGCAACAACACAAGGGAACAGGTGGTGGAGAAACCAACCCAACCAAACCTATATCGAACGGATCTAGCCCCCAAGCTATGGATCAATCAGAGTCATGAAAAGAGGAGTCACACCAACAACATGTAGCTACTAACCACAAAATCAAGCATACACTAGTGAGAGCCCAGGAGGTATACTTATACCCTCCAAGGCCCATGCACCACTAGTAGTGCACTGTGACACCTCACTGGACACCTCTGCAGCCTATCTGGGCCACGTCATCCAGTTCTCTAATGACTCACTGATAGACCCATACCAACTCCACCACCATGTGTTTAGGTCTACACCCATTAATTATGACCATGTACACATAAGGGCCCCAATTTCCTTATAGTCACAATTAACTTACGGGTTGTTGGTCTACCAGTCCCTAGCGTGGACACGCTACCTGAGACCAGTCATGGGCATGACATTCTTCCCCCCTTATTCAAGTTCCATCCTCACAACTTAAAACTGGGAAAGTTCCTCCTTAAGCTTCCTTCCTGTTCCCAGGAATAGTCATTGTCCGTACATCCCCTCCATCGAACCAAATGCTCGGTAACTATACGATTTCTCAATCATTTAGTTCTTGTATCCAAGATCTTTTCAGGTTCAAGACGAGATACACTCGATGATTCATCCAACAGGTCCAATTGATCTCCAGATCCAAGATGCTTTCCTTTATGTAGACTCTTTTTGAGACGACTAACGTGAAATACGGGATGCACTTGTGATCCTTACGGGAGTTCCATTCGGTAAGCTAAGGATTCAAGATCTTGAATGGTCCTCTATACCTAGGGGACAACTTATAATACTTGCCGGTATGCATTACACTCGAATCCTTCGGGATTCCCAAATATACCCAGTCTCCCACTGTAGCGCAGGCATCCCAAAGGGAGTCGGGAACCACGACTTACCTTCCCAGCCTTCAACTCTTCCCATCCAAACCCACTTGACATACAAGCAGCCAACTCGCCAACAACGATCAGACTTAACCAACTTGAAGTTCCTGAAAACCAACATTGAGATCCAACCTGGCGCCATGCCAGATCGGGGGTCCCGATGTGGGTGACTTCCCTCCAAGCAAGCCGCCCGACATACATCAAACTTAACCAACTCGAAGCTTCGTTACAAACGAGTAACATCCAATCCAAGCAAGCGGTCTAACTTACATCAGACTTAACCAACTGAAAGTTTCGTCACGAGCGTTGGAAGCCAACCTGGCGCCACGCCAGACTGGACAGCCATAAACAGGTAACTTCCACCCAAGCAAGCCATCCAACTCAGCCGACAAGTTAGAGCCCGTTCCCCAAGAGCTTAGCCCATTCACGTTCATGCAAGGAACACTCAAAACCACAAGCCACGATAGATATGGAAACAACCAGTTCCTCGACCAAATGGTCCCGACAACATACGCTGGTGCCACGGACCGAATGGTCCCGACGACATACCGCTGGCGTCCCGGGATACGACCCTCAGCTATGTGCCAACTTAAAAATTTGGAAGCGACCTTACAACTGGCGCTTTTACCGAACACTGAAACCCAGAAGGTAATCAGAGTCAGTTTGAGAAAAATCCCACTTTATTGATAAATCTGAGAAGGTTACATTTCAAGTGTGTGACCGACCCTAGTCTCCGGGGCGCTAGCATTCCAAGGCGAGAGCCATGACAACATTCCAGCAAGGGAGGCTGAGACTTGGTTGGAGCTCGCCCTGAGTAGCAACCCGCACTCCCCTATAGTATTGGTGTGATTCGGCACCCCCCCTCATACCAAGCACTCTACCCAAGCTGGTATCTCTTTCTAGAAAGTCATTTTCTCTCTCTAGATTTTATTGATTTCCAGGCTTCCTTTAATCATGCCTAGATCGTGTGAGGTGATTGCACATCGATCTGAGCTCTCTGGACTCCGCTAGGACCGATCAAAGATTTTCAGCCATAGGAACTTGGCGCCGGCTGGATTCTGGTCACAGTGGCGCCAGGTACAGTAGGGGCGCCGTTGGCGCCGGGGACATAGCTGGCGCCGATGGTGCTGGAAGTAAAGCTTGTAAAGGTAGCTTTACAACATCCACCCCACCTTTATAAAATCTGATGTCCTCATCAGATGTCAGATTAAAGTAAAGGTGTCTCCCAATTAAAATAAGTATACATTTAAGCTACTTGGCACAGTACTCAATTTACAGGCCACTTTTTATTAACATTGAAGTTGGCACACCACAAGTCGGAGGCTCAGCTCTTTGCACTGAAAAATTACATAACTTGGAAATATATCTTTGTCTGGAAAAAGCGTAGATTTGATATCGCTTTCGTAAAACCCGAGAACCTTATTAACTGGTGACAGAGGTCTTTCTTTGAAATGTTCGCCTCTGTCGCTTCTGACTTTCGACTTTGGAACTCCTTTGAGCTCCTGATTTGTCCTTGATGCACTTTGTGTCGAGCTCCCTGAGCTCCATTCCGAACAGGTATCAAGGCTCCCTGAACTGAAGGATTTATCGTTTGATTGCCCACTTTATGGTCCACTCCGTGCCTTGTTGCTTCTGCACCTTGATTTCTCTCCTTGTTCCAGCCTGATCTTGATACTTTTCCATCTTGGCTCTTTAAGGTAGGCGAAGATTGAGTACTCCGCAATGCACCTCTCACTTAGCTTGAAGTGCCTCTTGGAATCAGCCCAAATGTAACCATTGACCTCTTGGAAGGCCAAAGGGTCGCA
Source organism: Diphasiastrum complanatum (assembly GCA_029204225.1). Taxonomy (NCBI): domain Eukaryota; kingdom Viridiplantae; phylum Streptophyta; class Lycopodiopsida; order Lycopodiales; family Lycopodiaceae; genus Diphasiastrum; species Diphasiastrum complanatum. Next base: position 41,142,963 of record CM055092.1, on the reverse strand, counting down.
CCAGTTTGATCCGCATTCGAACTATCTCTTCGCGTTTGTTTGAAGCACCATGTCCGTCGCACAAAACTTGACTTTCACAATTCCATCATTGGTCAGTTGCATCACAGTCAAAACAAGAAGTGTACATCGATCTTGGCTTCAAGTAGCTCTCTTTGAATCAGACACATGAACCCAGAGTTTGCACTAGTTCGATCTCAACGTGAACTGTCTCTTAGCGTCGAAATACCAAGTCTCTCATGCAAGACTCAACTTTCACAATTCCTTCATTGATCAACTGCCTTATCCGAAAGCCAGCGTACTCATATGTTTCCTCATCATTGCTGGTCCAGAGAAAGCCTATAACAAACTTTCCTTTCCACAACAAAAACTTGTCAACTTATTAGGTCCAAAGTTACCCAGTCTTCTCATGTGAGTATGGCTAGGTCACCTTGAATTTGCTCCCGTTTTGATCAACTTTCATTCAAAATTTGCCCCAAGAGAGAGGTGTATGTGTGATAGTTCCCCTCCACTTATAAAATCAGCTGATCGGACTTAGAGTAGAGTTCTTCGGACAAAAAGCCTTTCCAACACTTAACTTCCCATCTGCTAGGATTATGGCTCGATCCAACTTGTTGCCAATCTCTGAAGAGGATCGTAGTCTTTCCCCTTTGAGGAAAAACCCAACTGATACTGGATATCACCCATGCTCAGTGAGTTTCAGTTCCGAAGGTGGCCGTCCCAAAATGAAGACCAACAGCTCCATAGAAGATCTCCCCTGAAATTGCCCTTTCCAACTTTTGACTTCATGCTTGCGTCTAGTGGGCATTGTCGCAAATGAAACTAACCCAAGAAACATGCTAGCCATCCATCCTTTGCAAACATTGAGTCGTTTCGTTGCCGTTTACGTGCGAGTACTTAAACTGCAAATCTGCCCCACAGATTCTGTAGTCCTTTTTGTTTGATGGTATCAGTCTTCAAAAGAAAGGTTCCTTCTCGAGCCATCAGCTCCTTGTATCACAAGCAATCATGCAAACCATGCAAAGCACGAGTACTAAGACTCACCACGAATACATACAAGTAAGACACTCAGGCAGGTTTACTAACAAGTAACAAAGACAAGGTCCCCTTTTGAGATGGTCCTGCCAACGGACCTTTGCCTGGCCACGCCCATACAAATCGATCACAGAATCAGCCTACATAGGACACCCCTCCAACTATCCGTGCTTTCACCATTAAGCAGCACATTGCCTTAGTCACGCCCCACCACTTTTTGGTCGATAGCCCTTATAGCTAAACGATCGGCAGCTATCCCGCACCGGCAGCTAACCACCCGTGCTTTACACCCAAATTCGGACATCATCTCTGTATCAATGGTTAACCTGTACAGTTCGAATATGTCGCCCCGCACCCCACAAGGCACAGACCGTGCTTACACCAACCTAATGGCAGCATACTGCCTCATCTGTCCTACGTGCAGACAATGCCAGGCCCGAACCGCGAGAACTGACCGTGCTTACACCTCAAGGGCAGCACCTTGACTCATCAAGTCCCCCGTTCTGTCGACCACCCCGACCGTGGACGCACCCGTGGTTACACTATGGGCAGCACCTTGCACAACAGTTGTCTTGATGAACCCCAAACCGTGGCCATTTCCGTGAGATCCGCATAGCTGACCGGCCAGTCGGCTCTGATACCACATGTAGCGCAGGCATCCCAAAGGGAGCCGGGAACCACGACTGAGCTTCCCAGCCTTCAACTCTTGCCATCCAAACCCACTTGACATACAAGCAGCCAACTCGCCAACAACGATCAGACGTAATCAACTTGAAGTTCCTGAAACAGTCAATATTCTATTCAAAAATACTCTTTCTATCACTATTCTGAATGTTCTTCATGTACCTCAGCTATCTAAGAAACTGTTGTCAATTTCTAAGATAATTGATGAGTTACACTGTTACTTTCTCTTCAGAACAGTGTACAATCTTTGAAGAAGATACTACTCTGAGTACTTGCACACGAGCTGGAAATTTATATATGCTATTTGACTCAGTTGCATTAGCTAGTACTTCAAATGAAAATTTAAACGATTAGGCTATATCGTGGCATAGTCGATTTGGACACATGAATACAAGATCACTTTCTTACATGCGTTGTAATAGTTTAGTTGATGGATTGTATTTCCCTCTTTCATTAGATATGAAATCATTTTTCTGTGAATCTTGCAGATTCTATGGCAAACACTCTAGAAGCAAATTTCCTAGATCACATTCCATCAAGATAAAATATGTATTAGATCTTGTACATAGCAATCTTTGTGGTCCAATGCCAACTCCATCATTAGGAGATGCAATTCATTTTATCACCTTCATAGATGATTATCCTAGATGGTCTACAGTCATGTTCATTAAGCATAAATTAGAAGCCTTTGAATGCTTCAAGAAGTTCAAGGCCATGACTGAGACCCAAATATCTACAAAGGTAAAAGCACTCCGAACTGATGGTGGCGGCAAATACATCTCCAATAAGATGTCCGACTATCTAGTTGAACATGGCATTCGAAGACAATTTGCAACCTCCTACATGCCTCAACAGAATGGAATTGCAGAAAGGAAGAACCTACACGCTTCTAAACTTAACCAGATCTATGCTACATCAATCACACTTGCTTGCGAAATTCTGGACAGAAGCTTTTGCCATAGCCTGTTATGTACAGAACAGATCCAGCACTAGAGCTGTCAACAACAGACTCCTTATCAATGCACAGTTCGCATTTTTTTGAGAAAAATACAACAATTTTCAACAGTGACTTCTTTTCACATATTTCAAAAAGGTAAACTATTTGTCGGCTTTTTCGCATTTTTCCAAAATGCGACAATACAGTCTACTTCAAACTGTTTTTTGTCACCTTCGCATTTTCCCGAAATGCGAAAAATGTGAAATAATATGCGACAAACTCGTCTACGTCAACGATCTCAAGTCACCTGACCCATGTATACTTGTACAGATGTCCTTGTATTTCAAATATCTCTTAAGTACAACCAAGTACATAGTTTATTTAAACCAGTCTTCTAATTAGTTAACCATTTCTTGTAATTACAAGTATGCTGGTTATAAATACATCTCCAAGTTGCATCAATCGATGATGCTCCGTGATGCAAACTAATTCGTCAGAGCGAAATTTATTTAGCATCCAAGTTACGTCTCTATTCTGGTTGTAACACTTTGTGTTGTTCAAAATTTCAGTGTAATATACAAGCAACACATTCTTTCTATTTGTGTCCAATGTAGATATTCGTGTTGTGATCCGATTACACTTTCACACTTGTTCAGTCACTCTAATTGGAACATGGATGTCTACGACTCCTCAGTTTTTGATCAGATGACGACTGTCTACGACGCTTGAGAAGCCAGCATTATTAGATTGCATTATTGTTCTAAAATTCTGAACTGAACTTCATAATTGAAACTATATCTCTAATCTCTTCGGTGGACTGTACTCATGTTTGTCTGAGTATGAATATTTTACGATCCTGTCAGTGAGAACACGTGCTATGATTTTATTTCTGCATTTACAATCTTTCAGACTGTTCTTGCTTGTAGCAGCCCATAGTAATGGGAGAGTCATTTCCGCAAGTATATACTTCTCTCTTCCTTCCTTCTCATAGCTATCTCAAAAATAGAAGTCTTGTTTTCTTTTCTTGGGAGATATTTTCATGCTCTCATTACCTAATTACTTGCATGCAACACTATGATGAAATGCTCTCCTTCGATGCCATAGCCACAGTCTTCCTTTTGAAGCAACTCTTTATCTACCATTTTATACATGTTGCAAAATTGTGATTTGACCATCCCAGGTATTTTTCCTATAAAAACTTGTCTCATAAATTTTTTGTGCAATATCTTATCATTCTTTTTGGATGGAAAATAAACCTACAAGCGTCAACCCTCATGTTAGGATAAGGTCCTGTAGCTGAGGGTTGATCATCTGCCGTTGATACTGATGATGGTGGTGAAGGAGCCACTCCCTTCCACTTCTGTGCTCGTGTGACTGCTAGCACTAGAACACGGGGAATTGGAGTTTTCTGTAGCGTCGTTCTTGGAACTGTTGTTGGTTGCACTGAGATCAATTTCAAAGGTGCACTTGTTCCAAGTTTAAATGGGCAATTCTTGTAGCAATGCCCGTAACCACACTCTCGATAGAAAGGTGTAAATATGCCCTTATGAGGACATATTAGAAAAAATGCCCCCCTTCATTGTAGAGCAAGAATTGCTCTCCAACGTCAGATGGCGTAATTGTGCCAATAATTCACTATCAATCAAACAAAGGGCACAAAATTACTCGTTTCGAAAAAAAAACTCAATAAAATCTAAAGCGGATGAAATTCCTCAAACTAAGAACGATCCAATCCTTTGATAAGTTGGCAAACCTTGCTATCAAAGGATATGGGTTTCCGACAGAAATGGTTGGAAAATACCTTCTACAAGCCCTATCAAAGGGTTTTCAAATTTCTAAAATGGCACTTTCGTGAAGCTGATTCAGTTGAAGCAAAAACCTACTGAGATTAGTAAACCACCTATTGTTGAACTGATTCTTCCTAATTTGAAGAATGCAATTCTATTGTTTATCACGTTTCAAGCTTTGAGAGTAACAATAGATAAGGGGCTGATTAAGAAAATAATATATGATCTGAATGATACTCACATGATTCCGTTGTTGCTCTCATACTTGTAAGAAACATAACTATACTTTACAGATTTTCTCAAGAGAGTCAAAGATCACAACCAATAATGCATTGCTTCGATGCATAGTGAAGCTAAAGCTCTTGAGTTTATTGACAAAACTCTGAAGAGTAGAGGTACATGCCCAGAGCGAACTCTACAAACGTCTATAGAAGTTCCCAACAAGAGACTGGATGTTGCTTCATGCAAATGAATACATTGACCAATCCATCATCACTAATGGCTTCAAGATAGCCTTTTCCACAGAAAATTGGGCTACAAAAAAAAAAAATGGCCCGGAAGAATACAAGGGTTGTAGCAGCCTTGTTGCGCACAAATTCAATGGCAATAGCACATGCAGTTCTAAGTTCAGTTTGCTACAAAAATTGATGATGCATCCGTAAAGTCAAGCAATGCACACATAAAAGCTCCCTTAACAAATCTTGCAAAAGCCTACAACCTTCATGGTTAAAAGCGAGGGACATATAATCACCACATAGCTCCAACTTCCTCAAGTTGTGTAATCAAAATCGAGATATTGATAACGCCTTTCATGATGTTATTTTCAGAGCCACATAGTTCCAGCCTCTTTGAGCTATGGCATTGGGATACCGCTAATGTGTGTTGTCATTCGTTAATATCTTTTGCTAGTAAGGTTAACAAAATGCAACAACACGATGGCGAATGCATCCTACTGTGTGTTGGCACTAGAGAAGAATGTAGATCCAAATATTAAACATGAAAAAGAGAGCGAGAGCACACACATATGAGAGAGAGAGAGAGAGAGAGAGAGAGAGAGAGAGAGAGAGAGAGAGAGAGAGAGAGAGAGAGAGAGAGAGAGAGAGAGAGAGAGAGAGAGAGAGAGAGAGAGAGAGAGAGAGAGAGAGAGAGAGAGAGAGAGAGAGAGAGAGAGAGAGAGAGAGTCGCAACGATTATGATGGTTAGGGTGAGAACCCTTGCACAAGACATATATATTTTTTAATATAGCAATATAAATTCAATTAATTACTTTTGGAATTCCGTGACGTGGATTTTTCTATTCAAAGATCTATGAAATGGAAGGGATGGTCTTGGTAAAAAGAGAGCAATATATGCACAATACTATAAGAGACTAAAAAGAGATATTCCAAAATAACAATAAATCAAATTCATTTTTTGAAGCTTCTAAAAAATACACACCTTTGCGCAAGCCACATCATACATATGACATCATTTCCGATGCTAAGTAGGATCTAGTGGAAGTAATGGATTTTTGGTGACTATTCTGCCCATTTTTGAACAGATTAAAAAGCAGAATAGTTACCAATTTTTTTAAAAAAAAAAATTAGTGCAGATTTTGCCTATGTCTGCCACGTGGCAGCATCTGATTGGTGTAAAAATTTTTTAGTGTTGATTCTGCTTGCGCTTGCTACGTGGCAGCAAAGGATTGATTTAAAAAGGGTCCAAAAATGGTTTCATCTGCTATTGTCTTGTGCTCTACCGCATTATTGACATGTATATTTTGCTATACTTAATCTGATAATAGCTCTTTTGTTCTGCGTTCAGATTTGTGTTGATATTGCTATGCTTATTTTCATTTTGTCTGACTTTCTTGTTGCTCAATCTGGTAATCTGTTCTTAGCGAGTTATTATTAATCTAGCTGTTGACGACTAATATTTAGTCTTGCCTTTTGCGAATAATTCGCGACTGATAATCAGTCGAGCTCAGTCTAACTCTTCGGGAATCATTCGCGACAAATAATTTGTCTAGCTGTTCGTCCCGACAAATTATTCTTCTGATGTTTTGTTAATGTTTGGCTACGTAATCAGAACGACCATGATTTCAATGTTCTGTTCATTTCTGATAGGCGTAGTCATGCTTAGGGAAAGAGTAATATAGCTCATTCCGCTGCGCACAAACACTCTCTGTTCGAGTTCTTTTCTTGTTTGAGTTTCGAGTTCATTTCTTGTTCGAGATTCGAGTTCTCTTCTTTTTCGTGTTCATTTTTTTTGAGCTATTTTCGTTTCTCACACATGACACACCCTCTTTCTCCAACATCCCATGTGTCTCACCATCCATTTCTGTTCAAATTTCATATTGGTCTACACGTTCTTGCGAGAATCGTGGACCTTGCGCCAGTCATGAAATATGTCCCAGGAAAAGTGTACATACATGAGCTCGTTATGCACACTATGACCAACTTACTGTTAGAGTTAATCTTCACTCCTACTCACCCAAACTCATTTCCAGAGCACTACGTTTTTCACTCTCTACACCGATAGCAGTCTTAATGGCATAATTCGAACAGTCTGTACATATAACTACTTGAAATAGAGTAGGATCGACCCGACTTCATCGACGTCAACTGTGATGCCACATATATGCTAAATAATGAATATCTATTCAAATATGGCAATTCATATTTGGAAATGAAGATATGTGCTGGACAAATATTAATTTTATGAAGAGGCCTATATCATTTTTTGAAATATAAATGTTAAGGACCTGTCTTCCACTAAAGGACAAGATTTCCAAAACTGAAATGACGTTTGGAATACAAATCGACTAGATTCGTATCGTCACTTTAAACTAGAGTAAATTAAACTCTTAGGGAAAGTTACTTTCAATGATGTAATTTATATGTATTTATAACTCATCTATTAACTAGAGTTTGGAATGGAGTGTCGCACTTGGAATCTCTAGAGGTGTGTTTGCTCGCTCTGTAGGAAATAAAAAGAAGACAAGCTTCATTCTCACACCAGAGAGAGAGAGAGAGAGAGAGAGAGAGAGAGAGAGAGAGAGAGAGAGAGAGAGAGAGAGAGAGAGAGAGAGAGAGAGAGAGAGAGAGAGAGAGAGAGAGAGAGAGAGAGAGAGAGAGAGAGAGAGAGAGAGAGAGAGAGAGAGAGAGAGAGAGAGAGAGAGAGAGAGAGAGTTCTTGTATTTGTGAGATTGAAGAAGTGAATAGACAGACAAAGGTTATCTTTTCTGATTTTTGTTCTCCACATTGCTGAGTGTGAGTGATTTTGAGTCTACTAGCAATTTCTTATGCATTACTTAAATCTCTCTTTGGTCAGATAGTTACAATAGTTCATTACAATCATTTGTTGTGTTTCTGTAAAGCTAAATTAAAGATCAGCTATCTTTAAACTAACTTACATGTCTGTGCAAATACTTTGTGTTCGGCACCCGAGTAACGTATCCCTTTGATACAATTTTTCCACGTCATTGATAGAGAAGTATATATACATGTGAAATGCTAGTTCCTACCTGAGCAATTGAGTTATTGATCTGTATTTGTGTTTGCGACGAAGACAAATGTTTCTAATATATTCACAAATTGCTTGAGTTCTTTATGTTGGATTTATCTTTTTTACTCTCCTAAACCCTAATTAATCTGCCTCCATTTATGCTGCTGTATTTTTACTCATGTTGTTGCATAGCCTGTGAAAATTTACTTGTATTTATGCAGACAGTCGCGCTTTATTCGTCTGTCTTATTTTACATGTAAATATGCAGACTGTGTGACAAGATGAGTAAAAATGTAGCAGCATGAATGGAGGCAGATTAACATAGGATTTAGGAGAGTAAAGGAGATAAATCCACCCCCCCCCCCCCCTTAATCTGGATCCGTGAATACCTTGATCTTTAGACTAAGCAATGCACAAAACTTGTTGTGTGGATTAACACTTGATGCCTTCGTAAATATATCTGCAACCATGTCCTGCATTCTGCAGTACGTTAAGCTCACCTCCTTGTTGAGAACCTTGCCCTTGATGTAGTGATATCTGATTTCAATGTGCTTACTCCTAGAGTGAAATCTATGGTTGGCCGATAAGGCAATAGCACTCTGATTATTACAGAATAAAATTGTGGGATTGTACAGATACAAATTAATGTCTAACAGTAAATTTCTCAACCAAAATGCTTCTTTAATAGATTGAGAGCATCGATGTATTCAGCTTCTGTAGTAGAAAGAGCGATAGAGGTTTGCTTACAACTGTTCCATGAGATGGGACCACCGTTGAAGAAGAATGTAAATCCAGATGTGGACTTACGATTGTCAAAATCTCCTCCCCATCTTGCATCAGAATATCCACTACTTGACAACGAATCAGATAAAGACGTTGTTGCTACCTAGCAACAAGTCCCAAGAGTGGTTATCATCACAGTCTTGTTCAATGTAGCTTGTCGAGGCTTCATCGAATATCGTGAAGGCCTCATCGCTTTTGTCTGCATCCCTTGACGACTCTGCAACATTCGCCTTGTCAGTTTTATTTTTTCTTTTCATGTGGAATCTGCAGTCGTATGCAGAATGTCCCTTCTTCTTGTAGTGCATGCAAGGTATTGTCGGGTTAAGCCAGCATTTGTTGGCTGTGTGTCCCAACTTGTGACAATGATCGTAGGAGGATGTTTGTTGGTTGTCATTGCCTCTGCTCAAAGACTTTGTGGTTGTCTTGTCGAATATGGGTCTGGGTTTGTTCTTCTTCTTCCCCTTCATAAGAAGGGCCTTCTCCTGGTCACTGCTTCTTTCTCCTTCGTCTCTCATCAGCGACAAGACTTTTCCAAGAACCTAAGCAAGTGACTACAGATCACAGATCATGATAGAATCAATCAAGAAGATGACACGACAAAGAAGAGGAGGATAAGAGAACAATTTGTATTTTGTGTTTTTCATTTTCGGGTGAGTCGTTCAGTGTCTCGCTCGTTGGCGGCTTGACGCTCACCTCAGTCGTTGTGTTCTGCTCGTTGGCAAACTTTCATGCACAACTCTACACTCTATCTTTCTCTCTCATCCTCTGATGTTTGTGTTATTCAAAAATACGTATTTATCTCCATTGTGTGGAGTTTACAAAATAGTTTATCAGAAAATTATAAGACAAATTAATGCTAATCAACTAGTTAGTTATTCTCTGTTATCGTTGCCTATTCTAGCTGAGCGTGAAGTACAATACACCACGCTCATTGAGCTGCCAGTTGGAAGTGCGAATTGTTTTTTTTTCGTTTTGTGTCTTTGTCGAGTGTGTTTGGTCACCTGGTCATTGAGCCGAATCTCGAATACTTTTCTTTCGATCTTTGGGGTATATTTGCCCTTCGATTCATTTTGCTTCGCGATAAAGCTGTAGGAGTTCACAATTTCTAACACCAATTATGTTCAAGGTACTTACTACAACACCATTTCAATAAGGCAAACCAAAGGTTGCACCAAAGAGACACGATCCTCCAGAATTTGTTGGTCCTACCAGTTCAAATAAACCTGTTTCGGAAAATTGTTATAACTGTAATGAACCAGAACATTTTTTGCCTGACTGTCCGCAACCACAAAAACCGATCAGATATATACCTTTATGCTCGAACTGCAAAGAACCTGGCCACAAGTATCCGGATAGTCCACAACCACATAAGCCATGACCAAAGTACCAGTATGTAGCTACACATGCTGCTATTGCGGATACGAAATTAAAATCTTCGGGGCTGATGTTGTTGTACAGAAGGTTGATGTCATCGAAGCCAAACAGTCAAAGATAGTTGACCAATCTTGGCCAAGTGATGTTGAGAAGCTATTCAAATTGACTACGAGAAGCAAAAGCTCCTCGAAATCTGAGATTAAAGTATCTTCAAAGAAGTAGAGGAATTTTTGTTGAAAAAAATCTTTGAATAAGTCAATAACGAAAGAAGAATTTTAAGTTGATCCTGATTATGATCGTGATGCGACCAAGTTATTTTCAAAGGATATTTCTACAAAAGCAAAAGAAATTGTTAATTCCAAAAGCTACAGACAACCTTTATAGAGAAGAAAGTTATCTTTGAGGAAGGGGACGTGGAATTCACGAAGACAAAACTTTCGGAAGCCACTATTGATAAGCCTATTTTGAAAGTGAAGATGAAAGACTATGACATTGTAACTAATATTGTTTCTTGGGGATTGTCCTCTTGGACGATTTCAGGCCTCTCAAGTTGACAAGTGTAATTGATATTGGTTCACTTCACCCAAATATAACTTTCGAGCAATTGTTGGCAGATAACAATTATTACCGTAAGCAGTTAAAAGGTCTCTCTGCTCCTAAGAAGAAGAAACAAATTTCTTTGCCAGATGGTGGCATATTATCTATTGATCTAGGAGATCTTGGCACACCAAAAATTGACGTCATAATTGCCGGATGTTTAATGATATTATTATTTATCTCAAAGATCAGATATATCTTGAAGGATATGACTTGGAGAAGAAGACAGTATTTCAATACAAAGTAGTTCCTTATACCATCATTCACAATGTTTTGTATAAGCTTGGTGCAGATCATTAGTTAAGAAGGTGTCTTGAAGTTGAAGATATTCCAAAGGTTATACAAGCTTTACATTTCAAAGATGCTGGTGGACATTTTGCTTTGAAGAATACTGTTGATAAGATTATGACCACTAAATATTGGTGGCCTACCATGTTCAAAGATGTTTCTGTTTATATTCGATCTTGTGATCCATGCCAAAGGTCTGGTAAACCAACCAAATCTATTTATTGGCCGTTGCGCCAATCATTTCACTTGCACCATTTGAATAGTGGGGGATTGACTTTGTCGGACCAATAAAGCCAGTGACTCGACACAATAAGTGTTGATATATTTTGGTTGCAATGGATTATGCAATGAATAATGTTGAAGTGGAAGCAACAAAACGAAACGATGTGAAAACTGTTGTTTCTTTTCACGTTATTGTTGTCCTCTTGAGTTAGTCAATGATCGTGGTACCCATTTTCTTAATGACATGATCCGACTACTGACAACATATTTTCTGATCAAGCACAAAAAGACAACCCCTTACAATTCGAAAGCAAATGGGTTGACTGAGAGAGCTAACGAAATACTATGCAAGATCCTGAATAAGATCATTGTTGCACATGCTACAGATTGGAATTGAAAGTTACCCTCAGTTCTCTGGGCATATAGAAACATAGAGAAGATTACAATGAAATAGACTCCTTATTTTCTTACATATGGTATGCATCCAATTTTGCTGATTGAATTTGAGGTGCCTACTTTTTGTATATAAGCACAACGAGCAAAAGTAGGTTGTATGAATGAAAGGTTGTTGACTATTGAAGAACTATCTGAATCTCAAAACAATTTGAAGGATGCTACAGAGAAAATCCAACAACGAAAGAAAAAATATGATACTCATATCAAGACTGTTGATCTTAAGGCAAATGATTATGCTTTGATCTACCACAGTCGTCTTCAAAACTTTCTTGGAAAGCTTAATATGAGGTGGATGGGACCGTACAAGGTCATTGAAGTATTTGAAAATGGTTCTATCCATCTTCAGTCATTGGACGGTGAATTATTGCCAACGTGTATTATTAGTTCTAGACTGAACAAATATTATCTCTAATGAAGGATTTTGAAGAGAGAATCTTTCGAGTATCACTTAAAAATTCTACTCCAATTTTTTTTTTCTTCTTCTCAAATTTTTCTTTTTCTTTGATTTTTATGTTTATTACATAATTGTTATTCATTATTTATTTCTGTTGGATTTGTTAAATCCGTAGTGGGTTTCTTTCCTTGCCTAACCTGAATCCAAAATCAAATATACTCAAACGTTAAATCCTAAAACAAATTAGATTCATTATATAGATACCTGAACATTCGCTTAAACCGGGGTAGTCAATATGCATCGTCCACATTAGAATTCCACGAACAACGAAGTTCCGTTGTTGTAAAGGTCGATGTCGTAAGCGTGAATACCATTCCAAAGAATGCACAATTCATCGACCAAAGATGCAAGATACACATCCATGTTCTTGGCCTTGTACTTTCTTGGAATCAATAAAGCCAATAACAAGTGTCCCATTTTAATACTCAACCATGGAGGTATGTTATAATTGATGAGCACAATTGGCCATGTGGACCAAGTTGACGCTTGAATGCTAAAAGGATTTACGCCATCCATACCAAGGCCAAATCTCAAATTACGACGTTCGTTTTTAAACTCAGGCCATTGGTCTTCAATATGTTTTCATGCAAGTGAATCACTTGGTACTCACATCACATCATCCGTAGATCAATTTTTGACATGCCAATCCATTAGTTGTGCCAAAGATTTACATCGAAATAAACGTTGCAATCATGGGATAATTGAAAAATGTCATAACACTTTTTGTGGCACTTTATCCCCTTGTACGTCATCTCGAAAACGTGAAGCGTTACACATTGGACATTGAAGCTTTTCTGAATGCTCACCTCTATATAGAACATGGTCTTCTGGACATGCATGTATTGTGTCGTAATCCATTCCAAGCACAGTCATCATCTTTTGTGCTTCTTTTCGTGTTTTAGGTATCACATTTTCTTTCAAAAGTATTCAATGCAACAACCCAAAAAAAGAGCAATGTGAGTTGTTAGAAAAGATAAGAAATTAACTCAATGCAAATACATTATAAAGTATAATAGTTGTGTTATGCGCTAAGTACCCGAATAAAGATGTCATGCTACGATCACTCCCTTTGTATGTTGCTTGAAGGTTTAGAATAAGAATTGACGTAGCTAGTCTCGAAATGGATGCTCCAAGATATAGAGGAGTGTCTGTCTCCTTGCGCGATAGAATCTCGTCTTCATCCATCTCAAATTGTTCGTGATCTTCGTTTTCATTAGAAGATGCATGCACATCATCATTCTCATTTGTTTCAAAGTAAGATTCAAACATGTTGTGCATTGCTTCATCGTGTTGCACCTCATCATCATAATCATTAGAATCAAGTTGATTACTCTTTTTTCCAATTGTGTTTGCCTCTTCAATTTTCTCATGTCTATCAAAACTTGACGTTGATTGTAACTAAACACGGATGGATCAACTCCGTGGAATGGCATTCGATGTATTGGCTACACACATGAAGTGACATATATAGATTGACGAAGTTTATAATAAAAAACAATCATATAAAGCTAACAAACCTCAACGTCTTCCAAATTCGATGGTTGACCTTCTTCTTTTCGTCCAAATGTTAACTTGAGTAGTGTGTTCATCGCCAGACTAATCTGAATGTAATTCATCTCGTTATGATAAGCTACATATATGCACAAGTACAAAACACAAATAACATAAAATTATTTTATGATTCTAATGTTTTAATTTTTAGATATTACTATTTATTCTTATTTTTCAGATCAAGTCTTTGTCAAATTTTTGGTCAAATCTAGTTCAATTTCATTTTGATTCTGAGAATTTATCATTCTTAGAAGTGTCGATTGCTTGATCATAGATCTTTTTCCAAAAATCAAAAATCTGATTATTATCAAGTGAAAGGAATTTTGCATATCTAAACTGAGATAGTTCTTGATTGAAAATCTACATCCAGTCTCATTGTCTGATTGATTTGATTTGAAAAAATGGTTGCCCTTGGAGGTGCTCCTTGGGAAGTCAATTCAATCATTGTTAGGAGATCACCCCAGTTGGATCTACCCAAATACAATGGATTAACGAATCCAGTTAGATTTCTCCAAATCTATGCTGAATCTTGTGAAGTCTATGGCAAAGTTTTTTCTCAAGATAAACTTAAGCTATTTCCAATGGCCTGAATGGATGCAGCACAAGATTGGTACTACAATCAAGATGAGATTGAGTGTACACATTGGAAAACTGTTAAATGAGCCCTTATCACACGGTTCAAACCTCGGAAGTTTATGGAAGACCCTTTTCTACTTCTAAGTAAAATTAAAATGGGAAAGCGAGAAATGGTTCGAGATTACATTGAACATGTAAAATGTGATGGACTTACCGAAAGCACCGAATGTCTACCGAGTCCTATTGGGATGCCCATGGTTACGAGTTGCGCAAGTAATTCATAATTGGGGTACAAGAAAAATCACTTTTGAAAATCGTAAACGAGCAGTCAAAGTTGATCCTATAACTTGGACTATCAAACCAGTGGCTCAAAAAGAGAATGATAATTCATCAACAACGGATCATACTTGTGACGACCGGTAAAAAATTGGGGAGCTCATTACGACTCTCAAACTGATATTGTCAACTGAAATCAAGCTCTTGCAACGATTGATTGTACAATAGGCTATATGTGTCAACAAGATAATCAATCCGATCTGAGCAAGATTTCATTATTGGATCGAATTTGGATACACCGATCACTTTTTCACTTAATGTGTTGAATGTGGCTTGGATATTAACGGAGCCCATACCAGACTCGATTGAAGATGAACTCATTCTTGTAAGTCATGCCTTGACTTATGATGACAATGCAGAACTTACTGATGAGCAAATTCTAAATCATATGGATCTGACTAGATTTGGAGTACGTAATATTCCTAATGAACCAACAATAAAATCGCCAAAAGTAGTTATATTGAAGGAAGACAGGATCACAGGATCAATGACAAAAAAACAAGCTAAACAACATTATAATACAGTCCTGAAATGGGAAACTCCACCTCAAAAGATTGATTTAAAGAACGTGCCACCCCTACTGGATAAAGGCAAGGGAAAAGTTGGCGAAGATTCTTCAAGTCAGAGTTCTAGCAAGACATTGCCATCCAGGAAGTCTTCACCTACGAAGAACAATCTATCTTCTCGGAAATCATCACCTCCACGATCAATTCCTGCTAAGAAGGCTAAGCGAAGATCCAAGTCTAAACTTTTTTATTAGGAGGTCCAACATGATATGCTAGAACATTTCAAACACTATACATTGGATGATGTGGTTAACATGTTACCAAAAGCACATCATGAACCGAAAGAACAAATGTCAGAATCGAAAGTTGTTTATGATGGCTCAGCTAGGACACAACCTATGAATCTTGATGAGCCAGGAAAATCAGAAAAGATTGTACAAGTTGGATCACAACTTAATCCTGAACAATTTCAAGCACTATGAAAATTAATTATTAAGTATCAAGATTGTTTTGCATGGACTTATAAAGACCTCAAGGGTATTCCGACGTCAGTTATCAAACACATTATACCTTTAATACCTGATGCAGTTCCAAAGGTTACAAAGTTCTATTGCTGTAATCCTAATGTTGCGGATCTGATAAAGAAAGAGCTTTAGAGATTGCTTGACACCAATTTCATTTATGAGATCGAGCATATTGAATGGGTTTCACCAATTGTCATTGTCCTTAAGAAGAATGAAAAATTGAGAATTTGTGTGAATCTCAAGACCTTGAACAAAGTAACAAAAAAAGATCACTTTTTGTTACCTTTTACTGAAAGCATTTTGGACCGCCTTGCTGGAGCAAAAGCTTATAGTTTTCTGGATGGATTTAGTGGTTACAACCAGGTCAAGATTGCACCTACAGATCACTACAAAACAGCCTTTGCAATAGAATGGGAGACCTATGCTTACAAAGTAATGTCGTTTGGACTCTGTAATGCACCAAGTTTGTTTCAAAGAGTAATGCAATTTGCTTTTAAAGATTATCTACAAAAATTCCTTGTAATTTACTTGGATGACCTTGGAGTCCATAGCACAGACTTAGATCACCTAGATCAATTGGAGAAAGTATTTGAACGTTGTCGCAAATATCAAATTTTCTTGAATCCAGAAAAGTGCCAGATATGGGTTTCCCACGGGGTTGTTCTTGGACATGTAATATCAAGACAATGGATTGCCACAGATTATTCCAAAATCAGGGCTATTGTGGAATTGTCACCGCCAACAACAATTTGTGAGGTTTATGTGTTTATGGGTCATGCGAACTATTATCAGATTTTTTTTATCTTCTTTGCTGATCTTGCAAGACCTATATACAAACTGACCATTGTTCCTATTTGGATAGTTGAAGCATTAGAAGCCTTTGAAAAATTAAAAAAAATATTAGTTTCAGCACCAATACTACGTTCTCCAGATTGGACGATTGAATTTCATGTTTACACTGATGTCTCAAAATATGCAATTGGATCAGTTTTGATGTAGCCAGGTGAATATAAGAAGGACTATCCGATACGATTTGCAAGCAGGCAGCTTACAAATCTAGAGAAGGACTATTCAACAACAAAACATGAAGCGTTAGCCATGATTTTTTTTGTACGAAAATTTCGACATTATCTCATGAAAACGCACTTTGCATTTTATACGGATCACCAGCCATTACTTTACTTGGTAAACAAGACACGCAATACAGGGCGTATTGCGAGATGGGTATTGTTATTGACTGAATTTGACTTTTGAATTGTGGTTCATAAAGGTAAGCAACATTATCTTGTTGACCATGTTTCACAAATTGAATCCGCACCAGTTAATACTGAAGTGGATGATGAATTACCAGATGCTGCATTATTCTACGTAGAAGCAGTACTTGAGTGGGCAGCAAATATTATTGAGTACCTGATGCTAGGACAACCTAATGACTCTTTGACAGAAGTACAAAAGAAGCAATTGATTCATAAGACTCAACCTTATTAATTGATTGCAGGACAATTGTATCGTCATGGATCGGACAATATTCTACGTAGATGCGTTTTACCGCATGAGATACCTGAATTAATCATGTTTTCACATGATGGCATGGGCGGAGGACACTTCTCTACAAATATTATTGTTCGCAAACATTTGCAATCAGGTTGTTGGTGGCCTACGCTTCATAAGGACATAGAAATTATATTCAGACATGTGATGTTTGCCAACGAGCACGACGGCCTACAAGACAGAACTATGGACCCTTACATCCAGTTTTATCGCAAACACCATTTGAGAAATGGGGACTGGATTATGTCAGACCTATTTATCTTGTGACACGAGGATCTCAAGTGTGAAAAATTGCCTACATTGGCAAATCTAGCCATGTAGAATATTGTACATTTTGTCAATATTGTTTGTTGGTTACTTCAATGGCCAAAGTGCCACTTGTACATACACACCTAAAGTAGGTTACCACGAGTCAAGAGGAGTGGTTGTGTCTATTTGGTAGTGATTCCTACTTTGTAGGATCTAGACCATGATTTATGATGAGATTTGTACCTACCATGCACCTACCAAACATGACTCTTGGATCTAGGCTAGGGTTTTCACAGTAGGGCAAGAAAGTGGAGTCTACTTCCTTATTACATGCTGGATTTTCACCTAAATTTGCAAAGGAAGTGTGTTTTACTATGTATTCCCATTCTCCATAGTGAGAAGATAGAAACTTTTTGGAGCCTCAAGGAGAAACTCAAGTTTCCTCTCATTGTATGGTGATTACTCTATTTTTCCAATGAAACCCAGCTTTGTCACTTTGTAAACACTGTCTACAGGCCGTACTACAGCCTTATTTCCACACGTGTGGAGTTGGATTATACTAATTGATCAATGCTTTGATTGTCTCTACTTGTTTCCTATCAAGCTGCTAAACTAGATCTTGTTTTCTGATGACTAGTTTCTGATAGATTGTTTAACAAGCATACAATCACCTTGTGGATCATTCAAAGATCCATTTATGGTCCTTAGTACTGTACTTTTCACATGGTATCAGAGCCAAGTACAAGGCCATTGATCTGTGTTTGAATCTAATCCAGTTTTAGCAGGTTTTGGTGCAAAAAGCTAGTATTGGAAGGGCGAGCTGGTATCCAGGTTTTGGTGAGGGGATTTGATCCCAAACTTTTTCAGGATCAAAATCCGTACTGTTCACACGTATGGCATCTCTGAACCAGCATTTAATAACCCATATTCATTGGATCATAGAAAATTCATCTGGTGTCAGTTTGATGTAATTTTTGGTGCAAATCCTAGGATAAGCTACCAAGATTACTTGCCATTGATTAGTTTTGAATTTGTTTCATGAAAACTAATTAATCTAGGTTGATTTTAGACCTTCTTAAAGTGGAAACCAGGTCTTGAAAGTACATCAAAGTGAATGAGAGAGAGAGAGAGAGAGAGAGAGAGAGAGAGAGAGAGAGAGAGAGAGAGAGAGAGAGAGAGAGAGAGAGAGAGAGAGAGAGAGAGAGAGAGAGAGAGAGAGAGAGAGAGAGAGAGAGAGAGAGAGAGAGAGAGAGAGAGAGAGAGAGAGAGAGAGAGAGAGAGAGAGTCAGTTTTTGTCCAAGAATAGCCAAGATTGGCAAGATTTGCTTGAGTGTAGTTTTCATCTCATCTTATCTTCATTCCAGCTTGTGAGGGAGTGATAGAACCTGTGATTACAAATCCATTTGTTGGATTAGAAGTCAACATTTGAGTGAAACACTGCAAGTTAGAAACCTTTGTGAGTTTCAGGTACAAACAAATCTATATCTTGTGTGTAGAATCTTGCTAGTAAGATGGGATCAATGGGAGCCTACCTTCTAGAAGCTAGTGAGAGGTTAAATTCTACCAATTATGCTATTTGGAAAGTGAGGATGGAGTCACTAATGGTGCTCCAGGATCTTTATGAGTTTCTAATAGATGATGAAGATGAACCTCTAGGTGCACAGGAATTAGTGAGATACAAGAAGAGGTATAGGCTTGCACTTCACTGTATTAAGGTGAATGTAAGCAATGATCTTTTAAGGGAAGTATCATCATGTAAGAGTGCTAAAGAGACTTGGGAATCTTTAAAATCTATCTATGAGTCTAGTAACACTTCGAGGGTTCTCATGCTTAGGAATCAGATTCTACAAAGCATGAAGAGGAGTGATGAGAGTGCACAAGATTATGTGCTAAGAATCAAGTCTCTTAATAGGGAGTTAGCTTCCATTGTAGAGAAGATTCAAGATAGTGAGCTTGTTCAGATTGTCCTAAATGGACTAGGGAGTGGCTTTACAAATTTGGTCCAAAGCTTTGCAATCCAAGACACTTTGCCTACTATAGAAAAGCTACACAGTGTATTAGTAGCTGAAGAGTGTAGGATGTTGCATACCAATGCAAGAATAAATGCTATTTCCTCTAGTTTCACATTGGAAGATGGCCAAAAGAGTTCTTAGATACATTTCATTCACTAAGAATTTTGGTATTTTGTATAGAGGAACTAATCTTGGCTTAAGAGCCTATAGTGACTCGGATTTTGCAGGTGACAAAGTGGATAGAAGATCAACAAGTGCCTTTGCCAGCTTTCTATGTGATGGAGTAGTAGTATCATAGCTTTCCAAAAATCAAGATACCATCTCCCTATCTTCCACAGAATTCGAATACAAGGCCTTGACATCAACATGCAAGGAGGTCTTGTGGCTCAAAAGGCTATTGGTGGAGCTTCATGTCATGGAGGAGGAGATCCCTATCATCTATTGTGACAACCAATCAGCCCAATCACTTGCAACTAATCCTACATTCCATGCAAGGAGCAAACACATCGAAATTGCTCATCATTTCGTGAGGAAAAAAGTGCAAGCTAAAGAGATCAAGCTCCAACACGTGCCATCATCAAGTTGCTTGGCTGATTTGTTTACTAAACCTTTACTTAAAGATTCATTTGTCAATCTTAGATCTTCAATTGGAGTTATTGATAAAAGCATTGTGATCTCCAAGGCTAGATTTGAGGAGGAGTGTGAAAAATTGCCTACATTGGCAAATCTAGCCATGTAGAATATTGTACATTTTGTCAATATTGTTTGTTGGTTACTTCAATGGCCAAAGTGCCACTTGTACATACACACCTAAAGTAGGTTACCACGAGTCAAGAGGAGTGGTTGTGTCTATTTGGTAGTGATTCCTACTTTGTAGGATCTAGACCATGATTTATGATGAGATTTGTACCTACCATGCACCTACCAAGCATGACTCTTGTATCTAGGCTAGGGTTTTCACATTAGGGCAAGAAAGTGGAGTCTACTTCCTTATCACATGCTGAATTTTCACCTAAATTTGCAAAGGAAGTGTGTTTTACTATGTATTCCCATTCTCCATAGTGAGAAGATAGAAACTTTTTGGAGCCTCAAGGAGAAACTCAAGTTTCCTCTCATTGTATGGTGATTACTCTATTTTTCCAATGAAACCCAGCTTTGTCACTTTGTAAACACTGTCTACAGGCCGTACTACAGCCTTATTTCCACACGTGTGGAGTTGGATTATACTAATTGATCAATGCTTTGATTGTCTCTACTTGTTTCCTATCAAGCTGCTAAACTAGATCTTGTTTTCTGATGACTAGTTTCTGATAGATTGTTTAACAAGCATACAATCACCTTGTGGATCATTCAAAGATCCATTTATGTTCCTTAGTACTGTACTTTTCACATCAAGCCAGATACATTATCGTAGCAACTAGCTATATGACCAAAGGGGTTGAAGCCAAAGCTGTCAAAGTTGCTTATGCGAAAACTATGGCCAAGTTTCTCTATGAAAATATAGATTTGGATGTCCGATCGAAATTGTTAGTGACCGGGGTACGCACTTTGTTAATCAAACGATAAAGTGTTTGTTGGAAATTTTTTTTGTTATACACCGCTTTAGTACTCTATATTATCCTAGAGGAATGGCCAAGCTGAATCTTCCAATAAGATTCTCTGTACTATCATGACAAAAACAGGTGAAGCAAGTCGGTCTGATTGGGAACATAAACTGCATGCAACATTATGGGCATTCAGAACTGCTTACAAGAGTAGTACAAATCACACAGCCTTTCAACTAGTTTATGGTCAAGATGTTGTCATGCCAATTGAATTTTTAATACCATCCTTATGCATAGCAGCATCAGAGCGATTAAATGATGACAAGTCTTTACAACTACGTCATGAAGCTTTGCACAAATTGTGTGAAACAAGATTGATAGCAGTTCTTGACCATAAACCAGTTGAAACGGCGTGTGGTCAATGCTTCCCTTGTAAGTTGTTCTGAATACCCATAGAGCAGCATGTAGCTTGTGCTCCCAATCAGATATGCTAGCTTCAACTGTTTTTGTGATTACGCTATGTTGGACCCTTTCTGTACCCCCTTTTCGTAATGAATAGGAGAGCATGGCCAACCAGGTGAGTTATCGTGTAGTAAGGGCTTTGATCCAATGGGAAGGGGGCTAAATTACGGATCTAGATGGGGACTAAGCCTACCAAGGGTGTCAATCTTGGCATATGATCTGAGGGTGGAATGGCTTAGTGTGGAAGTAAGACGCTCAATACTTTCTTGGTTTTTCTTAAGCTTTAGATATGTGAAGATCCTCTTTTTGGATCTTGGCTTCTCTTGAAATGTTTAGGCTCCTTGAGCTCTAAACCTTCTTCTCTTGAGGCTCAACTTCTCAAGGAAGGAGAACAATGGAAATGAGACCTACCTATGGATCTTATTGATCACTTCAAATGTGGTTCTATCACCTATTTTACTATTGTGTGGCTGTCAGAAGGGTTTCCACATTGTAGTAGGCCTCTCTAACTATTGGGTCTTGTGAATTGGCCGCTTTAGTGAGGAATCAGTTGAGGGCTTGTTGGAAGTCAACCGACGTGCTCCAATTTTTTGCAGACTTAATGATTGGCCAATTATAAGCCCCTACACTTGGAGTTTTAAGTGTGGTCCATGACCTTTTTTGGGGCAGTGGATGGTATGCGGGATCAGTACATAGATTCACCGGAGTTGTAACATATTCTTTGATCAGCTCGGGGTTGCATAAAAGTGTCGCCTTCCTCCACTCTGGTTGAGAATGTAGGAGCAAAAGAGCATCGACTGGCTTCATTTTGAGTAGCTCTTCTAGCTTTTCTGGTAGTGTATAGCCACCTCGGGTGGTGACATTTGGATATTTCTTCTCAAAGAGGGTCAATTGTTCAAAATCAGGTGCCGTAAAGACTTTTTTGTACCAGTGTTTATGTACCATCACATGATCAGGGAGGTTCTCCACGGGGTTAGGAGGAACTATGGAAGTGGAGGGAAGATTAGATTTGGGTGGAAAAGAGGAGGTGGAAGGTGGTGAAGAGGCCGCTAGGTGGAGATGCAATCTCGAGTTCGGGCATAGGTTTTGGTAGCTTATGCTTGAGTGTCATACAAAAGGTCATGGTCGAAGGTGCGATCTCTGCCAGTTTGAAGGTCAAAGTGAGGGAAGGCTAGTTGAAGTTGGTGGTAGTCGAAGGTGGAGGCAAATTCAATGAATGGAAACTCAGAAGTCTGGCAGAGATGCCTAATGGATGGATCTTGGATGGCATGGATGGATGGCATTATAATGAGAGTGATGGGATGATACTGTTGGCAATTATAATAAAAAGCTTTGAGCTTGTTATAAGCAAAAGGGCGTCAAAAAGTGCTGTGACGGTGGTTTGGCAGTGCTTGATGTGCTCGGTGAGGGCGTTGGAAGGTTTCTCTGATCCTGTTGGTTGGTACTCTGACATGTACCGTACCTGCTGATGTTGTGAAGATGAAGGGATGAACGGGGGTGGAACGAAGAGGAGGGGTTGATGCATCTGATCTAGCTCCAATTGGAAGCGTCAATCTTCTGAATAATTAATGATGGCACAAAGGCCGGCTACAAAATGGAACCGAGAACTCCCAAAAACATCGCAAAAATAGCCAAAGTCCTTAACTTGGATGAAACCAGTAAGGACGACAACAACAAAAATATTTTTATTGGCCTCCGATGCAATCTGACATATATGAATGACATCTAAATTAGAGAGGGGAGAAGTTGGGAATGGCAAAAAAAAATAATAAAAAACAAGTCTAATCAAGTAATAAAAAAAATTATGGTTTAGAGAGGTGGAAAACTCTAGAACCGCCTTGAACTGCTTCTTGTTGGGGGGCCTCTACTGCCTACATGCTCATCTTCTTGGAGCATGGCATGTAGGGTTGCCAGTTCGGTATCCTTGGCGTGGAGCTCCACATCATGAAGCTTTTGCTAATCCTAGTATGTCTGTAGCACCCGACCAGAATGGTTCTTGTAATACTCGACATGCTTCCTTTTCAATTTCTGAACGACTGGTGATTCATCTTCTGCTATTGTGACCATCTGATGTAGGGTAGCTTAGATGGTCTGCACCTGCTGGTCTGTCTTTTGGACCTTCAGTTCCAAGGCTGAGTCTTGAAATTGTTCTAGGCCCGATGATTCTCCGTCTGCTCCTTTGAGACATTGCGCTTCAGTTAGCAGACATAGTCTTTGAGCGATCTCTCAGAAGCTTGGAGAGATTCACGTTCTTGTTCCAGCATTGTCTATTTCAAGACTAGGTGTTGGCGGTCAAATTGATACGTTTGTCGCATTGTCTTTTTTGGGAGAACTTGGGCCTGCAGGGTGGTCACCAGCTGCTGCTATTGTTGGGATACTTGTTCGGCCTTTCTGAGTTGCTTAGTCAGTTGATGGACCAGTTACTAGTTCTCTTTCCTCTCTTTTTCTCTCTCTTTGTTCAACTGCATGACCTGATCAATCAAGGTCTACAACGTTTGCCCTACCACCAATTGGCTGCGAGATTGCTCAGCGGCTCTCTCAAAGAGCATCTGGTGAAGTTGATGTTGGAGGCCTATTAGGACAGTCCAACATCCCAGTGCCTAAGAATCCCACCCGACCGCTGGTGGCAGAGTTGCAAAGGGTGGTGGAAGAGGTGTGGTGACAGAGATGGTGGTGATTGGAGAAGAAAAAATGGAGGTGGAGACATGTGTAACGATGGGGGTGACCCTGGTAGGTGATGGTAAAGGTGTCTTTGTCAAATGTAAAGAACACCTGCCGCGGACTAGGACAAGGTCCTGAATAAGGGGTACCTGCATATTATGGAAGCCAGAACCGTCAGGCAGCCATCGGTCTTGAAGAAGGTTTTCTAGTCTCCTCTTGGTAGATTCCTCTGTACTAAGTCGTTCGGTGATGGCGACCCTCAGACTTGGAACAACAAACTCAGCAGGCATTATAGCTTCCTGTCCATACACCATCTGAAATGGGGTTTGTCCAATACTCACTTTGAATGTGGTCCTGAAAGCCCATAAAGTTGCATGAAGCTTGTGTTACCATGATCTAATCATGAGGCTTCAACCATCTTCGTGACAATTTCGCAGAGGATCTTGTTTGATGATTCAGCTTGTCCGTTACAATGTGGGTAATAAGGGGTACTCTTCATATGGACAACCAGATAAGAGGATAACAGGTGAGTGATAGTCTTGTTTAAAAAATGCGTTCCACGATCACTCATGAATTCTAGTGGGCACCCAAAATGGACTAAGACGTTTTCATACAGGAATCTGGCGGTGGAGTTGGCGTCGGCCTTCCTCACTGCCTTGGCTTCCACCCATTTGGTCAAGTAGTCAGTTTCCACAATTATGTATCGAGCTTGTGAGCCACGAGCAGCTGGATGGATAGGGCCGACACAGTCTATGCCCCATTTTTCAAATGGCATTTCAGCCAAAACAGGTCGTAACGGCATCCTATTCTTTCCCTAAGTTTGGTTGAATCATTGACACACGTCACACCTTTTGATTTGATAGTGAATATCTCTGAACATCGTGGGCCACCACAAGCCATGTTGAAGCATTTTTCTACTGGTAGCTTTGGCAGCAAAATGCCCTCCTCCCATTCCTTCATGGGCGATGCTTACTACCTGGAGCACTTCGTGTGGTAGGACACAATGACATATAATTCCATCATTACAAATGCGATATAGTTGTCCTGCTATCAATGTGAAAGGAGCAAATTTAATGATTAACCTATGTCGTTATACTTTGCTCATCTCAGGGGGAGGACGTCCCGACACAAGATATCCTACTATGTCAGCAGCCCACTCGGGAACGGCGTCAACATGGAATAGTATGGCATCAGGGAATGCATCATCGGCCCCTCTACTCTCGGGAACATTTTGGATCCTTGAGAGGTGATTGGCCAGATAGTGTTGTTTTCCCTTGTGGACGACAATTTTAAAGTTGAACTCTTAAAGAAGCAGCAGCCACCGGGTGATGCATCACGGTTGTGCAAGTTCTATTTACCAAATATAGTAGGGCTTGGTGAGTAGGTAATGGCGGAATTTCTTCACACTGTATACCATGGCTAGCACTTCATGCTCAGTAGTGGTATAGTTCATCTCTGCAGAAATCAACTGCCTACTGGCGAAGTAAATCAGGCAATCCTTCTTGTACTCTCCTGGTTGTGTCAGAACACTCCCTAGTGCATAATTAGAAGCATATGTGTGACGTGAAATTCTATGGTCCAGCTAGGAAGTCGAAGGATTGGTGTTCCCATGATAATGATATGATCAACATAAAGTACAATCAAGGCAATGCTATATTCGTTTATAAGAACATAAAGATTTAGATCTGAATTTGTTCTTACAAACCCATGAGAAAGAAAGTAATTGTCAATGCGTCCATACCATGTGCGTGGCACTTGCTTAAGGCCATAAAGTGCTTTGCGTAGCTTACATACCTTCTATTCTTGTCATTTTGCCATAGAGCCCTACGGTTGGACCATGTAAACTTCTTCCTCTAAGTCACCATTCAAAAATGCGGACTTCACATCCATTTGATGGATCTTCCACCCAAAATGAGATGCTAGGGCAATGATAAGGCATAGCGTAGTCCACTTAGCCACTGGAGCAAATATCTCAATTCCTTTATTCTGCTCATAGCCCTTCACTACTAGGCGTGCCTCAACCAACTCCCATGTATCATGCCTGTGGATGGATTCCATCTCCTCTTCCATTGCCCTTTGCCAGTCTTTGTGATCTTTTGCTTCATCAAAGGTTGATGGCTCTCGACACTTCAAAATGTCACTCATTAGGGCATAGTTTACATGATAACGATCGGGAGACTTCATTTCCCGCATTGATCTTCTCACTTCTCCTTGTGTGCTAGATCCTGGTTGATTTAGCTTTGCGTCCTTCATGATCTTTTCATACCATTTTGGTATCCTAGATTCAGGTGATACACTACGTGGAGTGTATGTATCCCAAGGAGTGTCCAAGTAATGTCTCTTACTTCCATCCGGTTTCTCCTTTATTGCTCCTATTGGCAAGTACCTTCCCCTAGGCTCTTGAATAGGTGGTGTCCACTCATACTCACCCTCTCAACTCTCATCTTCATGTGCATCATCTTGTGGAGCATCTTCTTTTTCCAAAATTTTGGGAAGTCTTCTGATGCTTTCACCACTTGCATGGTCTTCATCTTCATACCTATGCATCTCATCAAAGATCACATCTTTGATTATGTGAATCTTGTTCATTACAGGATCAAAACACCTATACGCCTTCATCCTGTCATCATAACCGACGAAGATACACTTGATTGCTTTGGCATCAAGTTTCTTTTGCACTTCCTTTGGCACATGTACATAGGCCCTACATCCAATGACATGAAACTTGTCGATTTTTGGCTTTATTCCTGTAAATGCTTCTTCGGGAGTCACATTTGGAACCGCAACTGTAGGGCTCCTATTTTGCAAGAACATTGCCGCACTGCACGCTTCTGACCAAAGTGAATCGGTCAAGCCCATTTGCTTCATCATGGAACGTGCACTCTCCATAATAGTCCTATTTTTTCTTTCAGCTACACCATTACTATGCGGCATGTGTGATTGTGTGAATTGTCTTTTGATGTCGTGTTCCTTGCAAAAGTCCTCAAAATCATCAAATTTGTATTCGCCCCCTCTATCAGATCTTAGCACTTTGATGCGTGCATCCAGTTGGTTCTCTACTAAAGTCTTGAACTCGAAACGAGCAAAAGCGTCAGATTTCTTCTTCAAAAAATAAATCCATGTCCTCCTAGAGTAATCATCTATGAAAGTCATAAAATAATATGCTTTCCCCAATGACATGGTCTTCATTGGGCCGCATAGGTCGCTGTGAATAAGTTCCAACAGTTTCTTAGCTCTTGCAGTTCCACCTTTCTTGAATGTCTCCCTGTGATGCTTTCCCATGATGCATCCTTCACATATTGCGTGATGATCATCCTGCAATGCTGGTAATCCTGTTACCAAGTCTTATGTGCCACAATTTAGATTGAGATGCTGTTGAGATAGCCAAACCATATTCTCTTGGTTTTGCAGCATCCAATCTATAAAGGCCACAGTTACTATCTCTATAACCTTTTGTCACCACTTTATGGTTGTGGTTCATATCCCTCATAAGGCATCCATCCTTGACAAATTCAACCTTAAGATGTTGATTTGCCATTACTCCAACAGAAAGCAAACTCTTTTTGAGTCCAGGAACATAAAGCACATTAGAGATATTCTTGATTTTACCATCAAAAAATTGCACAGGTACATTGCCAACACCCTATACTTGGCATTCCTCCCCATTGGCTTGAGTGACCTTATCCCCATCATGGATTGGTGAGAATTTCTCAAACCAATCGCGTTTCCTGGTCATATGCCTTGTGGCGCCTGAATCTATGAACCATCTGGCACCATCATCAACTTGGGATGCCAATGCCGATGAGAAGACACTTGTTTCGTCATCTTCCCCATCATCTTCGGCAATGTTGCCTTGTTGTTTCACTTTTTGTGCCTTTATGTCCGCTTTCTTCTTCTAACACTCGCGTGCCCAATGACTCGGTTTGTGGCAATAGTAATATTTGTCTTTCTTCTTTTTCGCCTTCGATGACGACTCTCCCTCGTCATCATCATCCTTGGATTTTTTGGGAATCCTTTTCCATCCTTTCTGCTTGCCTTTAGCAAGCAAGGCTTGATCCTCCTGTGGGGTTTTTCTTGACTTCACCACTTCGCAACACTGCTCTTCCTGCAACATGATTCCGTGGAAGTCTTCAAAAGTAGGCAATCCTCCCTCAAAGCAATGCCACTCACAGACATCTGTAGCCCTTCTGAGACACCACTCATTGTAGTATGTACCAATTCAACGTCCCTAATTGGTTCTCCAATTGCCACAAGTTGATATCTCAACTCCTTTATCCTGGTGAAGAAAGATCCCATCGATTCGCTTTCTTCCATCCTGACTGCGTTCAATCTCGACTTCGAGAACATGGCTCAAGCTGGATTGCAAGCTTGAAATTTCATTCTAAGAGCTTCCCAAGCTCCCCTAGCTGTCGTGGCATCACTTATACGAGTGATCACACGGTCTTTCACTGAAAGATTAATCAAGGACAATGCTCTCTGTGCCTTTTTATCAAAGGCCCTCATGTCACTTGGAGTGGTATTTGGCCGGACTTCAATACCTGCTACGATCTCCCATAACTCTTTCTCCATCAAAATGCTCTTCATTTTGAATTTCTAGATGTTATAGTTAGAAGCCCCATCAAGTTTGCTTGCATCGCCCAAAATTGCCTCATTGATGTTTGCCATTTCCAAACTGCTTGAAACTTCACCTGTAGGCTAAAAAGTGTACGTCGAAGCCAACCGTGATGTCAGAAATAAAAAATAATGATCTGCAATTTTTGGCTTACCAGGCCACCCGCCGCTCTTTCGCCAAGTTGAAAGCCAAACTGGCGTTGCTTTCCGAAATGCTTCTCGTCACCAACTCGCAACTACGTGCCCAGTAGAATGGTGAAATCACTTATGGTGTGCTCCGAACACTTTCTCCACAACAATCACTCTATTTTGGCATACCGTACTTGTAGGTACAGTCAGGGTGCCCTTTGTTTGGAGGCTATACCTTTCGTCTGGCCAACATAGGCTAAAGGAGGTGAAAATAAAGGCACTTTAAGTTTTTGAACTATTTCTTCAGTGTGAAAAAACTTCACCCTTCCAAAACGGACCCAAAAAAAATTTCAGTTTAAAAATTTTTAATGAAAAGAAGGCCTATTTTGCCTTTCAATTCTTCATGACCCTTTCAAAGCCCATCTAAGGGTGGTCCTCCATCCTGTGGCCCACGTTCCTCCCTGGTTTGCAATCCTCACCGTCAATCCTTTGAGGATCTGATCCTACATCAACAGGAGATTTTTGTGCACTCAAGCTTGCTACACTGGTGCCTTTCACGCACCAGGTCTTCACTATGGATCAGCGCGCGCGAGCATCTACGGCTTCTCAAGCTGGTTTCAGCTATGGGGATAGGGTTTCAAACCCACTTTGTTGCTACTCAAAATCTGCCCATGCTTCTCCATCTGTGCGCGGCTATTCGTGGCTGATCGACAGATCCATTCCCACACCAAGGCGCTCAAATGCACACATTCACAGCCTTGAACAAAGTTTTGTGCTGAGAGAAATCTTGATTACAACTCCTCCAAACCCTGGCTTCCAAGGAATACACATTTTCTGAGACTTTCCTCAATCCTTTTCAGAATTTCTTGAGCAGCTACCTATCCCTCTGAGGTCGCCCAACAACTAGCAATCTTCTGCACCAAATTGCTCTTCAAACATTGTTCGATTGGATTCAAACCAATCACAAATGTCAAGCAACCCTTCAGAAGATTTTTCAGTTTCAATCTTTGCTTGCCTTCTGATTCAACCGACAATTCCCTGTCTCTAAATCCTTTTTAGAGTTTCAAGCCATTCCACGAATCTCCACAGACTCGGTTTTGTGCTTTCTAGCCAACAAAACGTCATGAATTCGCAGCTCTCTGTTCTTGTCCAGTGATTGTGGCCACCAAGGGCTCTGATATCAAGTTAAGAAAATAGTTTAAAAACCCGACCAGATCAATCATCACAGCACAATGTCAAGTGCAATAAGACAAGACAACAAAATTGCTCTTCACAAACTGTATATTCAACTGATAAGTAAGTACAAAGATAAAGTTGCTTATAAGCACTCAAAGGCTCGTAAAAGAAAGATGACCTGATAATTCTAGAACTGAGCACACGTGGTGCCGTCAAAATAAGAAAACACTGTATAAGTCGATCATTGCTATTTTAACTGCATCCTTTGAGGACATTACACTATATAGGAGACTTGTAGGCTCCTTGATTTATCTTACTATAACTAGGCTGCCTGATCTAAGTTATAATGTAGGTAAACTTAGCCAATCTATGCAAAATCCATTAGTTTGTCATTGGAAAAATGCAAAAAGGGTGTTGAGGTACATCTCGGCCACCAAAAACTTTGGCATTTTATATGATGGATCTAATCTTGCCTTAAGGGCATATTCGGATGCTGATTTTATAGGTGATAAGGTGGATAGGAGGTCCACAAGTGCTTTTGTTACCTTCCCTTGCAATGGCATAGTGTCTTGGCTTTCCAAAAAGCAAGATACTATTTCTTTATCTTCAACCGAATCAGAATACAAGGCACTAACATCCACAACAAAGGAGATCCTATGGTTGAAGAGGCTTTTGGTGGAGTTGCAAGTCATGGAGACTGAGGAGCAGCCAATAATATTTTGTGAAAACCAATCAAGACAAGCATTAGCAACCAATCCCACATTCCATGCAAGGAGCAATCACATAGAGATTGCTCACCATTTTGTGAGGGAAAAGGTTCAAGCAAAGGAGATCAAGCTACATCATGTGTCTACTTCAGATTGCCTTGCTGATTTACTCACTAAAGCCTTGCCAAAGGTTTCATTTATCAAGTTAAGATCAACTTTAGGGATTGTAGATAGATTTACTATAGTTGTATCATGTAAAAATTGAGGAGGAGTATTAGAATTTAGCAATTTTCATATGGTTTTTGATGTATTTTTGACATTTATGTGGATCCACACGTGTGAGAACCTGTCC
Organism: Diphasiastrum complanatum; assembly: GCA_029204225.1. Taxonomy (NCBI): domain Eukaryota; kingdom Viridiplantae; phylum Streptophyta; class Lycopodiopsida; order Lycopodiales; family Lycopodiaceae; genus Diphasiastrum; species Diphasiastrum complanatum. The sequence goes on along the minus strand of CM055092.1, from coordinate 41,111,916 downwards.
ACACGTGTGAAATGACACTTGTAATATTTAGATCCATTTTGATTAGCTTTCATTTGAGTCTACTATGACATCTCTTAAATTATAGGAGTTAGGTCCTAGATTGTAGGAATCTAGAAGGTCAACACAAACCACCAATGGATGATGTGGCAAACTTGATAGATCTTATCCAAAGTAGATATGGATGAGTACAATGAGCTGTCCCACATGTGCTGAATGCAGATTAGAGAGAGATTATGATGATTTTGTACTTGATCCATGATGGATCTATTATTGAACTAATGATGAGAAACATTGGTTTGTGAAGCAATCTTGGTGTTTACACTCTCTTAAGTACTTTCTTTGTGTATGTATGCTAAGTAAATGTTAATTAAACTATTTCTTTGTTATCAGGCCGTACAATAGCTGTACTTCACACGTGTGAAGCCGTGGGTCATCATTTTTTATTGTTCTTGCCTGGAAACACATTGTCAAGTAGAAGCTAGATTTGGAAGCTAGTCTTGATATAGATCAAGATCCCAAGCTACCAATCATTCTTTGTGATCATTTCTAGATCAAATTCAGTCCTTTACTCTAAAATTTGACAGGCTGATAAAGCGATGGCACTTTGATTATCACAAAATAATATTATCGAGGCATATTGATTCAGACTGATATCTGAGAGTGAGATCCTCAACCAAATTGCTTCCTTTGTAGTTTGAGAGGCTACGATATACTCTGATTCAGTGGAAGATAGAGCTATCAAAGATTGCTTATGACTGTTCGAGAAACTGGACCATTGTTGAGGAAGAATGTGAATTTGGAAGTAGATTTATGAGTGTCTATATCTCTTACCCAACTTGCATCTGTATAAACATTGAGTAAATTGAGTTTTTCATTGTCGACTGTTCCATAACAAAGGAAAAAGTCCATAGTAGCTCGAAGATATCTCATGAATCTGGCAAGAGCCTTCCAATGTGTTCTTCCTCAAGAGTGAGGTTGCCTTGTTTGCTCTCTCATTGTGCATTCTTTTTCTTGTAACACTCGGCTGCAAAGTGCCCCTTCTTTCCACAAAAGAAACACTTGAGTTTGGCTTTGTTCTTCTTTCCACCTTTGGAGCTTGATGATTGATCATCACTTTTGGTCTCCTTTTGTTGGATCTTCTTCTTTGACTTTGTCTTTCCTTTGCTTGAGAAGTTGGCCTTCTCATCACCATCATGCAACTTCAAGGATCCAATCCTTTGCTTGAGATGAAGGATCCTACTCTCCTCGGCCACAAGCACACTATGGAGCTTGTCAATGGAAGGTAGTGCATCTTGAATAGCAAAGCTTTGTACAAGATTGGAGAACTCATCTCCAGACAATTCAAAATGATTTCAACAAGTTCATCATCATGAATACCCTCACTAATGACGGAAAGTTCTTTGTTGAGAGATTTTATTCTCAAGACATACTCTTGAGCACTCTCATCACTCCCTCTAATGTGAAGAACTTTGTTTCTAATCATAAGCACTCTAGAAGTATTTTTGGATTCATAAATCCCGTTAATGTAGTCCCATGCCTCCTTGGCTGAGGTACAAGATGCAACTTCCTTTAGAAGTTCATTACTAACATTCATTTTTAGGCAATGTATTTCTCTTAGCAAGACCATTTGACTAAGACGAATAGGAAGTGATGTATTGTTGCTCAATGTCGTTGTTAAGGAAGTAGTCCTTAAATTCATTGGAGATATATTCTCCCCCATTATTTGACCTCAGCGCTTTGATTTGTTTACTCGTTTGAGTCTCAACATGCTCTTTGAATTGTCTGAATCTGATAAAAGCCTCTTATTTTTGTTTAATGAAATAAACAATTGTTCTTCTAGAGAATTCGTCAATAAAGGAAATGAAATCCTTTGCATCTAGCAATGAAGGAGTTTGCATAGGTCCACATATATCTGTATGAACAACATTTAATAGACCATTTGCTACATGCATATGGTTTGATCTAAAAGAAATCCTAGCCTGCTTTCCAAAGATGCAACTATGACAGATAGGGAGATCGACCTTATCAGAAGGGTAGTCGAGATCAAGAACCATGGATTGTCGGGACATGTTCATAACAGATGCATGATTCAAGTGTCCTAAGTGATGATGTCATAGTAATGTTTTATTGACTAGAACAGAAGTTTCCAAGGCTTGACTAGACTCAGAATAACAATGTGCCAATCTATATAAGTAACTCTGTCTCTTGACCAGTGCAAGGATCTTATTACTCCTATCAACTATTTTGCATTGATCAGACTCAGATTCTATCTTATGACCTAAATCTGTAATTCTACTCACTGATAACATATTTGTAGAGAGTTTAGGAACATATAAGACCTTTGATAGTAATTTGAATTGATCATGCTAGAACCGTAATCTTACAGTACCTTCACCATCAATAACGTGAGTACTATTGTCACCAAGATGAACAAATTTCTTCGTGTTGTAAGGAGTGTAGGAGTTGAGGATCTCACATTGATTGGTCATATGTTGAGTTGCTCCAGAATCCAGAAACCATGAATCATCCAAAAAAGTGCTTTGATCTTTGACCATGAATGCGCCATCATCCACTTCGACCTGAGGAAAAGATGAAACTACGTTTGCTTATTGATCAGTTTGCTTGGCTGCGTTCTTCACTTGGACTCATAGTTATTGCGCTTGCAATACCTACAAAACATCTTCTCCTTCGATTGTGGATTCGATGATTGTTCTTGACCTTGATTCAGATTCTGATTCGTTGCAATCTTCTTGGAGCTTTTCTGCTTCTATCTCTTTGAGCCTTTGTTGACATATAGAGCCCCAGAGGAGGAAGTAGACGAACTGTCTTGACTTCTTCGATTGTTGCTTGAATTCTTCACAATTAGTTGCAAAGAAATACAGAAATGCATACATTGTGAAATGAAAACTGAACGCAATGAAGGATAGTATTGATTCAGCATAAGAACATAACTGAAGTAAATGAGTACAATAAGTTGCAGATCAAAGCCGCCTACTCTATGCTATCTCTGAACGGCTAAATTGAAAGTCTAAATTAAGCACAATGTTGATAAGTAGTAGCACAATAGCAATCTCTAAAACAACTCTAAGAAGTGAGCTAGAATGCTCAAGAGTGTTCAAGCTCACGGGCTTGAGTGCAACTATAGAGAGAGAGAGAGAGAGAGAGAGAGAGAGAGAGAGAGAGAGAGAGAGAGAGAGAGAGAGAGAGAGAGAGAGAGAGAGAGAGAGAGAGAGAGAGAGAGAGAGAGAGAGAGAGAGAGAGAGAGAGAGAGAGAGAGAGAGAGAGAGAGAGAGAGAGAGAGAGAGAGAGAGAGAGAGAGAGAGAGAGAGAGCTAACTATTCAAAATGCTTCTTTTGATAATTTTGATAATCATAACTTGAAAACTGTATGAATATGAACAACTATTTATACTAAAAAATTAGGTCGTGAATTGCGATCGCGAGTTAATTGGTGATTAGCTGGCATCCATCCGGTCCTTGTCATTAATTGTTGATAAGCAGTGAAATTGGCTGTAAATGTTCTATCTGCATAAAAAAAAGGAGAAGATGCCCTTAAATGTCATTTAGGGTTGTCCCACACTTTGCCAAAGTCATTTCCCTAACATTTGAGGCTCTTTGGAAAGAGCAAAAAATGTGACATTGTGATTTTACACGAGATTTTGTCAGGCGAAAAATGTGAAAAAGGAGACACTACATTTTTCAACGGGATTCCTGACAAGCAAAAAAGGAGAAACTGTCGTAAACTCCGTGTAATTCTGTAGACTATGTAAAAACACTTGTAATTCTATAGACTGTGTAAACAATGGATGAAGATTAAAAATCAATTATTCAATTGGTAAGAAGGAGAATAATCCAACAAGAATAATCTTTACTGGAATTATCTATTAGAAGAATCTTCTAACACACTACACAAGATCTTATTGGATGATTTCGTCTACCCATCACCACGAGGATATTAAGGTGTGTTGAATCGATGGATCACAAAGAATTCTTCCAATAGGATCTTGATGGTCTCATTGACGAAGTGGCTTCCATGATCGCTAACAATCTCCACTGGGAACCGATGCGTATAATGATATTTTCATACAAGAACTTGGTAGTTGTTCGAGTGTCAACTGTTCGCACTACCTTGGCTTTGATCTACTTGGTGAGATAATTCATAGCCACGATGATATATCAGGCTTGTGAACTTTCGACTGTAGGATGAATTGTTCCAATATAGTCCAATCCCCACTTCTCAAATGGTGCTTGAGCTAGAACTAGGTGCAAAAGATCATAGTTCAACATTGTTGGCTTCCTAGCTCTCTGGCACACATCGCACTTCTTCAAGTATTATCCGCATCCTTATGTATTGTTGGCCACCAACATCCTAATTGTAGAATCTTCCGAACCATAATGTTAGATGCAAAAAGTCCACCACCCATGCCTTCATGCGAAATTGAAATAATATGAGTGGCCTCGTGTGGAAGAATACATCTTCGAAGAATCCCATCTGGTCCTCTTCGATATAATTGGCCGACAATCAACTGATAAGGTCTAGCTTTTAGAATCAGTTTTCACTGTTCTACCTTGGGTAGAGATTTATCCGGTTGGCCCCGCATAAGATACTCAACAATGTCAGCGGCCCATTCAGGTACAATGTCAATATAAAACAAGGTAGCATCTAGTAGCTCGTCGTCGAGTAGTGCTGCAATTTCCTTCCTCTTGATTCGCGACACATGATCTACCATACAGTGCTACTTTTCCTTGTGAACCACCATCCGAAAATCAAACTCCAACAATAGAAGTCACCAACGAGTTATTCTCCTTGTGTTGTAAGTTTTATTAACAAGATAAAGCAAGGGTTGATGGTCCGTATAAAAAGCAAAATGTGTGGCCATCAAGTAATGTCAAAATTTCTTAACCGCATAGATCATAGTTAGGTCCTTTTTGTGTTCACCTGGCTGGGTTAAGACTGCTTCCACTACATACTTCAATGCATCCGTATGCACATGAAACTCTATGGACCAATTGGGTGGGCATAATATTGGCGCCGAGGCCAATGCGTCTTTAAGTTTCTGGAAAGCCTGTAGGGCTTCCTTCGTCCAATGTGGTTCCGTTGTGAGCTTGTAGATTGGTCATGCTAACCCCACAAAAATCTAAAATGAAAATACAGTAGTAGTTAGTGTGACCCACCCATCTTGGTGGTGGCAAATCAACAATTATCCTTATCTTTGACAAATCTCGTGTCTGGATACTATATGGCCAAGAATGAGGCCATGTGTCACCCAAAATTGACACTTCTCTGGGTTCAAGGATATTTGATATTCGGTCCATGCACACATAGATCATCTAAGAAAATCTCTAGAAATTCTTGAAAGTATTCTATGAATGCTGCCTGCATAACTTGTTGAAAGGTACTTGGGGCATTACAAAGTCCAAACAACATCACTTTATAGGCATAGGTTCCCCATTCCGTGGTGAATGTTGTCTTGTGTTGATCATCCGACGCTATTTTCACTTGATTGTAGCTAAAATCGTCCAAGAAACTATAGGCTTCTGCTCCTGCTACTTTGTCCAGATCACTTTCCTTAAATGGTAAAAAAAAATGATCCTTCTTGGTGACTACATTTAATGCTTTCAGGTGCACACAGATTTGCATTTTGCCATTTTTTTTGAGTAGTATGATTATTGGTGATACTCAGTGTGCACGATTTCATAAATGAAATCAGCATTAAGCAATTTCTGTTGTTTGATCAATTCTGTATAGTTAGGATTGCAGCGATAGTAACGGCTCAGCTTGGGAACTGCTCCATCCACCAAGGGTATGGTATGCTGGACTACAGTTGGTGGTATACCCTTCAGATCATTGTAATTCCAAGCGAAACAATCTTTGTATTCCAACAATAATGCGTGTAGTCTTTTGAATTGAGGGGGTGTCAACTATTCTCTCACATGTACGATCTTCCTCCAACAATGCAACCTTTTTGGCCAACATTTTGATGTTGCTGGTCATCTCATCTGAATGATGAAGTCGCATTATGTTGTCCTAGATGTGCATGTCGTATGCATGGAGCTTACTCACAATTTATTTGGCACCCAAGGAGAATTGATGGTACCACCTGTAAAGATTCTCTCTGTCATCCACATCAACATCCGTGGCCTCCTCATTAACTCCTTTGTCTGTATCTTACATCTAGATGTCGGAGATAGTCTCTTCGTCATCCGTGGATGCAGGGCTCTTTGGCTTCTGAGAAAACCTGACGATTTACAAAGTGTCGGCTATAGTGGAGGGCTTAAGAATAGTGTGTGTAACAACATCTAACTCTGTTTCCTTCAGAACTTTTGTTGTGTCGACCTCCATGACTACAGTGGTTGCTGGCTGAGTTGGTGGAGCAATGGTGCTCTGCAGGAGGCTGGATAGATCTATCTTCGTGGTCATCAGCATCCTTCCTACCAATACACCCTATTTTGTTTTTGTCAAAATGCAGAAATGGTCACACAGACATGAGATATGTGTTCCCACTGCAGCAAATTTTTTATGCTTGACCCAGCACAGAAATGCTTTGTAGGCTATTGAGCCAAAGCATACTGGCTGTCCTGCCAATGCATTCACTAGGTACCCAAAATTTTGAACTGAGATGGTAGCATTAGCATCGGTGATGAACAACAACTGGTTGGCATACTTGCAGAAAAATTTCATCTGCACATCCTTTACCAATGTGATTTTGTACGCTTTGCTTGGTACATAGCAGTTCAACAAAAAGCATGTCGCTTCATCAATGGAGTCCTTGGACGTTGAATTGGCAAAGCCATCGGTAGGCAGTCCAAGGGCTTCAGAGAACACTTGTGAAGGTGGAGTTCCGCAGGGTAGCTTGGGAATCATACTCAGCCACTAAGTGAATAGAATTCACGAAATCAGTGCTGATCTCCTATAAGACTATGGATCCACTTTCAAATTGTCCAACCTGCACTTATCCAGCAAGGATTGAATTGTTGCAAGTCGGATTGAAGATTGAATTTTCTAGTTGATAGCAGTACTGGTACTTGCACTGGAATTCATATTGCTCGCAAGATTGACAGAAGAGTGATAGTGAGCACGAAAGCAAGGAAGTGAGCAATGGAGAGCGAGAGCAAAAAGAAAGTGTAAAATGAAAATAGAAAATTAAAGTGTTTAACAATGACACAGTGGAGACGATGATCACGTGGCAACTTGATTTGACACCTGTCAAATTCATAAATAAAAGCGGTATCTTACCGATTTCTAAGATGACTAAGAGATAATCTTAATTAGATTAAGACCGTTAAAATTTAAATAATCATGCCTATGCAATCTTCCACGTAGTCATAGATGTAAACATGAATATAAATGACTTATGTAAACACGTGTACATTCATACATTTAATAGAAAAAGATTTTGTTGTAGGGTTTGCGGATCCCAAGGCAGCTCTAAACCTAGTTAATAAGTGAGAGGGATTTGGCACCCTGCGTGTGTAAGTCCAACCCGATGACCACATATTATTTGATTGATTAGTTAAAAGTCAATAAAAGGACTTTAGGCCTTTTTGCGGGACTTTTAATGTCGCAGGGCCTAAATGTCAAGTTAGTGAATAAAGTTGGGTTTTCCTCCAATTTTGATGGTTCCCACACTTTTTTAAATTTGAATAAAAAGAGAGGCAAGACTGGACCAATAGGATTCCGAGGCCAAGGTCCTCCTCTCTACTATAAAAAGGGACCAACTCGAGTTGCTCCTCATGTTCATTTCCTCATTTCAGTAAAGCAGATTGGTTCTCTTTAGAAATGAATTGATGAATGTCCTTGCTCTTCCTCTCTTTTCCTCCATTTCTCATGCTTTCTTTGGATTCTGCTAATTGTTGGATTTGATCATTATTGGGTTTGCTATTTCTTATGCTTTTTGTGAGAGAGAAAGGGAGAGAGAGAAGAGTAAGTATCTATCATTGTTGTGGATTTGGGGTTAATGGAAGTAGGGTTCATGGATATAGTGTTAATGCTTAGTGTTAATGGATGTTAGTGTTAGATCCTCCATTCATGTTGAAATCTGAACTATACTATTGCTCTCATGGGAACGAACCTTCGCGTGACAACTAACTCCGTCTCTTTCATGCTAGATTGACTAGATCTTGGATTCAGGTTAGGCAAGGAAAGAAACCCACTACAATTTTGGTGCCATTTCCGGAGAGCTACGCCAATTTTTCAGTTTGCAGCATGTTTGGCTGATGGTTAGCTTGCATTAGGCACCTTGTCGTGGCATGAATAGTGTTAAAACTGCATTGTAGGGATAGTTTGGGACTGATTTTGCTAGATTTTGAGTGGATTTGCTTGTTTGAAATCTAATCTGATTATTAAACAGGGAAAGCTATTCAGATCACTTATCTTTAGATCCATTTGAAACTGAGATATCAGAGAAAATAACAGAAACCTTTCAAATCTGCCAAAATTGGTCAAAAAGAGGCAAAAAGCGTCATCATCAGAGCCCAAAACTTTTTACCCTCTTTCAAGAAACCTTCGCCGAGTTGCAGACACCTTCAGTTTTGTTTGTAGAGCCTTTAGTTTGAAAGGTGAAGATTAATTCCCAGCAGATTTTCAAAAGCATCAGAAAAACCACCAAAAAACACCAAAAATTATCAAAATTCTAAAAAATACAGAAAAAGAACCTTCGCCCAATTCACTATGCCTAGATGTGATTCAGATCTATCTACTGCCAGGTCGACAAAGAATAATACCAAAAATAGAAAGGTTTCCAGAGGATCAGTTGTCATATTGTCATATTTTTGCAAAAAAAGTCATTTTTTTGCAAAATTACCAGTATTATTCTTGATCCTTCGCCAGAACCTTCGTCGAGTTTCCAGAACATTCTATTTATATAAAAATACTATTTTTGAGTTTGGTAAAAATTTATCTTCATCAGATCACAAAAAATCATGATTTTTACCCTCGTCAGATCACAAAAACTATATTTTCTTGTGACAGAAACCTTCGTCCGGTTTTCCATAGTTCTATTTGTGTCAGATCTTCCATGTGAGAAATCGGCGAAGGTTATTTCCCAAGAAACTGCCAAAAAAGTGTTCAGAGAGTTTTCCCAAAATAGCATTGTTGAACCTTCGTCGAGCCAACCTTCGCTTAGATAACCTTCGCCAGTCCTCTTTTTAGTTTTTGATCTTCCAGATCAAGTCTCTGTCAAAATTTGGATCAGATCTGATATATTCTGAATTGGACTTTGAGAGAATTATCATTTTTGAGAAGTATTGATTTATCGAATATTGGTTAGTTTCTCATCATATAGAATTAGAATTTTGAAAAGTGGAATAGAGCTAGCAGATCTAATCTGAAATAGTTTTTGGAAAAATCTATATCCAATCACATTATCAATTTGATCTAAATGGCTGCCCCTGGAGCTGCTCCTGGAGGTGCTCCATAGGAAGTCAATCCAATTATTGTTAGAAGAGCACCTCGATTGGATCTACCCAAATATAATAGATTAACAGATCCAGTTCGATTTCTTCAGATCTATGCTGAATCCTTTGAGGTCTATGGTGAGATTTATCCTTAAGATAAACTTAAGTTGTTTCCTATGGCCTTAACAGACGCAACACAAGATTGGTACTATAACCAAGATGAAACTGAATGTACAGATTGGGAGGTTGTTAAACGAGCCCTTATCACATGGTTCAAACCGCGGAAGTTTATGGAAGACCCTTTCCTACTTTTAAGTAAAATTAAAATGGGAAAACGGGAAATGGTTTGAGATTACATCGAAAGGGTGAAACGTCTTAAATCTGAATGTGAGCCTGAGCTGATTAATGAAAATGCCATGATTATGTGGTTCTTGTCAGGTCTACCTAAACGGATCCGACGTAACTGAAATGCCATAATGAGTACGCACTTTTGCAAAATGCGATGGACGATGCAATTCGGGAGGAGGATGAAGATTCAGATGATGAGCCGAATGTCAGTATGTTGCCTTATACAACAGGGCAGACTACTACGACATCCACCACTATTGCATCAACGAATGCAATGCTACTGCATAAATGATGCTCAATGAGTTCGAGAAACTTGGGAAGACCCAACAGAAACAGATGGAAAAGTTGTAGTTGCAATTTGATGAGAAGATCAAAGCATTGGAAAATTTCCACGGAGAAGCGAACAAGGAACCTGAGAAGTTTGCAAAGACTTTTTCTACCAGGGAAAATGTCTGGTGTTCTATTTGTACAAGAAATCACATAGTGAACGAGTGTCCTCAATTGAAAAAACGAATGGAAATCAGTGTTTGCCATCTGTGTAACTCACCTCACCATGAGACTGCCTTTTGCAACTTCAACCTTCGGATCATTCAGCAACGGTATGCCCAGATGGGATATCGAGATAGCAATGCAAAACTTATGGATGAACAGATTCTACAACCATATGGATCCAACCATATGTTCCTGATGAACCCGACACCAAATCGCCCAAAGCAGTTATATTGAAGGGAGACAGGATGACAGGTCCGATGATGAAGAAACAAGCAAAGCAACATTATAATACGGTCCTGAAATGGGAAAATCCCTCTCAAAAGTTTGATCTAAAGGAAGTGCCACCTCTATTGGATAAAGACAAAGAAAAAGTCAAGAATGATTCTTCAAGTCAGATCTCCAGCAAGACATCATCGTCTAGGAAGTCTTCACCTGAGAAGAAAGATTTATCATCCCGGAAGTCATCACCTCCACGATCAATTCCTGCTAAGAACACTAAACGAAGATCCAAGACAAGTTCTTTCGAAAAAAAACAAGTAAATGTAGTCCAACATGATATGCCAGAGCATTTTAAACGTTATACACTGGATGATGTGGTTATCATGTTACCTAAAGCACATCGTGAACCTGAAGAACACGTTTTGGAATCTAAAGAGGTTTACGATGGCCCAGCTAGGACGCAGCCAATGAATCTTGCAGGACCAGGAGAACCAGAAAAGATTGCACAAGTGGGATCACAACTTACTCCTGAACAGTATCAAGCACTCTGTTTGCTACTTATTAAGTATCAAGATTGTTTTGCATGGACTTATCAAGATTTGAAGGGTATCCCGACATCAGTCATTGAACATACCATACCTTTAGTACCTGATGCAGTACCAAAGGTTACAAAGTTCTATCGCTGTAATCCTAATGTGGCAGATCTGATAAAGAAAGAACTTCAGAGATTGCTTGACGCCGATTTCATTTATGAGATCGAGCATATCAAATGGATTTCACCGATTGTCATTGTTCCTAAGAAAAATGGGAAATTGCAAATCTGTGTGAATCTCAAAGCATTGAATAAAGTGACACGAAAGGATCACTTTCCGTTACCTTTTACTGAAAGCATTTTGGATCGCCTTGCTGGAGCGGAAGCTTATAGTTTCTTGGATGAATTTTGTGGTTACAACCAGGTTAAGATTGCACCTGCCGATCGTCACAAAACTGCTTTTGCAACAAAATGGGGCACCTATGCTTACAAAGTAATGTCGTTTGGACTCTGTAATGCACCAAGTTCATTCCAAAGAGTAATGCAATTTTCCTTTAAAGGTTATCTGCAGAAATTCTTTGAAATTTACTTAGACGACTTGGGAGTTCATAGTACAGATACAGACCACCTAGATCGATTGGAGAAAGTCTTTGAAAGATGTCACAAATATCAGATTTCTCTAAATCCAGAAAAATACCAGATATGGGTTTCTCAAGGAGTGGTGCTTGGACATGTGCTATCAAGACATGGTATTGCCACCGATTACTCTAACATCAAAGTTATTGTGGAATTGCCACCGCCAGCAACAATTCGAGGAGTTTATGTGTTTATGGGTCATGCAAACTACTATCAAATTTTTATTATCTTCTTTGCGGATTTAGCACGACATATATACAAATTAACTGTTGTTCCTGTTTGGACAATAGAGGCGTTAGAAGCCTTTGAAAATTTAAAAAAAAAGCATTATCTTCAGCACCAATACTGCGTTTTCTAGATTGGACATTAGAGTTTCATGTTCATACGGACGCCTCAAAATACGCCATTGGATCAGTTTTTGACGCAGCTAGGTGAGTATAAGAAGGATTATCCTATACGATTTGCAGGCAGACAGCTTACAAATCCAGAGAAGAATTATTCAACAACAGAACCTGAAGCGCTAGCCATGATTTTTTCTGTTTGGAAATTTCGTCACTATCTCATGGAAACGCACTTTGCATTTTATACGGATCATCAACCGTTACTTTACTTGGTAAATAAGACGTGTAATACTGGACGTATTGCAAGATGATTATTATTATTGACTGAATTTGACTTTCGAATTGTGGTCAGAAAGGGGCCGCAACATTATCTAGCCGATCACGTTTCACAAATTGAATCCGCACCAGTTAATACTAAAGTGGATGATGAACTGCCATATGCTGCGTTGTTCTATGTTGAAGCAGTACTTGAGTGGGCGGCAAATATTGTTGAGTACCTGATGCTAGGACAACCGAATGACTCTTTGACAAAAGTACAGAAAAGACAATTGATTCATAAGGCTCAACCTTATCAATTAATTGCAGGACAATTGTATCGTCGTGGATCAGATAATATTTGATGAAGATGTGTTTTACCGCATGAAGTACCAGATCTTATCATGTTTTCACATGATGGCATGGGTGGAGGACACTTCTCTACAGATATTACTGTTCGCAAACTTTTGCAATCCGGTTGTTGGTGGCCTACGCTTCATAAGGACAGAAAATTTTATTCAGACATGCGATGTCTGCCATCGAGCATGGCGGCCTACTCGACAGAATTATGAACCCTTAGATTCGGTTTTGTCGCAAGCACCGTTTGAAAAATGGGGACTAGATTATGTTGGTCCTATTCATCCCGCTGCTCAAGGATCTCAGGCCTGATACATTATCGTCGCAACTGATTATATGACCAAGTGGGTTGAAGCCAAAGCTGTCAAAGTAGCTGATGCAAAATCTACAGCTAAGTTTCTCTATGAAAATATTATAGTCAGATTTGGATGTCCGATTAAAATTGTCAGTAATCGGGGTACACACTTTGTTAATCAAACAATAAAGTATTTAGTGGAAGATTTTTTTGTTATACACAGATTTAGTACTCCCTATTATCTCAGAGGGAATGGCCAAGCTGAATCTTCCAATAAGATTCTCTACACCATTATGACAAAGACAGTTGAAGCGAGTTGGTCTGATTGGGAACATAAACTGTATGCAACATTATGGGCATTCAGAATCACTTACAAAAATAGTACAAATCAAACACCTTTTCAACTGGTTTATGGTCAAGACGCTGTTATGCCAATTGAATTTTTAATCTCATCTTTACGCATAGCAGCAACGGAACGATTAAATGATGATCAGTCTTTACAACTTTGCCACGATGCATTGCATGTGAAAGTACTGTACTTTAGGACCATAAATGGATCTACAAAAGATCCACAAGAGTGATTGGATGCTTGCTTAACAATCTATCAAAAAACTAGACACAAAAAAGTTGATCTAGATTGGCAATTTGACAAACAACAAGCATTAACAATCAAAAGCATTGATAAACATTGAAATCTGAGCCCACACGTGTGTACTACAGGCTGTAGTACGGCCTTCAACCTGAGAAACAAGTAGAAATTGATTTGGTTTCATTTGGATCACAAAAACTCAATGTACATAGTGAACTAGCTTGAGATTGCCAATGAGCTCCAAAAATTTTCTATCTTCTCACTATGGAGAGAGGGAATACATAGCAAATTCGACTTTCTTCTCGAAGTTAGGTGGATTTCCAGCATGTAATAAGGAAGTTAACTTACTCTCCTTGACCTAAAATGAAACCCTAGTCTATTTCCTAGAGTTATGCTTGGTAGGTAGCTAGTTGGTCAAATTTTCACCTTAAACTTAGGTGTAGGTCCTATAAAGTAGGGATGACCACCAAATAGACATGACCAACTCTCTTGACTTGAACTAACCTACATTAGGATGGGTTTCCCATGTGGCATCATGGCCTCACATGTGTGGGACCCACTTGTGTACACAATTTACACTATTCTACATGGTTTTTGATCAAGCTAGATTTGCCAATTTTTGGCAATTCTTCACACTCCTCCTCAAATTTAGCTTGATCTATTTACAATTCTCTTGATAGATGAATGAAAGCTTTTAGAAGTGTCTAAAAAATCCAGCTACAAACAAGGAACTTTTGAGACTCCAATAGAGAATGATGTCCATGAAGGATCTTTCACCACCTCTTAGAGAATCCCTTACAAGATGTTCCATGAATGTGTCTATATACATGTAGCACACTTCAAAACTAAACATCATGCCAAGCCATGGATTCCAAGGCATTTTGTGCACTTGAAGATACATCAATGAAAATATTAAGTGCATAAATAATGTTGCCAAAGACAACTTGTCTTGCTTGATCCATTTGATTGAGCCTAGATGGCTCCATCTTGATACTCAAGATTCTTCTTGGAGTCCTCGGGTCTTGAGCTTGATCCTCCACTTGACTTGAATCCAAAACATCAATGAATTGAATAAGGTGTTGATCCAAAGGTGCTTCTTCAAGGTTACAAATCTTCCACTCTTGAAAGATCACATTTCCACCATTGACAAATTCTTTGGTCGAAAACAAGTAGATTCTACAATCTCTACTTGAAGAGCAAAACACTACCATTATTCCTATCATTGAAATAGGATAATCTTTGGTCCTTACATTGGAATGATCATGCACAAAGCATGTGAACACAAAGATTTCCAAAGCAAATGATGTTTCATCTTTTATGACTCTATTCAAACTATTAAAAAAATAGTTATCCAATGAAATTGCTTTATCAACAACAAATGTAGATTTCAAAACAGCCCATTTCATTGTCTTGTCATACAAAGTAATAAACACCATGAATCTTAAAAGTAAGAAACAAGTCACCTCATGTCTACTACTACTTTCCAAAAAGTATTCAAAGATAGTAGACTCTCCAATGCTCACCACCCTTGCAAGATGCACACTTGAATGGACAATTTGCATGCAATTTGATGAGTCGGCCATTGTCATTGAGGACTCCCTTGGAACTCTCATGCTTTGAGGCTGATCCTCAAGATCTTCCTCATTTTGATGCTCCTCCTCAATGCAAGCAAAATCACACTTTGCCAAGATCTCCTCTTGAGTGATCTCCTCCTTTGCCAAGCTCATTCTTTCAAAAGCAACACTAGCTTCCAACTTAAACAATCTTCCATGTTTAAATCCCTTTGCAATGCAAACATCATTCTTCAAGATGAAGCAAACACCATGCTTAAAGTAGACATCCAAACCACTTTCTAAGAGTAGACCAACACTAAGCATATTCTTGGTGATTGATGGTACATAAAGGACATTTTCTAGATCCATGCATTTTGAGGATTCTAGACACAAAGATATGGTGCCAACACCATCTATCCTACACTCTTCATCATTTGAAGTAAAGACAAACTTTTTAGCATCATTGAATGAGTGTAAGGTTGAGAAAAAGTCCTTTTCACAAGACATGTGGGAGCTAGCCCCACTGTCGATCCACCAATTGTCTCTTGAATTGCTATTGCTTGTTGGTGAGGATGTAGATGCCATCAAGAATACATCTACTTCATCCTCCTCCTCCTCCTTTGCAAGGTTTCCTTGTTTGTCCTCCTCCACTTGTGCTCTTAGCCTCTTGTAACATTCAGATGCATAATGCCCCTTCTTTCCACAAAAGAAGCATTTTTGCTTTGACTTGTCCTTTGAACTTGATGCATCATCCTCTTCTTTGGCCTCCTTTGGATGCTTCTTCTTTCCATTGGTCTTCTTTTTGCCCTTGAATGAGAAAGTGGCTTTCTCATCACCAACCTACAAAGACAAGGAACTCATTCTAGATTTTGCATGGAGCATCCTATACTCTTCAGCCACTAATACACTGTGAAGTTTTTCTATAGTTGGCAAAGTGTCTTGGATGGCAAAACTTTGGACCAAATTTGCAAAGTCATCTCCTAGACCATTAAGGACAATTTGTACAAGCTCTCCATCATGAATCTTCTCTCCAATGGAAGCCAACTCCCTATTTCGAGACTTGATTCTGAGTACATAATCCTGTGCACTCTCCTCACTTCTCCTTATGCTTTGCAAAATTTGATTTCTAGGCATAAGAACTCTAGAAGTGTTGCTAGACTCATAGATTGATTTTAAAGACTCCCAAGCCTCTTTAGCATTAGTACAAGCTGATACTTCTCTCAACAAATCATTGCTCACATTCATCTTCACACAATGAAGTGCAAGCCTAGATCTCTTCTTGTATCTAGCTAACTCCTGTGCACCTAGAGGTTCATCTTCATCTTCAATCAAGAACTCATAAAGGTCTTGGAGCACTAAGAGTGACTCCATTCTAACCTTCCAAATATCATAATTTGTAGAATTCAACCTCTCACTAGCTTCTAGAAGGTATGCTCCAGCAGATCCCATCTTACTAGTGACTTCTACAAACAAGAAATAGATTTGATTGACTTGAAACTCACAAAGGTCTCATACTTGCAGTGTTTCACTCAAATTTGATTTCTAATCCAACAAATGGACTTATAATCACAGTTCTATCACTCCCTCACAAAGCTGGAATGAAGATAAGATGAAGTGAAAACTACTTTCAAACAAATCTTGCCAAGAAATGGATTTGATTGTCTCTAGAAGCTCACTAAGGTCTCTTTCTTGTAGTTTTTTACTCAAATTAGATTTCTAATCCAACAAATGGACTTATAATCTCAGTTCTAGCACTCCCTCACAAAGTTAGCTTTTAGCATCAAAACTTGCTAAAAATGGATTTGCATTAGATCAATGGCTTATGCTCTTGTACTTGGCTCTGATACCATGTGAAAGTACTGTACTTTAGGACCATAAATGGATCTACAAAAGATCCACAAGAGTGATTGGATGCTTGCTTAACAATCTATCAAAAAACTAGACACAAAAAAGTTGATCTAGATTGGCAATTTGACAAACAACAAGCATTAACAATCAAAAGCATTGATAAACATTGAAATCCGAGCCCACAAGTGTGTACTACAGGCTGTAGTACAGCCTTCAACCTGAGAAACAAGTAGAAATTGATTTGGTTTCATTTGGATCACAAAAACTCAATGTACATAGTGAACTAGCTTGAGATTGCCAATGAGCTCCAAAAATTTTCTATCTTCTCACTATGGAGAGAGGGAATACATAGCAAATTTGACTTCCTTCTTGAAGTTAGGTGGATTTCCAGCATGTAATAAGGAAGTTAACTCACTCTCCTTGACCTAAAATGAAATCCTAGTCTATTTCCTAGAGTTATGCTTGGTAGGTAGCTAGTTGGTCAAATTTTCACCTTAAACTTAGGTGTAGGTCCTATAAAGTAGGGATGACCACCAAATAGACATGACCAAATCTCTTGACTTGACCTAACCTACATTAGGATGGGTTTCCCATGTGGCATCATGGCCTCACATGTGTGGGACCCACTTGTGTACACAATTTACACTGTTCTACATGGTTTTTGATCAAGCTAGATTTGCCAATTTTTGGCAATTCTTCACATTGCACAAATTATGTGAAACCCGATTGATGGCAGTTCATGCCTTAGCAGCAGAGAAAGCCCGCCGCAAGGCATGGCACGATCGACGATTGCATAAGAAAGATCTGGAAGCAGGAGATCTTGCATTGATGTACAAAACCAAGCTGATCAAGGGTAAGTTGAAGTTTACTGGGGATGGCCCGTATAAAGTGAAGGAAATCTTGAACTATGGCACAACAATTCTTGAACACTTGGATGGGAAACAATTTGATACTCCGGTAAATGGCAGCCGATTACTAAGTTTCGGCAGCCTGCTCCGCCAGTTCAACAAGCCTAATCTCAATATATTTTTTCATTTTATTTGTTTTCAATTTTTTGTTTTCAGTTTTTAATTTGCTGACTTTTTTTGGAAAAAGACAGCTGAAAAAATAATAATAAGGAAAGACTGATGAGCAGAAGTCAGGAAGTCATCAGCATAAGGAAACAGAAGCATAGTATTTCTATGAAAAATGACTTAGAAAACCACTATTTTGGGTCGATTTGGCCAATACAGTATCAAAAACCTTCGCTGAGCTCTCAGACTGTACATCCACCCTTGATTTATCTAAATTGAGGTGGGCGAAGGTTTCTGACAAGAGAAAATTCAATTTTTGAGTCAGGCAAATGTTCAGTGATATGCCATTTTGGGAACCGTCGTCGAGCATCATAACGTCATTATGAACCTTCGCCGACCTGCTAGGTGATCTTAAAATGTCAAAATTAGGTTGTCCATAGGTTCAGATTGTGGAAAAAAGCATTTATGATAGTACCTGGACGAAGGTTCATCCTTCGCCAGCCTTGAAAAACGTTCGCCTGATAGGTTCAGATCCCTAGAAACCTTCGCCGAGATTTTTATAGCCTATTTTTACAGTACTGTACATGCCTGCAAATTTTTGTTCAGAGCTGATAAGCCCAACTACTATTCAGTGTAATGGACCCACCAAATTCAACTATAGGTTCGCTAAATTCAATTCATTCCTCACTTGTGCTAGCGAAGCTCTTGTGAATTTTTCTTGAGACCAAAGCCTTCCAAATTTCTTGCATTGCCTTCTAATACATTCTCACGTGGTTATAATTCCTTTCTGATCATCATGTCTTCTACCGATACTTCCCAATCTCCGCGCTATACTATCCATCGTGATGTCCCATCTGCAACGGACATCATGATTCTTCCTAGCACAAGCATGGTCACTCAATGGATGACCCTTGCGGAGCCTCTACTTACTGCAATGGGTATTCATGAGAGAGCCTTTTCGGGACGCATTAATATGGATTTCATCACTCTTGCCTTCAGTACGTGGAAGGAAGAGAAATCCAAGTTTTACATCACCTTCCAAGGAGCCACACACAAGGTGTGCGTCATTGAGGCCGCACTTGCAGCTATAGGAATCTCATCTGGTACGCACGCCTCACCCAATCACAAGCACGCCAAACAGGCCATCAAGCCATACATTGACCTCACCAACGATCTACATTGGACTAATGATGGTTACCTTCTGAAAGCCATCACTGAGCCTTCCATCCACACCGTTGCCCAATTGTTGAATCATTTCCTGATGGTTGGCAACCTCATGAAAGACCGCATCACATCTCAAATCCTTCACAGGATAGTGGAGTCCCACATCAAGTTGGCCAAAGCCCCTCTTGAACCATATAACTGGTTCAAGACTGTTTCTGGTGAGCTCAAGCGAGCTATTAAGGCCAATACAAAGCAGCAGTTCGCCGCTGGCTCTCTATTGTCCCTCTTAGCCGCTTCTCACAGAATCCATGGCTTCCACCTGGATTCTGTGCTTGCGATTTACGAAGAAGCACTGGCCGAGTCATCTCACCAGGCCTCAAGTTCTCACAGTTGTCGTCGTCCATGCAGCGAGATCGTAATTCCTGACTCGCCTTCCGCGTCACGACATCGTACTAGGCATACTTCGTCAGTTGCGCTTCCACCCCTTGCTGCTGTTCGCACTGAACTTCCCATTCCCCTCATCTCTGATGCTTCCCTCGCCTCTGCTCCCATACAAGGACAGTCTGTGACCATTGGGACTACCATTCCCATCACAGCTGCCCAGGCCGCCTCACCCCCGCACACCGAAGCACCCTCAGCCAACACACAGTTCTTCATGGATATGTTCGATGATTTTGACCCCCTTGGGACCATCAAAATCTTTGAAATGCCCCAGAGCCTAGCACCCTTTGAACCCCAATCCCCTGGAAGAGGATTCGGGCATATCCATGAAGCTATTGTTGGTGTCGAAGATGCCAGTCAGCAACCACCCACACAAGGTAGCCCAGCCACACTTCGGGTCTACACAGTTGTCAAGTCACCTAAGTAGTTCGACGCCACGGTGCCTGAAGGGTTTGAAGACGAGGATATTTTTGAAGAAGAAGAGACTTTGGCACCTATTCCACGCCTACCACGGACAGTACCATCAGGGTCTCCTACTGTTGTCACCTCCATGAATGTCGATTTTGGTGATGCTCTCGGGTTAGTTTCAAGCCTTGGGCAAGTGATCCAGTCTATGTTGGATAAAAAAAAAGAAATGGAACAGAGGATCTCTGTTTTAGGATCTGAAAACACTCTGATCAGTAAAACAATTGTCCAGCTGGATCGAGAGGTGAAGATAGCCAAGCAACATGAAGAAAAGGCTGAAAGTGAAAAGACATTGGCCCAGCAACAAGCTGATCGCTTGGAAACCTACATCAGCTCCCTGTAAAATGTCCTGAGAATCGCACAGGATCAGGTAGATAAGGTAGTGCAAGAAGCCAAGCAACAGGTGCAACTGTTGAAGGGGCAATTGCAAATGGCCGAACAAGACCGCACACGGCTTCAAGGTGAATTGGATGTGACCACCCTTGAGCGTGATGCGTATCAGCAAACACAAATACCCGATCATCCGGTCACAACGACGGAGATTGCATATTTGTTCAAGAAAGTGGAAACATACAAAGTGGCCCTTCAGGGATTCCAAGGCCGCTTTGATAGGTTCAAAGGAGCAGCTTCGACTGAGTTGGAAAGGGCAAAAGAGACCATCAACGCCTATGAAAAGGCTGCCACTCAAGCGTTGGAAGCCGGACCACAAATCCTCATCTCGATCATGCCGCAATTCTCCCCTTCGCGCCAAGAAGCTGTACAGATGGATACAGGGGTTGATTCGAGCATGGACCAGGGGGGAGTTCCAGATCTAGCAGATCAACCACCAACTATACCGGCAGTACAAGCGGGTCCATCCTCGCCAAGGATAGGCCATTTATTCAGAAGGCCCATCAGCCTTGAGGACCAGATCCAGACCTTGTTAAAACAGCATCCACATGAGTCCTCGCGTGGTGGATGGGTTCTCAAATTTAAGACCTCCGAGATCGAGGCCGGCAAAGAATTGGACAAAATACCTGCACTGGGAGAGCAGCCGGCATGGAGAATCACGATTTTTGAGAAAACTCTGAAATCAATCAGGAGTTACGTCGCCAGCCCTCGCCAGTTGCGGGTAGATCCTTATTACGTGCCAATGCCGCGAAGACAAAAATGGAAAGATTTGGGATTGGCTATGGATAAAATCACCATCCATACGTCCAATTGGCCAACCATCCACTAGTCTTACAACTAGAATATTTCAATGGATTTCCACCGGGCCTTACAGGCATATTAGAGAGAGTATTTCCACTCTCCGGATCCAACAATGCAACAATCGGCAATGTTTGCAAAAGATCTAACTCTGTTGGCGTCAGTGGCAACCAAATGGGACGATTGCCTTCCTACCCTGGCATTTGATCCAAATAAGCCGATGGCCTCAGAGCAAATCAAAGATCAGCTGCCGATTGTTCGATTGTATTTCCGTGCGGCTATGATGGGAGGCTCTTGGGAATCCCGCTTCACCTCATGGACAACTTCCAAGTGGATTGCCGGAGCCCACCGTTGTTTCTTGTTGCATAATTTGGATTTCAATACTGCACGTCTTGACTTTATGGAGAAGGTGCTGTATCATTTAATTAAGATTTGGCGCGAAGCCAATAAAAGTCCCCAATAATTGCATATTGCAGGTGTCGTGGGGCCGCCACCAATTTTGGTGGGGGATACTGTTGTAGGGTTTGCGGATCCCAAGGCAACCCTAAACCTAGTTAATAAGTGAGAGGGATTTGGCACCCTGCGTGTGTAAGTCCAACCCGATGACCACATAATTATTTGATTGATTAGTTAAAAGTCAATAAAAGTACTTTAGGCCTTTTTGCGGGACTTTTAATGTCGCAGGGCCTAAATGTCAAGCTAGTGAATAAAGTTGGGTTTCCCTCCAATTTTGATGGTTCCCACACTTTTTTAAATTTGAATAAAAAGAGAGGCAAGACTGGACCAATAGGATTCAGAGGCCAGGGTCCTCCTCTCTACTATAAGAAGGGACCAACTCAAGTTGCTCCTCATGTTCATTTCCTCATTTCAATAAAGCATATTGGTTCTCTTTAGAAATGGATTGATGAATGTCCTTGCTCTTCCTCTCTTTTCCTCATTTCTCATGCTTTCTTTGGATTCTGCTAATTGTTGGATTTGATCATTATTGGGATTGCTATTTCTTATGCTTTTTGTGAGAGAGAAAGGGAGAGAGAGAAGAGTAAGTTTCTATCATTGTTGTGGATTTAGGGTTAATGGAATAGGTTGCAGAAAGTTGGCTTGTATAGGAATCTTTGTTTTATATCACCAAAATAATCTCACAATTGCATCCTGCAAGTCCAGAAATGTGAGAAGAAGATGAACGTGTTAAGGGAGAAGTACCACAAGGAAATGGTGTGCAAAAGAGACTTTCACGTCAATTAAAAGAGAAAATTGACACATTCATATTATATAATTGTGGACAAATGGAAAAGTGGATTTCAAGGTATGAAGAAGCCAAAAAGGAAAGAAACATAACATTGAAACGAAGAAGAAATATCAATCGAAGAAGAAGAAGGACGTTGGAGAACGACGAACCTTTGGAGCCTTTACCTTCAAAATGCTCTCGTGAATGGGTTTTTGATACGATGCTAAAAGCATCCAAAAACGGAGAAGAAGTGACCAAATTAGAATGGGAATTTGTTCGTGGATGTGGATGGAAGGTTAGTGTAATACTGTTTTTGTACTACTCAATATATTAATAGTATTTCTAATTACAAACATTTGTGGTTTTTTTTTTTGTGTGTTTTAGTATACATCAGACACTGCCATGTGGGCATATGGACACCATTACTGTGTTGAGAGAGTTAACAACAAGCAACGTACATATGATTGTGATATGATGGCCAACTTTCAACAAGAGAGTCATTCTAAGGCGAGGGACCCTAATGTCATTTCGAACGACCTAGACTATGTCGGCACATTGCAGCATATTCAATGAAGTCGATTACAAGACTAACGACAAATACCTTATTTTTGACGTAAAATGGTTTAAGGTCATCTGTCGTGGAAGCAAGCCACAATTAGAAATGATAACTCAAAGTTATTTCAAATCGACTCAACAAAATGTATATCGATGGACTCTCATGACACTTTAGTATTCCCACGACATTGCGAACAAGTGAGACTCTAAAATTCCAGTCATTAATATTCGCAATCCAATTATTTATGTATCAATCTTATAAGACTAACTTAATTTTTTTTAATTCTTTGGCAGATTATATTTCATCCAAATCGAATAGATCTAAGATGGTGGTAAGTAATCCAACTGAATACAAGAAAATGACATGTGTTTGAAGGAAAAGATATTTTTGATTTGGATACACACGACGAACCACCACCCAATTTTGGCGACGTTTTGGAAGAACCTGAACCACTCATCCAAACTCCAAATGATGTCGAAATGATGGGAGAAGAAGGTACAAATGGAAATGATGAGATTCCCACGATCGTACGAGACCAAATTGGGGGTAATTTGAGGCCCCCACGTTTGGATGAGATAGAATTAGAAGAAGAGGAGATTGAATATGAGGGTAGCTCACATAATCAAAGAGACACGATCAAAAATTTACGATTATACCTAGACCTAGATTCAGATGAGTGTCAAGACTTGTGTGATGACAAAAATGATGTAAATGATGAGAATGATCTATGATTATTAATACTTAAATTCACTTGCACTCATTTTTCTTTATATTCATCGCAATATTTTTTATGTATACTTATATAGATAGAGTTGAATGTGATAATTATTATACCCGAACCTTGCAGTTATGTCCTATTTCAGAATGTCACCACATATTCCCTCCCTGCGGCATGTAGGTTTTTCCATGCAAGTTGGAAAGATTAGAACCTCGCTTTTAACAGGAGAAAAGTAAGGGCTACACACCTTCTTAGGATTGAGAATTTTAATTATCTACATTTCACCTTTGCATATTAACAAATTGCTAGTGTATGCGGTAAAATACGATATTGCTTTGAACAAAATTAAAATTATGATTTCTTACTATGTTAGATACTCAAAGCTTAAGTGCAAACGTGCAATTGCTCGCTCTTTAAACACTTGCTCTCTTTTTTTTGAATATTTTTGTCACATGCACAAGCAATTAAAAAATAACACTATATTACACAATTGAACCATTATTATAAGCAGATTCAAACATACAATTACCATCAAACACTATCTAGTCATTTACTACTCTAAATCTTAATCAAAACACACTCTCTCTCTCTCTCTCTCTCTCTCTCTCTCTCTCTCTCTCTCTCTCTCTCTCTCTCTCTCTCTCTCTCTCTCTCTCTCTCTCTCTCTCTCTCTCTCTCTCTCTCTCTCACATTATAAATCTAATATAAATTTTCTATCAAACACAATTTATTTATCTGCATAATACAAAACACACACACATATTCTCTCTCTCTCTCTCTCTCTCTCTCTCTCTCATCTTAAATTCAAAATGCAAAACACAACACATACACACTCCCCCCCCTCCGCCCCCCCCCCCCCCTCTCTCTCTCTCTCTCTCTCTCTCTCTCTAGGTTCATTAGAGAGGCATAGAAGCTTCTAACAGGTCCAACAAGCAATCACAAGCTCAGATCATGCAAAAAATGCATTTTTGGCCTCCTTCAACAAGCACCTTCAACATGATGGTGTCTAATGCTCACCTATCCAAATTGGATGCATGATGGCTCAAAACAGATGCAATCCATCATATCTTTAAGCTCGTAACAAGAACCAACAGGTTCAGACCCCCAATTGAGAGGTATTCATGCTGAAAAATCATCAAAAATACACTAATTTTTGGTGTTTTGAGCCCCCTAATGGTGTCTAATCCCTTCCAAACTTCATGAAATCTTAGGGACAACTTCATTACATCTCTGAAAACGTTCATACCAAGTTTGGCTGAGAATTTTGAGATCTACCCCAAAATTAGTCCAAAAAACATAAAAAAAACCTTGGTTTTTGACCAATTTTGACCAAAATTTGTGGGAAAAATCCACAAATTCGTGCAATCAGATCCAAATCCCTGTAAATCCATTGCATGAAAGCACTAAAAGTTCTGATTCTAGTCAAACACGGTTTTTGTAGCCCATTTATGGTCCCAAAACCCCAATTTTTGGTCCAAAATCACTATCTAATCCACCTTTTGACTATTCCAACATCATGCAATCATTAGATCCAATCAATAATGACTATAAAACAGCAAGCACAATCTTTAAAACGTACTACACCAGTACCTCTAATCAATTTCAAGCAAAAACTTCAATTCTAGGTGAAAAATCCACTAAAATCATAAAAAATCTATAGATTTCTACCAAAAACTATGGAGAAACTCCATAATTATGATCTTTAGGCTGAAAGTACACCAAATTCAGAGAAGCCACCTACTTGGAGATCAATTCCACCATCTAGAAGTAACATGCAAGGAGAAATCCACAAAAAACTGAGAAAATACAAGAAGTAGCTCCACCTTCTGATTGATGCAAATCCATAGCTCTGATACCACTGTAAGGATCACCAAATGAAGATCTGACTAGATCCTATTGCAAAACAACCAAAAGGACACATGTGAAGCAAAACCACCCATCCAAACCTAGATCTCTCCTGGAGTTTTCTCCTAGACCTAGCCCCCAAGCCATAGTGAAGAACCTAAGAGAGAGGAAGAGAGACAGACTCAAGAAACTGAATTTCCAATAGGAGGATGGGCGAGTTTCCAATGGACATATTCTCCTCATGAGGGAGAGAATATTTTTCCTAGGATCCCCATGCAACCTATGTTGAGTTATTAACCTCCTATTCTTGCATTAAAGCAGTCATTCACTATGCATGTGCTCCTATGTCCAATTATAGGTCTGGGCCCTCATATGATTATTAATTACTTTACAGGCCAAGCTCGGAATGACGAGGCATAACCAATAACCATATATAACCATATACACCTGGAGTGACCGGCTATCCACGTCAGGAATTATTCTGATTTCCTTATACAGGACATGGACGTAACAGAACTAGTTTAAATTTGAATTTTATTGGGAAACCCTATTTTATTCACTAACTTGGCTTTTAGGCCCTTCGACATTAGAAGTCTAGCAAAAAGGCCTAAAGTCTTTTTATTAATCTCTAAATAATCAAATAACTATGTAATCATCGGGTTGGACTTACACACGCAGGATGCCAAATCCCTCTCACTTATTAACTAGGGTTATGGTTGCCTTGGGATTCACAAACCCTCCAACATCGTTGATCCTACTAGCTATCCCACATTAGCAGACTTTGATGTCAAACTAATTGATTCTTATAAATTTTTTGTTTTAGGCAGGATCCATAGTTTATAGGCTAGAAAAGAGTTGTCTGTAGAGTATCCCCATGTTCTATCATTTAGGAAAATAGTTTTTGCTAGTTTGAGTGTTGAGGAGGCCAAGCTCCTTGCTTGGGATCACAACATTGATCAGGATTACAGACTCAAGTTGACTATGATTGAAAGAGTCAAATTCTTTCACAAGGAGTATCTCAGACTCCTCAAACAGGACGACAAAACAAATATCCAACTAAAGTGCCTCTATGCGTTGGCCTTCCTTTTGATGAGAAGAATCCAGCCTCCCTAAGTGGAATAACATGCAAGACATTCTTTTCCAAGATGTTGTGAGCATCCTTTCAAGAGTGGTAGATGAACAACTGAGCCTTGTAGATATGGGAAAAGAATTTAATATATATTTTTGTCAACTACTTTAGCCAAGCTCAACATAAGATTCTCACATGAGTTGTTGATTTTAAGATTCTAAGAAATGACTGAACTAACTTAAATTGAACTTACTTTGACTAGCTTAAGTTCCAATATTCTAGACTTAGGCTTAGAACTAAATAACCTTAAGCCGTTACAACATGGCGTAAAGGCCTAAACTTGACTAATCCAGTTCTAGGCTTAAGTCTGTATCCTTTTCAAGATGGCTCAAATATTCCTTGGAATATCAGCCTACAATGGAACATATGTTTGATGGAATATTTGAAAATATACATTATGGAAATTGACTCTTATTTAGGGAAGCTTCTACATGAAGCCCTATGTACGAAAGTGAACACTCGCCTCTACCTTTTGGCACTTTTGATGTATGTGTACTTTATTTATAGAGTTTAAAGATTTAATAAAGAAAAAATCGACCAAGCTAAGAAATGGCAAGAAAAAGGTCAAATTTAGAATAAAATAGAGATGAGAATTACAATTTTGTTATGTATTATAGAAACATGGAATTTGATGAGACCGTTTATTTTGGACCTCTTGGAAGGATAGAAAGTTTCTCAAGTTGTTTGAACTTATGCCCCCTCTAAGGTCCTTGCAAAAATGGCTACATTGGGGCTTGCGGCCACCTTTGTCCCTCTTGCTCCACCATCTCGCCTATTGTGCTTGTTCCCTATTGGGATGTTAGAATAGTAGCCATGATGAGTGCATTTATGTCCTAAGAGGTGTCCCTCTACATCTCCAAGGCTCCAAGTTGCCCCAACTTGGGTGCCACCTCAACTAGAAAGCACGAATATGGGCTTGGGGACTTGCCCCCACCTCCCATGTCAAACCACCCTTAAAGTGCAAGTGTGTGTTTAGTTAGTTAAAGGGTGTCCGGCTAAAAGCATGGTTTGGTGGTACAAAAAAAAACCATTTTCATTGTACCTTTTGGTAGTGCATTTCACTTTTTGGGGATTTGGGAGGGAGCTTGATAGATGCTACCCACAAGTAAATGCAATGAAGACGTCCCTAGTAATGATGGGCCTACCCTCTTGGAGTATTGGGGGGGGGGGGAAAGTGGTGGGCCTACTCTCTCTCCTCCAATAAAAAGGTAGTGTCCTTGACAGTCCATGTTGTACCACCAAACCATGCTTTTAGTTGTCCACGTGAGTTGCCAAATACACCAATTGTAGAACACTCCTTGCTACATATTACCACGTTGCACATAAGTAATCTCAATACCACTTTTTGGCCTTGCATTACAAAGGCAATACTATGTGGTGAGGTTGGTCAATGGAGTTTTGGAAGAAAGTCAACTTCAAATGATAAAGCATTTTGGAAGTCTCAATTTTTAGGCCTCGGACTTTGGACCTTGGCATGGAAATCTCACTGGGCTAGAGTGACTTTCTAGATACTTTGCATGACCTAGTTGGCTTTTGCTTTTGCATGTGAATCTCATCATGAGGGTACTTGCATGTTCTCCTGGTCATAGTGACTTTCTAGATACTTTTTGTATGACCTATTTTTACTTTTGCTTTTTGCATGCTAGGCTTAGAGGCATGTGATATACAGGGTGTTCTTAGTATAGAATTCATTGTGATTATGAAATGTGAATTCTTTGAGCTTTGATGGCAAGTAAAAACTGCTTTTGAATTCTAAAGCGACACAGTCATACTTTGCAATGTTCATTAGTGCATAGTTGCGATGGGTTCCTCTAGATGGTGTGGTCCAAGGAAATTGTTGCCTTGGTGACAGACTCCACCAAAGATGTATGATTGTGAATTGTTTGACAAAAAGACTAATGGTAATTTTGACACGTAGGAACATGCAAAAGGGACAGAAGTCTGTCTATGTTGAGGAAAGAAGGTTTGGATGTGGTGTTTCATCAGGTAGATGTGAATGATCTAGACTCAATCACCAAATTGTCCAAGTGGGTTAAAGATCAATTCGGTGGAATCAACATTCTGGTATAAGGCTATTCCCTGATTTTTCATTGCATGCATGCAAAGCAATCAACGTGTAGTCGATGAAGCGCATTGAAATTGTCATAAAAATCAAAGTTCTTGACAACAAACAATTGTTTCTATCTGGTCTTGTCTCCATTTGCCATGATATCTTTAAGATGATGTTGTTGAGAATAAATTGTGCAAAGTTTTAGCTCTTTTTTTCTTGTTAAAACTTTCAGCGCTGGTTTGTCTCTAATTGCTCGTTTTTCATACTAAACATTGTCAATGATTACTGTTGAATACCCAAAGGGCATAGCCCCACAATGATTTGTCAAGAATTTGGGCCTTAGGGCCACGCACACACACGTACCCATGCGAGCCGCGTACTGGGATCCCAACCCCAGTCGCCTAGCCACCCGCCATCCGTCTAACCCCCAAAAGGGCTGGTACCAGGGGATAGAGGATATAGAGAAACCCCAACTTACATATGGGAGAGTTCAAGGCAAGCAGTTATTATGGGACATTGAGAATTCTCAAGGCCTTCACTGGGCGCTCAAGCCCACGGCACTTTCCTGTGCGTGGCTTGCAACTAAACATTCCGCAACATGATTTACCAATTGGTTCTGATGTGTTTCAGAACAAGTCACAATGAATTCAAATATGTACAACAAATAACTAGGTGTAAGGATGGCTCACCTTCACACCTCTTCCAAATGATATGGATCGATGCCCTGAAAAATCAGACGAAGCATTGGTTTTTCTTGATTATTTCATTATTTGCCATGCATGAAACTTCAACTATAGCTACCTAAGGCTAGAGTGACTGTGTTCACAAAATCTTGCTTGATTTTGTTGCATGCATGCGAAGCGATTAACGTGTGTAATCGATGAAGCACGAAATTGTCATAAAAATTAAATTTCTAACAAACAGTTCTCTTTGGTCATGTATTGTGTTTTGTTTTGCTTGAGGTACACAATTGTACTTGTTAGGCTTTTTATGAAAATTATAAAAAATCAATAAGTTTTCATTAATAATGATTGATCTTTATCTAATTATAATTTTGTGATTGTGTCTGATTGTGAAAATTGTGAATAGTGATCGCGAATATTTTGAATATTGATCGTCAATATTGTGAATACTGATCCAAAATTGTGAATACTGAGAAATGAATATTATGAGATATTGATTGTGAAAGCCGACCTCGAGCTACTCCACTTCACAATTATCCGCAACTCATGGCGAGTCCATGGGACCTAAATATGACTCGGCCTCTCACCTTGCCCCCCCCCACTCAAAATAATCGACCACTTATGCTATATATGTATATATATAAGTTCTAGATGATGAGGTGGGTACTCATAATCCTGCTACCCACGTGGCAGTCCTTCATGCAAAGTGCCACGTCACACATATCTGCCCCCCCCCCCCCCCAACCCCCATGATCCATCTACATATATGGGATTAGCGTTTAGGGTACTAAACATTAACATACCCATCGAGATGGTGAAGCTTGCATCTGTACGGAAAAATCGCCTGTACGGACGTGCAGGCAGCCGTACCTGGAGTGAAGCCGTAAATGCTTTTGTCTATGTTGTGGCTACCTTGCTCCTGCTGGCAAGCTCCATCCTACAGCTTCCGGGAGCAGACAACGCCATCGGCCTCGTTCTCGTTCTCGTTTCTATGCTCTTAATTGTTGCTGTGAATGTGCATGATCTTTTTGCGCATCTGGCAGGCACTGGGTTTCGTTTTAGATCTATCTCCTTTGACCGGCAGATGCTGCTTGTTGAGATCGCTGCACCCTTGGTCCACAGTATCGGCGCTACCCTTTACTTTGTTGGGTCATACTACCTTCTAAAAGTAAGAGCTGATCATGTGCTCAATATTTTTTGCAGTGCTCAAATTCTTAACAGGCACTAGAGCACCAATTCATCTTTATCAATCTGCCAGCCAGTTTTATCTATTGCTCTTTATAACATGGTCTACACAGATGGAAAACGCTACATCCTTGAATTAAATGTACATGGAATTGGCTTGAATGCTGACTGTTTCAAGTCATGTTTGTAACTTCTACTTCTGAGTAGTTCTAGTGGATGTCTTCTCATATGGAATTGGTCGAACTTGGAACTTTAAATGGTAGTACTTCGCCGCGCGCGAGCATGCAA
This sequence comes from Diphasiastrum complanatum, assembly GCA_029204225.1. Lineage (NCBI taxonomy): Eukaryota > Viridiplantae > Streptophyta > Lycopodiopsida > Lycopodiales > Lycopodiaceae > Diphasiastrum > Diphasiastrum complanatum. Next base: position 41,081,106 of record CM055092.1, on the reverse strand, counting down.
GTTAATTAGAAGACATTAGTAAGTAGCGCTTAAAAGTATAATGCTGACTCCTATATGGGGTATTGGATACCTTCTTATCTGGAATCAGAGCTTGGATGGCAGCAATTTGCTGCCAACATGCAAACTGAGAAGACAATAGTAAATATAAACATATGTAATACTCTCATTTGGAGTTGGAACTGTGGATAGCAGCAATTTGCTGCCAACATGCATGGTGAGCAGAGAATGGTAAATAGTTTATAATCCTGAGTTTTGAGTAATTGCATGGATTATTGGATGACTTGTCATGTGGGAATTAATTGGATGGAATTTGAAAGTTGCTGGCAGCATGCAAGTTGACAAGACAATATAAGTAGCAGTTTTGTATACGGCATGGTTCGGATTTGATCGTGTTTCAGTGAGGTCTTGGATGACAAACTTTTGAAATCTTTTGCAGAGTTCACGTGGAAGATCTGCATGGGGGGGAGACAGCGGCCCTCGTCGAAGGCTTGCACACAGGTTGCTCGTAGCGGGCCCAGCGCTGTGGCTCTTGGGTTCTGTCCACAACGCACTTCAAGTGTATGAGAGAGTCGATCTTCAAGTGCAAGCATATCAGGGAGCAGTGACAATTCCTTTTATCCAAGGAAGCACCTTGTTTCTAGTGGGCAGTATCTTGAGCCTTGAGAGGTGGCCAAGGCTTGCTCTTGGTGTAGTCCAGGTGATAAGGATCTCAGTTTTCTTTGGTAGGGTCGAAATTATAGTGTAAGAATTGTAAACGATTTCTATTTTTTTGGTAGAGATGAATTTATCTTTTTAAATGCATCGAGCTTGCAATTTCTAGCTTGTCTTCCATTCATGCTCTAATGTTGGTGACATACTGCTATTGACAGGCTATGACAGCTTGGTTTCAGATAGCAGGGAGTGCATGCTGGTTGATTGCTGCCATAATGAACTCGATCAAAGTCATCCAAGTCCAACAAATGGAACGGCTGGGAGCTGAGCTAGAGCCTTTGAGAGGGAGAGGATTCTTAGTTTGGCAGGAGGAGCAAGTGCTGCTGGCTGGCGAGCAGCAGCAATCCTTTCTGGAGGAGCGAGCGGCAAAGCGTAGAGCGGAGATGGTGATGCCGGTGCCCACGTACAAGGAAGCTACCATGCACTCTGAACTCAATTACTAAATCGAAAGGAATGTTATAAGTAGCTCTTGGAATTGGAGTGGTAACTATGCCAGCCTAGGAGACTGCTTCTGGATGCACGGACCTTGATCGATCATTAACAGTTGATCGTAGCAGCTTGAACATCACATCATCATCATAAGAAGCTGAATGGACAGATCGACCTGGCATGTGGGATCAATACATGATGTAATAGTATGTGTTTGCTGTCATGCAGCTGTTTTTCACTCCTTTCTCTTCACTGTAGCTTACGTTGCAGAACAAGAAAATTATTAGCATGATAAGCTGAGCTGACAGTTCAATCATGGGGATGTGGATATCAAAATACATGATGTAATAGTGTGCATTTGCTGTCATGCAACTTTTTGAATTCTTTTTCTTCATTTTAACTCACATTACAAAACCAATCAACACGAGAAGCTGAACTGACAGTAAGGGTAATACATGACGCAATAGTATGTATATGCTGTCATGTAGATCTCAACTCCTTTTTTTCAGCTCACATTACAGAACAAACGAAATTACCAACATAAGAAAGCTGAATTGACGGTTTAATCATTGAATGTGGATTGATACATGATGTAATAGTTGTATTTGTTGTCATGCAACTCTTATAACACTTTTTGTTCACTTTCAACTCACATGACATAACAGATTACAAAATCATGACTTTTCTAATTGGACGTGTCACTTTTATAGCTATGGAAACCTATGGCTACTCAAATGATGATATGTAAGTCTTCAATTCTTAGGATGTGTAATTTTTGTAGATCATTGGTGGTGAATTGGGTGTTAATATCACCTCCACTCAAGCCTCGGAGTGATGAGGATGGTTAAAGCTTTTTTTACTATTTGACTAGTTGACAGTCCAGCCTAAACTCTATAAGCTTGGCAAAAGAGGTGCATAGGTAGATGGTATCACTCTAAACTCTATAGGCTTGGCAAAAGAGGTGCATACTAATAGATGGTATCTAGTTTGTTATTAGGATATTTTTGTTGTCTCGACTTACTTAGACTCTCTCCAATCTTGAAGACCTTGGATTGTGTGTCACAAGCGCTTCACAACTAGGGACAAAATTAGATCATTCTCCAAAACAAAGATTAAATTGTGAAATTTTACTGACACATGGATCTGAAAAACACAAACCAATGACGCATGATTGCAAAGGATGTCCATTCTGACGAGGAATAGACAATGGACGTCGCTGGAGGAGAATTGCCATTCATGACGATTTTTAAACTGACATGACAATATATTGACCTAAAACTTTGGCATGAACACGATGACATTTGTTTTGGGACTTGGGATTGGAAAAAGAAAACATTTTTTATATTTATTTAACTACCTAATTTTAGCCCAAAATTATGATTTTTTATGAGGCCATCTCCAAAATTTTAAAAAAGAAAAACATACAAAAAATGGGTTATGACATTAGATCATGAGAAGGTTTTTCTAAAAACTTCATAAGACCACCACAATAAAAATGAAACATCATCTTGAAGATAAAAGACACATCTAAATGGCCAAACACTCTGGAATGAGGTGTGAAGGTACAGAATATTACCATGGTGGGATCGTGGGCTGTCAACCCATTCTCCCATCCGTGCACAGGATCGTGGGCTGTCAACCCACTTTCCTAGTTCAGATTGTATACTTGATCCGACAATGGCAAGCATGTAGTTTATGGCAAGGCGAATCACAACAACAAACAACATAGTTAGTGATAGAAAAGTGGATTAGAATTTGTTTTTTCTCAAAAACAAACTCGTGTATATTAATACTCTTATGGAAATAGATTCTAAATTTTCTTTGAAAGTTTGTTCTCAATAGTTGGATTGAAAGCTGGAGTTTTAATAATATGCAGTTCTTCTCAAAACTAAGGCTTGAATTAAGATCGTTGTAAATGGCATAGAATGTGTCTTGGAGCAAAATTAGCATCACCCTCTTGTTTTGTAGAGTTATAACTTAATTGCCCTTCTATCCAACTCCTATCATTTGGCCAGATTTTAGAATAAAAAAGTTGAATTTCATGTTCAAGGTTTATTTATGAGGTCTGCGGCTATCTTCTACAATGCTCATTGGGCTTGATTCTGCATAATGTAAAAACCTGCAGTTTTTTTTTTGCAATTCATTTGAAAGTTGCCTTAAATGGCATAAATTTTACTTTTGAAAATTATAAGAGCAATGAATACATTACAGATTTGTAATGTACTTTTGCTATTTTTAGAAAATTTAAGAGTCACCTTACGTTTTTTGTAAGGTACACTTTTTTATTTTTGAAAAGTCGCACAAATCCAACTCGCTACTTTTGGAAGTCGACTTTTTTAAAATAGAAAAAAAAAACCTGCAGGTGTTTTACGTAGGGGAAGGCCCACGGGCAGGGGCCTTCCAGGTTTGGAAGCGCCCTCAGGCTGTCGCCCTCAAGGTGCATCAAAACCCGGAAGGCCCCCGCCCTGGGGCCTTCCCCCTTATGTAATTGTCGTTCGCCTAATTTTTGGGCCATTTTGGGCCCTATATTATTTTGCATAATATAGGGCCCGAAGATTGTTTGTTGCCTAGAGAGAGAGAGAGAGAGAGAGAGAGAGAGAGAGAGAGAGAGAGAGAGAGAGAGAGAGAGAGAGAGAGAGGGAGCGAACGTTTTCTGCCTGGCACGAGAGAGAGACTAGGAGAGAGAGCAAGGGAGAGAGAGAGAGAGAGAGAGAGAGAGAGAGAGAGAGAGAGAGAGAGAGAGAGAGAGAAGAAGAAGAAGAAGAAGAGAGGAGAGAGAGCGGAGGGCAGGAGAGAGAGCTAACAAAGAGAGAAGAGACGAGAGCGGAGAGAGGGAGGGAGGGGAGAGAGAGGAGAGAGAAAACGAAGGGAAGGAAGGAGAGCGAGGGAGAGAGAGGAGAGAGGAGAGAGAGAAGAGGAGAGAGCGGAGGAAGAGCAGACAGAGAAAAGAGTGGAGAGAGCGGAGGTAGGGAGGGGGAGAGAGGAGAGGAGAGAGAGCGAGTGGAGGGAAGGGAGAGAGAGAGAGAGAGAGAGAGAGAGAGAGAGAGAGAGAGAGAGAGAGAGAGAGAGAGAGAGAGAGAGAGTGCAAAGATCGAAGAGAGAGGGAGAGACGGACAGAAAAAAAATCAGAATTGTCAATTACGTGTGATAATGGTGCATTGGTCAGACCATTACCACAAATAATAGACTGGTCCCCGGGCACCTCATGGCCTTCGTGACTCGTTGCCCGGGTCCCAGATTATTTATGGTAAGCTTTGTGCACGCCAACTTGTTGCCAACTGGAGTGTAATACCAGTATCCTCCACAATGGAGTTATAGTGACCGCAAGAAAACCAGCAACAACCTCCTTCATCTCAATATATTTGAAAGGGCGATCGTCATTCAATGAGACCGCCAGTTTAAACCCGTTAGGAATGTCTGCGATGTAAAGCGTATATGGTCTTCTTTTTACAAACTTTGTGATTTTCCTTGCATCGCCTTGTTGAATTATATACGAACATGGGGGATCATCAACAGACTTCGGGACAAAAGTCTCTTTTGTATCATCGTCAATGCCCGAATCCTCAGCCTGATGACTCTCTCTTTGTCTCCTCTCAGCTTTTGCTTTTTGGAGGTGGGTCCTAAATTGCTCATGAAGCTTCCCACTCTTTTCATCTTCAGAACTCTGTGAAAAATACCTTCTTGTAAGTGACCATCACTCCAAGTATATATAGGAGTGGAAGAATCCATTTCGGGAGAAGAACCTCATTTGCATAATAGAGCCTTATCTTCTTTCATTGAGAGTTCTCCTTTGTGATGATCTTATGGTTGTTACATTGTGTGTATTATAATTTCTTATGAACCAAAGTAATTAGTTTTCATTTCTTGTTGGGCCTTTCACAAGTAGGTTAAGCCTTTGTGAAGTTGGATTTTAGGTTAAGCTGTCATTTGTTAGTCTAGGTAGAGAAAATAGAGAAGAGCAGATCTTACCCTCAGAAATACTCACCATGCTTATGACTGTCTTTCTTGCATCCATATCCATGCTAGTTGGAAATAGCCTTAGTGAGGGTTAGTTGGGAGAAGCCGTAACTCGATCTAGTTGGAGCCATAGCTAGTTGGATGCGAAAGATACAACATTAACGTCGTTGTCACTCTTTTCTTTTTTTAGTTTCTCTACTTTCATCATCACTCTTCCTTGATTTTTCTAGCCATTTCTTGCTTCTTACTTTTTGCATCTTGCTTTCTTTTGTTGCTTGTTGCTTTCTTTTTTTCGAACATCTTTCTTTGCTTGTTTACTACTTTAAGAAAGCCTCATTGAGGGTTTAGGGTTTCTGAGCCAAGACGGCTCCTACAGCTCCTTGAGGGTTTGTGAAAGAGTGCTTTCAAGAGAGGAGAAGTGCTTCATCCATCCTTCCAGCACAGCCATCAGCAATTCCTCCGCGGCCGTTTTTGAGCATCCATCCAGCCACGCCATCAGCAAGCCTTGCAGGAGGTCTTGGAGCATGCCATCAGCCGTGTTTTTGAGGAGTGAAGGGGGCGCATCAGCTCGTTTGCCTTTCCAGCATCTGCATTAGCCGAGACAAAGACAAGGGAGGCATGTTCGTCTTGCTCATAAACAGCCACCTCCGAAGAGCAGTTCATCAACCACGAAATCAGCCGCATTCTCTCACATCTGTTGCTAACAGTCGCTGATTCTCACTCAGAACATTTTGAATTTCAACATGTTGAGTGGCCGATTTCTGCTCAATAAGAACTATATATAGCTTCACCAGATAAGAACTATATATAGCTTCACCAGAAGTTTCATGTAGCCATTCTAGCTCTTGGGAGCGGTCCTCTTAGTCTTTTTGTTACGATCTGCAACTTTCAAATCAATACATACCTATGTGAAGGTGGTCAGCCGCGTTTTTGAGAAGTGAATGGGGCATACCATCTGCTCGTTTGCCTTTCTAAACGTCTGGCTGCACTACAGCTTCTGCAGTTATGCTTTTTTTGTTCCTAAATCTGCTATTCGATGTTTCATTTAACATGGTAGCGACTCTTTTCAAACTTCCATCAGTTGTTAGATGCTTCATGCATGCCTGCATCTATAGGACTTATTGTAGTCTTTTGACAGTGTTTTCATGTTTGCCACCCTCAGCCCTATGCGATTAAGCAGTGTTTTTAGATATTTTTCAGACCTGTTCAACGTTTTTTCCGGCTGATTTTAATGACTTCAGCGATTTTTCAAGGTTTTCCTACTATTTTCCAGATTTTAGAGGTGTTTCTCAGAGTGTTTCAGCCATTTTCAGACACTTTCAGCGGTTTTCCAACCATTTAAGACGTTTTCAGAGGTTTGTCAAAGGTATTTCAGCTGTTTTTCAGCTGGGTTAGTTGTTTTTTAGGTTCCTAGTTGTAGCTTCCTTCTCTGCTAAGGGAAGAGCTGATTTTTCAACAGTATTCACACGTTTCTACCTCCCCGGTTCATGTGTGCGAGTCATTTTTTACCTTCTTCCGATCTGTGAGCAAATTTCTTACTTTTCAGTAGGGTGGTGTGCGAGTCATCTTTCACCGTGTGAGTAAGTAAATTCCCGTGTGCGAGTCATTTTCCATCCTGTTTGTGCGAGTAATCTTTCACCATGTGCGAGTCATTTTTTACCTTGTCTGCAAGTCATCTTTCACCGTGTGCGAGCCATTTTTCACCCTATCTATGCGAGTCATTCCCTGATTCTTCTCAGCTACAAGAGTACTAGAAGAGGTGTATATATATATATATGTAAATCTATATATATACTAGTAAAGAGTGCCCGTCAACGGAGGTAGATCTTCATAGAAATGCATTTTTATTTTAACCTTTTCCATGAAAAGTTTGATAATTTAAAAAAATCCTTAAAGCACCCTTCAAATTTTTGATCATGAAAGTCTCATTTGTTTAGCACCTTTCACCACGAAAGTATGTACATGCATTTCAAAGCACAGTGTGTGTTGGTAAAGGATAATTTGAATTTGGAGTGGGCCCCTTGGATGCATGCATGGGAAAGGAGGGACATCATTACAGAATCCTTTATTTCACTCTCAACACCCTCACACTCATCCTCATTAGTAAGCTCTCCTTCGTCCCTCAAAACAGTCTCTCATCAGCAACAAGACTGACTGCTTTCTTGGGATCCTTTCCCATGCATGCATCCAAGGGGCCCACTCAAAATTCAAATTATCTTTTATTAACACACAGTGTGTTTTGAAGTGCATGTACATACTTTCATGGTGAAAGGTATTAAACAAATGAAACTTTTATTATTAAAAATTTGAAGGGTGCTTTAAGGATTTTTTAAATTATCAGACTTTTCACGGGAAAGGTTGAAATAAAAATGCATTTCTATGAAGATCGACCTCCATTGCTCGTCAACGACTCGAATTTTTGAAAAGACTCGAATTTTTCGAAATTATCAAATTTTCCAATGACTCAAATTTTTCCACTGCTCGAATTTTTCCAAAGGAGGGAATTTTTCAAATGACTCAAATTTTTCTAAGACTCGAATTTTTTCAACTACTCAAATTTTTCCGACGACTCCAATTTTTTGGAAGGATTGAACTGTCAACTCAAATTTTTTCGAAGGATCGAAGGACCCTTTGTACTATCACGTCGAATTTTTCAAAAGACTTGAATTTTTCCAAAGACTAGAATTTTTTCAAAGCCTCGATGTTTTCAAAAGACTCGATTTTTTTTCAAAGACTCAAATTTTTCTGAAGACAAGAATTTTTCTGAAAACTCGAATTTTTTCGAAGCCTCGAATTTTTCCATGGACTCGAATTTTTCCAAAGACTCGAGATCGGCCATCATCCAAATCATCGGCCGCCACCTAGATCGGCCTCCATTGCCCGTCAACGACAGGCCCTCACAACTAGTATATATAGATTTAAACTTACGTACAGTTTTGCGCATGTGTATGGGTGCACCATGCATGCTCCTCCCCTCACCTATGCATACACAGTTTTTTTCACTAAAAATGATGGGGAGGGGAATGCATGTATGGCCCTCCTCCTCATGCATGCATATAAGGGGAGGAAGTTTTTTGGACACATGATGCATGTGTATGTATGTGTGAGATTAGGATGATGTATGTCCTCTTTCCAATACATATTTCATAGGCAGGGCCCACCTCCACAAATTCAAATTTCCATGTTACCTCTATTTCTTTCATGATCATGGTCTCTCTCACGGTCATGGGCACGCGCATGTTCAAGCGCTTTGTGTGGATTCAATGCTCGATATTCTGAAGGCAACTAGCAAGGGAAGAGAAAGAGACGGAATGGATACAAAAGCAGTTGGTTCTGAAGGAGGAGCAGGAGTCGAAGGAGCGAGAAGCTAGGCATAAAGAAAGGCTATAGCGAAAGATGAAGAAGAGCCGAGAGGAAAAGGAGAAACGCAAGCAAAAGGAGCTGGAGCAAAAGAACAATTGTAGTTGGAGGCAGAGCGATTCGGTGCCCAAAGAAATAAAAGAGAGGAATATATGAAATTGTTAGAAGAAGCAGAAGCTACCGCCATCTGCAACAGAAGCCACAGACGTTCAAGAAGGTTTCCTTTCTCGAACCCATAACCGTGGCCTGATCATTTCCACCTGGGTGCCACAATTGGGCATCCTCTCTCATCCTTCCACGGGAGGCTTCATGAGCCGCTACGGTTGGAATTCCACTCTTGAGAGCATCTATGCCAATTCTAACACTACCTCAGTTCGCAGAGCAACACCTGATCTCAGCAGGGTAGTGACAGAGCATCTCAAGGTCGGTGTGAAGTTGCAGACGAGAAAAAACGATGTTGTAGAGAGTGCTGAGATAGAAATAGCAGTGAGAGAGCTGTTGCATTTGTGGATCCTCGCTGATGTGCCTCGCTAATCAGTGGAGTGCGATGGTCTGAACCTGGCCTACCTCGCTAGCACTCACATATGGACTTTATTGACATTGCCTCCTAAGACTGAATAATGTGAGTGTGATGGTTATGTGCAGAATCAACATGATCCTTTTGGGACAAAGATGCTGACACGATCCCCAGCCAAATTTTCTTGGCAAGCACTTCGTCAGCACTTTGTATGAAAGACCAAATTTGCTGAAGCTAGACTACTAGTAGCCTTTTCATATTCAGATGTAAATTGTTGGCCAATCAATCAAGGGCATCTGGTAGCTGTACAATTATGTGCGGATGATGGTGATTTGATTGCTCAAAATGCTGATGGTGTTATACGAATTTATCATGTGCAGGGATTATTAAAACCTAACTTCTAAGCCTTCCTTTTGGCAATGTAGTGTTCTGTATACTTATCTTTGCTGACAAAACTGGCTGCTATGATGATGTCTGCCTACTTGGCATGTGACAAGAAACTAAACCAAATCAATGCCTATATATTGACCATGCACATATCTCATTTAGTATGTAAGAAAGTTGATAGGCATTATAATTTCTCCTACAAAATTCTACTGGTTGTTTGACATTTCAGTTCCAAGGTGTCTTGCTTTGAAGTCTTTCTGTGATCGTAGTTTTTGAAAATTTTCAAGGTTATGATCAGAAAGCTAGGGATAAATGCCATAAAGTCTTCGAAGCTTGCAAGGTGCCTTTCCACTTTGTTATCTTGAGCTGCAATTTGTAAAACGCACTAAGAGTTTACCTTCTTGACCTCAATATATTGTTGGAGTTATGTGGCCTTACAAGTTTTGCAGATTAAGTTGTCCTTTTGCAGGTATAAGAGCTATTGATAGATTGAAAATTTTCTTTCCCAAAATGAATAGCCTTTCCACCTTGTGTTAGATACACCCCCATGCTGAATAACTTTATAGCCTACTATAATTTGTAATTGCTTTAGATTTATGGTAATATGGTTGTACAAGGTGGGAATTTCAAAATTTGTTTTCTCAAAATTGGAACACCCTAAGAAAATACAAAGAGACGTTGCTTTGTCTCCACCCTGAAAATTGTTTCTTCAAACCGAAACCAATAATACCTCTCAAAACCAAGATTTAAGATTGGTTATACTACTCTTGATATCTAAGGGGGTGCACATGTTGGAGTTGAGAATACAATATGGAGGACTCCATGAGTCCTTTTTTTGATCTTCTAATTGATCATAATATAGAAAAGGTGACTCCATTGACATGTTTTAATAGTCTTTAGATTGATAAGACAACCTAGACAACTCATGCTCATCTCATATTACGTGGTTCTAGGAACGAGCTTGATGATGTGGTTGGGGTTTTAGCAAAATTCATCACTCATCCAAATAAAAAAATGATTGAATTTAAAATCAAGTTCTTGATGCAGCCCTCAATATTTAATTATGACATTTGTATAAATTTAGATCCTATACTAAAGCATAATAGAACAACTACATCATGTAAGCATAATATTTATTGGATACGATTAGACCATATCTACAATCTCTATATATTTTTCAAGTTACTTTCATAATGAGCAAGGTCTAAAGATTCAAGAAGCACAAATCAAATAACTCATCTTCTAGGGAGGAGGTAAGTCAATGGTAATTTGTTCTACTATGAAATCTAGATCGCATATGGAATATGGAATATATTCACCTTCAAAGAAATTAGAAATATTTCTTTATACCTAGGAGGAGTGCTTGATAGGTTTTGATTTTTTCCAAATTTGTTAGTAATTGACTTATTATTGAATACTCAACAACATTGTTTGCAAATTTGCAAGGAAAGATGAGTATATATGAATGATACAAAATTTCTAAACTGCAACAGAAAATTGATCTCTCTCTCTCTCTCTCTCTCTCTCTCTCTCTCTCTCTCTCTCTCTCTCTCTCTCTCTCTCTCTCTCTCTCTCTCTCTCTCTCTCTCTCTCTCTCTCTCTCTCTCTCTCTCTCTCTCTCCATTGATTTTAAGAGAAGAAATTAAACAGTTATGTTAGTTAAAAATTGCTTCCTAATATTATCTCTGTGTTTTGATATCCTAAGCAAAAGTCAAGCTTATCAGATTAGCAATCTGGATTTTGAGATCTCGAGGCTTTAAAAAAACAATCTAATCTAGCACTTTTCTCCTCAGATGGTAATTGCCATGCTTTTGTGGGCTACCAATCTCTTATAGTGCTTTTGGTGCTTTACGTCTTCACACTCTTAATAGAGTTTCGATGTGATTGGGATGGTGGCTATGCTTGCTGATGTTTGACAATAGAATGCACTTTTTAATTAGGGCACAATAAATGGACTACTTCTAGGCATTCACAAGAAGTGGTCCAGTGTTGCCGAACGGAGTCCGTTTTGCCTATCGTTCGTTTCGTACTGTGCTGCTCGACATGAACCCACTAGACCATTTGTAGCTCAATACCAACGTCGTTTGTCCAGAAACGACCTTTTTGACGGGGGGAATATATACCACTAAATGAACTACTTTCCAACATCCTTGAGAACCGGTCCAATGTCACCGAATGAAGTCCATTTTTCAAACTGTCAGTTCCATCCTGAGTAGCATGCCGATACGACGAACCTACGACACTAATCTGGGCTCCAAATGGTTTAGTACTCACAGCGAAACGTGCATCCGAACCAGAAATCCTAAACGTAGTGCTGGGATTCTAGGCTCGTCGAGCCAGAAATTGGTCGGATTAAGTAAAAAATGGTCAGAACTTTGGATGAGAGGTGTCCACATGTTCGTGGGCACGAATCCACTGGACTATTTGCAGCTCAATTTCGATGCCATTTTTTCAGAAACGACCTTTTTGTTGGGGGGGAATGCCACTAAATGGACTACTTTCCAACATCTCCGAGAATCGATCTAGCGTCGCCAAACGAAATTCGTTTTTCAGACCGTTTGTTCTATCCTATGATGCACGCCGATACGAACCTATCGCACTAAACTGGCCTCCAAATGGTTCAGTACTCATAGCGAAACATGTGTTCGAACCAGAAATCCTAAACGTAAAGCTGGGATTCTAGGCTCATCGAGCCAGGAATTGGTCAGATTCAGTAAAAAAAAAGTCACAATTTCAGACAGGAGGTGTCCACAAGTTCACGGGCTCGACACGACCCCACAAGACCATTTGCAGCTCAATTATGACATCATTTGTCCGGAAATGCCCTTGCTGTCGAGGAGAATGCCACTAAATGGACTACTTTCCAAAATTCCCGAGAATTGGTCCAGTGTCGCCGAACGAAATCCGTACTTCAGACCCTCTATTTTGTCCTGTGCTACACACTATGACGAACTCACATGACTAAACCGGGCTCCAAACGATTCAATATTCACAGCGAAACGTGCATCCAAATCAGAAACCCTAAATGTAGTCTTGGGATTCTAGGCCCGACGAGCCAAGAATTGGTCGGATTCAGTCAAAAATAGTCAAAACCTCGGACATTAGGTGTCCAGAGGTTTGTGGGCTCAACACGAACCTACTGGACCAGTTGTTGCTCAATTTCGATGTCGTATGCTTCAAAACGCCCTTCGTGTTGGGAGGAACGCCACTAGAGCACAATAAATGGACTACTTTTTGGCATTTTCGAGACGTGGTCCAGTATCGCCAAATGGGCTTCGTCTTGCATGCCATCTGTTCCATCCAGTGCTGCACGTCAAGACGAACCCGCATACACATACATGCAATAGCAACAACAACACCAGTAACAACAACACCCGCAACTCTCGTGAATTTGATGGTACACACGCACACATGCACACACACTTTGCACACTTCACACATGCACACATTCACACAGACCCACTTCACTCACACACACATAGCATTGACTGCTCGGCCGCACGCCTCGACCATCAGCCACCTGTCAACGACATACACATAGACATATACGCACACAAACACACAAATCCACACACATACATATACATGTACACACACACCCTCTCAACTGCCTGCCATCGGCAAACACTCTTTACTATATATATATATATATATATATATATATATATAAAAACTTATGTACAATTTTGCGCATGTGTATGGCTGGGTGCACCCATGCATCCTCCTCTCCTCACCCATGCATATACACTTTTTTAACTAAAAATGATGAGGAAGGGGATGCATGTATGGGGCAAGTGCATATCCCCATACATTTGCACATTGTGTGCATTGAGGGGTGGGCCCCAAAAAGATTTCCCACCCCTCCCTCCCGCTCACTAAATTCAAATATCTTTTTCTGGATTCAAATATTTGAAGTTTGAAGTTAAGGTTTTATTTTCTTCACGCACTTCAATGTCCTTTAAGCTGTAGCCAATAATCTTTATTACATGGCTTTCTTATTTATTTTAACCAAAGTTTTACTCATAAATCATGAACATAAAAAATTTCTTGACTACCTTAAATTGTTTTTTTTTTTTTCAATCCTTCAAATCCCTATCTTGGCCTGCCATTTTCAGGAATGTTTAACCACAAGCCCAAACTCACTAGCTTTAACTCCCAAGGCGTTACCCAAAAGCTTTTATCCATGGGCCAAAAATATACACAGTTTAAAAAAAAAGGAGGGGATGGGGTGAGGGGAGCAAAAGAGCCAATACGAAGACAAAAATAGGGGGGCGGGGGATTTGGAAAACACGTGTGTGTGTGTGCATACACACACACACACACACACACACACACACACACACACAGACACACACGTGTGTATGTGTGTGTGCGGGCGTGCATTCATTGTATGTGTGTGAGAGCTTCTCCTGACACATTGAATGCGTGTGTGTGTGTGTCTGCGTGCGCACACACACACACACACACACACACACATCTCCATATAAAAGACTTTTTTTTGTGGATGAGGTATATTGTATAAAGTATAGAGTCCAGAGTCCTTTTTTTTCCTTCCCTCCCTCCCACGGGCCCACCTCTCTCTCTCTCTCTCTCTCTCTCTCTCTCTCTCTCTCTCTCTCTCTCTCTCTCACACACACACACACACACACACACACACACACTCTCACTCTATACACAAGCTGACCAACCACCCATAGAGGGAGGGAGGTTCCTCCATGCCTCTAAAAAGAATTTAAGAAGGTTAAAATGTGTGTGTGTGTGTCATAAAAAAAAATATGAACGTAAACGCCCTTAAAAATGTGAACCCCCACTCCCCATAAAACAATTAAAGTGAATGGGAGTTTTGGCTCCCCATAAATTAAGTTTTTTTTTTTTAAAAGGAGATAAAAAAAAGTCCCCATCAAGAAAGAAACCTCCTCCCCCCACCCCCCCCAACCAAAAAAAAAAAAAACTAAGATTTCTAAGGGTGGGAGCATATCTTTTTTTTTAACACTCCCTCGCCCTTTTTTGTCAGGCAAAACCCACCCACCCATCTTCCCCGAGCACTTAAACCATCGACCTCTTGCTCCCAAACAACTTGCTCTTAACCCTTAGGGAGCACACCCGCACTCCGCTCATCCCATATGTACCCCCCTTCTCCTGTCAGTCCACCTAAAAAACATCATCGATGAGCACACCCGCACTAAGTATTATTACATGGCTTTCTTATTTATTTTGAATTACCAAAGTTTTACCCAAAGTTTTTTTCTTCGTCTAGCATCCATGCTCTATGAAGGAACATATTTGCCAATCTCATCCTTGCAACGACTGTGGAAAATAGTAGAAGTTGAATATCTAAAACCAGACATTTTTTTATTTATTCAAATTGAAATGGAAATTTGCCACGAAGTTTTCCTTTGTTCTTACCTCTAGGTTCTTCTTTTTTCTCTCTTGCTACACAAGTTTGCTTGATTAATTTGTCCCATCGGCCACATAAATCACACACATGCACATTTCATACACACAAATCCACACACACACACACACACACACACACACACACCATCGACCACAAATCACACACACCATTGACCACAAATCATACACACAAATCCACACACACAGATACGCACGCACACTCATACACACAAATCCATACACACACACATCATCGGCCACTTACCATCGGCGAGCACACTATGCTAGACTACCCACATGCATGCAGAGATATACACACTCTCACGAATACACAGAGGCACTCACGTACATACACACACATACATTGGCCACCCGTCGTCGTCCATCGGCTTTCCTCCTAAACCAGCCATCACCCAGATCGTCAGCCGCCCATCGGCCATCAACGACAAGCAGTCTTTACTAGTATAATATATTTAAACTTATGTACAGTTTTGCGCATGTGTATGGGTGCACCCATGCATTCTCCTCCCCTCACCCATGCATGAGCTTTTTCTAATGTAAAAACCTGCAGGTTCTTTTGCAGTTCATTTAAAAGCTGTCTTAAATGGCATAATATTTTACTTTTAGAAATTATGAGCAATAAATACTTTATAGATTTGTAGGGTATCTTTGCTATTTTTAGAAATAGCAAGAAACACCTTACAATGATGTAAGATTTACTTACTATTTATAGTAAGTTGCACAATTCAAAAAAGCTATTTCCGGAAGTGTTATTTCTAAAAAAAAAAAAAAAATAGAAAAAAAAACCTGCAGGTGTTTTACGCAAGAGGGGGCCCACGAGCGGGGGCCTTCCGCCTTTGGAGGCTCCCTCAGGCTGCCGCCCTCGGGCGCCTCAAAACGCGGAAGGCCCCCGCCCTGGGGCCTTCCCCCTTACTAAAAAAACTTGGGGAAGAGGATGCATGTATGGGGAATGTGCATATCCCCATACATTTGCACATTGTGTGCATTGAGGGGTGGACCCCAAAAGGATTCCTTACCCCTCCTCCCACTTAGTAAATTCAAATACTTAAAGTTTAAAGTTAAGGTTTTATTTTCTTCACACACTTCAATGTGCTTTAAACTTTAGCCAATAATCTTTATTACTTGGCTTTCTTATTTTATTTTAAATTATCAAATACATAAATCATGAACATAAAAATTTTCTTGACTACCTTAAACTAGCTTTTTTTTTTTTTTTTTTCAATCCTTCAAAATTCTTTCTTGGCCCGCCATTTTTAAGAATGTTTAACCACAAGCCCAAACTCACTAGCTCCCTCCATGCTCCTAAAAAAAATGAAAAAGGTTAAAATGTGTGTGTATGTGTGTAGATATATAAACAAGGGGGTGACTCCATTCCATTAAAAGTAAATATATTAATATTTACTCCCCCCCCCAACGCACGCGCACACACACACACACACACACACATACACTTTTTCTTAAATGTAAACCTCTCATAAAAAAATATCAATGTAAATCCACTTAAAAATGTGAACCCCCACTCTCCATAAAACAAAAAAAGCGAAGGGGCTTTTTGGCTCCCCATAAATTAAGTTTTTTTTCTTTTAAAAGGAGACAAAAAAAAGTCCCCATCAGGAAAGAAATTCTCCCCCCGAAAAAAAAAACTAAGGCTTTTAAAAGCAGGCACATATCTTTTTTCAACACTCCCTCGCCCTTTTTTGTCACATGGCAAAACCCACCCACCCATCTCCCCTGAGCACTTAAACCATCGGCCTCTTGCCCAAACAACTTGCTTTTAACCATTAGGGAGCACACCCGCACTCCGCCCACCCCATATGTTCTCCCCTTCTCTTGTCAATCCACCTAAAAAAACATCATCAATGAATAGAACCGCACTAAGATTTATTATATGGCTTTCATATTTATTTTGAATTACCAAAATTTTACCCATAGATCATGAACATAAAGTTTTACCCAAAGTTCTTTTCTCTGTCTAGCATCTATGCTCTATTGAAGAACATATTTGCAAATCCCATCCTTGCAACGTCTGTGGGAAATAGCAGAAGTTGAATATCTAGAACTAGACATTTTTTTATTTATTCAAATTGAAATGGAGATTTGACATGAAGTTTTCCTTTGTTCTTACCTCTAGGGTTCTTCCTTTTTCTTTCTTCCCAACTCTCTCGTTTTTTATTCTCTTGATGGACAAGTTTGCTTGATCAATATGTCTCATCCTTTCCTTTTGCTCTTGTAGTATCTTGCCAGGAATGGATGTGACAATCTACCTCTGAAATCCTAACACATGCGATCTTTTGGTTTTGATCCAACCCCGTTTCTCATTTGAAAGACAAGTTTTTTGCTTTTGGTAACCTTGGTCGAACTATTACATCACCTCAAGTATTGTCATCTTTGAGAGCTATAAAATGCATTCATATGATGGAAGGTCGAATGAATGGTGTTCATTTTTCAATTGCACATTATTTTAGGGCTCACCAAGAACTGGGCATCTTGAATCATTGAGATTAGTGTCTCCGAGAGACTTCAATCTCTTTTTTCATCACTGGTATCTAACTTTATCCATACTTGCAACAACCTGCTTGGTGTGCTGATAAAGTCGATCGTTTACTTTTTGGCATTTTCAAGGCTCGTCATGCATGTCGTCTATTCCATCCAGTGTTGCACGTCGAGACGAGCCTGCATCAACAATTTGGGCTCCAAGCAGTTCAGTATACACAGAAAATGCACATGCACACTCATACACACATGCACACACCATCGGCCACATAAATCATACATGCACACACACATGCACATTTCACACACACACACACACACACACACACACACACACACACACCATTGACCACATAAATCACACACACCATCAAGCATAAATCATACACACAAATTCGCATACACAGATAACACATGCACTCACGTACATACACACACATACATCGGCCACTCGTCATATCGATCCTAAAGATCAAACCCCAAATACCTCAACTGTAGAAGGAGTTGAGATATGGGGAGATTTGTTTCAAGCAAACGTTACCCTCCCATTTGGAGTACTCTAGAAGTACATCGAAAAATGGTGAAAAGAGTTGTGATCCATTGAAGATAACATCACGTCACCAGACCTCCCTGAGGTGCCCCTACATCTCACTACCCCGCAAGCGACAAGGGAAATATATGCATTCTTGCAACTTACGGATGTTCCCACGTTGTCTTGGCAGTATTAGATGGAGGTCAACATCATATTAATATCCCTGATGAAGGAGTAGGGTATTCAAGATTTCATGAAATGGCCAAACTGTCAACTACGAATGGTAGATCAAAGTGTGGTAAAACCACTAAGCCTAATACCAAACCACCAACCATGTAACCATCTACAACTCAAGAAGATCAGCATTCAGCGCAGAGAGCGATCCTACTACTAACTACTAAATCAGAAAACAATCAAGAACTAGATTAGCTACTGAAAGCAAGATTCAAGAAACAAAAAACAAGATACCTAGCAGCATTTTAACAATCTAAGAATCAAGAAACACTCATCACTTGATGCTTAGATTACTCAACAACAATCAGGAACTGGCTGTAAGGGAGTATGCAAGATCTATGCCACAAACCAGTCTATCTAGTTTACTTGAATGTTGATTACTACAATATTCCACAAGCAAGAACTGAATGCTAATCCACAACTAAACAAGAAACAAGAAACAAGAACCTAGTTAATCCACAATGCAAAGGAATCAAGCATGCTCATAGAAATATCACTCAAGATCATTGCCATGAACAAGGAGCTAAGTTATCATCAAGAACTCGTGGAGAATCCTCTTTATTTGCTCAAGAGAACTTGACAATACAATCAAATCTCCCTCACAAGAGAGGGGGGCCCTTAAATAAGCAAGAAGGTTGCCCATGTGGAGCCCATGTGGCAATTCCACTAAATTAGAATTACATTTGGAATTTGCCCTTCCACTAAAGGTCACCATCAAAAGCTGGCTCACTCTAACTAATTTAAGGGGGGTCTACCTTTATTTACAATGCCTAGGAAATATTACTAGCTCCTACATGGTCATTCCTTCTTTGGGATACACCATGTAGGCTCACATAGTTACTCATTGTCTTCCTAGCTAGTATTTCCTCGGCTCTCATGCTCGGCTCTCAGCTTCTTCTGCTCTCCTCCTTATGAGACCTCCTCGGTCATGGGTGAGAGATAACTTTGTGTCTTCAGCTTGGCTCGACACTAGAGAATCGGCTAACATTATCCACTCCTAATCTGTTGCAGGACCCACTGCAACACCGGTGATGTCTTCCGCTTGGCACTTGAAAAAGCATGGATTTTCGTTCGCTTCTGTAAAACCAAGTGCTTATTACCCGCAAAATTTATTCGTCAAAATTGGAAGTCTCTCAATTGGCTGCTACATACTAGCCCTCTTGAACACTTCTTGTGAATCCTGTTCGCCTCGTCATCGCGCCGTCTGTTTTCGCTCGCTCATCTTCCGGCCCAGAGCTTCAAAAACTTGGAAGCGGAGCTTACTTCCGAAATTAAGGGGCCCCATATATTCTCTTATCTTTTCGATAAAGCCCATCTCCTACCAGTCTTCCACCATGGTCACATAGCGTGACGACATAAATCACATCGTATGTACATTGATGGGCGTCCAGAAAAATATGGCAATATTGCTGCATATATAAATAGTTTCATTGGGCACCCTTCATTAACTAATTGTGATTTTGAGGAACGCACCAATGGAAAGGAAGAATACTTTTCTAGGAACTCAAAAAGTACATACATAATGGTATGTGTAATAAGGCCCATTAAATGTGGTGAAGAGCTTTTCATCAAATATAGCTTCAATTGCCCTCTTCCAAGATGTGTACAAAAGGCTTTGAGCCAAACTCAAGCATGTACCTTGTGAATATCAAAATACATTTTATCTATTTAGTGAGAGCAAGTTATATTGAATGTGAATTAATTGTTTTTTTTATATTTCATATTGCATGCCTTAATTTAAGATATGGTGTTTGATTTGCATGTCTTAATTTTAGTTGTAATTTTCATGAATGACAATCTTATATGTTAATTGATGAATATGTTAATTTGTTTCCCATGTTTGAAGGACTATGAATTGTCATCTAGCTCTAGTGACGATGACAACAGTCACTCCATATCCAAAACAAGATTGGCATACGATGGGCCGCACATAAATCAACTATCACGTCGTGAGCGTATGGGATTGAGAGCCATGATGAAAATAGATGAACAACAACGTGCCAAAGCAAATCAGCCTCGATCTTCTTCTTCTTCTTCTTCAGAATCAAGATCAAGTGCTGAAAATGATTTTTGCATTCAAGATGAAGTTGAAATCATGAACAACTTGATAAATAACGTCTATGAGCATCATGATGTGGAAGAACGCACTGAACATGATAGTGAATCATTTATTAGTGCCGAGGAAAAAAAATTGAGAGAAGAATCAAACACACCATTATATCCTGGAGCAAAGACATCTCATGTGGCTGCTTCGTTGCTTATATTAAATCTCCAAGCAAAATATAAATGGAGTGATACAAGTGTTACATCCTTATTTGGGTAAAGAAGATTGAGATTTTTTTCTTAAGAATTTAATAGATGTGTTGTTCAAGTCAAATGTTTTAGTTGGCTAAATGATCTTTTATTTTATATTATGAAAATTCATTTCATTATGTACAGGTTATTGCACAAACTACTCCCAGAAGGAAACACTATGTTAGAGACAAGAGGTGAGGCACAAAAAATGTTGAGTGCAATGGTACATTGCATCATGCTTGTCCAAAAGATTGCATCTTATATCGTGGTGAGTATCGAGGGTTAAAAGCTTGTCCTATATGTGATACTCCTCGATATCGAGATGACTTACAAGGGACCACTATCCCATGCAAGGTGTTATGACACTTTCCAATAATCCCATGATTGCAACGATTGTTTTGTTGCAAGTCTCTTGCAAAACTTGTGAATTGGCATGTTAGTCATCGTTCTTCGGATGAGATCATGAGAGTACCCTCAAACTCTCCTGCATGGAAACACATTGACAAAGAATATCCATGTTTCGCAAGTGTAACAAAAAATATAAGATTTGGACTTGCAACAGACGGGGTTAACACCTTAGATTTGGCCAGTGGTATTGGTCAACTATAACATTCCACCTTGGCTAAGCATCAAAGAAGGACATCTCATGCTAGCATTTCTAATTCCTTGAAAACATAAAGTAACAAATATGGATACCTACTTTGCACCATTGATTGAAGAATATGACAACTCACGTCCACTTCAAGACAAAACATTTTTGTTGCGTGCGATGTTAATGTTGACTATGCATGACTATCCAGGATTGGGCGATTGTTCAGGTGACTATAAAATGAAATCACTTGTAATTTTTGTATATTTATTTTTTTATGCATGCAATATTTATTCTTTAACAGAATTCTATTTATAACACAAATTGGATTTGATTCTTTTAGGTTTTACAACTTCTGGATATCATGCGTGTCTCATTTGTGGACCAAATATTGATGCTCGCCAGTCACGTCATTTAAACAAAGTTGTGTATGAAAATCATCGCGAGTAATTGCGTGATGAAAATCATCCATTTAGAAATGCTCATAGAAGAGGCTTTGGAAGAAGATCAGAAACAAGAATGCCTCCAAAGAGAATGTCCGTGGCAGATTGGCACAAACTTTGGATTGAATCCGAGACTAAGCCAATCAATGGTATGAAAAGACTATCCATCTTTCATTGTTTACCATATTGGAATAACCTTTTGATCAATCACTTGCTTGATCCTATGCACATATTCAAAAATGTGGGTGAATCAATATGGAAACACTTGGTGGGCGACAAAGACAGTATTTCTGCCAAGCATGATCTACAAGAATCAAAAACCAAAAAAGAGTATTGGCCAAAATTATGTATTGATGGAAATACCTATAGTATTCCAAGAGCCCCTTGGATTCTTACGAAAGAAGAGTATAAGTACGAACAGTCAATCATTTGCGAGATGAGAACACCAACGGGTGTTGCTCATTCACTACAAACATGGTTTTCAACCAAGCTCTATCGATTTGAATATCTACTTCAAGTCCGTGCATCATTGCTTCATTATTATCACCTTGTATGTCGATGACCCATTGCTTTTCAGCAATAGTACCTATCAGGTGAAGGATGCCAAACAGATGTGGTCTTTCGAATTCGACATGACCGATCTGGACGAAGCTCACTACTGTCTAGGAATTCAAATCCAGTGAGATAGAACAAGACGACTGATTTTGGAAGGCTCTTATTCGAGTTCTGAGATACATTCAAGCTACAACGGACCTATTCATCTTCTATGAGGAAGTTGACAACGACAATTCATCGGCTCAGTGGATATTCTGATGCAAGGTAGGTACTCGTAAATCCAAATTCAAATTTACATTCTTCTTCAACGATGGTCCTATCTTTTGGAATAGTTGTAAGCAAACCTCTATTGCTCTTTCCTCCACAAAAGTAAAGTACATTGTTGTTTCTGAAGCCATTAAAGAAAAAATTTGGTTGAGAAATTTACTGTCAGACATTAGTTTAAATTAGTAAACTCTGACAATTATGTTCTGTGATAATCAGAGTGCTATTGCCTGATCGACCAACCCTAGATTTCACTCTAGGATTAAGCACATTGAGATTCGATATCATTATGTCAGGAGTAAAGTTCTCGACAAAGAGATAAGCTTGACATACTATCAAATGAAAGACATGACGATAGATGTATTTATCAAGGCACTGAGCATTGATGCACACAACAGACTTTGTACATCGCTTAGTCTGAAGATCAATTCATTTATGGATCGAGATTAAGGGGGGATGTTTGTAGTGGGTTTCTTTTCTTGCCTGACCTGAATCCAAGATCTAGTCAATCTAGCATCAAAGAGACGGAGTTAGTTGTCACGCGGAGGTTTGTTCCCATGAGAGCGATAGTATAGTTCAGATTTCAACATGAATAGAGGATCTAACACTAACATCCATTAACACTAAGCATTAACACTACATCCATTAACCCTACTTCCATTAACCCTAAATTCACAACAATGATAGAAACTTACTCTTCTCTCTCTCCCTTTCTCTCTCACAAAAAACATAAGAAATAGCAATTTCAATAATGATCAAATCCAACAATTAGCAAAATTCAAAGAAAGCATGAGAAATGGAAGAAAGAGAGGAAAAGCAAGGACATTCATCAATCCATTTCTAAAGAGAACCAATCTGCTTTATTGAAATGAGAAAATAAACATGAGGAGCAACTTGAGTTGGTCCTTTTTTATAGTAGAGAGGAGGACCCTGGCCTCTGAATCCTATTGGTCCAGTCTTGCCTCTCTTTTTATTCAAATTTAAAAAAGTGTGGGAACCATCAAAATTGGAGGGAAACCCAACTTTAATTCACTAACTTGACATTTAGGCCCTGCGACATTAAAAGTCCCGCAAAAAGGCCTGAAGTCCTTTTATTATCATTCTAATTAATCAAATAACTATGTGATCATTGGGTTGGACTTACACACACAAGGTGCCAAATCTCTCACTTATTAACTAGGGTTAGGGTTGCCTTAGGATCCGCAAACCCCCCAACAGTATCCCCCACCAAAACTGGTGGTGGTCCCATGACACCTACAATATGCAGTTATTGGGGACTTTCATTGGCTTCGCGCCGAATCTTAATTAAATGATATTGCACCTTCTCCATAAAGTCAAGACGTGTAGTATTGAAATCCAAATTATGTGGCAGGAAACAACGGTGGGCTCCGGCAATCCACTTGGAAGCTGTCCATGAGGTGAAGTGGGATTCCCAAGAGCCTCCCATCATAGTCGCACGAAAATGCAGTCGAAAAATTGGTAGCTGATCTTTGATTTGCTCTGAGGCCATCGGCTTATTTGGATCAAATGCCAGGGTAGGAAGGCAATCGTCCCATTTGGTTGCCACTGACGCCAACAGAGTTAGATCTTTTGCAAACATTGCCGATTGTCGCACTGTTGGATCCGGAGAGTGGACATACTCTCTCTGATATGCCTGTAAGGCCCGGTGAAAACCCACTGAAATATTTCAGCTATAAGGTTGGTGGATGATTGGCCAATTGGACGTATGGATGGTGATTTTATCCATAGCCAATCCCAAATCTTTCCATTTTTGTCTTTGCGGCATTGGCACGTAATAAGGATCTACCCGCAACTGGCGAGGGCTGGCGACGTAACTCCTAATTGATTCCAGAGTTTTCTCAAAAACCGTGATTCTCCATGCCGGCTGCTCTCCCAGTGCAGGTATTTTGTCCAATTCTTTGTCGGCCTCGATCTCGGAGGTCTTAAATTTGAGAACCCATCCACCACACAAGGACTCATGTGGATGCTGCTTTAAGAAGGTCTGGATCTGGTCCTCGACACTGATGGGCCTTCTGAATAAATGGCCTGTCCTTGATGAGGATGGACCCACTTGTACTACCAATATAGTTGGCGGTTGATCTGCCAGATCTAGAGCTCCCCCCTGGTCCATGCTCGAATCAACCCCTGTATCCATCTGTATAACTTTTTGGCACGAAGGGGAGAATTGCAGCATGACCGGGATGGGGATTTGTGGTCCGGCTTCCAACACTTGAACGACGACTTTTTCATAGGCGTTGATGGTCTCTTTTGCCTTTTCCAACTCGGTTGAAGCTGCTCCTTTGAACCTATCAAAACGGCCTTGGAATCCCTGAAGGGCCACTTTTTATGTTTCCACTTTCTTGAACAAATATACAATCTCCGTCGATGTGACCGGATGATTGGGTATTTGTGTTTGCAGATACGCATCACGCTCAAGGGTCGTCGCATCCAATTCACTTGAAGCCATGTGCGATCTTGTTCGGCCATTTGTAATTGCCCCTTCAGCAGCTGCACCTGTTGCTTGGCATCTTGCACTACCTTATCTACTTGATCTTGTGTGGTTGTTAGGGCATTTTGTAGGGAGCTGATGTAGGTTTCCAAGTGATCAGCTTGTTGCTGGGCCAATGTCTTTTTGCTTTCAGTATTTTCTTCATGTTGCTTGGCTATCTTCACCTCTCGATCTAGCTGGACAATTTTTTTACTGATCAGAGTATTTTCAGATCCTAAACCAGAATCGACAGTCATGAAGGTGGTAGCAACAGGAGACTCTAATGGTACTGTCTGTGGTAGGCGTGGAATAGGTGCCAAAGTCTCTTCTTCTTCAAAAATATCCTCGTCTTCAAACCCTTCAGGCACCGTGTCGTCGAACTGCCTTGGTGACTTGACAACTGTGTCGACTCGAAGTGTGGCTGGGCTACCTTGTGTGTGTGGTTGCTGACTGGCATCTTCGACACCAACAATAGATTCATGGATATGCCCGAGTCCTCTTCCAGGGGATTGGGGTGCAAAGGGTGCTGGGCTCTGGGGGATCTCAAAGATTTCGGTGGCCCCAAGGGGGTCGGAGTCATCGAACATATCCATGAAGAACTGTGTGTTGGGTGAGGTTGCTTCAGTGTGCGGGGGTGAGGCGGCCTGGGCAACTATGATGGGAATGGTAGGCCCAATGGTCACAGATTGTCCTTGTATGGGAGCAGAGGCGAGGGAAGCATCAAAGACGAAGGGAATGGGAAGTTCAGTGCGAACAACAGCAGGGAGTGGAAGCGTAGCTGATGAGGTATGCCTAGTACGATGTCGTGATGCGGAAGGCGAGTCATGAATTACCATCTCGCTGCGTGGACGACGATGACTATGAGAACCTGAGGCCTGGTGAGATGACTTGGCTGGTGCTTCTTCGTAAACCGAAAGCACAAAATCCAAGTGGAAGCCATGGATTCTGTTTTCTAAGTGAGAAGCGGCTAAGAGGGACAATAGAGAGCCAGCGACGAACTGCTGCTTTATATAGGCCTTAATAGCTCACTTGAGCTCACCAGAAACAGTCTTGAACTAGTTATATGGTTCAAGAGGGGCTTTGGCCAACTTGATGTGGGACTCCACTATCTTGTGAAGGATTTGAGATGTGATGCGGTCTTTTCTGAGGTTGCCAACCATCAGGAAATGATTCAACAATTGGATAGCGGTGTGGATGGAAGGCTCAGTGATGGCTTCCAGAAGGTAACCATCATTAGTCCAATGCAGATCGTTGGTGAGGTCAATGTATGGCTTGATGGCCTGTTGGGAATGCTTGTGATTGGGTGAGGCGTGTGTACCGGATGAGATTCCTATAGCTGCAAGTGCAGCCTCAGTGACGCGCACCTTTTGTGTGGCTCGTTGGAAGGTGATGTAAAACTTGGATTTCTCTTCCTTCCACGTACTAAAGGCAAGAGTGATGAAATCCATATTGATGTGTCCCCCTGAAAAGGCTCTCTCATGAATACCCATTGCAGTAAGTAGAGGCTCCGCAAGGGTCATCCACTGAGTGACCATGCTTGTGCTAGGAAGAATCATGATGTCCGTTGCAGATGGGACATAAGGATGGATAGTATAGCGTGGAGACTGGGAAGTATCGGTAGAAGACATGATGATCAGAAAGGAATTACAACCGCGTGAGAATGTATCAGAAGGCAATGCAGGAAATTTGGAAGGCTTTGGTCGCAAGAAAAATTTGCAAGAGCTTCGAGCACAAGTGAGGAATGAATCGAATTCAACCAACTTACAGATGAATTTGGTGGGTCCATTACACTGAATAGTAGTTGGGCTGATTAGTTCTAAACAAAAATTTGTAGGCATGTACAGTACTGTAAAAAGTAGGCTATAAAAATCTTGGCGAAGGTTTTTAGGGATCTGAACCTATCAGGCGAACGTTTTCTAGGGCTGGCGAAGGATGAACCTTCGCCCAGGAGGGTCCTTCGCCTAGGTACTATCATAAATGTTTTTTTCCACAATCTGAACCTATGGACAACCTAATTTTGACATTTTATGATCATCTAGTAGGTCAGCGAAGGTTCGTAATGACGTTATGATGCTCAGCGAAGGTTCCCAAAATGGCATATCACTGAACATTTGTCTGAATCAAAAATTGAATTTTCTCTTGTCAGAAACCTTCGCCCACCTCAATTTATATAAATAAAGGGTGGATGTATAGTCTGAGAGCTCAGCGAAGGTTTCTAATACTGTATTGGCCAAACGGAAGCCCAGTATTTTCATTTTCCATAAAAATACTGGGCTTCCGTTTTCTTATGCTGATGACTTCCTGATTTTTGCTCATCAGTCTTTCCTTATTTTTTTCTTTCTTTCTTCTTTTTATTATTATTTTTTTTCCACTGTCTTTTTCCAAAAAAAGTCAGCAAATTAAATACTGAAAACAAAAAATTGAAAACAAATAAAATGAAAAAATATATTAAGATCAGGCTTGCTGAACTGGCAGAGCAGGCTGCCGAAACTTGCGTAATCGGCTACCATTTACTGGAGTATCAATCGTTTCCCATCCAAGTGCTCAAGAATTACTGCGCCATAGTTTAGGATTTCCTTCACTTTATATGAGCCTTCTCCAATAAACTTCAACTTACCCTTGATCAGCTTGGTTTTGTACATCAATGCAAGATCTCCTGCTTCCAGATCTTTCTTATGCAATCGTCGATCGTGCCATGCCTTGCGGCGTGCTTTCTCTGCTGTTAAGGCATGAACTGCCATCAATCGGGTTTCACATACTTTGTGCAACGCATCGTGGCGAAGTTGTAAAGACTGATCATCATTTAATCGTTCCGTTGCTGCTATGTGTAAAGATGGAATTAAAAATTCAATTGGCATAACATCATCTTGACCATAAACCAGTTGAAAAGGTGTTTGATTTGTACTATTTTTGTAAGCGGTTTTGAATGCCCATAATGCTGCATACAGTTTATGTTCCCAATCAGAGCGACTCGCTTCAACTGTCTTTGTCATAATGGTGCAAAGAATCTTATTGGAAGATTCAGCTTGGCCATTCTCTCTGGGATAATAGGGAGTACTAAATCTGTGTATAACAAAAAAAACTTCCAGTAAACACTTTATTGTTTGATTAACAAAGTGTGTACCCCGATCACTGACAATTTCGATCGGACATCCAAATCTGACTATAATATTTTCATATAGAAACTTAGCTGTAGATTTCGCATCAGCTACTTTGACAACTTTGGCTTCAACCCACTTGGTCATATAATCAGTTGCGACGATAATGTAGCGAGCCTGAGATCCTTGAGTAGCGGGATGAATAGGACCAACATACTCCAGTCCCCATTTTTCAAATGGTGCTTGCGATAAAACCAGATGTA
The DNA here is from genome assembly GCA_029204225.1 of Diphasiastrum complanatum. Taxonomy (NCBI): domain Eukaryota; kingdom Viridiplantae; phylum Streptophyta; class Lycopodiopsida; order Lycopodiales; family Lycopodiaceae; genus Diphasiastrum; species Diphasiastrum complanatum. Next base: position 41,053,073 of record CM055092.1, on the reverse strand, counting down.
AGGGTTCATAATTATGTCGAGTAGGTCGTCGTGCTCGTTGGCAGACATCACATGTCTGAAAAAAATTTTCTATGTCCTTATGAAGCGTAGGCCACCAACAACCGGATTGCAAAAGTTTGCGAATAGTAATATTTGTAGAGAAGTGTCCTCCACCCATGCCATCATGTGAAAACATGATTAGATCCGGTACTTCATGCGGTAAAACACATCTTCGTAAAATATTATCTGATCGACGATGATACAATTGTCCTACAATTAATTGATAAGGTTGAGCCTTATGAATCAATTGTCTTTTCTGTACTTTTGTCAAAGAGTCACTCGATTGTCCTAGCATCAGATACTCAACAATATCTGCCACCCACTCAGGTACTGCTTCAACATAGAACAACGCAACATCTGGCAGTTCATCATCCACTTCAGTATTAACTGGTGCGAATTCAATTCGTGAAACATGATTGGCTAGATAATGTTGCTTCCCCTTTCTGACCACAATTCGAAAGTCAAATTCAGTCAATAATAATAACCATCTTGCAATACGTCCAATATTACACGTCTTATTTACCAAATAAAGTAACAGTTGATGATCCGTATAAAATGCAAAGTGCGTTTCCATGAGATAGTGATGAAATCTCCAAATAGAAAAAATCATGGCTAACGCTTCACGTTCTGTTGTTGAATAATTCTTCTTTGAATCTATAAGCTGTCTGCTTGCAAATCGTATAGGATAATCCTTCTTATAGTCACCTGGCGGCGTCAAAACTGATCCAATGGCGTATTTTGAGGCGTCCGTATGAACATGAAACTCTAATGTCCAATCTGGAGAACGCAGTATTGGTGCTGAAGATAATGTTTTTTTTTTAACTTTTCAAAGGCTTCTAACGCCTCTACTGTCCAAATAGGAACAATAGTTAATCTGTATATAGGTCATGCTAAATATGCAAAGAAGATAATAAAAATTCGATAGTAGTTCGCATGACCCATAAACACATAAACTCCTCGAATTGTTGCTGGCGGTGGCAATTCCACAATAACTTTGATCTTAGAGTAATCGGTGGCAATACCATGTCTTGATATCACATGTCCAAGCACCACTCCGTGAGAAACCCATATCTGGCATTTTTCTGGATTTAGAGAAATCTGATATTTGCGGCATCTTTCAAAGACTTTCTCCAATCGATCCAGGTGGTCTGTATCTGTACTATGAACTCCCAAGTCGTCCAAATAAACTTCAAAGAATTTCTACAGATAATCTTTAAAGGCAAATTGCATTACTCTTTGGAATGAACTTGGTGCATTACAGAGTCCAAACGGCATTACTTTGTAAGCATAGGTGCCCCATTCTGTTGCAAAAGCAGTTTTGTGGCGATCGGCAGGTGCAATCTTAACCTGGTTGTAACCACTAAATCCATCCAAGAAACTATAAGCTTCCTCTCCAGCAAGACGATCCAAAATGCTTTCAGTAAAAGGTAACAGAAAGTGATCCTTCTGTGTCACTTTATTCAATGCTTTGAAATTCACACAGATGCGCAATTTCTCATTTTTCTTAGGAACAATGACAATCGGTGAAATCCATTCGGTATGCTCGATCTCATAAATGAAATCGGCGTCAAGCAATCTCTGAAGTTCTTTCTTTATCAGATCTGCCACATTAGGATTACAACGATAGAACTTTGTAACCTTTGGTACTGCATCAGGTACTAAAGGTATGGTATGTTCAATGACTGATGTCAGAATACCCTTCAAATCTTGATAAGTCCATGCAAAACAATCTTGATACTTAGTAAGTAGCAAATGGAGTGCTTGATACTGTTCAGGAGTAAGTTGTGATCCCACTTGTACAATCTTTTTTGGTTCTCCTGGTTCTACAAGATTCATTGCCTGCGTCCTAGCTGGGCCATCATAAACCTCTTTAGATTTTGGCATGTGTTCTTCATGTTCACAATGTGCTTTAGGTAACATGATAACCACATCATCCAGTGTATAACGTTTAAAATGCTCTGGCATATCATGCTGGACTACATTTGCTTGTTCATTTTTGAAAGGACTTGTCTTGGATCTTCGTTTAGTCTTCTTAGCAGGAATTGATCGTGGAGGTGATGACTTCCGGGATGATAAATCTTTCTTCTCAGGTGAAGACTTCCTAGATGATGATGTCTTGTTGGAAATCTGACTTGAAGAATCATTCATGACTTTTCCTTTGTCTTTATTCAATAGAGGTGGCACTTCCTTTAAATCAAACTTTTGAGGGGGATTTTCCCATTTCAGGATCGTATTATAATGTTGCTTTGCTTGTTTCTTCGTCATCGAACTTGTCATCCTGTCTCCCTTTAATATAACTGCTTTGGGCGATTTGATTGTTGGTTCATCAGGAACATTACGCACTCCAAATCTGGTCGGATCCATATGATGTAGAATCTGTTTATCCGTAAGTTCTGCATTGCCATCATAAGTTAAGGCATGGCTCATTGGTATGAGATCATCCTCAATTGGATCTGGTATAGGTTTTGTTGATATCCAGGCTACATTCAACACATTTAGTGAAAACATGATTGGCATATCCAAAGTTCGATCTAACAAGGAAATCTCGCTCATCTTTGATTGAATATCTTGTTGACACATATATCCTGCTGTACAATCAATTGGTGCAAGAGCTTCGTTCCAATTGACAGTATCCGTTTGAGAATCATAGTGAACTCCCAATTTTTTCTCTGGTCGATCACAAGTGTGATCCGTTGTTGATGAATCGTCATCCACTTTTTGAACCACTGGCTTGACAGTCCAAGTCGTAGGATCAGTTTTAATTGCACGTTCACGATTTTCAAAAGTGATTTTGTCGATATTCTAGTTATGAACTACTTGCGCAACTTGTTACCATGGACGTCCTAAGAGAACTCGGTAGACATTTGGTGCTTCTGGTAAGTCCATCATGACAAAAGTCATGACGAACTGTACTCCTGCAATCCTTACAGGTATATCTTCCACCATTCCTTGTGGATGAACCGTCGTTTGATCAGCTAGCTTAATAGCAAAAGTAGCAGGCTTAATCTTTGTAAGGCCCCATTTTGTACATACCTTTGTAGAAATCAAGTTAACTCCTGAAACACCATCTATCATGGCTGCTTCTTTAGACAATTGTCTATGTTGTATTGGCAGAGTGATATTCTTTTGTTCACTTTCCCAAGCTACTCCAACATGTAGTACATCGTTAGATTCTTCAAATCCAGCACAAAAGAGTGGCTCCTAATGGTCTTATGATTCTTCTTGAGCTAACTTTTGCGCTAAGACTTCTTTTGCTTTTGGCACCAACTTTAGGAGCTCTCCCAATGAAATATTGATCTTGCTAGTCGAAATATTCATGAGTAATTTTGTATGCGGTGCTTCCGGTTCCATCATCTTGAAGGGTTCTTCGTGATGATGTAATTGATCATTCATATCCGTACGTAAATTTCTTGAAGGCTGCAATGGTGAAGACCGAAATTTAGCTGTTACTTTAGCAGCTTCAAGTTCCTCTTCTTCTTGCAGATGCTTAATCCACTGTCTCATATCTTGATATCTTCGTTTTTCTGCATTAAGATTTGGATAAATTTTTGATGCTGTTGGTGTATCGTTCAATGGTATAGAATCAGCAGGTACTGAATCCACTATTGGTTCTTTTTGCTTTTGTGCTCTGGTGACCACCATCAAGGGTGCACTTGGTTTATTATGAGCTACCGATCCTTGCTTGATTGTTATCAAATTTACAGGTGCTGTAGCTGGTGGTGGCTTCTGTCTTGTTGGACAATCTTTATAGCAATGCCCATATCCACAATCACGGCAGAATGGTACAAATTTTTCTTTATTTGGGCATTCTGCAACTCTGTGATTTTCTCCACATGCAAAGCATCCAAGTGGTGCTCTGGCCCAATTTCTCGAGGCTTGTTGTTGAGCGACAGCATAAATGACATACTGTTTTGAAGATCAACCTTCCTGATCATTACCATAGCTCCATTACTTAGCACTTCCGTAAGGTTTTGGTTCCATCAAATTGGCAGGAGGAGCGGAGTGCTTGGTGGGGCAGGCAAGGCTAGACGCTCCGGGTATCCAAGAGTAGATTGTCGTAGTCTTGCTGCTGGATTGCCTCCATATTGTGGATCTCAATATCCCATCTGGGCATACCGTTGCTGAATCATCTGAGGGTTGAAGTTGCAAAAGGCAGTCTCATGGTCAGGTGAATTACACAGATGGCAAATACTGATTTCCATTCATTTTTTCAATTGAGGACACTTGTTCACTGTGTGATTTTCTGTACAAATAGAACACCAAATATTTTCCCTGGTAGGAAAAGTCTTTGCAAACTTCTCAAATTTCTTGTTCGCTTCTCCGTGGAAATTTTCCAATGCTTTGATCTTCTCATCAAATTGCAACTGCAACTTTTCCATCTGTTTCTGCTGGGTCTTCCCAAGTTTCTTGAACTCATTGAGCATCATTTCTGCAGTAGCATTGGCATTCATTGATGCAATAGTGGTGGATGTCGTAGTAGTCTGCCCTGCTGTATAAGGCAACATACTGACATTCGGCTCATCATCTGAATCTTCATCCTCCTCCCGAATTGCATCGTCCATCGCATTTTGCAAAAGTGCGTACTCATTATGGCATTTCAGTTCACGTCGGATCCGTTTAGGTAGACCTGACAAAGACCACATAATCATGGCATTTTCATTAATCAGCTCAGACTCGCATTCAGATCTAAGACGTTTCACCCTTTCGATATAATCTCGAACCATTTTCCACTTTCCCAATTTAATTCTACTTAAAGGTAGGAAAGGGTCTTCCATAAACTTCCGCGGTTTGAACCATGTGATAAGGGCTCGTTTAACAACCTCCCAATCTGTACGTTCAGTTTCATCTTGGTTATAGTACCAATCTTGTGCTGCGCCTGTTAAGGCCATAGGAAACAGCTTGAGTTTATCTTGAGGATAAATCTTACCATAGACCTCACAAGATTCAGCATAGATATGAAGAAATCGAACTAGATCCGTTAATCCATTATATTTGGGCAGATTCAATCGGGGTGCTCTTCTAACAATAATCGGATTGACCTCCTATGGAGCACCTCCAGGGGCAGTTCCAAGGGCAGCCATTTAGATCAAATTGATAATGTGATTGGATATAGATTTTTCCAAAAACTATCTCAGATTAGATCTGCTAGCTCTATTCCACTTTTCAAGAATCTGATTCTATATGATGAAAAACTACCCAAAATTCAATCAATCAATACTTCTCAAAAATGATAATTCTCTCAGAGTCCAATTCAGAATATATAAGATCTGATCCAAATTTTTACAGAGACTTGATCTGGAAAATCAAAAGCTAAAAATAGGATTGACGAAGATTATCTAGGTGAAGGTTGGCTCGGCGAAGGTTCAACAATGCTATTTTGGGATAAAAACTCTCTGAACACTATTTTGGTAATTTCTTGGGAAATAACCTTCGCCAATTTCTCATATGGAAGATCTGACACGGATAAAACTATGGACAACCGGACGAAGGTTTCTGACATAAGAAAATATAGTTTTTGTGATCTGGCAAGGGTAAAAATCAAGATTTTTTGTGATCTGATGAAGATAAATCTTCGCCGAACTCAAAAATAGTATTTTTATATAAATAGAATATTCTGGAAACTCGGCGAAGGGTATGGCAAAGGATCAAGAGTAATAGTGGTAATTTTACAAAAAAGTGACTTTTTTGACAAAAATATGACGATATGACAACTGATCGTCTAAAAACCTTTCTATTTTTGGTGTTATTTGGTGGTTTTTCTGATGTTTCTGAAAATCTGCTGGAAATTAATCTTCGCCCTTCAAATTGAAGGTTTTCTAAACAAAATCGAAGGTGTCTACAACTCGGCAAAGGTTTCCTGAAAGAGGGTAAAAAGTTCTGGGCCCTGATGATGCTTTTTGCCTCTTTTTGACCAATTTTGACAGATTTGACCAATTTTTGTTATTTTCTCTGATATCTTAGATCCAAATGGATCTTAAGATTAGTGATTTGAATAGCTTTCCTTGTTTAATAATCTAATCAGATTTCAAACAAGCAAATCCACTCAAAATCTAGCATAATCAATCCCAAACTATCCCCACAATGCAGTTTTAACACTATTCATGCCACGACAAGATGTCTAATGCAAGCTAACCATCATCCAAACATGCTGCAAACTGAAAAATTGGTGTAGCTCCCCGACAACGGTGCCATAGCATCAAAGAGACGAAGTTAGTTGTCACGCGGAGGTTCGTTCCCATGAGAGCGATAGTATAGTTTAGATTTCAACATGAATGGAGGATCTAACACTAACATCCATTAACACTAAGCATAAACACTACATCCATTAACCCTAAATCCACAACAATGATAGAAACTTACTCTTCTCTCTCTCCCTTTTTCTCCCACAAAAGGCATAAGAAATAGCAATCCCAATAATGATCAAATCCAACAATTAGCAAAATTCAAGGAAAGCATGAGAAATGGAGGAAAGAGAGGAAAAGCAAGGACATTCATCAATCCATTTCTAAAGAGAACCAATCTGCTTTATTGAAATGAGGAAATGAACATGAGGAGCAACTCGAGTTGGTCCCTTTTTATAGTAGAGAGGAGGACCCTGGCCTCTGAATCCTATTGGTCCAGTCTTGCCTCTCTTTTTATTCAAATTTAAAAAAGTGTGAGAACCATCAAAATTGGAGGGAAACCCAACTTTATTCACTAACTTGACATTTAGGCCCTGCGATATTAAAAGTCCCGCAAAAAGGCCTAAAGTCCTTTTATTATCATTCTAATTAATCAAATAACTATGTGATCATCGGGTTGGACTTACACATACAGGGTGCCAAATCCCTCTCACTTATTAACTAGGGTTAGGGTTGTCTTGGGATTCGCAAACCCTCCAACAGTGTTGGACTTATTTCTCTACTCTCCTAAATCCCAGTTTAATCTAGTTCCATTCACATTGCTACAGTTTTACATGCATTGTTGCATAGTTTGTAGAAATGCTCTATTATCGAAGATAGGCATCAGTGTGGTCGTTGAACTAGTGAAGGAGGCCGACTTGTCGACTATCTCGATTTTATCCACTAGTGGTCTCTCTCTCTCTCTCTCTCTCTCTCTCTCTCTCTCTCTCTCTCTCTCTCTCTCTCTCTCTCTCTCTCTCTCTCTCTCTCTCTCTCTCTCTCTCTCTCTCTCTCTCTCTCTCTCTCTCTCTCTCTCTCTCTCTCTCTCATGGACTCCATGTGACAATCCACCCGTTAAGTCTCTTCTATCGACTCCGCCAAGCACACCAATATAAATTACTTTCATGAGTATGATAAGCCTGTGTGGACTATGTTCTAAATCATATTGTTTCGGGGTTCTTGGAAAAAGTTACTTACTTGCACCTGAAGTTTCCTAGTTCCACGACTAGGATCCACTTGATCTTAGGGATCTTAATGTAATGGTGAGCACTCATACCATCTTGTGCTTTTGTGAGTAAGGAAATAATGTATTTAAGGAGGGTGGACCAGCGAGGAACCTCCAACATCTTTCTTTCACAACTACATATATGTGTGTTTTGCCATGCGATGCTGCCACGCGAACCCGATACTTAGCCAAAATTTTGACATTTTTCTTATGCGTGGCACTGCCCCGCGTGGCATATCCACGCGAAAACTTTTCCGAGGACCCTGCCGGTGAAATCCAGACTGGAGGTGAGGTCCGACAAAAAAAATTTAATTCTGCATGGCACTGCCACGTGTGGCAGTGCCACGCAAATTTTTTTAAATAAAAACTTGAAATATGAGTGCCAAAATATGTCGGTGTGGCACAGCCATGCATGGCAAATTAGTTTGTTGTAATGTTTTTTATTTTATCTATTATGAATAATATGTTAATAAACAATAACTTTATGATTAATTTAAAAGGAAATAAGATTTTTTTTAAGATTTTGAATAAGTGTATACTTATAATAAAATGTGGACTAAAAATTAAATGATCATTATCTCAAATTATTATGCTGTGACAAATTGAAGCTATTATCAGTTGAATATTACATGCTATCTTATGTATTTATGGACATTATGATGTATTTCTATATTGAGAAAATTTTATAATCAAAATTTGACATTAATTTCATTATGGTATAAATTTGTCAAAATATAAGCGTGAGCTTAATATGCATTTGAAAGGATGCTAAGTACCTTACATTTGAGAGCCGTGTGGTAGCTTGTTAAGCTAATTTGTTGATAAAGAAGTTGCAATGTTATACACCTTTGTGTGTATAGTCGAACAATATTGTGGCAAAGTGTATTATTATCTCAAAGAAGATGTTTTTTTAATATAATATATAAGTAATCAACACATATATCTTTTAATTAGTTCACACATCTATTAATATTGATAAATTTTTCTAATTCTAAGTGATTGCGAGATGCTTTTGAAATGAAACTTTAGAAATGCAACATCGTAGAAAAATATAGCATTTTAAATTTGAAAACAATATATATTGACCACAATGGATCATTTTATGACAAAATTATTTGTGACATGTACAAACTTTATTCATCATCGCAAGATTCAAATTCATCAGCCAATACATCTTGCAACTCATCTCCGCTAAGATGATTTTCATCATCACTATCGAAATCAAAACCTCTCTCAATATTGTCCTCATGCAAAGAATCATTGTTGTCCTCTTCATCATCTGAGTTGTTGGAATCATGAGAATCAATTCTCGGGTCTTCAATATTTATAAAACTCGAAGATATATGTACATCTTCATCAGATATACTTGTATTTTCCCAATTTAGATCTTCCATTTCATTCTCAACATATGCATTTTCGAATACGTCTTGAGCGTGGCTTAATCTGAATAACATACCACCAATCTTTGTTTAGTCGATCTGGTTGAAAAAATACCTGCACATTTAGCAATGTTAGGATTAGATATTTGTTATGCTCACATTTTAATTCACAATAAATAGATGTAATGAAAAAGTAGTGTAGATGATTAATATAACATTGATCACAATTAACAAAAAGAACAAATGTGAAATTCATGCACACCTGTTCACAATGACGAGGCAACACCAATGTGTCTGAAAAGTCCATGCTTAATTTCTTGGTTGAATCGATAGCAAAAAATCCACTACGATCTTTTTTTATAGTTGCATTTGATCCTCTATAGTTGATTTTGAACCATTTCACGTCAAACAACAAATATTTACCCATTTCACCAAAACACACCTCTTATATGGCTTGTATGGTTCCTACATACTCAAGCTCTCCAGAAATTGGACTTTGATCTTGAGCACTACTCTGACTTTCTTGATGGAAGGATGTCATCACACCACAATCGTAAGTTCGTCGTTTCATATCAATTGATTCAATGCGATGATGACAACCATATGCCCAAATTGCACTATACTTTTGATACTGTCACATGTTCATTATAATTAAAACAATAATCAATCATCGTACAAATTAAAATTGTTTACTTAAAAAAAATAGAGTTATAGACAAACCTTGCAATCACATCCTCTTGCAAATTCCCATTCTGTGTCAGATATGAATTGTCCCTTTGATCTTGCTTGTTGGAGTGTATCAACCATCCAATCTATAGTGCATTGGTTGGGCAACGGCTCAAGATCATGTGAAGATAGCATGTCAGGATTGTAGTGTAAAAGTAAACCAATCCTCGATGTGTGGACCTAAAATTATTGTAGGCAAACACAAATAATCTATTTGCACTTTGCGGAAGCGGAAGAGCAGACAGTCAGACAAAGCAATTTAAAAGCCAAACAAGAACCAAAATATTGAAGCATATAACACTGACAAAATCTTAATGCAATAGCAAGACAATAGTTTATTCAGATAAATGTATGTAAAAATACAAGTCAGATGAATGTTGAATTGTGGGCAAAACTGCGTGCTCACTAAGCTAATTTCGCTCTGTAAAGGCTATGAGCTTATTCTAGCATTCACTTTGAAAGAAAGAATCGATGCATGAAAGCATTTATAGTGTTTGTCTCGGTGTGATATCTTGTTATTTCATAATCATAATGATCATCATCTATATACAATTTTACATCAGTGCAAATCTATGTAGAAGAAAGTGGCATGGAGCCGTTGTGCCATCTGAAGTAGATTGTGGTTGCTGCAGTCATTGTCGATGTATAGTAACAGTCGTGAAGCAAGAGCATGGAGCAGTCGAGCATGGAGACTGCCACCACTACTCTTACGAAAGCCGCTATAGACTGCAAGTGATGTTCTTGTGGGACCCTTGTAGTCCGTCTTGCTACACTACAAATCGTAGGTGATGTACTTGCGAGACCTTTGTGGTCACCATTTTGTAGGGCCTTGAAACTCTCTATTGCTAGTGGATAAAATCGAGATAGTCATCCCAATAGTTCATTTCAATGATCAAATGAGCATTATCAATCAATCACCATAAGCAATCACCACAAGGAGGAGGAAGAACACACACTATCACAATATCACACTAAATGTAGAGTACAATAAACCCTGATAGATAGAGAGAGAAAATTAGGAGCTGACTGACTACTAGACTAGCCTATGGCTAATTACAACTGGTAATAGCTGTCAACAGTAAAGTACATCGTAAACAGTAATAAATTTATCATTGATTTCTAACACTCCCTCTCAATGATAAAATTACAATCTTCTATTCCTAATAGAGTGAAATTTTTTAAATTTACATCTATCTAATGACTTAGTAAAAATATCTGCCACTTGATCTTCGGGTTTACAGAAAACAAGATCAATGGCTCCATCAAGGATTTTCTCTCAAACAAAGTGATAATGTATTTCGATGTGCAGCTTTGGGTGTCGCAAGAAGTGCGCAATATTCAACTTTTGTCGAAGATAAGGCTATTGTAGATTGCTTTTTGTTGCTCCACGAGACTGCAGCTGTACCATAACTGAATGTATGAAGATCTTTTGTCATCAATATTGTTGGAGGACTCTCGAATAAATTAGGTGCAGAATAGGAAACAGAGCTCCAACATAGAGAACTTAAAAAGGAATTTACCAAACTACAACATCAATGTTGACTTAGATCGAATGGAGGAATGTCTTGGTAGGTGTCAATGACAACCACGAAAGAAACAAACAATTAGGCATCTGACATAGCCATGCTTTCTTCGAGATTAGACAGTCCGAATTGAGTGAGCATCATTGAGAAAGAAAAAATTATCAGAAAACATTCGTAGTGGAATCTGAATTAAGCTTATTGTAAATACAATGATCAGATCACGATCCTGTGCCCAAGAATAGTTCACAATAGTGGCATGCAGTGATCTTACTTAGCTAGTTACAGATTGAATAACTATCTCTATTCCTTGAATGGCTGTCACTTTCTCGAACATCTCTGATTCTATGGAATCAGATATTAAGACACAATGGAGTTCTAATAGGAACTCTGATTCACTCTTCTCCACTTGCATGTGTATATCATCATTTTGTTTCGTGAGTTGCCATATGTATATATACATGGAACAATTAAAATGACTGGGTGGGCAACGAGCGTGAAACAAACAGTTATTGAGAAGTACTGAAGTGAACTGTAACGTAGTCTGGGTCGGATGGGGCAGTGTGGATGACGTGGACATCGAACTCGAAGATCTTGAATTCGAACGAGGTCGAAGAAGAAGATGAAGAACTCGAAGACCTCAAACTCAAAGAGTTTTTTGTTGATCCTGCTTCTGTTCCAGTCGATTGATTGCACAGACGTTCGACTTCAGAGAGTAAGGCTGTAGTGTTGTTGTAGAGAGAGAGAGAGAGAGAGAGAGAGAGAGAGAGAGAGAGAGAGAGAGAGAGAGAGAGAGAGAGAGAGAGAGAGAGAGAGAGAGAGAGAGAGAGAGAGAGAGAGAGAGAGAGAGAGAGAGAGAGAGAGAGAGAGAGAGAGAGAGAGTTCATATTTACATAGTGTATTGGTGCTCAGGACAAACTCGAATAATTCGAATTTTGATGACTCAAATTTTGATTACTCGAATTCTAGTGAGTTGGAGTAATGCTTAATTCCAAAACCCCCCTTAAAGCTTAACTCCTAGGGTCTTGAATGAAATTAAGCAAGTTACATAATGCAACATGCATTTCTCTTGACAAAGGTTTCGTCAAGATATTACCCATGATCATGATTGTTTTCTTTAGTGATTCTCTTATGATCATGCCCTTTCATCCCTTTGTGTGTGGTTGTGAATTAGTTTTCTTGCTTTTATTATTCTAGTTGTGGATTAGATTTCTTGTTTTCTTGTGGATTAATAAAGGAATCAGCATTTAGGTGAACTAAATAGACTGGATTTGTGGTGTAGATCTTGCATATTCTTGACATTCCAGTTTTTTATGTTCTTGGGATGTCCAAGAATCAAGAAATGTGTGTTGTTTGATTCTTAAACTTCTAAAATGTTGTCTAGTTTAATTAGTTTCTTGCTTCTTGTTTGTGGAGTAATTCAAGTGTATTATAGTTTAGGATCTGATCCAGTTTGTTTTGCATCATCAAAGTAGGATATCATGGCATTTCAGCCACTCTACACATTGATTTTTTGGTTGAATGCATCATCTGCATGTTTGGTTTGAAAGCATGTGATTTTCAGTTCAAGAGAGATGCCCCTAAGTTGTCCTCTAACAAGCAAGACATTACTACAACGTTCACTAGTCCATTCTGCCTGATTTTCCTAAAAACAAGAACTTTCACATCCAAGAAGTGCCCAAGAAGCCTGGTAATAGGCAAGAAACATCTGTAACAAGAAGACAGAAGTAAAAAAACTAGCCAACTGATTCTCTAGAGCAGGGCGTCAATAAATATTTGGCCCGTTGCTGCTTGCACCACTCACATGTAGAAAGCAAAGAGAGCCAGATGTGGATTTTCTTGTGTCCACATTACCAGCCCATTAGATTCAGAATAAGTAAGTAATGTCAAAGCATCCTCTGTATTTCTATTATAACACAAAGCATAGTGCTTAGTGGCTTGAATGTATCTTAGTACTCTGAGTAGAGCTTTCTGGTGAGGTAGGCCGAGATTGGATATTAATTGTGACAATGTGCTGACTGTAAATGCTAGATCAGATCTAGTGTAGACCATGGCATACATGATCGATCCGACTATTGATTGATAGGGGTATTTGCACATCTCTTTCTTCTCTGCATCAGTTTTTAGGCACATATCCTTTGACAGTTTTAATCATGGGTCCATAGGCGAGTCTATTGACTTGCAATTTTTCATGCCATACTTGTAGAGTACACTGGTTAGATACTCCCTTTGGGAATCTTGCTCACAGACATGTCGAATGTCGGTGGAGGCAGCATTAAAGTTTAAATCCTTGACCATGCTATTATAATGCATATACAAGATTTATCTCATGTTTAAGTGTCCTAATCTTCAATGCCATAATTGGGCATTTGAAGTGCTCACATTAGTAGAAAGTGCATATTCATGATCCAGAATGTACAAATTATCATCTCTATTTGTAGAGAGAACTTATTTATCATTCTTGTCCAAAATGGTACATTGCTTTGAGTTAAACAAGGCTTTGCAGCCTCGATCAGTGAGCTTGTTGACTGACAATAATTTTTTGGTCAGTTTGGGTACGTAATGATGGAAAGTGCAAAATTGAAATTCTAGTAAAATTCTGGTGACGAACTGATGGGAATCTCTCGAGTGATTTGAGAAATTATTCGTGAAACTGTTCTGATCACGAATAATTTTTGCTCGAGAAGAATTCGTGAAAAGATCAATCAAGCTCTGTAACGAAACGAGAAGAATTCGCAAAAAGATCAATCAGGCTATATAACGAAACAAAACGAAACTAGACTAAACGAAGTGAAGCAAAACGAAACTTGAATGACCTCTGAAATTGATTTCAGGTGATCGCGAAATGAAACGAAGCAAAACACAAAGTGAAAACATTCGCGAACAAAATCAGTTCATGTGGAATTCAGATATGATTGCTAGTCACTGCCGGCTATATCATTCCTACAATCCTCCAGAATGTAGACATACATTGTTGATCTATGTTATAGATTAATATAGCATTCAACAAAATCAAACCAATGTGCGAAATTGAATAAACAAGTAAATGAGATACACGAATAGTAGCAAACAAATATTCATTTGAGAACATACAATCATTCAGAATAATATGCGCATAATAGCTACAATATTATCTATTGATCTTTTGATTTCAAGCACTATGTGACAAATCCACACAGTGCATTGGCGTGAGAGAAATACAATTCTCTCACGAATAGTGTCTCGCTTACTAGCAGACTTCTGGATCTACTAATCCTCTTACAAAATTGTCTCGCTCAGAGGCGAACATATATTCTGTATATTTTCGTCTTACTGTTTTATGCATCAAGCAGAAAGTATATATTCGCGAACTTTTTCGTGTCGCATCATGTAACTTCCTTGATCAAAAAGATTAAACATCTATAACTAACCATGGATTACAAGAGTGGTAGATTAGCCACGTCCTATAACTTTTGCTGATGTCACAATATCAGATCAAATGTTTGTACCCCATGGTACTTGGTTGATCTTCTTGGTCTTTTGTGGAGCACGAATGATTTTGTGTCGCAAAACAATTTCATGTCATGTGTCATGAAATTGTTCGTGAACATTTTTGCTTCATGTGTCTTCTGTGTCAAAATTAGGGTGGAAATCTAGCAAAGCTTTGGCAATTGAAATGTTTTATTTCTTCAGCTCCCTCTCAAAGCATGATAGCTTGACGATTCCAAGACTGCTCCTCTGTTTCTCGAACAGACCTTTTTCTAAGGCCTTTGTGAAAATGTCAGCAACCATCTCCTTCATTCCAATGAAAGTAGTCTGCAACATCTTCTTCCCGGTCAGATCCCTTATCAAGTAGTACTTGATTGCAATGTGTTTCGTCCTTGAGTGAAACACAGGGTCTTTTGTTAGATGTATTGCAGATGTGTTGTCCATCTGCAAAACCAGATGTTCATTGCTTGTTTCGCCCAGTTTGTCAAGGAACTGTTTGAACCAAATGATTTCATTAGCCATCTTTGCTGTTGTTACGTACTTTGCTTCGCAGGATGACCGAGCCACAATGGTCTGCTTCTTGTTGACCCAGATAATTGTTGCTCCTAACGTGATGGTGCATTCTCCTGAGACACTTTTGTAGTTGTCTTTGAGAGATTCCCAACCAGCATCACTGTAGGAAAGCATATGGAACCCTGCATCATGAGAATAACACAATCCAAAATCCTTCATTAACTGAAGGTATTGCAAAATTTGTTTCGCAATCTTCCAATGAGTAGATTCGTACAAAATTGGCTCATCCTGAACATGACATAAGCAATGTCAAGACGTGTGTTATCTGCAAGGTACATCAACGATCCGATTAGCTTCCTGTATGGTGTAAGCTGCATCAATTCTTTTTCTTCTTTAGTCTTCGAGCAGTCTTCATTCGTCAGGACTGTTCCTACAAGCATTGGAGGATTTGCTCCTTTGCAACTCAGCATCCCGAAATCTTCTAGGATTTTCAGGGTATATATGGACTGATGAAGGTACAATTTACCTCCCTCATAGTCCCTGTCAATCTGTAAGCCAAGATAACATCTAGCTTCTCCCAGGTCTGCAATCTCAAAATGTTTTGAGATATCATACTTCACCTCAACAATAAGTTCCTCACTCTTGCAAAGTATCAGAGTGTCATCCACATACACAGCTACAATGATAATCTTCCCATCTGTAATTCTTACATAAACATTGGAATCAGCCATTAGTGGCTTGAATCCTAAGGATTTCAGGGCTTGATCTTTCTTCTTATATCATTGTCATGCTGACTGTTTCAGACCGTAGATACTCTTATGCATTCTGCATGCATAAGTAGGAAGTGAACCCGAGATATAGTCTGGGGGTTGATCCATGTAGACTTCTTCGTCAAGATAACCATGCAAGAAGGCTGTCTTCTCGTCCACGATGTGAATCCTGAGATCATAAGTAATTGCATATGCAAACAGTAAACATAGGAACGAATGTTTCACGACAAGAGAGAAGGTCTCAGCATAGTCAATACCATATCTCTGAGAAAATCCCTTTGCTACAAGTCTTGCTTTATACTTTGAGATATCTCCATCTGGTTCATACTTCAGCTTGTATATCCACTTGCATTTTACAGTCTTTCGCTTATCTAGTAATGGCTACAACATCCATACCTGGTTCTTCCACATGGATTCCATCTTCTCATTCATGGCTTGGATCCATCTGTCCTTCTCTGGAAATTCAATTGCCTCCTCAAATGTCTGTGGTTCACCACTAAATTCACAAAACTCTTCTAACGTATAAGCTGAGCTGCCTTGCACAAATCTTGCTGGCACTCTTCGTTCTCTTGTCGACCTTCTAGGAGATCCTCTTGGAACTGCAATGCTCTTGTCTTTATCTGCTCTGCTAGGCCTAGAACCATTTCGATTTACAGGTATTGTAGCAGTAGGCTACCTTGCGAATCTTTTTTCGTCTGATTTGTCACTCGAATGAGATGCGACTCAAACATCTTCATCTGAGTGTTCATCCTCTGCTCCCTCTATCATAGTTGCTGGATCATAGTACTGTCTTCCAAGGACTTCATAACTGACAAGATCATCGTTGGCCAGCGTTCTGCTATCATCAAATTCGACATCTCTGATTGTCTTCATTGTGTTTGTCTCTGGCATATAGACTATGTAGTATGACAAATTATTGTCATATCCTACAAGATATCCTTGTTCTGCTTTCTCATCAAGCTTCTTTCGAAGCTTATCAAGAACATGTGCATAAGCTTCATAGCCAAAGATTTGGATGTGAGTTAGATTGGGTTTTCTACCCCACCATAATTCGTGTGTGTCGTGTGAGGAACATCGGATTTTCCTATCCTGTTTTGAATGTAAGCAGCTGTAGCTATTGCTTCATCCCACAGCACTCTTGGAGCCTTCAAATAGACCATCATGCATCTAGTAGCTTCCATTAGAGTCCTATTTTTTTTTTTCTGCAACACCGTTGTGCTACGGTGTGTAAGATGCAGTTCTTTTGTGAATGATTTCATGATCATTGCAAAAGTCAGTGAATTGATTTGAGATGTATTCTCCACCTCGATCTACTCTGATACCATACCATGTAGGAATTTGGTTGGCCTTCAACGAATACAACTTAACCTTTCTGGTTCAGAGGTTGCACTATGATGCAACTCTGGTTCAAAGGTTGCACCAAAATCACGGAGCCTTTTTGCCCCTTCCGTGAGCCGCGTTGTGGGATCTCGCGCCCCCGGATGCCTAGCCGCCCGCAACTCCAAGTGCTCCCCCTTACCTGCAAAGGGGCTGATACTAGGGGACATTAAACACTTGGACATTTACCACTTATATCCACTTTGAACAAAGTCCCACTTCTACTTATGGGATTTTTTTGAGCATGGGTTGTGGCTCCGCTTTGCCATTCCAACACTCCCCGTCAAAATGGGACACAGGTCACGTTGTTAGCCCTGATACGATTGATGAGAGCCTCTCTAATGATTCACGAAACTGTTCTAATCACGAATAATTTCTACTTGAGAAGAATTCGCGAAAAGATCAATCAAGTTCTGTAACGAAACGAGAAGAATTCGCGAAAAGATCAATCATGCTCTGTAAAAAAACTAGACAAAACGAAACTTGAATGAGCTCCGAAATTGATTTCAAGTGATCGCGAAGCGAAGCGAAGTGAAGCGAAGCGAAAACATTCACGAACAAAATCAGTTCGTGTGGAATTCAGATATGATTATTGGTCACTACCGGCTATATCAGTCCTACAATCCTCCAGAATGTAGACATACACTACTGATCTATGTTATAGACTAATATAGCATTCAACAAAATCAAACCAATGTGCGGAATTGAATAAACAAGTAAATGAGATACACGAATAGTAACAAACAAATACTCATTCGAGATCATACAATCATTCAGAATAATGCGCATAATAGCTACAATATTATCTATTGATCTTTTGATTTCAAGCACTATGTGACAAATCCACACAATGCATTGGCGTGAGAGAAATACAATTCTCTCATGAATAGTGTCTCGCTTACTAGCAGACTTCTGGATCTGCTAATCGTTCTACAAAATTGTCTCGCTCACAGGCGGACATATATTCTGTATATTTTCGTCTTACTGTTTTATGCATCAAGCAGAAAGTATGTAGTTCGCGAACTTTTCCGTGTTGCATCATGTAACTTCCTTGATCAGAAAGATTAAACATCTATAACTAACCATGGATTACAAGAGTGGCAGATTAGCCATGTGCTAAAGTACTTCTGCTGATGTCACGATATCAGATCAGGTATCAGATGAGCAGACGTAGAACCAAAGCTGGTTTCACCTAGCCCTAGATCAATGATCAATAAACATGCAGAAAGAATCATAAAATAAAAATTAGTCATTCACCAAGGAGGCAACTTGGGCTTAATTTCCAACAGGTTCCATTTTGCAAAAAACGTGAAGAATGAGCTATCGCATTTTTTTGAAAAATGCAAAAAAACCGAAGGTCTGTGAAAAATACGTTCTAATCACTTTGGACTAAGTGTCGCATTTTCTAAAAAATGCGAAAAAGCTGAAGGTCGGCGAAAAGATTCTAAGTCATATTTTGGCTTAGTATTGGGTTGTTGGAAAAGTGCAAAAAATGTGAACTATGTGAAACACAGTTCAAATATGTAAATTGTGCAAAACTTAGCTAAAAAATGCAGCAGTTTGAAAAATGCAAGGAAATATACAAAAGCTTTGATGCTTAAAAACTTTAGGTTTCTTCATGGATGCCACAAAGGCAATAGCAACCAAATTTTGACCTTCCACAATCATCGGCTCTTGTGCCTTGCATCCTTTCAATCTACCAGCGTTGGTAGAAACTCTTCTCATCACTGTTGTAGCATCCTCCATCTCTCTTTGTCATAAGCACTCATGGGAAGTTCTCATTTTCTATTCTCTCAAGGTTTCAACTCCATCTAACTTTCTACGCTTAACAAGCGGCGCAGAATTGTGCATTTCCAAGATATGCAAAGCGTCATTAAGTCGGCTTTGTCTATCGTTCTGAAATTTTCACACCATGCCTCCTCTTTTTAGCCATTCATTACCTGGTACAAGTTTTCCATCTCGATTGCAGTATGTGTTTATTTGCATGTTGCATTTATAAAAAAAACATATAATCATCATAAAAATGGCACATTTATGTGTCTCTAGTCTCTACAATATAGGTGATAATTTTTATGATTATAACATTGTGTTGAATCTGGAGCCATAGTTTCAATCACCGGATTTTTGTCGAATTGGAGAACGCCATAATCAATTTGGCAAATTTCGAAGAGAGCAATGGAGAGCACCAACGTGAATTTGAGAAAAAAATATTGGAGATTTTAGGGGACATGAGGGACTTAATGGATTCGTACATCAACAAACTATGAGGTTATTGCAAGTTGTTTCACTCAATAGAACATAGTTTGTTTTGCATGTTAGATTTTTGGATTTAGAGTGCCTAGTTGCAACTCAATTATTGTCGATGTCGTTTTGTTTTGATAAGATTAGCAACAATGAGATTGTGGTAGGTAGCTTCTATCACCAACAATCTATAGTTCATTTATACGTGGAGCACTACTTTGGAATGTCAAAAGCAGAATGCTGGAATTGAGCCACATGACATTTGTGGCCGGTGCAGACTGCTACCACGGGGGAAACACTATATTTTCTTACCTTCATCCATGACTTTTCACGATGGACTATTACTTACTTTCTGAAGAACAAATCATAGGCATTTAAATTCTTCATGTAGTTCAAGGTGTCTACAGAAAATCAAACCCAGAGGAGGATCAAAGCACTATGCTCAGATGGAGGGGGAGAATTTATCTCCACAAAATTTATTTCCTTTTGCTTTTCCATGTGCTAATGTCAAATGCAATTATGGCAGCGACCGTCTACGAGCAACAATGTGCAATCCAAAGGTTTTTGTTTTTCATTTATTTCACTAGGCCCTTTCATTAGGATATGCAATTTGGTAGCAAATTTGTGTGGAGCACTAAATGATGTTCATGTTCTCGTTTTCTTGAATGATTTAGCTATGACATGTGAATATGAAGTGCTTTTCTTTCTATCTTCATTAAGGTAAGGTCATGTCCCAGATACCATATGTTAACCAATTCAACTTAACAATAAGAATGGACTATTTTGTATCAATTCTTTTGTTGTACGACCAAGAATAACTTTAGCTATGGTTTATTTAGTCTACAGCGAAACAGATTGCAAATCATCATTCTCTTGTTGGTAGTAGATTGAGAGTACATGCTTTCTGTTGCAACATTGATTTGTGCTACGATTTTGCTATTGCTTCCATTGACTCATGTCGTAAATTGTAGGATCCAAGAGTAAATGCCATAAATTTCAACTATCAAATGAAGTTGCTTGACCAAACCATGTGTACTTGGGATGTTTGATGCAGTCTCATTTGTCGTAACTATTTTGCGGCATATGGATCCCTCGCGTGGTTCGTTTATCAAAGTCATGATGTTGTTTTGGATTGTTATAAGTGCAATAGAGGAGAGTTGCATAGACAAAAGACATGGTAGCCTTGGACGAATTCAAAAGTTGATCCATATATTGCAATCATAGTTTGTTTTTATGCTCATGGTATCGTTGTGGTTCATAGGGGAATTTTATTGGAATCTTTGTTTGATCAGTAGTACTACTACTATCCAGTTGTTTGTGTTTGTCTTCTGAACATGGCATTGTGTCATTTGTATTTCACAATTGAAAATGTGTAATGCCTGTATTTGGTTTGTCCACAGATGGAGTTTTCGAATGTTGTTATTGAACGCTGGAATGGTTGGCTACTCTTGTGACCGGAGAAGTTGTGTGGTTTTGAGATGTAATTTTGTTGGGTTAGGATGCATTGTTGTCCGTTATGGGCCTGCCACAAAATTTTGAAAGACAATATGATTTCCAATCAATAGACAATTTTCCTGGGTCAAATTCACCTTGTTTAAGTATGTGGATGCAATGTAGCATTTCTGTAAGTGAAAAAATGTAAAAATTCACAATCATAAACAAGGATTGATATCGGATAGACAGAGGATTTGATTAACACAAGTTGTATCGTCTCATAGATCCTCATCTTTAAAGACATCTACGGCTTTGTTCTCCTTCGAAATGTTCGATTCGATAGTTGGGATACAAGAAATAGGAGACATGCAGAGTATGACCATGGATCATAAGATCGGGCACTGATACTTTCATCTTAGAAAGCCTGCTGTTTGGTAATTACAATTGGGCTCCGCACCTTGTGAGATCCATCCCTCCATATCGAAAACCCAAACTCTATCTCTGAGTCTGCGGGTAGGAGTTTCAAAGAATAAAATTGCTAGTGAGTTGTCTCGAGCAGAGCTATCAGGCCGCTTACATGAGGGGAGGCCATGGATGTTCCGGAGATGATGTTGAACACTACCTTTCTTTGATCAGTGGCTATAATAGTTTGGCCTAATTGCGCCTGTCCATGATGCGAGGCATGTTTTTGTCTGCGTGTGTGTCTTCAAAATGCATATCAATTCTATGTTTCTGTGTGTATTGGTGAGTCTCTCTCTCTCTCTATCTATCTCTCTCTCTCTCTCTCCATGGCCAAGTGAAGATGTCGTTGCTACAGTCTCTCTCTATTTCCGCTGTAGGTGAAGACGCCATTGCTACAACAGGTGGCCCCACAAACCTCCAAGATCTTGTCATTTCACACATGTGTGTGAAAACAGGCCAAACCGTTCCATGAGGACCATGGCCAGAACAGGGGGGTAAGTGGCCCGATCCTGGCATTTGGCCAGGGTCCCTATGTGAAAACACCCTCAATAAAGAATTCAATTTTACCAAGACCCTAGCCTTGTGCGTTTTGGAGTTCTTTGGCTCCTCAAAATTCCACATCATATATTTATTTCAAAATCTAATATAATTAAAAAGTGGTGTAACTCCCTCCCCGTCTCTCTCTCTCTCTCTCTCTCTCTCTCTCTCTCTCTCTCTCTCTCTCTCTCTCTCCCATGCGTTTTCTTTGAGTATTGTAACTTTTCAACGAGAAAGAACAAGTGTCGTTTATGGTGGATACGGGATATGTCTCTTTTCTTCTTGAACTCTCGGCATCGATCGCCATACCCTCTTCATATTTCTCTATATAATCCCGGGAGGAGATGGCTTCCATATCAGAACCGATCATCTTTCCGCAACAGTTTTTCTAGCTCTTCGAAAGCTGTCTCACTTGTCTGAAAGAGCTTTGATGGCAATTGTGATTGGTCTGATTATTTTCTAAGTTTGCTCGTCACTGTTGTTCCAACAGTTTTGTGATGACATTGATTCATTTCAACGTCTTTGATCCTCTTTCCATAGATGCTTGGGATCCGTTCCCCCTCTGGACTAACACTACGTCTTCCAAGGATGCAAGTGGTACTGCTTTAGTTCGAGTATATTGGATTGAAACCGTTAGACGTTATTTGCGCATCACTTAGAATAGACTCTAGGCCTACTACATGACCATAATGCATTCGAGAAGGCACAGTCTGTTTGCCTGAGGAGCTTAAACCAGATTGAGATATACTTTTCACATTTCAGTACATCGTCTTAGCCTTTAGGTATTTGCAAAAGTCACATTGAATGAATTGGGATTTGACACAAAAAAGTGCAATTACTGGCTTTCCTCATTCGAAGGGGTTGTTTCAGCTTATTCACCTTTCACAAGTGACTTATGGGGGATTTTTCTTAAGTTATAATAAAAACCTTTATATATTTGACAGGTTTGAACAAAGAAAATCTTAAGGTCCAAGTTGAAGATGGCCGCAATTTAATCATAATTGGTGAGAGACGTGAGGAAGTGCAGAAAGCTGACAAAAAAAATATCATCATATCGAAGAATGCGTATAGCTCTGTCAAGAAAGGGTTTGTATAGTGTTTTCCATCTCTATTATTGACACTAATGTTCTTTCATTTGTTATGCAATGCCTGAATGCTGCTTTCACTTGATGCAGTTATGAAAGAATAAACTATGTGCAATGCTGCTAGTACCGGAGCACGGATGGATGGTTACTCTCTAGCGTTATGATTTTTACAGCCCTTCTCATCTTGCTTCACTTCATGCTTTGTATAACTTCTTTTTGGGTTTGGTCTTTAAGGAAGTGCAATTTCTGAGCAATGTGACCTTGTATCTAACAAATTACTTAATTTTGGATATTCAGAGCATAATAATGTGGTCAACCATTGGGTTTGATAAGCAAGCTTAAGATGAGATACATTTCCATATTAGTGCATCTGCTTGTCAACTTTTTGACAATTTTGCAATCATCAAGATGTTGTCATCTTATTATAGTCACCATGAAGGCCCCAAATACTTTAGCATATGCACATGTGAAGATGTATAGCCTACAAAGATAATCAACTAAATGCATAGATATAAATGTGAACCATTGTCTCCTTCAGCTAAAGTTTTCTCCTGTGGCTACGCTCAAAGCAGTTAAGAGAAACACAGTTTAAACACCCGACCGGATCAATCACCACAGTACAACGTCAAGTGCAACAAGACAAGACAACAGAATTGCTCTCAACAAATTGTATATTTAACTGATAAGTAAGTACAAAGATCAGTTGCTTAAAAGCACTCAAAGGGCTCGTAAAAGAAAGATGGCTCGATAACTCTAGAACTAAGCACATGTGGT
The DNA here is from genome assembly GCA_029204225.1 of Diphasiastrum complanatum. Taxonomy (NCBI): domain Eukaryota; kingdom Viridiplantae; phylum Streptophyta; class Lycopodiopsida; order Lycopodiales; family Lycopodiaceae; genus Diphasiastrum; species Diphasiastrum complanatum. The sequence continues at coordinate 41,029,362 of CM055092.1, read as the reverse complement.
GCCGTCGAAATAAGAAAGCACTGTATAAGTAGATCATTGCTATTTTAACTTTCTCCCTCAATGATCAATGTCTCTCTTTATTTTAGAGTTTACTCTATTCATGGAACATACCTCCATGATAGTATTACAAGTAGAGGCCTTTTACATAACTAGATCTGAGCCAAGTTTGGCTCTAAAAGTCTCAAACTTTTTTTTACTTAAAGCTTTCGTAAATATATCAGCAACTTGTAATAACGTAGAACAATGTACAATACTTATATCTTCAAATTGTAAATTTTCACGCACAAAGTGATATTTCACCTCAATATGTTTTGTCCTTGCGTGAAAGATAGGATTCTTAGCCAATTGTATTCCACTTTGACTGTCACGGAAAATAACAGTAGGATTTACCTGCTCCATGCCAATCTCACATAATAACTTACGTAGCCAAACAGCTTCCTGGGTAGCAGAACTCAACGCTTTATATTCGGCTTCTGTAGAAGAAAGAGAAATAGTATCTTGCTTCTTGCTAGACCATGAAAAACAACCGCTACCAAAATTGAAGGCATAACCTGTTGTTGACTTTCTATCATCTATACTTCCTGCCCAATCAGCGTCAACATAACCCTGCAACTTAGGTAAAATACTCTGTCTTTTGTAGATTAGGCCAAGGTTAGGTGTACCTTTCACATACCTCAAAATCCTTTTTGCAGTTTTTCAATGGTCCATAGTGGGTGATGACATGAATTGGCTAATCAAACTTACAGCATAGCAGATATCAGGACGTGTAGTCATAAGATATATCAAACTCCCAACTAGCTGACGAAATAGAGTAGCGTCAACATGTGCACTATCATCAATACAAGATAATTTCTTACCAACTTCGCAAGGGGTGATGGAAGGTTTGCACTCTGTCATGTGAAATCTCTCCAATATCTCGCCCACATACTTGTTTTGACATAACCTAATATCACTGCCAGTTTGCCATACTTCAACACCCAAGCAATAGTGCATAAGATCTAAATCTGTCATCTCAAACTGCTTGCATAAGTTGGCTTTGATAGAACGAGTGAGGTTCTCATCATTGCCCATGATAATGATATCATCAACGTAAAGTACAATCAAGGCAATGTTGTCATCATTTATAAGAACATAAAGGTTTGGATCTGAATTTGTTCTTACAAACCCATGAGAAAGAAAGTACTTGTCAATGCGTCAATACCATGCGCGTGGCGCTTGCTTAAGGCCATAAAGTGTTTTGTGTAGTTTACATACCCTCTGTTCTTGCCCTTTTGCCATGAAGCCCTGCGGTTGGACCATGTAAACTTCTTCCTCTAAGTCACTATTCAAAAATGCGGACTTCACATCCATTTGATGGATTTTCCACCCAAAATGTGCTAAGGCAATGATAAGGCGTAGCGTAGTCCACTTAGCCACTGGAGCAAATGCCTCTTCATAGTCAATTCCTTTGCTTTGCTCATAACCCTTCACTACTAGGCGTGCTTTATGCTTTGCTATCGTGCCATCCGCATGAAACTTTGTTCTAAACACCCATTTGTTGTCAATGGGTTTCTTTCCAAGTTGTAGATCAACCAGCTCCCATGTATCATGCCTGTGGATAGATTCTATTTCATGTTCCATTGCCCTTTGCCATTCTTTGTGATCTTTTGCCTCATCAAAGGTTGATGGTTCTCGACACTTCAAAATGTCACTCATTAGGGCATAGTTCACATGATAACGATCGGGAGACTTCCTTTCCCGCATTGATCTTCTCACTTCTCCTTGTGTGCTAGATCTTGGTTGATTTAGCTTTGTCCTTCATGATATTTTCATACCATTTTGGTATCTTAGATTCAGGTGATACACTACGTGGAGAGTATGTATCCCAAGGAGTGTCTAAGTAATGTCTCTTACTTCCAACCGGTTTCTCCTTTATTGCTCCTATTGGCAAGTACCTCCCCCTAGGCTTTTGAATAGGTGGTGTCCTTTCAGACTCGCCCTCTCGACTCTCGTCTTCACGTGCATCATCTTGTGGAGCATCTTCTTCATCTTCTTCCTCCAAAATTGTGGGAAGTCTTTTGATGCTTTCACCACTTGCACGGTCTTCATCTTCATACCTATGCGTTTTAGCAAAGAGCACATCTTTGCTAATGTGAATCTTGTTCATTACAAGATCAAAACACCTGTATGCCTTCGTCCTCTCATCATAACCGATGAAGATACACTTGATTGCTTTGGCATCAAGTTTCTTTCGCTTCTCCTTTGGCACATGTACATAGGCCTTACATCCAATGACACAAAACTTGTCAATTTTTGGTTTTATTCCTGTAAATGCTTCTTCGGGAGTCACATTTGGAACCGCAACTGTAGGGCTCCTGTTTTGCAAGAACGTTGCCCCACTACACGCTTCCGACCAAAGTGAATCGGTCAAGCCCATTTGCTTCATCATGGAACGTGCACTCTCCGTAATAGTCCTATTTTTCCTTTCAGCTACACCATTACTATGGGGCGTGTGTGACTGTGTGAATTGTCTTTTGATGCCATGTCCTTTGCAAAAGTCCTCAAAATCATCACATTTGTATTCGCCCCCTCAATCAGATCTTAGCACTTTGATGCGTGCATCCAGTTGGTTCTCTACCAAAGTCTTGAACTCCTTGAAGCGAGCAAAAGTGTTAGATTTCTTCTTCAAGAAATAAATCCATGTCCTCCTAGAGTAATCATCTATGAAAGTCATAAAATAATATGCTTTCCCCAATGACATGGTCTTCATTGGGCCGCACATGTCGCTGTGAATGAGTTCCAGCGGTTTCTTAGCTCTTGCAGCTGCACCTTTCTTGAATGTCTCCCTGTGATGCTTTCCCATGACGCATCCTTCACATATTGCATGATGATCATCCTGCAATGCCGGTAACCCTATTACCATCTTCAGCTTCACCATCAATCTCAAGCTCCCCTAGTTCAAATGACCAAGTCTTTTGTGCCACAACTCAGATTGAGATGTTGTTGAGATAGCCAAACCATATTCTCCTGGTTTTGCAGCATCCAATTTATAAAGGCCACAGTTACTATCTCTATAACCCTTCGCTCTTGACATGACCAATAATCTCGAATACTAGAGGGCCGGTCTACCATATTAGGAATATTCCATGTCCTTAACTGAATATGGCCGTAACATTCTTCCTCCCTTAAACAGGTTTTGTCCTCAGAATGGGAAAAAGAAAACATAAAATCATTCCTTAAGCTTTCAAGTCTTACCCATGAATCATTACGTGTAGTCTGATCTTTTTCATTTGAATAAGTATTCAAAGATGCAACAATTTTTAAATTGTTTGGCTCTACTCATGAATACTAACTCAAATTCCAAAGATACACTAAGCTATAAATCCTCCAAATGGGTTGACCTTATCCAAAAAAAAAGTTCATCACCTTCATATAATCCCAATTACATGAAACATTGGGTGACTTTACTTAATTTCAGAAATCAAATCCAAAGCTGAAAAAATCTCATTTTAATCCACAATTTCTTGCATAAAATAATGCTTTTTGATACAAATATTTGTGGAATATCCAAATATTCTATAATATCACAATTTAGTCATCTAAAATCTCTAGGAGATCCATCAAGTCTCAGACAATTATAACTCAATCCAAAGTACTGTAGTTACTTTAATGAGTTAATAGCTCCATTTCTAACATTGCATGCCAAAATCAACAACTATTTGTATCTTAATAGATTAATACATCTCTTATAAATCTGGAGATATAGACTGAACTTTGTACACAAGCACTTATAGACTACAATTTGTAATAGAATACAATCCACTAAAGTAAGCAAATCTCATCATAAGCAAAAAAAATAGTTTACCTAATAAGAAATGTCTGTAAAATTCATAGAACTCAATAAAAATTGGAGTAAAGATTAGAAATCATACACTCATAATCAACTACGTATTTGTTTGTGATTTGTCAATCACAAATAATTAGATTCTTATGATTCATGAATCATAATTCACTGGAATCTAATCCCATACTTAATCTTTAAGGAAGACTAGAGGGTCGGTCTATTCCATGTCCTTTGCTAAATGGCAATGACATATTATCTCATTGGTTAAATTTATTTTAAGATCTAACAAATGTATAAACTACTTATTTTTTTTAGATTTGTATCAAATTTTAAATAAACAAATTTGATCAAGTCACAAATAAAGCCAAGTTCTCTATAGTATTTTTTAAAAATTACATTTTTATATAAACTATTGTTTAACGCTAATAAGTACTAATATGAAATTTATTTATTCTAAAAGAAATTTAAGATGCTTTAATGATTTTGCTATGAATCATTTAAATTCTTTTTATGCTTTATATATAATCTACAATAGAAACAAGTTAAACAAAATAGACAATGTTTTTTTTTTTAAAGTGCCAACTAATAAGTTTTCATACCTCAACATGAGTCAATTCAAGAATAATATATTGATAAACTTGTTATGTTTTTGGCAACTAAGAAACAATGAACATACATTATGTTACTGATTGAAGACCGAACAAATAGTTCTTCGATTTCAAAATGAAAGATACTATTTGAAGGTATGTTAAAAATTGAGTTGTTTGTTTTCAAAAGCTTTAATAACAATGTGAAGTACAACTAAAAAGTTACATACATAAAAACTAAAGTAGAAAACCTAAAAGAAATAATTCTTTTTATGATATAAATTATAGATTGTATTATGATTAATTATGTGTTGAATAGTAAGATACTTTATTTAATTCAAATCAATCACATAAAAATTAGAGTTCAAACTTACAATGAATCTACCACTAGGCCTTGAAATCCACTATCACCAAACACTCCAAATTTGCTTATCTCGACAATGTATCATTATAAAATATAAGATATAAACTAAATTTGAACATTAGAATGAATAGTTATTATGCAGCTTTGAACATGGGAATTTTGTTGTTTAAACTTACACTTCAATTTTTTGCATCATTGTTACAATTGTATTCAATGTTTATTATCTACTTCGATAAGATGTTTATCGCAGAAGTCTATCTCCATAAATCCAATGCTCATAACATCATTTGAAGATATATCATCTCACATTCATGATTGCATCAACCCATATTGCTACATCACTTGATAAATCAAATTAATTTCTACATATAATCATAGAAAGGAAAGACAAAACATCTAGGTCACACACGATACTCGCATAAGCACTCACATCTATATAAACATGTTTTTCATTTTCTGCTTCATCACACTTTTTGATTTACAAAATAAAGATACTGCATAATATCATACTGTACCAAAATAAACAACAAAATGTTAAATTATTAGCTTCCAAAGTTTATTAAATCCCAGATTCAAGCCACCCTTGGAAAACAAATCATTATCTCATTTACCAAATCACAAATCAAAATTAACATAAAAAAATGTTTAAAATGAAAATATCAAATTATTGTCATTGGGCTTCCGATACTAGTTTCTTTACATAGAAGGTGGGTTTAATTTTGTTATGGGTTTGTAAGTAAGCAACCCATCATAAACTAAGCTACCTTTCATTTTGGTTTTCTGGTTTTTTCATAGAAGTTCAATGGCCTTCAAATTTGATTTTGGGTCTATTCTTACCTTGGATTAAGAGAGATTTAAAAGGAAACTTTTTTTAGAAGGTGGGTTTGATTTTGTTAAGGGTTTGTGAATTCATTCTCTTCTCAACTTTTGGATTTAAAGAAGAAAGAGAAAGATCAACTCTTAAAAAACAAATGTTAGTACTCCATTCCACATTGCTAGAAATATAAGTGAAACCATTTTGAAATTTGGTAGTTGTAAATGAAAATTTGCCATCAAATTTAGCAATGGTTCATTATGAGTGATGTTATATAAACTAAAAGAAGAACCCAACATGTAAATGAAAACTTGGATAAGTTATAAGTCATTTTCATGTAATTGAATTCAAAAAGTTTTGAACTTTTGGGAATTGAGCTTATTAATAGCTAATCTTAGCCAAAGCTTATTCATCTTTGTTGTTGCTTTGAATACTAGGATCACAATCAAGACACTCCCATGGATAAATCATCCTCTAATTCTCCCTTTGACTTGTCTAAACCTGATAGTGTGGCACAAGCCCTGCAACTCCTCTACCAACAAATTTAAGAGACAAATCAATAACTACATGAAACTAATTTACAAAATCAAGCTCTTGAGTCTAAATTGGCCAATCAACAAAAGCATGTAGTACCTCCTCCCGTTAAAGCATATAAAGGGGAAAAGAAAGAGAGGAGTCTACAAGTAGTAAATTCATGGCTTAATGTTGGAATAAGTATTTTGCCATGAATCAATTTTCCAAAAGTGAAAAACTATCCACTGCTACTGTGTTTTTGGATCGAAAAGCTTTAGTATGGTGAGAGGACTTAGTAGCCAAAGTTAACATGGGAGGGGTTTTGCCTAGTATTCAAGGAATACTTTCTTTCCTTGTTAGATGATTATAAACATTTTCAAAAACTTTCGGGATTGACTATAAAAAAAGGCCTTGATCAATCTATTCAATATTTCCATGAGTATCTTAATCCTCTTTACAGTGAAATACCTCCAAAGATACAGATGATCATGTTCATTGATGGTTTACCTAAGGACTATCAAGTGGATGTTCGAAGGAACCCCAGCCCCCTATTAGGGCTGCAAAGTGTTATGATGATACTCCTAAGCCACCTAAGAGTCGTCACCCTAATGAGAAAAAGAAGGGTTTTCAATTTAAAAGAAAAAATAATAAGTTACCAATGAGGCATCTTCCAATCCTAATTCTAAGAAACCCAAACACCACTCTAATAATCATCAAGGTGGCAAGAAGGACCTAGCGGAAGCTCGAAAGAAGAATCTTTGCTTCAAGTGCAATGGAGAGAGTCACCTTGCACGTGATTGTGTCAAAAACAAAGCCTCAACCTCATGTATCATATCTCAAAGTAATGAGATGGATATTTGTTTTCTTAGTTCAATGCTTTATGGACCTAATGACTTAATTTGCATTAAGGGTAAAATTGGAAAACATTTTGTTAATGTACTTTTTGACACCCACTCGTAATTTTATATATGCAAATTTAGTGCAGATGTTAAACCTTCTCATCAAAAAAAGTGAGAAGAAATACAATGTGACAACGACATCTGGATGTAATTCTGAACCCATAGATTATGTGGTTCCTAATGTACTATTGCACATACAAGACTATGTTAAAAAACTAGGATTCCATGTCGTTAATTTGGCAAATGTGGATGTTGTTCTTGGGAAACAATGACATTTTGATAAGAATAAATCATTGAAAATTGATTTTGTTGAAAAATCTTTAACTTTTATGCATGATTGTCCTTCAATAAAGATTAGTGCAAGTTTAAGTGTTGATGCTACTGGTATTAAACCTTACTTTGAGCATGAACTTAATTCTTTGATAAAGAGCACAGAGTATAAATTTATTCATGTTTTCACACACTTAATTTGTTGCAATGATGAGATTCTTAAACTTAATGCCATGAACTTAGCTAGTGAGAACACTCTTGAATTTGAAGCCTATAGTGAACTTAGGCACAAATTTGATGATGTTTTTCTTGACCTTCCTATAGGTTTACCACGTGAAAGGTCTGTAGATCACAAGATTGATCTTATACCTAGTTCAATTCTTATTGCATATCACCCTTATAGGATGAGTGCATCGGAAGAGGCTGAGGTACAAAGGCAATTAACTGAGTATCTAGAGAAAGGGCGGGTTAAACCTAGTAAGTCTCCCACTAGTTCTAGTTGCCAAGAAGGGCGGGACTATAAGGTTTTACGTGGACTATAAAAAATTGAACAAAAGTACAATTAAGAATAGGTATCCACTTCCGCGAATGGATGACCTAATAGATTATCTTGGTGGTGCTAGGTACATTACCAAGATAGATTAGGGTATCATCAGATTCACATTAAGGTAGAGGATATACCTAAGATGGATTTTCGAACTCGGTTTGGACACTACGAGTTTTTGGTGCTTTTATTTGGTTTGACCAATGTACCAGCAACTTTCCAACAAATGATGAATGATTTGTTCATGCCATATTTGGGAAGATTCGTGGTAGTGTTCTTGGGGATGATATCCTAGTCTTTAGTGAGAATTTGGCAGAACATAAAGAGCATCTTAGGATTGTCTTGGAAAATTTAAGAGGAGAAAAGCTCTTTGTCAAAGAGTCTAAGTGTGACTTTTTTGCTAGGGAGTTATCATACCTGGGACATCAGATTTTTGAACGTGGAGTAGAAATTGAGGCTGATCGTATTAGGAGGGTTATCGAAACAGTTTGGAAAATCAAGTCATTTTTATGTTTCATGTGATTTTTCCGTTGGCATATACCCCAATTTGCTAGTGGTGTGGATGGAGGATATGAATAATAGTTTTGAGTTGCTTAAGAAAAGTGTGACAACAACACTAATCTTGAGCATTGGTGATTCTAAGAAACCATTTGTGGTTAGGACCGATGCCAATGATTATGTGATTGGAGCCGTCTTGATGCAAGATGGATATCATGTTGCTTTTGAAAGCAAGAAACTCAATCCGGCTCATTGTACCTATGAAAAGGAGTCTTATGCTATTATTCATGCCTTGAAAATTTGGCGATGTTATTTGTATTGAGCCAAATTTGATGTTTTGACTGATCACCAAACACTCTGTGATGCTATAGATTTAAAAGGGAGACAAGCTAGATGGGCTGAGCTAATGCAGATATTTGACTTCTCAATACGATATTGTATAGGAAGTAAAAACACTCTAGTGGATGATTTGAGTCGTTTACCGTCATTAATCAGTTAAGCTTTACTGATATACAACCGGGATTATTTTAGTCTCTCCAAGGACTTTTTGAGTCCGATCCATTTTTTGGAAAGTATTGGCAACAAGTACTTTCTGGGGTCGATTCGAGTAAGCAAGATTCCTAATCAAGGAAAGACTAAAATGGATTTTGCTATACGAAATGGGATCTTGTTACGTAAGGGCAAGGTATGTGTATCAGAGAATGACATAGTTAGGGCCCAAATTCTACATGAGTCTCATAATAGTCCATGCACAGGACATTCGGGTATACAAAGAACTCTTGATTTAGTTAGGTGGCACTTTTGGTGGCCTTAGATGAAAAATCAAGTAGAGGCTTATGTACTTAAATGTACAATGTGTTAATTAAATAAAGCAAAAGGCTAAAAGCTACTGGCCTATTACATCCATTGTATTTTCTTGCTGGAAGTGAAAAAGTATTTCTGTGGATTTTGTGGTCGGGCTTCTACGTACAAGGAAAAGCAATGATTTTGTTTGGGTCACTGTTGATAGACAGAAAGGACCAATTAGAGGATGGAGGACATGCTTTGAGCATATGTGGGCCATCGGCAGTTTGATTGGACATGCTTTGAGAATATGTGGGCCATCGGCAGTATGATTGAAAAAATCATTTTCCATTGGTGGAATTTGCATATAATAGTTCAAAACATTCAGTGACCGAAATCAGCTCTTTCATGCTTATGTATGGTTATCAAGCTCGACCGCCAATTAGTGTGTAGATAGAAACGTGGTGAGCGCGGAAGTGGTGAGCAGGTGGTGCGTGGATCGGTAGTGTGGCAGTTACCAGCAAGAGAACGTTTGAGATGAATAGGGGAAAATAGTGCGCAATAGAACATAGTAGTAGTGGAATGATGCACTCCGATTGATATCAAAAACATGAGTACAAGAGCATGAAGCTGGGCACAAATCATAGGGCGCAAATATTAGGCTTCAGTTGAGAAATTGTTGATAGCAGAATACTTGAATACAACAATCCTAGCTAACTGATTCTAAACTTACTTAACCACTGATCCTCGTCACAGAATAATGTCTAAATCATTGTTACAAAAGATGTTTGTCAGGGCATTGACTCCATCATCAATGGAAGTCAGTTGATCTGCGCATTGGAATCCTAAGTTAATCTACTTACAGTCCCACAGAAAGTAGTCGCTATTTTAACATTATGTGGGTCAGATTTTCTAATTAACAGCATCGAAAAATATACAAAGGATCAGATTTATATAAAGGGTCAAATAATTTACAAGGGGTCGGATAATTTACAAAGAGTCGGATTTATTAACCCTGGTCCGATCCAAGGTCAAAGATGCCTGGATATTTTCCGCCTCGATCTGATCCAGGGTCAAAAAATCACACTTTGATGGGATTGACATTGGGTCAAAAAAGGCTTGGGTCGGAAAAAATTGATCATGAATTTTTTGATTTTTTGTACAAAAATTTGAGCCTTCTTCTTTTCTTTTTTTGGCTGTTTTCAAGAATAGATATAAACATGAATTTTTCAAGATGCTCATTACCTAATGGAATTGGGCTTGAGCATAGAATTCCAACACTCTCCCTTAATGTGGAAAGATTGTTAAATCTGAGATAGTACTCCTTGGTGAAGTAATCTATTGCCATAGACTTTGTCCTGCAGTAAACCAAAGAAATTAGACCTTGTGCTTTGGTTGTCACAATAGATGGACGTTGAATGTGTTGGAGAAAGAATATCAATTATGAAAGATACTTTAGAACCTTAGAAAGAGATCTATACTTAGGATGGAGATCATTCTAAAGTTGGATCAAAGTTCTATTGTCAAAACTATGCCAAAACTAGTTGAAGAGGGAGTGTGAGAGATTCTACTAGTTTAGTCTAGTTTAGTCATATTTTGGTAAATTGTCAATATGAGGCCAAAACTCATTTTAGACTTAGAGATAAAATTTTTGAGGTTATATTAATTTAAAATACATTCAATAAACACTTTTTTAAAGTGTCGAAAAGTTGGTAGTCGAGTTTGAGAGAGATTCAAATTTGAACTTTGGGTACATTGAATCTAGACCCAAAAATAGTAGGGTTTACATTTTAGAGGGAAAGCCAAGTGGTCAAATAGGGTTTGGAGACTCTATAAAAGGATGTAAGTCATGGAGAGACACATCTTCTCTCTTATATCTCTCATTTCATCATTATACATGGTTCTCTTTGGGTTCTGCTACTCATTGGTGCACTCTCATGATGTTATCTTGCAATCTTGTGTGTAGAATGCTCATATTTTGCTATTTCGGTTCCACACGTGTGAAATATAGTAGGGTATTCTAATTGTACAGACAAAAAACATATTTTATGTTTTGGTTCATGTTTGATCAGTATCTCTTAGAGTTTGCATCTCATATTGTATGTAGATGCTATTTTTTTTACATTGGCAGGATTGTTGGTTTGCTCGTTATTGTACCCAAAGATTTGGGACATGGATTGGATCTTGAATGATCTCCTTCACACCTCATGACTCTTATGAGAGCCTTCCAATGGGTATTTCCAGGATTAGCCATATATTGGTTGGGTGAGCTTACTACAAAAGAGATATATGGTCTTGTACAGACCATTGCATACATGAGAGATCCAAGTATCGATCGATAAGGATACTCTCTCATCTGCTCCTCTTCCTCCTTGGTCTAGGGACATTGGTCCTTTGACAAATGCAGGTCTGGATCCATCGGTGAGTGAGCTAATTTACAATTTATTACATTGTATCTATTAAAAACATTGTGAAGATACCTTTGTTGAGTGATGTAAATCAGTCATCTCGCTCTGTCTCTGTGGATCTGAATGCCCAGACAGAAGTGAGCTTTGCCTAGATCAGTCATGTCGAACTCTGAAGATAGCATCTGCTTGGAATCCTTGACCAAATTGGTATTGTTGCTGAAAAGCAACGTATCATCCACGTATAAGGTGATGATAATGAAGGATTGTTGCACTGACTAGGAATAGACATTGCAATCAGCATTGCTTGGTTTGAATCCTTGTTCGATGAGGAATGTGTTGATCCTCTGAAACCAAGCCCTGGCAGACTATTTCAAGGGTGACAACAGTAATTATTAGTGACTTAAGAATTAAAATCTAATGCAGCTTATAGAACAAGAAAACAATTATTTTTTTTATGCTATCTTTAGCCAACTATAACATTTCATGCATATCCGCAACGAAATTGGCTGTGGCTTGCACCTTTAGATTTTTCATGCCAACACTATGTTGGAATTCTATACTCAAGCCCAATTCCATTAGGTTATGAGCATCTTGGAAAATTCTTGCTTATATCTACCCTTGAAAACAACAAAAAAAAAGAAGGAAGAAGACTCAAATTTTTGTATAGAAAATCGAAAAATTCAGGATCAAATTTTTTCGACCCAATGTCAATCCCATCAAATTGTGATTTTCTGACCCTGGATCAGATCAGATCGAGGCGAAAAATATTCAAGCGCCTTCGACCCCTCCGGATCAGATCAGTCTAATAAATTTGACCCTTTGTAAATTATCCAACCCTTTGTATAAATCCGATCCTCTGTATATTTTTCGATATTGTTAATGAGAAAATCTGACTCACATACTGCTATAATAATGGCTACTTTCTGTGGGACTGTAAGTAGATTAACTTAGGATTCCAATGCACTGATCAACTGACATCCAATCATCAATGATGGAGTCAATGCCCTGACATGCATCTATTGTAACAATGATTCAGACATTATTTGGTAATGAGATGAGTGGTTAAGTAAATTTAGAATTAACTAGTTAGGATTGTTGTATTCAAGTATTCTATTATCAACAATTTTTCAACTGAAGCCTAGTATTTGCACCCCCTGATTTGCGCCTAGCTTCACGCTCTTGTACTCACATTTTTGATATCAGTGAGAGTGCATCATTCCACTACTACTTTGTTCTATTGCGCACTTTTTTTTTCGATTCATCTTGAACATTCTCTTGTTGGTAACTGCCGCACTACCGATCCATGCACCACCTGCTCACCACGTTTCCATCAAAATCCTACATGGTATCGGAGCAGGTGGCTCAATAATCTGCATATTCATTGCAGATTCAGTTTCGTTTCTACTGACACCTCATATCAATTAGTGCGCAGCCAACAGTTTCACATTATTGTTGTTTCTACCAACAATATCGCACACAATACTAGAATGGATTCGAGTTCTGGTTCTTCTCTGATTGACAAGCTCAATGGAGAGAACTACCATCTCTGGAAGTTCAAGATGAGAGTCATTCTATTAGCCAAAGAACTGTGGGACTTAGTTGATGGTACTGAAATCAAGCCAAAGGCTGATGCAACTAGCATCACCAAATGGAGGCAACGAGATGGCAAGGCATTTTCCTTTATCACTCTGAATATCAGAGACTCTCAAATCAGTCACATCCGATCTGCACAGACTGCTAAGGATGCTTGGGGCATCCTAGCAACTCTCTATGACATCAGAGATGTCACTTCTAACTTACATCTGAGGAACAAATTCTTCACACTCAGAATGTCTGATGTAGACACCATTTCCAGCCATCTCAACACATTCAAAAATCTCATGGAGCAAATGACTGCAACATGATCGAACATTGAAGATTCAAATGCAGTAATGACTCCTTTATCAAGTCTCCTTGAAGCCTATGAAACATGGGTCATGGTTATTTCAACCCAGCAGTATCTTACTCTATCAAGAGTCATTTCTATGAAGTTACAAGAGGAGATTAGAAGGAATGCAACCTCCTCAGGCTCAAGATTGAATCCCATTGCTCTATACACAAACAAAAATCCGCAATCAGAAGAGATCTCCAAAGTTAGATTTTTCTAACAAAAAGAGCAACTTGTAGTCTGGGTAGAAATTTTACTTAGGGTCAAATTTTGGCTTAAGGTCGAATTCAAATTGTCCTTCATCATTCCAACAAAAGCAAAACATGTTTTGCAAATACTGTAAGAGGACTGGCCATCTCATCAAGGATTGCAAAACACTCAAGTACAACAATGAAAAGAAGATGCAGTCCCAACAACAAGCAAATGCTGCCTCAACCAATTACTCAATCCAGCATGAAGAGGAAGATAAAGCTACCTTCTTGACCAAGGTTGAAAATCTGCAGGATATCGATCCCTGGTACTTGGACTCCAAAGCAACACAACACATGACTCACCATCGTGACTGGTTCCAAAGCTACAAGACCTTTACTCATTCTAGAGTTGTGCAACTTGGAGACAACTCACTCCATTGAAGGTGAAGGAACAGTCAGGGAAGAATTCCAGAAGGGTGACGTTAGGTTGTTGTCCAATATTTTACATATTTCGAACCTGACCAAAAATCTGCTCTTAGTAGCAGAATCACATATTTGAGTCGAAAGGTCGAATTTGGCACAAATGTCTGCACCGTTTTTGACAGGTCCTGAAAAGTTTTAGCTTTCGGGAGAAGAAGTAGCAACCTCTACAAACTCATCCACTACAATTCTTCTAGTTGTCAAGCTCTATATACAACTACTTCTGAACCATCTGATATGCTCTGGCATTACAAATTAGGCCATTTAAATTCCAATAGTATTTGGCAAATGTCAAAACAGAATTTAGTGCAAGATTTTCCTTCCTGTTTACTGATTTTTTGCTTTAGAGAATCAGTTGGAAATTATTTTACTTCTGTCTTCTTGTTACAGATGTTTCTTGCATGTTACCAAGCTTCTTGGGCATTTCTTGGATGTGAACGTTCTTGTTATTAGGCCCAAATCCGAAAAAAAGGACTAGTAAACGTTGTAGTAATGTTCTGCATATTAGAGGACAACTCAGGGGCATCTTTCTTGAACTAAAATCACATGCTTTCAAACCAAACATGCAGATCATGCATTCAACTAAGAAATCAGCATGTAGAGTGGTCGAAATGCCATGAAATCCTACTTTAATGCTACGAAACAGACTGGATTAGATCCTAAACTATACTACACTTGCATTAATCCACAAACAAGAAGCAAGAAACTAATTAAACTAGACAACATTTTAGAAATCCAAGAATAAAAAAACACACATTTCTTGATTCTTGGACATCCACACACAAAGGGATGGAAGGGCATGATCATAAGAGAATCACTCAAGAAAACAATCATGATCAAGGAGCTTAAAGGATGCACCAAACTCGTGGAGGCTCTTTTCATTTGGACATGGAGTACATGCATTATATAAAAAAGCTCCCTTCTACAAAGGGTGAGTCTCTTAAATAAACAAGAGAGCTCCTTAGGTGGCATCCTGGTGGCATTTCCACATTTCACAAATTACAAGTGGAATAATGCTCTCCACTAGAGGTCACCATCAAAAAGTGGCTCACTCTACTTTTTTAAGATGGGTCTACTTGCATTTACTACTTTTCCTAGAAATACTAGTTTCTACATGGTCATTCCATCTTTTGGGATTCACCATGAGGTTTACACAGTTTCTACTTGACAGTATTAACTAGTAATCCTCGGCTCTCAGTCTTCGTTCATCTCATCTTCTCAAAGACCTCCTCGGTCTAAGGTGGGAGGTGCTCGTGGGTAGCTTTGGCCGAGTATCTTGGGGATTCGTCAGAATCAGCCAACATCATCCCACCCCTAATGTGTTGCAGGACCCACTGCAACTCGCATTAAATGATGTCGCTCCACTTCCACATTGGCATCTTCGATCGTCACTTGAAAAAGTGTAGATCCTCGTTCGCTTGCATAAAACCAAGTGTTTATTGTTGGCAGTCTTTATCAAAAACGACTTTTTGCAACTTGGCACTCAATTCCTCTCAAAAGATCAAGCTGAGTGCACACACAGGCCACAAGATATACTCCAAAATCTGCATGTCTCTTGATACTTATTGCTGCAAGTGGTTGACATTCTCAAAATTGGAGAGCTCAAACATATTGGAGTACATTTTTCGAATCTTACCCAATAGACTGATTTCCATCAGTCAACAAAAAATCGATCAGCCAATATTCTCAAAAGCTACACAGATGCAGAGTGGGCAGAAGACTTCAACACCAGAATATTGACTTCTGGATCTATATTTCTATAAAATCAAGGCCCAATCTCTCGTAGCAAAAAACAGTCCTCAGTAGCATTAGTGTCCACAGAATCAGATTTTTCAGCTGCCTCAAATGCTACCAAGGAGACAATTTGGCTGACAAACCTGCTTGTAGATATCAAATTTTTCTAGTCACAATTTGTTGGATTTATCTCCTCTACTCTCCTAAATCCTATTTTAAGCTGCCTCCATTCATGCTGCATTTTTACTCATGTTGTCACACAGTCTGCATATTTACATGTAAAATAAGATAGACAAATAAAACATGACTGTCTGCATAAATACAAGTAAGTTTTCGCAGGCGAAAAAAAAAAGATGAAAAATACGACACTGTGATTTTACACGTGATTTGTGACAGGCAAAAAAGATGCCACTGCCTTACAAAATGTCGAGGTGCCCTAGGAAAAGCAAAGGCACCCTGTAAATCAAATCCTAAGGCATTTCGTCAGAGTGTCACATTTTTCGCATCTTCACCAACGTTCATTTCAGCAAAGGCTGATGTCGCGGCCTTTTCACACTCATCCCATGCAACTATGCTAACAGATTTGACAACGATAGCAGCCACCCACAATCTCCTACAGACAATAAATCCACTTTGTACTTTCTTCATCTGCACACCTATAAAATTATGTATATATGTTGGATACTATCTACGTATCTAGTGCGTGTGTAAAAACTAGCATCAGAAGCTTATCAGAGATAGACGAAGTAGATGCCTTGTGCATTGATTCTTTTGTATTGTCAATAATAGGTTCATTCCTTTTATAGATTGAATTAGCTTTGTAGAGCATGTGTTTTTGTCCGCTATTGTCTTGTGCTCCACAACATAATTGACATGTATATTTTGCTATGCTTAATCTGATAAAAGCTCTGTTGTTCTGCGTTCAGATTTGTGTCAATATTGCTATGTTTTTTCTTCATTCTGTCTGACTCTCTTGTTGCTCAATTTGGTAATCTGTTCTTAGCGAATTATTATTAGTCTAGTTGTTGATGACTAGTATTTAGTCTTGCCTTTCGCGATTAATTCGCAACTGATTATCAATCGAGCTCTATTTAGCTCTTTGTGAATCATTTACGACTAATAATTTGTCTAGCTGTTTGCGACAAAAAAAATTTTTTGATGTTTTGTTAATGTTTGGCTACGTAATCAGATCGACCATGATTTCTATCAATAACGTTCTGTTCATTTCTGATAGGCATAGTCATGCTTAGGGAAAGAGTAATATAGCTCATTCTGCTGTGCACGAACACTTTCTATTTGACGTCGTTTCTCGTTCGCTTCTCTTCGTGTTCGTTTTCTTTTCGAGCTATTTTTGCTTCTCACACTCACACACCCTCTTCTCCAACATGGTATCAGAGCTATTTTTGTAGCCTGATAAGCTTCCACAGTACAAGACTCTACTAGCCGATAGAGTAATTGTCTTCTTGTTCTGTAACTCAGTGCCAGATTTTCATACTTAAGTCACTGATAGTTTTTTCTATCACTTAGACTAATCTTCCACATGGATTTCCAAGGGAAAGCCAGTCCCATCATGGACAAGCTTGATGGAGACAATTATCATCTGTGGAATTTTAAGATGAAAACTGTACTAATGGCTAAAGAATTACATGACGTTGTTACAGGAGCAGAAGGGAAACCCAAAGCGGATGATGCAGGAATCACCAGATGGAAGCTGAAGGATGGAAAGGCTTCCGCGCTGATCATCCTCAACATTACGGATACCCAGATCGGCCATGTATCTGAGGCCCAAACATCGAAAGAAGTCTGGAATATCTTGAGCACACTATACGAAGTGCCTGATACAGCCTCCAAGCTATATCTCAAGAAGAAATGTTACTCCCTCAAGATGTCGAATGGTGATTCCCTGTAGAATCACATCCTGCCAAGGCAAATGGCCGCTGTCGGATCTCTCATAAACGATCAAGACACAGTGATGCAACTGCTTACAAGCTTGCCAAGCTCATACGACAACTGGGTGATGATCATTACGACACATCCAGAACTGACTCTTTCGAGAGTCATTACTATGTTGTTGCAGGAAGACACGCAGAGGAATGAAGCCTCAAGTTCCTCAACTGATTCTCATGCTTTATACACCAACAAGAGCATGACTAAGCAGCAGAAGAAGAAAGGCCCGAAGCAATCAAAGCCAGACCAAAAACCATCATAGCACAAAGAACAGTCGAATCCGCAGACGAAGAAGAAGCTGTTCTGCAGATACTGCAAGCGAAATAACCACGAAATTCAAGACGCCCGGATACCGCAAGCAAAGAACAATAGCAAGGGACAGTCGAATTAAATGGCAAATGCAGCTGCAAAAGCTCCACAGTCTATTCAAGAAGCGGATTATGATGCCTTCATGACCAGCCATCAAGGAGCATCCGACGATAGTTCTTGGTTCCTGGATTTCGGAGCCACTCAGCACATGACCAGCCTCATTGGCTGTTCTGAGTCCTATACACCTTATAGTACCAAGAAATATGTTCACCTTGACGACAATAGCACACAAACTATTAAAGGTAAAGGTATTGTAAGATTAAGCTTTGCAAATGATCAGTCTAAGCTACTTTCTAAAGTCCTGTATGTACCAAATTTGTCTACAAATCTGCTCTTTGTAAGCAGAATCATAGATCTAAGACATAGAGTAGACTTTGAATGTGATCAGTGCAAAGTAGTTGATAAAACAGGTAAGATCCTAGCACTCGAAAAGAGGCATGGATACTTGTATAAATTAAATCATTATTTTTCTGCCTCTAGTCAAGCACTCAGTACTTCTTTCATGCAAATAAAATTCTACTTTGGCATTATAGACTTGGTCACTTGAATCATGTTGTTGTACAACAAATGTCTAGACAATCTATTGTTCTTGATCTCGACTATCCTCGTGAGAAAGTCAAGTTACCTGTATGTCAAGACTGTCTAGTTGGTAAACAGACTAGGAAACCATTTAAATCAAGCCACCAGCATATTGCTAGAAGATTGTTAGACATTGTACATTCAAACATTTGTGGCCCGATGAAAAATTCTTTGTTGAAGCATGTGAAGTATTTTATAACTTTTATTAATGAATTTTCCAGATAGACTATGGTGTACTTTATAAAGAAGAAATCAAAAGCCTTCAACTGCTTCAGAATCTTCAAGGAGCATGCAAAAAAGAAGACTGGACGGACGATCAAGGCTCTAAGATCAGACAATGGTGGAGAATATATCTCTATCGAGTTTAAGAGATACTGCCAAAGCCAAGACATTGAGTAGCAATTCATCACTCCTTACAGTCCTTAGTCTAATGGCTTAGTCGAGAGGAAGAACCGTACCTTGGTTGAATCAGCCAAATGTATGCTAGCGCATGCATCGCTGCCCAAGAGATTCTGGGTCAAAGCTATCTCCACTGCAACTTACGTCCAGAACAGATGTTCGACCAAGGCCCTCTTAGGCAAGACACCCCACAAGGTGTGGACAAGCTCTAAGCCTTCTGTGAGGAACCGTACCCTGGTTGAATCAGCCAAATGTATGCTAGCGCATGCATCACTGCCCAAGAGATTCTGGGCCGAAACTGTCTCCACTGAAACTTACGTCCAGAATAGATGTTCGACCAAGGCCCTCTCAGGCGAGACACCCCACGAGGTGTGGACAGGCTCTAAGCCTTCTGTGAAGAATCTAAGAGTGTTTGGATGTGTTGCCTATGCGCAAATCCCAAAAGACACGAGAAAGAAATTGGACTTCCAAGGCCTCAAGACCATCCTGATTGGATATACTTCATCTGATAATACATACAAAGTGTATGATCCTGATACCCAGCAAATCTTGTATAGCCGAGATACAGTCTTTATCGAGGATAAGTTCGTCGACATCAAAGGCAAGGATATTGCTCCAGGAGAACCTTCATCACCTGCCATTGACACGACTATCAAAGCTTCTAGCTCAGGCGTGTCTATTGTCGACCCACTTTTTGACAACGAATCAGACGAAGACGTTGTTGCTACCCAGCAACAAGTCCTATGAGTGGTTCATCAATCGAATCCTTCCATAAGATCAAACCGAGTGTGCACACAGCTCACAAGCTATACTCATGAGTCTGTATCTCTCTTGATACAGGAACCGATGACAGTCGAAGAGGCACTCAGCCAACCAGACTCTGATCTCTAGAGAGAAGCTATGGACATAGAGTATTCCTCTCTAATCAAGAACCAAACATGGTCACTAGTCGAAGCTCCTATTGGCTGCAATATCATTGATTGCAAATGGATCTTTAAGATCAAATACAATGCCAACGGAGCAATTGATCGAAGAAAGGCAAGACTAGTAGCACAAGGATTCACTCAGATCCCCAACGTTGACTACAATGATACTTTCAGTCCAGTAGTCAAACATTCGTTGATCCGAACACTCTTGTCTTATGTTGCAGCTGTCGATCTCGAAGTACATCAACTTGATGTGCAAACAGCCTATCTGAATGGAGTTATACAAGAAGACATCTACATGATCTAGCCCGAAGGATACATTTTGGAAGGTATGAAGAATCGTGTCTGTAAACTCCACAAAGCACTTCGCATACTACAAGCCAAAAACAATATCAAAGGGCAATTATATCAACTGGCAAATACAACTGCAGAAGCACCACAACCTAACCAAGATGCGGATCTTGATGCATTCATGACTAGCCATGAAAAAACATCAAACAACAGCTCCTGGTTTTTGGATTCCAGAGCCACACAACACATGACAGCCATATCGACTGTTTCGAGTCCTATACGCCTTACAGTACCAAGAGATATGTTCACCTGGGCGACAATAGCACACATGCTATTAAAGGTGAAGGTACAGTAAGATTGAGCTTTGCAAATGGTCAGTCCAAACTCCTTTCTAATGTCTTGCATGTACCAAATCTTTTTACAAATTTGCTCTCTGTAAGCAAAATTATAGATCTAGGACATAAAGTAGAGTTTGAATATGATCAGTAGTCGATAGGACAGGCAAGATCCTAGCACTCAGAAAGAGACATTGATACTTGTACAAATTAAGTCATTGTTTTTCTGCCTCTAGTCAAGCTCTCAATACTTTTGTACAAATCAATAAAAGTTTACTTTGGCATTATAGACTTGATCATTTGAATCATGCTTCTGTATTACAAATGTCTAAGCAATCTATTGTTCTTGATCTCGACTATCCAGATAGGAAAGTCGAATTACTTGTTTGTCAAGACCATTCAGTTGATAAGCAGACTAGGAAACCATTTAGATCAAGTCATAAGCATATTGCTAGAGGATTATTATATGTTGTACATACAGACATTTATGGCCCAATGCAGAACGTTCACTGAAGGATGCAAAGTATTTCATCACTTCTATTGATACATTTTTGAGAAGAACAATGGTATATTTTATCAAGAATATTTCAGAAGCTTTCAATTGCTTCAAAATCTTCAAGGAGCATGTAGAGAAAGAAACTAGTAAGAAAATTAAAGCCCTGAGGTCTGACAACGGTGGAGAGTACATCTCTCAAGGAGTACTGCCATAGCCAAGGCATTGAACAATAGTTTATCACTCCCTCTTTGCTTCAATCACACGGCTTAGCTGAGAGGAAGAATCGTACTCTAGTTGAGTCAGCCAAATGCATGCTGGCACACACATCTTTGTTAAAGAGCTTTCTGGGCTAAAGCTCTCTCCATGGTAGCTTACATCTAGAATAGATGTCGACCAAGACTCTTTCAGACAAAACACCACATGAGGTTTGGACATGATCTAAACCTTCATTGAAAAACCTTCGAGTGTTTGGATGCATTGCCTATGCACAGATCCCGAAGGAGACAAGGAATAAATTTGACTTCCAAGGTCTTAAGACCATCCTTATCGGATATACTTCCTCTGACAACACTTACAAGCTGTACGACCCCGATACCCAATAGATTTTATTCAGCAAGGATACAGTCTTTACCAAAGATCAGTTCAACAACTTCAAAGACAAAGGTAAAGTTCCATGCGAACCTTCAACACCTGGCTTTGACACAACAATTCGAGCCTCTGGCTCAAGCGTGCCCATAGTCGATCAACTACTCGTTGACAGCGAGTCTTACGAAGATGTTGTTGTTACTCAGCAACAACAAGTCCAAGGATTGGATCATCAACCGATGCCACCTCCAAGAAGATCGAACCGAGTGCGCACGTAGCCCACGAGGTATATTCTTGAGTCTGTCTGTCTTTTAATACAGGGACTGACTATTGTCGAAGAGGCACTTAGCCTACCAGACTTTGATCTCTGGAGAGAAGCGATGGACATAGATTATTCTTCAATACAATGCCAATGGATCTATTGATTGAAGGAAGGCCTGACTAATAGCATGAGGATTCACATCCTGTAGTCATCCGAACTCTCCTATCATATGATGTTGTAGCCGACCTTGAAGTACATCAACTCGATGTACAAATAACTTATATGAATGGAGTCATCAAAAAAGACATCTACATGGTATAGCTTGAAGGATACGTTCTTGAAAGTATGAAGCATCATGTCTATAAACTTCATAAGACACTTTATGGCTAGAAGCAATCACCCAGAGTTTGGTTTCAGAGGATCAACACGTTCCTTATTAGACATGTTTTCAAGCAAGCATTGCCAATTTTAATGTTTGCTTCAAGTTAGTGCAGTTCATTATTATCACCTTGTACGTCGATGACATGTTGCTTTTCAGCAACAGTACCAATCTGGTGAAAGATGCTAAAAACAGATGTTGTCTTCCGAATTCGACATGACCGATCTGGGCGAACTCACTATTGTCTGGGCATTCAAATCCATAGAGACAGAGCGAGATAGTTGATCTATAATACTCAACAAATGTATCTTTGCAACTCTCTTGTCAGATATAGTCTAATCGATTGTAAATTAGCTCACTCACTGATGGATCCAAGCCTACGATTGTCAAAGAAGCAATGTCCTTAGACCAAGCAAGAAGAGGAGCAAATGAGAGAATATATGTATCAATCGATACTTGGATCTCTCATGTATGCAATGGTCATTTGGACAAGACCTGATATTGCTTTTGCAATCAGCTCACTTAGCCTATTCATGGCTAATCCTGGCATCACCCATTGGAAGGCTCTTATAAGAGTCATGAGGTATATACGAGCTATAACAGACCAGTGTGGAGGAGTCGACAACGACAATCTCCATCGACTCAGTGGATATTTTGATGCAAGCTGGGGAGGAGATGAAGATATTCATAAATCCACATCTAACTTTACATTCTTCCTCAATGACGGTCCTATATTTTGAAACAGTCGTAAGCAAAGCACTATTGCTCTTTCTTCTACAGAAGCACGACAAGCTTTCACCATTTCTTGTCGTTGCTCCTCTTGCATCAAGATCCTTGTGAGCTCATCAAAGGTTGGTAGTCTTTCTCTTGTTGCTATCCCACTCACGAACATCTGATAGGGCTCTGCAATGTTGCACAATGCATTGTGCACCAGCTCAACATGACGTATGCGCTCACTAATGTAGTTCATCTCTCATTGTCTTGATTCTGGTTTTTATAAGCTTGAATGTGTTCTCCTTGATCCATTCGAGCACTATTCAACTTTGACTTCAAAAACATAATCCTTGATGGATTTGACATCTCAAACTGCTCATTTAGCACATTCCATGCCTATCTTAGAGTAAGAACATCGCTTATGGGAGTAATGATGTGGTCCTTCACTGATAGATTGATAAAGGTCAATGCTCTTCCCATCTTCCTGTCGACCACTTTGATGTCTGCTTCATTTGGCAGTCTTCACTCTCATCGCCTGTGATGACATCCCACACTTCCTTCTCTATTAGAATGTTTTTCATTTTGAACTTCCACATTATATAGTTGGAAATCTTGTCCAATTTGCTATTTTCACTCAAAATGGACTCTCCCATGTTCGTCATCTCCAAAATGTCTAAAATTGCAACCGTAGGCTAAAAGAGGTATCTTGAGTACAATGGCGAAGTTGGAAACTCATTTTAATGACCTGCTAAAATTTCACACCAAGCCCTCATGTTGCTTAGGTGGCAATTCACAAGCCAAGTCGGTTTCCTATTGTGAAATGCCTTTCACCTCTTACTCCTAACCATACTTGTAGGTACAGTTCAGGTGCCCTTGGTTTGGAGTCTGCATCCCTTTGTTTGGCCTAAATTCCTTAAAGGAGGTGAAAATAAGGGCTTTTTAAAGAAATGAACCGTTTCCTCTTGGTGAAGAAACTTTACTCTTCGTGAATTTCACAATATTGGGTCCCTTCAAACTAAAGATTTTTAATGAAGTTGAAGGCTGTTTTACTCTTCAAGGCACTTCGGGTCCCTTCAAGCTAATCTTGGCCATTCATTCAAAAGTACTCCATCTTGGCTACCAAAGCCTCACTTAATCTTTACCGTTGGTTAAAATGGAGCCCTATCATGTACTAGAGAGCAAATATGGGTGTTGAATCAAAAACTTCCAACAGATAACACCCTCCGCGCACTACTTCATCACCTCCATTGGGGGGTGCACGTGACCTGCTAGCACATCTCTCTCTCCTTTGTCATGGCCACGCCTACAAGGTGGATTTTTGCTCAAACTAGCTTGCTTTTTAGTTGTTCTTGATGTGATCAAGACCCAACCTGGGCTGAGGTTGCCCTAGTCATTATGAGTCTGTAGAACTTTTATTTGCCAAATTTGGTAAAGAGATGGTGAGATAAAGCCAACTTAGAAAATGCTTTTTTTTTGTTTTTTGCTTTTTCTCACAAAAATGCTAGGTTATCCAATAGTGAGAAATTCTATGATAGAAAACTCAGAGTTTATCCATGGCTAATTGATGGGTTAGAAAGACTACCTTCTTGTCCTTATGACATCCAAGATAGTGCACGAATGGTGAAAATATCGTCGATTCTATGAGGAAATTGTAACCCTCGCTTGGTCCTTTTTACAAACTAGCTACAAAATTTGCAGTTTCGCCCGTTCTAACTCTGTCTATTGCTATGCACAGGCTAAGGATCCTTGTATTGAGCCTGACAAGCCTCCGTATGTCTGAAACAGTGCATGAGTGCTTCACTTTTCCACTTTCTGGCCATTGCAAACCTCGAACTCTAAAAAAAACCATTCTCTCGAAGCTCTCTTCAATGGCTACTCTGTATTGTGTACAATTCATGTTCATAATCCATGTCCAGCTCTGATATGATACCAAGTTAAAATTTGCTTAAAACAAGATCATAGATCATGAAACGGAGTAACACCCACACAAAAAGCACTCTCCCACACCAAGCTCACATAGCAACTGTATTTCTGAAACCAAAATACGCTGTGCATATAGCTTTTTTTTGGCAACCCATACATGGCCCAGGTTGTTGTTGACGGGACATGTGTCACGTCAACTTGCCTCATGGCGAGGCCAACTAGTGCTAATCCACTGATCAAACCCACAATATAGTAGCACAATAGTTCTACTTTTATTCTAACTCATTTTTCATCACTATTATTATTTTGGTATTTCTCCTTCTCGTACCTTGCCAAATGCTCTACTTCAATGCCGCCTCCTCTTTACACATTGGTGGTTCCCTCTTCTTGCCCTTTCCCCTCCATTGTGGCATCAAACAAGGTTGCCCACTCTACCATACCTTTTTGTCCTTGCCACAAAATCTCTTGCCTATGCTCTATGAGTGCCTCAAGCTTTATCCACATTGAGCCTACCCCTTTTGGCCCTCTTTCAAGCTAACAAATTTTGAAACTCCTGCTCATAGACTTTATGACCTCGTAATTGGGCCTCTTTGGAAATCTCCATGAGTCACTTGCCCCTCTCTCTACAATGGCACTTTCCCTCCTTTCTTGTTCTTTGAACTTTAAGTGAAATCAAAATGATTCCAAGATGGTGTGGATTGCTAGATTTAAAAGCATTTGTAAAATTCACTTCGCCAAACACATGATCTTCCTCCACCTCACGCCAAGTTGTTGACAATTCCTTATGTTTATTGTGTGCCCATCTCTTTTTGGTTGCTCTTTTAATTCACAAGATTAAAGCCCTCTTTTTCTATGGAAATTTTCTTTGTAGGAGACAACTCACCCTTGGAAGCCAATATTTCATCCTTTGGTTGTTCTACAACATTTTTTGGCTTCAAAATCTAGGAACAAAAAAATCTTATTGGTGAGAGTTTAGTATAAAATATGCTCATGCATGTTGTAACTACTTTTGTCAAAATGTTGATGTGTGATGGATGCCTTGCAAGCTACATAGTGGTACTAATATACGGCCTCACTATATGATAGACTGATTGTTGTTGTTTGCTATTACCCAGCCTACATTAGGTGGGGTTGGTTCCTTGAGATTGACACCCTTCTCACTAGGTGTTTCTTTTTGCAAAGTCTGTACTTTGTTCATAATACATCAGTTCTATGTTTCTTCTTAACAGAGGAAAATCAGGTTTGATCAAGAGAAAAACGACAATTCCATCCCAGGCAAAACCTTTGGGAAAAACTTATTCCTCCTCTTGAATGAGGGGTGCAAGTAGCGTCTCACCCTCATTTATTAACGATCCCATGACTCGTTAGATATGTCTTGAGAAATCATGATCGTAGATGAACACACATGTGCATCATTCAAATCCAACGATCTGTGACTCAAATCATGATCATAGGTAGACAGACACATGTGCATCGTTGTGCACCTCGAGTGGTCACTTTAGGACGAGGAATAACAAAACTTTGGAACTTTGGGGGGTGGTTAGTTGTTAACCTTGAAATTGCACCTTCTGCCGGCAGCAACTAGATAGGTATACGCCAGGCCGACGTGAAGGGCCAGGCCGACGTGAAGGGCAATGGCAACGTGAAGGGTGAAGGGAGAAAGAAGCGTGCGTAAGGCCATTGTTCTAAGCTCACGACATATTCCACGCTCAATCACTTGGAAATTTGCCACGTGTAGTACTGACACGTGGATTCCTGTATATGGTCTGTTCTGAAAAACGTGGCAAAAATCGAATGCTGATAATCAAATCCAGCGGTGGCGAGCTTGAAATTACGAGGTGCCAGTAAGATGCCAGGGAGAGTTCGGTTTGGCCGCCAGTCGCCCTTGTCCCGCCGTGTTGACATCTCTCTCTCTCTCTCTTTCTCTTCTTCTGCTTCGTCTTCTTCTTTCTGTCTATTTTCTGTCGCTCGAGCTTTTCTTCTTTCTTTCTTCCTTTGCTTCTAAGAGTTGGGATGATGCTGTTGCTGGTGGATGATGCTTGGGCGCTTGCTGAGGATCGCGATCTCCATCACTAGGCCTTGGATTGGGAGCTACAATGATGGCGTTGGATCTACATCACACCCTTGCATTCTGGGGTTGCGCTCTTAATCTGAAGCTTTCTTTCTTTGCTTGCTTGTTATTGTACTCTTTGTTGGGGGCCGGATTGCCACATTCTGTTGCGTCTGAGCTTCAAGCTTCTTTCATACTTTCCCCAGCGAGTGTTGTTTCAATCTGTTGAAGCTGGGGCTTCTGCAGAGCAACTCGTCTTTTGGATTGCTGAAATGCGCAAGCTGTCAAGGATTTCCTCTAGTTGTATGCCTGCTCTTTCTTAGGTTCTGCTGCTTTTTGCAGTGTGATATTAGTTTGTGTGCTGGTAGCAACGGAAAATCTTGGAGCTGAAGCATAATGAAGAGGGCCAAGGAGCAGCAAGGGGAGGACCGCATAAAAGGCCCGTGGTCTCCAGAGGAGGATGGGGTTCTAAGCAGGATGGTGGAGAAATTTGGTGCCAAGAATTGGAGCT
The DNA here is from genome assembly GCA_029204225.1 of Diphasiastrum complanatum. Classification (NCBI taxonomy): domain Eukaryota; kingdom Viridiplantae; phylum Streptophyta; class Lycopodiopsida; order Lycopodiales; family Lycopodiaceae; genus Diphasiastrum; species Diphasiastrum complanatum. The sequence goes on along the minus strand of CM055092.1, from coordinate 41,001,761 downwards.
TAATTGCAAGAGGGATTCCGGGGCGTTCTGGGAAGTCTTGTCGGCTGCGCTGGTGCAATCAGCTTAATCCGATCGTAAAACGCAAGCCCTTTACTGGTGTGTTTCTCATTCTGTATACCTTCTGCTTTAAGCCCTTTCAATTGGGCAGCCTTGATTTGTATCCTATTTAGGCTTTTGTGGTCGTGTAGCTTGGCTGATTGTTTGACATATCTTTCACATGTAGAAGGTAAAATGGGACAATTGGTCAGGAAATTTTTTGTTTCGCAGCGATCAAGATGCTAGTTCAGTCCAGATTCAGCTGTGAATTTCTGAAAAATCCTTGAGCTATTTCAGCTGCCGTTGGTTAGCATTGTTAGTAGGAGCGTTGAATATGCTAGCATATGGGGTTCTTTATATCTTCAACTGAATGTTAATTCCGCTTACACTGCTTTCTTTCAGAGATAGGGCATTAGCTTTTACCAAGAGGGTTCAGAAATAAGTCGTTGCTGCCATACAACCTTTTTGTCACATCTTTTGTCAAAATCCCCTCTCCTCTTGCTTAAAAAAGAACTCTCTTTCTTGCAGCACGTGCAGGCACACGCACACCCACACCCACATCCGTGCCTACAATAAGTCTGCAATGCCTGTAGTTTAGTAACATTCTTATTTTAAACCTTGCAAAACGCAAAACTATGTGATCAAGTAGTCAACCTTAGTTTGTGAGACTGGGTAAATTGGCTCCATAGTCAGATAATTAGATTGCTCGAGCCTTGATTGCAATTGCAGGACATTATATCATCACATGCTACATATGACCTTGCCTCTTAGACATGAGGCTAAGTCATCCAAGGCATTGTTCCTTTAGAACTGGCTAAACGTGCTCACATTGGAAAGGCCTCAAAGGACTGTACATGAGCAAGTTCCTTGGAGTTCATCGGCAACATACTGAATTCTGAATGACTAGTTCAATACTTCATATTGACATCATCTATTCATATAGATATCTTGTTTTAAAGGAGAAAAAGTGGGTAACTTGCCTGGTCTATGCTGACCTTGCAAAAGGGGGAGAAACCGGCTGGTCTTTTAGCCAAAACTTCAAATTCTAGAAACTAAGATACAGTACAGTATGTCTTATGAAACTTTTGATGATTTGGCAATAACTCTCTGGATTGCTCCATAAAGTCAACCATCTACATTTGTAGAAAGTGTTTTAGTGTATGTTCTGAAGAGCTTTGAGAGTGATATCAAAACATGTATTCAAAATAAATGTCAAGAAACATAATAAAATGTTCATGCTTTTTGTACACTGAGTTGGGACTCCAGATTTTTAAAATTTTGGAAATTTTTGGTAGTCAATCTGAATCATGGAATATCATCCGTGAATTTTGAAATTCATTACATGTTTTGGTGTAAAATTTGTATATCTGCTGATTTCTTTTCTTTCAATTGCAGTTCAAGTGTTTATTAGTGATGATGCCAAATGGTTTTTTGAATCCATAAGGTTTTCCACATCCATTGCAGGGGAACAGTTCTATTACATCTATTGTGCTACTTATGGAAACTCCTTAGTCAGTTTATCACACTAAGTTGGAACAATATCTTATGAATTTGGAGTTACGTGGTAGTCAATGTAAGCTCACGGGAACACCTTCAGCTGAAAGTCCTTAACATGCTATTATTGCTCTTCTGATAAATTTTGCACATCTGCTGGTTTAAGTACTTTTGATTGGAGAGTCAAAGTTTATAGGGGTGTTGATGCAAAATGTATATGTTTGTTTCAGATAGGTTTTCAAATCAAAGACTGAATAATGGAAGGCCTTGATCTGTGAATATCAATATTTTGATCTTATTGAAGCAATTATCGGGGTTATTTTTATATTGGCTTCGTAAACATCAATATTTTGATCTCATTGAGCAACTATAGGATGGTCGATTAGTGAATGATTGGACTTTAAGGTCAAAGGCTGTATGATGAAAAGTGGCTACATATGTGGAGTTGATTCTTTCTTTTGATATCTTCCTAACTTGGAACTTAGTGAAGAGTATACTTTTGTCTTAAGTGGTAACAGATCTTGCAATCAAAGGACTTGATATAATGAGATTTGAATTTCCAAAAATATGACTCAAAATAAGATGGAACTTAGGGTGCCTTGGGTGACTAAATCCAGATTCTGCTTTGAGCATGGTGTTTGATCCTTTTACAAAAGTAAAAGATTTGGATAACAATCAGCCTTTGATTTTCTTTAACCTCTAATAAGATTCATTTTGCACATTGTTAAGAGATTTGATGCTAATGCTTTCAATCCTTTGCGTAGTTGTGTATCGTACCTTAAAACATTACCCAAACAATCACTAAGCTTTAACTGAAAAATCATTACGTTCGTATATCTTAGTCACGATAAAATCTGTAGATACATAAAAAGTGATTTTTTCAAAGCACGTTATGGTATATCAACTCAAAATAATCATGTTTTCTTTAGGCGGGATTCTCCTATTAAATAAATTAAGTCTTTAGAGATGCTACTCTATGGTCTTGTTGTTTTGATTTGGGTATGTCTGACTGTAGGAAATGAATGTTGAATCTTATAAAATGTTTTTCTTATCACTAAGAGTGCATGGATACATTCATTTTTCAAAGCAAATGCGAATTTTAAGCTTTTGGAGTTAGCCAATGATATTACCCTAGTTTATTGATGATATTGCTAGATGCTATGCACATTGTACAATTGCTAGTGCAACCGGCATCCATGAAGCTCGACCTATATCACACTACAATTGTTAGTGAAATTGCTGAGATGCTTTTGAAATTGCCAGATTATAAGTACTTTAGATCCCTAGAAATTGTCGGTCCCCAAAAGCTAGTGAAAGTCCTTAGAAAACTAGAAAGCCATTGAAATTGCCAATGTTCGAGAAAGTCAATGAGATAGCTTGAAAGCCAATGTTGGGGAAAGTAGGCAAAGTATAGGAATTGGATCGACAATTTTTCAGTTTTTTTTGGGTGCTGGTTTTTAAATAGTTGCAATTTTTTTTAAACTTAAAAAAATTCTGCTTTTATAAATATGCTAATTTAATTTATGTAAAATATTAAATAAACATATAAACCAGTATGGTCCCGCGGTACCGGGATCCGCGGTACCCAGTACCGCGGGACCTATGATATATATATATATATATATATATATATTTTCCTGTGTTATTTTCGCAAAAAGAAGAAAAAAAAACTATTGGTACCACGGATCAGTATGGATCCGCGGTACCGGGATCCGCGGATCCTGGTACCGTTGGATCTATGATATTATTATTATTATTATATATATATATATATATATATATATATATATATATATATAATATATATATATATATAATATATATATAATATAATATATATATATATATATATATATATATATATATATATATATATATATATATATATTTAATGCAAGCTCCGGAAAAGCCTACCCCAAAATCCCAAAATGTGCAATTATGATATATATCATATCTGATGCGTCTCGAGATTTTGGCCCTAGTTTACTAGTCATATTGCAAATGCGTCCCCGGACGCGTCCGAACGCCGGACGCGGACGCAAAATGGACGCGTCCGGCGCGGATGCGCATGTCTTATATATATTAAACATGCGCGTCCGGGCTCGACGTAGCCATTTTGCGTCCGCGTCCGACGCGTCCGTATTTCTTTTATTAGTACTAAAAATACACTAAAAAAATTAAAATTAATTAAAAAAAAAAGTGCGTCCACCCCGGACGAGTCTGGACTGGTCTGGACTGGTCTGGACGCGCGGGCGTTCGTGCCCGGGATCCCCTTCCTTATATATATATATAAAATTAAAAATATGTACAACATAGGTCCCGCGGTACCAGGTCCCGCGAATCCCGATACCACGGGACCATATATGGTACCGCGGTACCATATCGGTCGACGGTACCAAAAAAAAAATAAAAAATTGCGAAAATAACACGGGAATTTTTTTTTTGTTTGTTTTTATATATTATGGTACCGCCCTGGTACCGCGGATCCCAGGGCGGTACCGTACCGCGGTACCATGATGGTACCGCGGTACCACAATATAATAATATATTTATTATTTAATATTTTTTTTAATTTTTTTTTACCTAAACCTACCCGCCCCCCTCGCATTTCCTCTGAAATTTTTTTGAGCCCTCTCCGCCCTGCCATCGCTGCTGGTTTTTCTTGCCTGCCTTTGATTCCTTGCGTCGCCCATCGCCCACGCAACGCCCTGCCTTGCATCTGATTTCCTTTGCCCTGCACTCGCCCATTTTCAGCGTCTCTCCAACAGTGAACCCTGCTGTTTTTTTTCCAGCAATCCATCCCTCATTTCATCTGCAATGGTGCAATCCGACCTTTCCGGTCTGTGGGACGAGGTAGACATTGTCAGGCGGGTTGCCGACAAGGCCAACAAGACCGGTCAGAAGATCGTGCGCTGCCGATACTGTCTCGTCGAGTTTGCTGCATCCCTCACTCGCCTTAAAGGCCATCTGCTCGGTGCACGCGCCAAAAATGGTGCCACCTTGAATGCTGCCCCTTGTGGCAGCATGACCGTCCCCGACAGGCAGCGACTACTGGACACCTACGGGCCGCGGCTCGTGGCAGGGGAGAACACCATTTCGGAGGGCGTTCTCCGATTTTGCACCGCTCCTTATGTGACTAACCCAGAGTTGTTGCCTGCTTGGCTGGCACGCACGAGGAGAGGGAGTGCATCCTCCTCTGGTCCCTTTGCCCCTCAGACAGCTCTGCCTCATGCACCCCCATCTGCTCAGATTCCGGTGGATCCCGTCCCATCGCGTCCGACAGTTGCCACTGCGGTTCCACCACCACCCACTGTTGCTCGCACTCCACCAGTCTACGACTTTCTCATGGACTCTCCGCCACCCGAGCAGGCCCAGGATGGTACTGGGCGGGCCTTCGAGGATGTGGAAGAGATCCCTTCTTCCTTCCCTTCCCATCCGGATGACCTCCTCAGCCAGCAGTTTTCGTACCCCATGCCAGATGTTGCCCCTCCACCAGTGCACCCCACCTATGCTGCTGCACCCATCCCTGCCAGTGCATCCCACTCTCCCCATTCCACGTCTACAGCCGATGCATCCACCAGCGCCCAGCCTGTCGCGTCATCGTCCATTCCCGTCACGGTTGGTGCACCGTGCTGGAGGTCCACCACCCGTCGCCCACCAGGGAGAGCCCTCGTGCAGCAGACCATTCGCGGCGCGCATCAGCCGCACATGGACAGAGAGGCCACACAGGCCGTGGCCAGTTTGGTTTACGAGCTGAACCTGCCCTTTGCCATCACCGACTCTGAGCCCTTCAGAAGGGCCTTCCGCCTTGCACAGTCTTTCAGCCCTAGCTGGAGAGTCCCTAGTTCAGAGGTTGTCCGCACACACATGCTGAGGGATAGGGTCGAGTCCTTGTCTAGAGAGATGGAGCCTCTACGTCGGCACTGGGCCACTTACGGTTGCAGCATCATGTCCGATGGCTGGACTGATGTCAGGAGGAGGCCGATCCTCAACATACTGGTCTCCAGCTGCATGGGCACACAGTTTTTGAGGGCAGTGGATTGCAGCAGGGGGGGGAGAGTCATATCTGCAGAGTTCATGTTTGATGTCATCAGGTCTTCCATCCTAGCCATAGGCCCACAGCATGTCGTCACGGTGGTGACGGACAATGCCACGAACTGCATTCAGATGGGTGTACTGCTAGAGGCCGAGTTCCCTCATATTGTTCATACCCCCTGTGCAGCCCACGGCATAGACCTTTTGATGGGGGACATTGGAGCACTTCCCTGGGTTAGAGCCATCGTCCGGGAGGCCCTCTTCCTGGTGACTTTTGTCACCAGAAAGAGGCGTGTTCTTGCCATGTTCCAGGTGTTCAGCCATCTGGACCTCTGTAAGCCAAACCCCACGCGCTTTGCATTCGACTTGGTGGCCATCGACCGTTTGATCAGGTGCAGGGCCCAGCTTCTACAGATGGTTGCCAGTGATCTTTGGGGTGCTAGTACATTTCCGCACACTGAGGATGGGGAGCACTTTTCTTCCACGGTGAGGGGAGACCAGTTCTGGAGGGATGCACAGACATTGTCAGGACTGCTTCGACCACTCTACATTGTGCTCCGCATGGCTGACAGCGAGGGGTCGACACTTGGACTGGTGTATGAGCTCATGGACCGGATTGGACAGTTCCTGCAGCTGCCCATCTTGCAGCCAGAGAGGTAAGCGGTACAATGTTGCAATTGACCTTTATCTTTTCAGTACTTGCTAGTTTGTTTTTCTGTCAATGTTAAGCTTTTTCGTAATGCCCTAAACCACATGCCCCTCACCTGCAGGATGACAGAGCTGAAGTTCATATGGGAGACGCGATGGAACTACTTCCACAGGAGTATCCACAGCGTTGCACACATGCTGCATCCCCTCTTCCTCTCTCCGACACAGATCGCAGACAGGGAGCTCGAGGCCGATTGGCTTCAGTACATTCACAGGGTGGGTCCACACATAGGTTTGGATCCTATCAGGCTCATGGAGGAGCTCGCTGCATTTCGTTTCGGCATGGGCACATTCGGCCACCCGGCTGCCCAGGATCCAGAGAGGAGGCAGCTACCCATTACCTGGTGGACCATGTTCGGTAGCACATACCCATCTATACAGCGTCTTGCACTGCGTGTCCTTTCTCAGGTATGCATCTCATTTTATCCTCCATTTTTTGTGTTTCGTTGAAGTTTCACCTTTGCCACAATGTGCTGAAGTATTTCAATGCACGCACCACAGGACTGTGCTGCCTCTGTGTGTGAGCGTAATTGGAGCACATGGGCACTGATTCACACGAGGAGAAGAAACCGGTTGTCAGTGAGTCAGTTGGAGCGGTTGGTGTTCTGTAGCACCAACGCACGTCTCGCCAGGAGGCTTCCGACCATTACGAGCGCATTGCAGGTGATAAGCTAATCTTTCATAGCATGTTGGTTGACTCCTGGTATGTTGGTTTCATTTCTTGAAAAAGTTGTCTCTCTGACATGCAAATTTTAAACCTTGCAGACGAAGATATCGGATTTGGAGCGCCAGGTTGACTTGCCTACGGACAGCACCCATCCCATGCCTGCAGATGACCTGGGCACACAGTTGATGGCAGAGAGAGAGAGGGAGCTTGCCGAGATGAGAGAGAGAGAGCTTGGGCTTGAGCACAGAGAGCCCCCATTGTATGAGGCAGATGAGCCAGTGTCAGAGGATGAGCATGATGAGGATGAGCCCATTCGGGTTGTGTTTGCCAGACCAGAGAGGGATGAGGCAGATTATACAGGTGCAGGGCACACGCCACGGGCAGGGGTCACAGGTGCATCACGTGGCAGAGGTGGGACACATGGCACAGGTTATACCGGCAGACAGGCAGGGCACACAGGGGGCGGCAGTGGCATACCTACCTATGTCGACATGATGGAGGAGGCTCTTGATAGAGGGCAGAGTGGTTTAGATGCTGGTCCCGCAGATGTTTGGATGCGTGCAGCACAGAGTCATGGCCGTTACTACGACAGCACACCAGAGGAGGCACCTGATGACTTTCATTGCACAGATTGGGAGGCCATGCAGGGTCTACAGGGTGCACATGATGAGGCACGGGATGAGGCTTGGGTTGATTCAGGGGTTGGTGCACAGGATGATTCAGAGGTCGGTGCACAGGATGATTTAGAGGCTGGTGCACAGGATGAATCCCAGAGCCCAGAGCATTTGTATTCGGATGCCCAGCTGGCCGACTTGGTTGCCACATTGGATTCAGAGGCCCAGCAGATGCCGAGTGTCAGGGCGCCCCCATCATCTCTTGCCAGCATGCCACACACAGAGTCCCAGCCAGAGCAGCCGCATGAGGTGCCTACAGTTCCTCCAGCTCCTCAGAGGGTGTATGTGCGTCGCACAGCTCCTCCAGTGCCACCGATGCCATTTAGGCCTGCATCCCCTCCATCGCCGTCCACTTCTGCAGCACCAGGTCTCCATGGCAGGCCACCATCTGTGCCCAGGTTTTCTCTTGCAGCGCCCACATCCACAGTGGCTCCTCCAGTGGCAGCACCCACGTCACATCCTCCTCCTTTGGCAGCACCCAGGATGTACCAGTACCGGCCACCACAGCGCCCCTTTCAGTACATATCGCCACTGTACTCGCCTCCTGCACAGCCAGTTCCTCCACCTGCAGCAGCCTCACGGGCACACACTCCACGAGCTCATCCTCCTCGCTCAGTTGCACAGGGAGTTCCCTCTTTTGCTTCCCTATCCCAGCCGGCCTCAGCTTGGGCCCAGCCTAGCCAGCCAGGTGATTTGCATGGGGGTGACGAGGCATTGACAGCTCCTCTTGTCCGCAAGAGACCAGGCAGGCCCAAGGGTGCACCGAACAAGAAAGGCAAGGCACAGAAACTGCCAGGGAGGAGAGGACGACCACGCAGGGCTCCAGGTACAGGTAGAGGTGCAGTATCACAGCCAGTTGGAGCAGGTGTTGTTGGTTTGGCCTGCTTGGGGGCTGATGCGGAGGCTGATTGGGAGGATGAGGATGACGAGTCTTCCCCCTCGGATACACAGCCCATGCCAGTTCCAGACAGGCAGAGATATCGGCTGCGAGAGTCAGCTCGGGGCCCTGAGTTGTCTCCAGAGCATTCGTCTGAGTCAGAGCCAGAGCATTGATTGTGGCTCTATTGTTTTAGTTTCAGTAGTTTGTCTCTAGCAGTCGTTCTACCATTGTACTCAGATGATTTTTCACATTATATACAGTGTTTGGCCTACATTATTTGCTGCACATTGTGCGTATGTCGCTCTGTACATGTGATGCTTTATTTTATGTTGAAGAATTCTATGTGCGTGTGTGAATCCTATTTTCATTTAATTTCGTTTGAAGTGAATGCTAGCTTCACATATATGCACCTACATCATGAGCACAGCAATCACCCCTACACCCCAAACGACATTGAATAAACACATGTAATACATCTGCATTTAAAAAAATTACAAACATTGCATCTTACATGACCAGGCTCGCGTTGCACAAAAAACAACTATCTATATATTCAACCGTTGTATCAGGATAACATCACATATACTGTCATTTTTTTAAGCAGCCATCTAGTTATTTGCTGCACCATAAACTGCCGAAAACTACATAGCAACAGTCCGCCACATACGGGTGGACCTCATCTATTCTAAACATCCCTCACTGATCCTCCACCGACTCCTCGCCCTCGTCTGGTGCATTGTTTTGTCGCTCTTGCTCTGCCTCCCGGTTAGCCCGAGCTGCCTCCTGGTTAGCCCGACGTCTGGCCGCCCTTTCCCTGACCATGATGAGCTGCCGTCGTGTGAAATTCATTCCGATCTGCTCATCCAGATCTAGCTCGACAGCGGGGACAGGATCCACAGCGGGGGCGGGTGGCTCCGGTTCCGGATTTCTCTGTCGAGTCTGTCGCAGCATCTCTCGGATATCTGCCTCTTGCTTCCGATGCCTCTCGTTGTGCCTTCGGATATCTTCCTCAAGCTTTCTCCTGGCTTCGCCCTCGGGCTTCGGTGGTATTCGCTCAGCCATCTCGATCGACCTTCTCCTCACAGCACCCTGATCCTTGAACACCCTCTCACAGCACCCTGGCTCTCAAACAGCCTCTCACAGCCTGTCACCGGCTCTCGCTTGCTCTCTCACTGTCTATCACTAGCCCTCTCACAGCCTCTGAAAATGCCGACCACAATGGCATTGTGAGTGCCTATTTATCCCCACAGCCTGATCGGCCATGTGGATCCCCATCATCCCTCCATGTGCCTCCGTACCTGCCCCCATGTGATGCTCCCCCCTATGTTGGTCTCCCATTGGGCCCATGGTCTGCTCACCCACAATGCCCATGTGCCTCTGTACTTGCCCCCATGTGATGCTACCCCCCTGTGTTGGTCTCCCATTGGCCCCTCGGTCTGCTCACTCGCAGTGCCCATGTGCCATTGCAACAGTCCCCTGCATCATGTACTGTACCCTCTTTTTTTACACCCAGAACCCCCTCTTTTTACTTTTTTTTTGTCCTTTTTTGGTAGTTAATATGCAAAAAAAAATTACTAAAAATATATTAAAAAATAAAAAAAAATATTAAAAATGGTTCCGCCCTGGTACCGCGGATCCCAGGGCGGTACCATACCGGCGGTACCACTGATATGGTACCGGCGGTACCATACCAGCGGTACCAGAGGGTACTATGATATATATATATATATATTTTTATTATGGTGCCGCCCTGGTACCGCGGATTTTTGGGCAGCACCATAACCGCGGTACCACCATTATGGTACCACGTGCCACTATGAATAATATATATATATATATATATATATATATATATATATATATATCATAGGTCCCGCGGTACCGGGTACCGCGGATCCCGGTACCGCGGGACCATACTGGTACAGCGGTACCATGATGGTACCGCGGTACCACAATATAATAATATTTTTATTATTTAATATTTTTAAAATTTTTTTTTTACCTAAACCTACCCGCCCCCCTCGCATTTCCTCTGAAATTTTTTTGCGCCCTCTCCGCCCTGCCATCGCTGTTGGTTTTTCTTGCCTGCCTTTGATTCCTTGCGTCGCCCATCGCCCACGCAACGCCCTGCCTTGCATCTGATTTCCTTTGCCCTGCATTCGCCCATTTTCAGCGTCTCTCCAACAGTGAACCCTGCTGTTTTTTTTCCAGCAATCCCTCATTTCATCTGCAATGGTGCAATCCGACCTTTCCGGTCTGTGGGACGAGGTAGACATTGTCAGGCGGGTTACTGACAAGGCCAACAAGACCGGTCAGAAGATCGTGCGCTGCCGATACTGTCTCGTCGAGTTTGCTGCATCCCTCACTCGCCTTAAAGGCCATCTGCTCGGTGCACGCGCCAAAAATGGTGCCACCTTGAATGCTGCCCCTTGTGGCAGCATGACCGTCCCCGACAGGCAGCGACTACTGGACACCTACGGGCCGCGGCTCGTGGCAGGGGAGAACACCATTTTGGAGGGCGTTCTCCGATTTTGCACCGCTCCTTATGTGATTAACCCAGAGTTGCTGCCTGCTTTGGCTGGCACGCACGAGGAGAGGGAGTGCATCCTCCTCCGGTCCCTTTGCCCCTCGGACAGTTCTGCCTCACGCACCTCCATCTGCTCAGATTCCGGTGGATCCCGTCCCATCGCGTCCGCCAGTTGCCACTGCGGTTCCACCACCACCCACTGTTGCTCGCACTCCACCAGTCTATGACTTTCTCATGGACTCTCCGCCACCCGAGCAGGCCCAGGATGGTACTGGGCGGGCCTTCGAGGATGTGGAAGAGATCCCTTCTTCCTTCCCTTCCCATCCGGATGACCTCCTCAGCCAGCAGTTTTCGTACCCCATGCCAGATGTTGCCCCTCCACCAGTGCACCCCACCTATGCTGCTGCACCCATCCCTGCCAGTGCATCCCACTCTCCCCATTCCACGTCTACAGCCGATGCATCCACCAGCGCCCAGCCTGTCGCGTCATCGTCCATTCCCGTCACGGTTGGTGCACCGTGCTGGAGGTCCACCACCCGTCGCCCACCAGGGAGAGCCCTCGTGCAGCAGACCATTCGCGGCGCGCATCAGCCGCACATGGACAGAGAGGCCACACAGGCCGTGGCCAGTTTGGTTTACGAGCTGAACCTGCCCTTTGCCATCACCGACTCTGAGCCCTTCAGAAGGGCCTTCCGCCTTGCACAGTCTTTCAGCCCTAGCTGGAGAGTCCCTAGTTCAGAGGTTGTCCGCACACACATGCTGAGGGATAGGGTCGAGTCCTTGTCTAGAGAGATGGAGCCTCTACGTCGGCACTGGGCCACTTACGGTTGCAGCATCATGTCCGATGGCTGGACTGATGTCAGGAGGAGGCCGATCCTCAACATACTGGTCTCCAGCTGCATGGGCACACAGTTTTTGAGGGCAGTGGATTGCAGCAAGGGGGGGGAGAGTCATATCTGCAGAGTTCATGTTTGATGTCATCAGGTCCTCCATCCTAGCCATAGGCCCACAACATGTCGTCACGGTGGTGACGGACAATGCCACGAACTGCATTCAGATGGGTGTACTGCTAGAGGCCGAGTTCCCTCATATTGTTCATACCCCCTATGCAGCCCACGGCATAGACCTTCTGATGGGGGACATTGGAGCACTTCCCTGGGTTAGAGCCATCGTCCGGGAGGCCCTCTTCCTGGTGACTTTTGTCACCAGAAAGAGGCGTGTTCTTGCCATGTTCCAGGTGTTCAGCCATCTGGACCTCTGTAAGCCAAACCCCACGCGCTTTGCATTCGACTTGGTGGCCATCGACCGTTTGATCAGGTGCAGGGCCCAGCTTCTACAGATGGTTGCCAGTGATCTTTGGGGTGCTAGTACATTTCCGCACACTGAGGATGGGGAGCACTTTTCTTCCACGGTGAGGGGAGACCAGTTCTGGAGGGATGCACAGACATTGTCAGGACTGCTTCGACCACTCTACATTGTGCTCCGCATGGCTGACAGCGAGGGGTCGACACTTGGACTGGTGTATGAGCTCATGGACCGGATTGGACAGTTCCTGCAGCTGCCCATCTTGCAGCCAGAGAGGTAAGCGGTACAGTGTTGCAATTGACCTTTATCTTTTTAGTACTTGCTAGTTTGTTTTTCTGTCAGTGTTAAGCTTTTTCGTAATGCCCTAAACCACATGCCCCTCACCTGCAGGATGACAGAGCTGAAGTTCATATGGGAGACGCGGTGGAACTACTTCCACAGGAGTATCCCCAGCGTTGCACACATGCTGCATCCCCTCTTCCTCTCTCCGACACAGATCGCAGACAGAGAGCTCGAGGCCGATTGGCTTCAGTCCATTCACAGGGTGGGTCCACACATAGGTTTGGATCCTATCAGGCTCATGCAGGAGCTCGCTGCATTTCGTTTCGGCATGGGCACATTCGGCCACCCGGCTGCCCAGGATCCAGAGAGGAGGCAGCTACCCATTACCTGGTGGACCATGTTCGGTAGCACATACCCATCTATACAGCGTCTTGCACTGCGTGTCCTTTCTCAGGTATGCATCTCATTTTATCCTCCATTTTTTGTGTTTCGTTGAAGTTTCACCTCTGCCACAATGTGCTGAAGTATTTCAATGCACGCACCACAGGACTGTGCTGCCTCCGTGTGTGAGCGTAATTGGAACACATGGGCACTGATTCACACGAGGAGAAGGAACCGGTTGTCAGTGAGTCAGTTGGAGCGGTTGGTGTTCTGTAGCACCAATGCACGCCTCGCCAGGAGGCTTCCGACCATTACGAGCGCATTGCTGGTGATAAGCTAATCTTTCATAGCATGTTGGTTGACTCCTGGTATGTTGGTTTCATTTCTTGATAAAGTTGTCTCTCTGACATGCAAATTTTAAACCTTGCAGACGAAGATATCCGATTTGGAGCGCCAGGTCGACTTGCCTACGGACAGCACCCATCCCATGCCTGCAGATGACCTGGGCACACAGTTGATGGCAGAGAGAGAGAGGGAGCTTGCCGAGATGAGAGAGAGAGAGCTTGGGCTTGAGCACAGAGAGCCCCCATTGTATGAGGCAGATGAGCCAGTGTCAGAGGATGAGCATGATGAGGATGAGCCCATTCGGGTTGTGTTTGCCAGACCAGAGAGGGATGAGGCAGATTATACAGGTGCAGGGCACACGCCACGGGCAGGGGTCACAGGTGCATCACGTGGCAGAGGTGGGACACATGGCACAGGTTATACCGGCAGACAGACAGGGCACACAAGGGGGGGCCAGTGGCATACCTACCTATGTCGACATGATGGAGGAGGCTCTTGATAGAGGGCAAAGTGGTTTAGATGCTGGTCGCGCAGATGTTTGGATGCGTGCAGCACAGAGTAATGGCCGTTACTACGACAGCACACCAGAGGAGGCACCTGATGACTTTCATTGCACAGATTGGGAGGCCATGCAGGGTCTACAGGGTGCACATGATGAGGCACGGGATGAGGCTTGGGTTGATTCAGGGGTTGGTGCACAGGATGATTCAGAGGTCGGTGCACAGGATGATTTAGAGGCTGGTGCACAGGATGAGTCCCAGAGCCCAGAGCATTTGTATTCGGATGCCCAGCTGGCCAACTTGGTTGCCACATTGGATTCAGAGGCCCAGCAGATGTCGAGTGTCAGGGCGCCCCCATCATCTCTTGCCAGCATGCCACACACAGAGTCCCAGCCAGAGCAGCCGCATGAGGTGCCTACAGTTCCTCCAGCTCCTCAGAGGGTGTATGTGCGTCGCACAGCTCCTCCAGTGCCACCGATGCCATTTAGGCCTGCATCCCCTCCATCGCCGTCCACTTCTGCAGCACCAGGTCTCCATGGCAGGCCACCATTTGTGCCCAGGTTTTCTCTTGCAGCGCCCACATCCACAGTGGCTCCTCCAGTGGCAGCACCCACGTCACCCCAAGATGTACCAGTACCGGCCACCACAACGCCCCTTTCAGTACATATCGCCACTGTACTCGCCTCCTGCACAGCCAGTTCCTCCACCTGCAGCAGCCCCACGGGCACACACTCCACGAGCTCATTCTCCTCGCTCAGTTGCACAGGGAGTTCCCTCTTTTGCTTCCCTATCCCAGCCGACCTCAGCTTGGGCCCAGCCTAGCCAGCCAGGTGATTTGCATGGGGGTGACGAGGCATTGACAGCTCCTCTTGTCCGCAAGAGACCAGGCAGGCCCAAGGGTGCACCGAACAAGAAAGGCAAGGCACAGAAACTGCCAGGGAGGAGAGGACGACCACGCAGGGCTCCAGGTACAGGTAGAGGTGCAGTATCACAGCCAGTTGGAGCAGGTGTTGTTGGTTTGGCCTGCTTGGGGGCTGATGCGGAGGCTGATTGGGAGGATGAGGATGACGAGTCTTCCCCCTCGAATACACAGCCCATGCCAGTTCGGGACAAGCAGAGATATCGGCTGCGAGAGTCAGCTCGGGGCCCTGAGTTGTCTCCAGAGCATTCGTCTGAGTCAGAGCCAGAGCATTGATTGTGGCTCTGTTGTTTTAGTTTCAGTAGTTTGTCACTAGCAGACGGTCTACCATTGTACTCAGATGATTTTTCACATTATATACAGTGTTTGGCCTACATTATTTGCTGCACATTGTGCGTATGTCGCTCTGTACATATGATGCTTTATTTTGTGTTGAAGAATTCTATGTGCGTGTCTGAATCCTATTTTCATTTAATTTCGTTTGAAGTGAATGCTAGCTTCACATATATGCACCTACATCATGAGCACAGCAATCACCCCTACACCCCAAACGACATTTCATAAACACATGTAATACATCTGCATTTAAAAAAATTACAGACATTGCATCTTACATGACCAGGCTCGCGTTGCACAAAAGACAACTATGTATATATTCAACCGTTGTATCAGGATTACATCACATATACTGTCATTTTTTTAAGCAGCCATCTAGTTATTTGCTGCACCATAAACTGCCGAAAACTACATAGCAACAGTCCGCCACATACGGCTGGACCTCATCTATTCTAAACATCCCTCACTGATCCTCCACCGACTCCTCGCCCTCGTCTGGTGCATTGTTTTGTTGCTCTTGCTCTGCCTCCCGGTTAGCCCGAGCTGCCTCCTGGTTAGCCCGACGTCTGGCCGCCCTTTCCCTGACCATGATGAGCTACCGTCGTGTGAAATTCATTCCGATCTGCTCATCCAGATAAAGATCGACAGCGGGGACAGGATCCACAGCGGGGGCGGGTGGCTCCGGTTCCGGATTTCTCTGTCGAGTCTGTCGCAGCATCTCTCGGATATCTGCCTCTTGCTTCCGATGCCTCTCGTTGTGCCTTCGGATATCTTCCTCAAGCTTCCTCCTGGCTTCGCCCTCGGGCTTCGGTGGTATGCGCTCAGCCATCTCGATCGACCTTCTCCTCACAACACCCTGGTCTTTGAACACCCTCTCACAGCACCCTGGCTCTCAAACAGCCTCTCACAACCTGTCACCGGCTTTCGCTTGCTCTCTCACTGTCTATCACTAGCCCTGTCACAGCCTCTGAAAATGCCGACCACAATGGCATTGTGAGTGCCTATTTATCCCCACAGCCTGATCGGCCATGTGGATCCCCATCATCCATCCATGTGCCTCTGTACCTGCCCCCATGTGATGCTCCCCCCTGTGTTGGTCTCCCATTGGGCCCATGGTCTGCTCACCCACAATGCCCATGTGCCTCTGTACTTGCCCCCATGTGATGCTAACCCCCTGTGTTGGTCTCCCATTGGCCCCTCGGTCTGCTCACTCGCAGTGCCCATGTGCCACTGCAACAGTCCCCTGCATCATGTACTGTAACCTCTTTTTTTACACCCAGAACTCCCTTTTTTTACTTTTTTTTGTCCTTTTTTGGTAGTTAATATGCAAAAAAAATTACTAAAAATATTTAAAAAAATAAAAAAAAATATTAAAAATGGTACTGCCCTGGTACCGCGGATCCCAGGGCGGTACCTGTAATAGATCCTAACACCACAGTAGGGCAAACACTAACTGATCCACCCAACCTTGCCTACTCCCTGATATAGAGTAAGCCCCTCCTAGCCCAGTGTGAGGACTGGTAGCATGCTATTGCCAAGTGTCGGCCACGTGGCACTGACGTGGCCGACTGCACGTCGGGACCCAACTGGGAGCCCTATCCTGCTGACAGGGTCCCTAGGCTGTGTTAGGCCCGCCATGGCTATGGACCGTGCTGGGGCACACTACTCACACTGTCTTGCCCTGTTGGTCATGTACACTGGACACGACCCTGACTGTGGTATCTGACCTATCTGTGTTCTCTAGGGTTCGGCACTGGTTACGAGCTCGTAACACTCCCTCCCCCTTAAGAACCGTCTTGGTCCTATAAGACAAAGTCTGGAAAAATCTTGCGAAGGACGCTGCCTCTTTCCCAAGTGGCATTCTCAACAGGCTGATCATTCCACTTAACCAGATATTCTCGGTACAGAGTATGACGAGTCTGCGTCTCTCTACTATCAAGAATCTCCTCTGGTTCATGTGGAGGTTGTTGAGGATCCAATGGGAGAACTAGAACACTGTCCCCTACCAGATTATCTGATCTGGTTAAGGCTTTTCGTAACTGACTTACATGAAAAACTGGAAAAACCTCACTGCTGTGTGGGAGTTCTAGTTCATAGGTGACCTCGCCTAGTCTCCTACTGATGGTAAAGGGACCACAATACCTTGGAGACAACTTAGCACACACTCCTGATTTGAGGGTTTTAGAGTCAACTGGGACTCTCAAGTAGACTTTCTCACCAGTGGAGAACTGCACATCCCGTCTGTGTGGATCTGCATAATGCCTGGCTCGATCCTGGGATTGTCTAATGCTACGCTTAGCATGTTCTATCATCTGGTTTAGGTCTTCTAAAAAGTTTCTGGCTGCTTCAACTTTTTCTTGTTTAAACCCTACAGCTGTGGGTGAGCGTGGCTGAAAACCGTACATCAGCATAAATGGGCTGTATCCCGTAGCTGAATGTTAAAGCTTATGCTTTCTGAGCAGTCGAAACACCTTTCTGAGGTGTTTTAGATGCTCCTTCCTCGTTTTGCTGTAGACGAGGATGTCATCTAAAAATACGACTACAAACTTACCCAAGTATGGTCTGAGGACACTGTTCATCAAGGTCATAAAGGTAGCTGGAGCATTTGTGAGCCCAAATGGCATCACCTTAAACTCATAATGACCGTGACGAGTCCTAAAAGCTG
The DNA here is from genome assembly GCA_029204225.1 of Diphasiastrum complanatum. NCBI lineage: Eukaryota > Viridiplantae > Streptophyta > Lycopodiopsida > Lycopodiales > Lycopodiaceae > Diphasiastrum > Diphasiastrum complanatum. The sequence continues at coordinate 40,984,007 of CM055092.1, read as the reverse complement.
TTTTCGAGACATCTTCCGATTTTATACGGACTTGATGATATCCCGATCTGAGGTCTATTTTGCTGAAAAACTTAGCCCCGTCGAGTTGATCAAACAACTCGTCTGCCCGAAGCATAGGGTATTTATTCTTAATTGTGACTTTATTGAGGGCTCTGTAATCTACGCAAAGACGCATAGACCCCTCCTTCTTTTTCACCAATAGGACTGGTGAGGCCCATGGTGAACTACTGGTCTGAATTTGGCCTTTCCCAAGATAGTCTGTTAACTGCCTAGTTATTTCTTCATCCTCTGTTCGGCTGACCCGATACGGAGGTTTAGAAACAGGTGCTGTACCTGGTACTAGGTTTATTACATGATCTACCTCTCTGCTAGGTGGTAAACCATGTGGCAAATCTTCAGGAAAAACATCTTTAAATTTAGACAATAAAGTTTCTAATTTACTGATTTTCTGCTGAATAGAACTGGAAATAGAAACTTCAGGAATAAATTGAAAGTCACATAAGAATACTTGATGGTCTTCGTCTCCGATTAGCTGACAGAGTTCTGAACTGCAGACCATAGGGCTGTTGGGGACATCATGCTCCCCATGCAACTGGATCTCTCGGCCTTTATACTGAAAGCTGAGGGTGTTCTCCTGATAGTTTCTGTGGAGGGAAGGTCCTAAACTGTAGAGCCAATCTCTCCCGAGAACAATGTCTGTTCGATCCAGGTGCATTATCTGAAAGTTTATTTGATCTTGGTACCCCTGAATACCAAGTTTTAACTTACTTACCATAGTTTCCCATATTTTTTTATCTTCACCCTTAGCTAATGAAACTATGTACCTATGCTGACTAGGTACTTCTGGTAGTTTAAGCTTTTTAACCAGGGTGTGGTTGATGAAATTATGGGTTGCCCCATCATCAACCATGACTCTTACTGACTGGTTACCAACTTTCCCATGCATACGTACTAGGTCATGCGGCCCAAAGCTGAAGGGTCTCGCTAGCATTGCAGAGGTCAGCTGGCAACAGTGTTCATGATCTTCATGATACACTTTGATCTCGGAAGCTGCCGAGTCACTGGGGAAACATACAGTCTTGTTTTTTATCTTTTTTAGTGAAAGGCCCCTTGGGACACTGTCTGACTGTGTGTCCCTTGCCCATACACACAAAGCACAAACGTTCTTGTTTGGCTTTCTCAAAATCATCTGGTTTTAAGGGCTGTATGAGTGAAGGGCGTTTCTGAGGAGCTTCACCTTTAAATTTATCTTCTTTCTTTCTTTTTAAAAATTTCTTTTTAAATTGAAAGTCTTTCTGAGGAAGCTGCTCAGAAAGTGGTTGCTGTCTCGCTCTCTTCCTACCCACTGAATCATCATAGATTTGAGCATATCTGAGAGCTTGCTCAAGGGTAGTAGGCGAGTTTCTCTGGACCTCTACTTTATATTCATCTTTGAGGCCACGGATAAATCCCCTGATTTTTTGATAGTCATCCATATTTTTAATCTTTAAAATTGCTTCTCGATACTGCGAGATATATTGGATGAGGGACTTGTCCATTACTGTTCTTTCCCAGGCTTCCCAGGCTCTATCAAGTTCATTCTCTGGTAGAAATTCTCTTAGGAAAGCTTCTTCAAAAGCTTTCCATGACCGGGGAGTCTGCCCAGTCTCCTGGAGATTTAACCACCACTTATAGGCCATAGGCCCTAAAGAAAGACTGGCCTCAATTGCTTGCAAATGGTCAGGGGTCTGTTTAAGAGCATGAATGTTCTTCCATTTGCTGAGGAAGGTTTGTAGAATATCTGCATTTCTATCCTTCTCTTCCCCATTAAAAGTAGGAGGTTTTAAATCTTTAAAGACACTGGGGTGAGACCGTAAAGTCTCACCCGAAACTGATGGAAGTGGAGAAGGGGATAACTGAGAAGTGGAGGGAAGGCTTCCTTTCGCGGAACTCAAAAACAATTTTTTGAGTTCAGCGAACGAGTCGTCCACACTGGACTTGAAATTGGCTAATGCCAACTTCAGTTCATCCACTTCTGTTACCAATTGGAGGAACTGCTCCTTGGTAACCAGTTCGTCGAGTTCTTCGGCGAACTGTTCCTGTTCTTCCACTTCCATGGGTTCCTTCCCTTTTTTGTAAGCCAAGGCTTCTGTTTCAAGTTCGTCGAAGCCTCTCTTCGGGGGTTGATCAGGTCCCTGAGGAGTGGTCATCTTCGGAACTGAAAGAGAGCTACCTTAACTTCTGAAGGAAAAAAAAGTCTAAAAGACTAATTTACAACTGTACAAGGAGGGAAAGAAAACTTAGCTCTTTCTGAGAACTGTACTTCCACAGAGAGAATCAAGAAAAGCCCTTTCAGCTCTTCCTCCACTGCTTTCAGATCTGCTGTCCGGAAAAATCAGAGATCAAGGTACCAAGAAAAAGAAACAAACTTCTGATCGTCTTGGCCCCTTCCCTCGCTGTCTGAGGTGTATACTTTTTGCTCCAAAATTCCCGTTTTAGGACCCAAAACAGTTGCAAACTTGTGGTTCCTGCCAAAGACCTTCAGCGCTGGACCTGCACCCACGATTTTGTCTCAGATCCGCTCCAAATTCCAGAAAATTTCACTCCAAATTCGAAGTTTCCACCCAATTTGGCAGCGCTGGACCTGCTCCACGTTTTCTATTTAAAATGTGCTCAAAAATCCACAACTGATACATAAAAATCAAGGGTAAATCCCTGATTTTTCAGCGCTGAGCTTCTACAAGGGATTGTGCCTCAAACAACTGTAAATTCCCAGCAAATTTCAAGGATTTGAAAGCTGTTCCTACAACGATTTTCCTCCTCAATTCTTTTCTGAGAATCTGAGAAATCTTTCCTATCTTCTGATAGCTTTCTCTACTGCTGTCCTGAACTCCCTAGGATGGAGATGGCTCTGATACCAGTGTAATAGATCCTAACACCACAGTAGGGCAAACACTAACTGATCCACCCAACCTTGCCTACTCCCTGATATAGAGTAAGCCCCTCCTAGCCCAGTGTGAGGACTGGTAGCATGCTATTGCCAAGTGTCGGCCACGTGGCACTGACGTGGCCGACTGCACGTCGGGACCCAACTGGGAGCCCTATCCTGCTGACAGGGTCCCTAGGCTGTGTTAGGCCCGCCATGGCTATGGACCGTGCTGGGGCACACTACTCACACTGTCTTGCCCTGTTGGTCATGTACACTGGACACGACCCTGACTGTGGTATCTGACCTATATGTGTTCTCTAGGGTTCGGCACTGGTTACGAGCTCGTAACAGTACCGTACCGGTGGTACCACTGATATGGTACCGGCGGTACCATACCAGCGGTACCAGAGGGTACTATGATATATATATATATATATATATATATATATATATATATATATATCTAATGAAGCGAGTGGCGGACGCAGACGCGCCAGGGGTGCGTCTGCGTCCGGACGCGTCCGTTTTTTTGCAATTTTTTTTTTTTCAAAAAAAAATAAAAATACAGGCACCTGCCTACACTGTCCCCCATCCCAAAAGCAAAATAAAAGCAATTTATGGCCCCTATTTTTCCCCCGGAATTAATTATTAGAGGTGTCTGACACCCACCTGCCCCCTCCTGTTAAAAAATAGGAAAACGGTACCAAAAAAATTTGCAACAGACCTAACCACTGGGCCATGCCTCTCATAACTGAGATATTACTAAACAACCATGGCTAATGAGCAGTGACAAGCTAGAGGCTACTGTGACAAGCTATAGACTAGTGTGACTCCGTTGATGAGATTGGTTTCTTCCCGGATGAACTTCAACAACTTACTAATTAGTTATGGCACTACTTCAACACGCTACAATACGATGTCGAGATTTTGCGTACCAGCACGGGGGCTCCGAAACATCTCCCAGTTTTCAGGTCCTGATCGGACAAAGTGTCCCCGAAGCCCTGTTTAACGTCGAACTTCGGACGGACGTTGCGGGCCGACTGTCGGTCGTTTCCTCGTCCTGTTTGTTCCCACAGGTTCATATCGAGGTTGTCCACTGGCTGAAACAGACGGCACCCGAATCGGATCCCGTTTGGAGAAACGGGACCGTCGGACGGAGAGTTTCAAAACTAGTCCATTTCGCTTGACCTAATTGCGCTTCTCTCCAGTGGAAGGGTAATTTTGACCGAACGATACCCGAATCGAGCTAGACTCGATCCCTTGGGTTCGTATCGGGATCACGAACCTGTGGACTATGTTCCCGGACCATTGATGCATTCTACACAGTACTCTGTCTTATATGCTGTGATCGGTTTCCCCCCGGATGAACTTCAACAGCCTACTAATTACTTATGCAAAACTGTTTCATTCACTGTAGGCCGTCCGTCCGTTCCTCGTCCTGTCTGCTCCTACAGGTTCCTGGCGAGGTTGTCGGTTGGCCGAAACGGATGACACCCGAAACGATGCGAGTTTGGAGAAACTGGGCCGTCGGACAGAGACCGGCAAAACTGGTCCATTTCACGTGACCTAATTGCGTTTCTGTCCCGTCGAACGGCCATTTTGACCGAACAACACCCGAATCGAGTCAGGCTCGGTCCCTTGAGATCATATCGGGATCACGAATCGTTGGACTGTATTCCCGGACCATTTTGTCAATTCCGAATGTTTTTAGGTCCCATCCCGGCAAAGTGTCCACGAAGCCCTGTTTTGACCTTGAACTTCGGAAGGACGTACTGGGCCTGCCGTCCGTCCGGTCCTCGTCTCGTCTACTCCCATACTATCGAGGTTGTCCGCTGGCCGAAACAGACGACACCTGAAACAGATCCTGTTTGGAGAAACGAGACCGTCAGACGGATAGCTGCAAAACTAGTCCATTTCGACTGACCTAATTGCGTTTCTAGCCCGTCAAACGACCATTTTGACCGGATGATGCCCGAATCGAGCCAGGCTCGGTCCCTTGGGTACGTACCCGCTCCACGAACCAGTGGATTGTATTCCTGGACCATGAATACGTTCTACGCAGGTTAAGTGTATGCTACACAAGTGTAGCTTTGACGTTGAATCTGCACATACCTGTGGTGCAATGACTACGACACAATGAGGACGTGGGTGGGGTTGATGATGTTTATGGATGTGGTTATGATGATTATGCTTGTGGCTTGTTTTGATGGTTATGGCTGTGGGGTTGTGGGTTTAGGATGATTTGTTAGGGTTTAGGGTGTTATATTAACTGTGCCATTTGTTGGGGTGTCGGATTTATCACGTTATGTTAAATGGTTGAACATGATGCATATGTTATGAATGAGATGCAGATGTGCTGGTCTCTCTCTCTCTCTCTCTCTCTCTCTCTCATCTTGCACGAAGCAAACCATTTCTGACTAACCATTCAAATTTCACAGAGCTAACCATTTGTAAGCAACCACGATAAATTAGCCATGACACCAATAGACTGTAAAAATATATATACATCTCATCTGATGCCACTGTACATGATGCTAAAATGTGTATCAGTATCTACAAGTCCGTGCTAAAAAAATCATCCCTCTGCGTGCCAGATGCATCTGTAGGGGAGTCTGGAGGCATCTGGGACTCCTCTAAGTCTGGGCCAACGCCTGCCAAGAGACGACTAGAAAAATCATCAGTGCATCCCCTCTTGGCTGGCTTGCCTCTGGGTCTGCCGGAAGGAACCCTCTATGGTACACTCCTGCCTGGGGGTCTCCCTCTTCCACAGGGGGGTCTCTGGGAAGAACTGCCTGTCTGTGATGCTCTGAGTTGTCTCTGCGCTATCTGTCTCTGGGCAGCAGCCTCTGTCTCCCTCGCAAACTTTGACTAGCCATCATCGGAAAGGGGGCGTGATGCGGGAGTACTGGGTGGGGCATGTGGACCATCCCCTGCAAGGTCGACCGTCTCATCTGAATCATATGTGGGCTTATCATTAGAGGAGGGCAATGGAACGTCAGCAGGGAGGGGGGTGGTCTCATCGGCATCGGCATCATCCTCGGGATGGCCCCGCAGAGCATGCGGAGCGGCATCGTCTGGATCAACCTCTGGCTCTGGCTCTGGCTCATGATCTGCCGCTGCAACCACACACTCATCGGGATTGACCTGCACAAGTCAATCATTCGTGAGAATAGCCGAAGCAACTGTGAGGGCATTAAACTGAATGTCTTAAACCAATACGAAAGAAAAACGACAAAGCAACGAAATATACCTGCAGCAGTAGGGTGCGTGCGCCTCCTGCCCTCATGCTCTCTGTGATGCGTCGAACCACTCTGGTGTTGGTGTTGCAGTACACTAGGTCATTGCACCGCTCCGTCGTCAGACGGTTCCACCTGTTCGTGTGAACAAGGCTGAACGTTGACCAGTTCCGCTCACACACGCAAGCAGAACAGTCCTGCATTAATTGGCAACAACTCGAGTGAGTACCGACCTTGTAGAGAAAATGTGAAAACTGGTTGGATGAATGAGATAAGACAACATACCTGTGAAAGGACTCGGAGCGCAAGCGTCCTCAGGTCTGGCTGTCCGGTGCCATAGCTCTCCCACCATGATACAGGCAAGAGCCTGTTCTCTCGGACACGTGCAAGCTCCTCGCCGAACAGCCCCAAAGAGTGCCTGCAGATATGCTTGAGTACACTTGAGCCTGCACAGGGAAATTGAACAAACGATAGCGTACGATATATCAAGAGTTTACCTGTAACCGAGCCTCTGCACCTCGAGCCTGCTGCGGAACCCAGTGTTGTTGCTGAGGAGGCGGATGTATGCGAACCAGTCCGCACACAGCTCTGCAATCACGTTGATGAGTGGACGTCTGCGACGATCAATCCACCCATCAGCCATGATGGAACAGCCGTATTTACCCCAAGCCTCGTGCAGTGCGGCCAGTCTCTCTCTGACTGATGCAACCCGGTCCTGGAGCAAAGGGCCTTGTAGTGTGTCGGCTGTGGGTGGTGTGTAGCTGGGCCCGCAGATTGCAACTTTCGAGATAGCCTCTCGAAAGATGCGGGATGATGCCATGATAAAGGGGAGATCTGACGGTGATGGTAGAGGCGTAGGTGCAGCAGTGGAGGCTGTGGATCCATGGGGAGTACTGGCGGAGGCGGAGGCGGAGGCGGTGGCGGGGGCGGGTGCGGATGCAGCGGCGGTGGCAGGTGCAGATGCGACGGTGGGGGCGGTGGGTGTACCAGTGGCAGGGGCGGTGGCAGTGGGTGCACCAGTAGAAATAGAGTCCGCGGCATCTGTGGACAGCTCGCCGGGCTCAGCAGCTGTCTCAGAATATGTCTCGATAATGCGAGCCCTCTCCGCAGCGGGGATGACCATACAAATGTCGATCCCGTAGTGTCCCCCCCTTGGGTCGGACTGGCAACCCCCCCAGATGTGCTCGAACCCGAGAGGCGTTCCCTGTGAACTGCTTTCGACAAAAAGGGCAACGCCACTTTTTGTCGGGCACCACCTCCACCTCATCCCAAATGGGATGAGCAGCCATCTCTCTCTCTCTCTCTCTCTCTCTCTCTCTCTCTCTCTCTCTCTCTCTCTCTCTCTCACATGCACACACACACACACAGAAGCACGGAAATCCAAGCTCTCTCTCCCACCCTAAACCCTATACCCCAAACCCAAGCACCCTTAAACCTGAATCCTAAACTCACACACACACACTGTGCGCACACACAAATCCTCTCTCCGTCCCTCACACTCTCTGTCTCTTCCTCTCTCTCTCTCACACAGATCACCACACACACACAACTGTATGCACACAAATCAACAACAGAAAAGTCGCACACAATTTTCACACACACACACACACAAACACCATCTCTCTCTCTCTCTCTCTCTCTCTCTCTCTCTCTCTCTCTCTCTCTCTCTCTCTCTCTCTCTCTCTCTCTCTCTCTGTCTCGGGTTTTGCGAATTGTCCGCAGGCCCGCGTGGTTTTGTTTTTTTTCTTTTTTAAAAAAAAAAACGCGTCCAGGGCCCGGACGCGTTCCGGGCTCCAGATGCGTCCAGCCTTAAAAAATTTTTTTTTAAAAAAAAGGACGCGTTCGACCCCACGTTTGGGGTTCGAACGCGTCCAGGTCCGGGTCCGAGCGAGGACGCGGACGCGGACTCGGGCACTTCGGCCCGGACCCTCATGTCTAATATTATATATCTAAGGAAGCGGATGGCGGACGCGTCCAATTTTTTGCAATTTTTTTTCTTTTCAAAAAAAAAAAAAATACAGGCACCTGCCTACACTGTCCCCCATCCCAAAAGCAAAATAAAAGCAATTTATGGCCCCTGTTTTTCCCCCGGAATTAATTATCAAAGGGTGTCTGGCATCCACCTGCCCCCTCCTGTTAAAAAATAGGAAAAAGGTACCAAAACAATTTGCAAAAAATTGGACAGAACAGAGTTGATGGGGCGCATGACGTCCATCAGCTGCTGCATATCCACCCAGAAAGGCTCCATGAATAAGATGTCGTGGAAGACCAAGCCCTTTGTGGTCGTGGATTGGTCCATGGCGGTGAACTTTGTCGAAGTGGCCATGTGCCGCAATTCACCCTTGAGCTTGTGTAGCCGCTCAAGCATGATGAACTGGTAGGCGAAGCGGGTGCAAGCGGGCTTCTTCAAGTCGAGCCTGCATTGACAAACGGAATGAGAGGCACACATGAAACGAGCAAAAAATAAAGAAGCATCTTGAACGAGCCAAAAAAATCGTAGCAGCTTACCTGCTGAATGTGCGGAAAAGGGCCGTCATGCGGCACTTGCGTGTGACGAAGTCCACAACCGCAAGTGCCCTCGTGAGAATGTCACTGACCCAAGGCATGCGTCCGATGGAATGCAAGAGGAGGTCCAGTGAGTGTGCGGCACATGGAGTCCAGACAATGGAGGGGTAGTCTGCCATAAGAAGCTCCCCCATACCGCGGCAGTTGGACGCATTGTCCGTCACAACCTTTTGTGATACGTTCACACGATCAGTTCACAGCTTGGAAACACATTGCAATCAATCGAAAACTACGCAAAACTATTGTATCAACATTAAGCAGTAAATGACCAAGCAACCAATGAAAGAAGATTATACCTGGACAATGTGCTGTGGCCCGACCTCCTCTATCGCTGCGCGAATGATGCCGTAAATGTACTCGGCCGAGTGCACTCTCCCTGCCTCGGAGGTGTCGATGCTGTGCAGGAACATGGAACCGTAACAACTAGAAACAATCACGTTGATGAGTGGACGTCTGCGACGATCAGTCCACCCATCAGCCATGATGGAACAACCGTATCTGTCCCAAGCCTGTGCAGTGCGGCCAATCTCTCTTTGACTGATGCAACCCGGTCCTGGAGCAAAGGGCCTCGTAGTGCGTCGGCTGTGGGTGGTGTGTAGCCGGGCCCGCAAACTGCAACTTTTGAGATAGCCTCTCGAAAGATGCGGGATGATGCCATGATAAAGAGGAGGTTCAGGTCATAGAACATCTGTGCTATGGTCCTGGTGGCCTCTTTGTGCTGCCCCTCTCTGAAAGATCCTGGCATGGACATCTGTCTGGTGCCTCGGGATGTGGATGGCTGGGAGGATGTGGATGGACGATGCGGATTTGGAGGTGGTGGCATAGGTGCAGGTGCGGAAGCGGAAGATGTGGACGGGCCGTGTAGATCTGACGGTAATAGCAAAGGCGTAGGTGCAGCAGTGGAGGCTGTGGATCCATGGGGAGTACTGGCGGAGGGGGTACGGGTGGCTGTGGCGGAGGCGGAAGCGGAGGTGGGATACAGCGGCAGTGGGGACGATGACGTTGGGTGTGCCAGTGGCAGGGGCGGTGGCAGTGGGTGCACAAGTAGAAATAGAGTCCGCGGCATCTGTGGACGGCTCGCCGCGGCTACCTAAGGTCAAGGGAGAATTGCGGCACATGGCCACTTCGGCAGAGTTCACCGCCATGGACCTGTCCACGACCCCAGAGGGCTTGGCCTTCCACGAGATCCTCTTCATGGAGCCTTTCTGGCTCGCTCTCCAAGTCCTTTCATAGGTATGTTGTCTTATCTCATTCATCCAACCAGTTTTCGCATTTTCTCTACAAGGTCGGTACTCACTCGAGTTGTTGCCAATTAATGCAGGACTGTTCTGCTTGCGTGTGCGAGCGGAACTGGTCAGCGTTCAGCCTTGTTCACACGAACAGGCGGAACCGTCTGACGACGGAGCGGTGCAATGACCTGGTGTACTGCAACACCAACACCAAAGTGGTTCGACGCATCACGGAGAGCATGAGGGCAGGAGGCGCACGTGCCCTACTGCTGCAGGTATATTTCGTTGCTCTATCATTTTGCTTTTGTATTGGTTTGAGACATTCAGTTTAATGCCCTCACGGTTGCTTCGGCTATTCTCACAAATGATTGACTTGTGCAGGTCAATCCCGACGAATGCCTGGTTGCAGCGGCAGATCATGAGCCAGAGCCAAAGGTTGATCCAGACGATGCCGCTCGGCGTGCTCTGCGGGGTGAGCCCGATGATGATGCCGATGCCGATGAGACCACCACCCTCCCTGTTGACGTTCCATTGCCCTCCTCTAATGACCACATATGATTCAGACGAGACGGTCGACCTAGCAGGGGATTGTCGACGTGCCCCACCCAGTACCCCCGCATCACGCCCCCTTTTAGATGATGGCTGGTCAGAGTTTGCGAGGGAGACAGAGGCTGCTGCCTAGAGACAGATAGCGCAGAGACGACTCAGAGCATCACAGGCAGGCAGTTCCTCCTAGAGACCCCCCCGTGGCAGAGGGAGACCCCCAAGTAGGAGTGTACCACAAAGGGTTCCTTCTGGCAGACCCAGAGGCAGGCCAGCCAAGAGGGGATGCACTGATGATTTTTCTAGTCGCCTCTTGGCAGGCGTTGGCCCAGACTTAGAGGAGTCCCAGATGCCTCCAGACTCCCAGCCAGACTTTGTATTTGACACCCCTGCAGATGCATCTGGCACGCAGAGGGATGATTTTTTTAGCACAGACTTGTAGATACTGATACACATTTTAGCATCATGTACAGTGGCATCAGATGAGATGTATATTTTTTTTTACAGTCTATTTGTGTCATGGCTAATTTATCGTGGTTGCTTACAAATGGTTAGCTCTGAATGGTTAGTCAGAAATGGTTTGCAAGAAGAGAGAGAGAGAGAGAGAGAGAGAGAGAGAGAGAGAGAGAGAGAGAGAGAGAGAGAGAGAGAGAGAGAGAGAATCAGAATTATTATATTAATGTCTGTCAAGTACCTGAGGGCACATAAGACAAGTAGAAAATACATCAAAAAAGAAGGAGCATTGTCCACGTAGGACTTATTCCTAACAGCTAAACCAGCACTAGAAAATAGAGAGAAAAACAAAGCTTAACCTCCTGCTCTGTTGAGGGTACAATATCAGTATCTTAACCACCAGCTACACAGAGGGAAAGAGAAAATTGAAATAAGTTACCGAACTAGCTAAGTGGATATAAAAAACTGCGTGATATGGTGAGAAGCAGGTGTTGGCCTCCGGTGAAGAACCCTGGGCCTGGAGGAGCGAAGAGGATGCTGGAGCTTCGGTCGTCGTACTGGAATGTCTATCTCACTATCAGAAGTCTCATCTCTATCCCTCTTCTGGAAAAAGTGCGTAACTGGCTATGATCCACATCAGAAACATCCAATAAAAAGGAAGATCTCAGAGTAAACATCTCTCGCAATAATAAACCAACACATCTCGCATTTGAGAAGGCAAGGAAAGAAGCAAGTGTAAGTGGAGTATCTCTGTATAAGCAATGGTATCTGCCTCTGATCTCATAGTAGGCTAGACATCGGAAAATAAAATGGAACTCATCCTCAATCTCCAGTAAAGAGCAGCACTGACAAATCCGTAGCGGTTGAGGTGTGTCTGTGTATCTGCCTGTCTCAATAGCAAGCTGTGAGAAGAGACCCTAAATTGACCAAGACGGTAATGCAGGCCGAAAGATAACGTCTGAGACAAATAACCCAGCCGAATGGGAAGCCCGGAAACATCAAGCTGAAGACAAAGGACACCCCTGCTTAACTCCCACTGTACTATGAATGTAAGAGGACCATCCATCACCATCTCGAAAACGGGCCAATGCTCTCTCATACAATGTGACGATAGCAGCAATGATCTCCTGAGAAAAGCCAAGCGATGCTAAGCGCTGGAGTAAAAGGTGTCTCGGAACAGAATCAAAGGCTTTGCGGAAATCCACAAAGCAACAATAAACCCTCTGCTTCCTGAACTTAGCCTCCTCAATAATGCATCTCAAGATGAATATCTGGTTAGCTGTGGAGTAGCCAGCGCGAAAACCTGCCTGTCCCATAGCATGTAACCCCTCCGTCTCTGCCCGTGAGCTGACAATAGACTGTAAAACGGATCCATATAGCTTGGCCATAGTATGACTGATAATAATAGTGCGGTAGTTGTCGACAATCAAAGGATCCCCGACTTTGAGGATAGGGTGTAAAAGGTTGGTGCACCACGATGTGGGGAGACCGAAGATGACAGATTGGTTAAAGATATGGGAAATTATGGGGCAATAATGTGAGCAACTGGTTTTAGGAAGTCCATACTTAGGAGGTCAACATCAGTGGCTTTTTGGGTTTGACCATTTTGGATGGCGTTTTCAACCATGGACGGGGTAAAGAGGTGAATTCTGAAGGGCGTGGGGAAAGAGAAATGGAAAGAGAGTCAACTGTATAAAGCTTAGTAGCATAATTTATCCATGATTCAATAGCAATAGGAGCGGGTTTATAAGGGTTTTTAGAGAACATCCGCCAAAAGAAATGGGAGGATGGGGAGGCAATAGCATCAACAAGTTTTTGTCCCAAGGACTGGAGATAAGCTGTCTTTTCTTTCAGAGTCACTTTGTGATATTCTTTTTGTTTCAAGGATAGGGTGTGAGGAGAGTGGTATCTAGCGTATACAACTTGTTTATGCAATGAGAAGCACTCTATATCATACCATTTGTTGTGAGTGCATTTATGCGAAGGGAAGGTTTTCGAAGGATAGGCAGTATTGGCAGATTGCAAAAGAGACTGAGATAAAAAGATAGCTTGTTGGTCAACTGAGGAGGTGAAGGGGAAGTCTTGGAGAAAAGTAACTAGGGACTCAGTGTAAAGGGGAAAACCAGATGGAGAGAAAACCGGGCAATGGTGATGAGTGGGACGGTGTGTTGTGACTGTGGTACCAAGGGATAGAAGTAGGAGGGAGTGATCCGAAATGGTAGGAGGTATAATGCAGAAGGTATGAAGAAATGGGATCAAAGCCGGTGACCCAATGAAGTAGTCAACAACACTATGTCCTCCTCCATGTGGGTGACAAGTAAAATGATATGACGAAGTTCAGTAAGGAAGGCCATTCAAAATGGTTAAGGAATGGGCCTCTGCTAAACCAATCAGCCGCTCTCCAAAGTGGGTAACTGGAGTATCTGCATCCTGTGAGGTCCTGTCAAAGCCCATATCTAATGTGCGAACCTGTAGAAAATCACTCTCTGCATAAAACTCAGCTTGCCTGATGCTCGTACGAGCATTAAAATCCCCTGCTAAAAGAATAAGGCCTCGCTGTGCAAAGCTGAATATATCATCTGAGAGTGCCTAGAAAGGGTCACCACCAAAATCTGCAAAAGATGATGTCTGTGGTGCAAAGTAACAAACTGCAAGAAAGAGGTCCTGAGAAAGCCCCAAACAGTGACCAGAGAACTAAAACCAAATAAAGCATGCAAATGGATCACTTTTGACCAGTTTAAAATGAGAACTGAAAACATCCTTGGTGAGACATGCAACACCACCAGAACCACGGAAAGTCTTCCCTCTCACAAAGGGCCGATGCGCTGAGTGCCAGGTGCAATCTTGTATGGATGGGAGCGGTCTATATAAGGATTCTTGAGTCTCTTGAAAGGATGGAAGTCACCTGCTGAAGAAGATGATAGTATGCCATTACAATTCCAAAAACCAATATGTTAAGGCTGAGGGGATCTCGGGCTACTCCTTTGCCCGAGAGCCCCAAATCCCTATTGAGAAATTTTATCAAAATTTTTTGGTTTGCCTTCAATGAAAACCATCCGTTGATTTCTTGCATTTGCATCCTGGATAATCTGTTTCCTGGCTTGCCATTGTGTGTGTGTAAGGTCATCATCCATAAAAAAAAAAGTCCCTTTTAATTTGGCTCTAAGGCGTAAAGCTGTGTTGCGGCTGTTCATAGAGCAAAACTTGATAAACAAGACATTAGTGTCAAACTTACTTCTCCAAGCTGTATCAAATCCATCCGTGGTGTGTGTGAGCTTAGTTAAAAGGAGGTCTTTTGCCTCTTCAATGGGCTTATCCCCGTCGGAAATCCCCCTAACTCGGATATTAAAGGCTTTTTTAGCCCTTCTTCTTGCTCGGAGAAGACATCTTCTAGTGTAGAATTCACAACTACATGTTGAACCGAGCTTGAAGATTCGACCTTACCATCGTTTTTGAGACGCGCTGCCCATGTCTTCGTTTCTTCCACTTGTTTCTCAAGGCTGAATATTTTGTTCGACGTCTCCTCCAATACATTCTATTGAGGGATATGTTCAGCAATCCGTTGCGTAAGATATACATTTTCTTGTTCAAGCTGCCCCATTCGCTCTTTAATCCCACATAGATCCAAAATCAGCTTGCCGTTCTCAATTTCAAAGAAGTGTAATTGTCTTTTGAGTCCGATAATTTCTTGTCGAATAAAGCTGATGTCATAAGCAAAGAGGCCTTCAGTAGGTTTGGAGGGGGTATAATCAATTGTGGGCAATAGATTAACTGCAAATGTTTTGTTAGCAGGGCGAGCATCCGTCTTGGATTCAGATGCAGATGCGGTGGACAGATCAAAAGTGGATGCGATGGATAAACTTAAAACAGGTACGATGGCAGGAGCAGGTACCAAAAACTCAGATGTGATGGACAGGGGGGTGTTTTTCGGGCCTTCCAAAGTAGGGCATGGTGGAGAGTGGGGGGAGTTACCTCCCCCTCGTTTGTTGCGTGGAGCCATAGGACAGTACATCTGCATCTCATTCATAACATATGCATCATGTTCAACCATTTAACATAACATGCTAAACTCGACACCCCAACAAATGGCACAGTTAACATAACACCCTAAACCCTAACAAATCATCCTAAACCCATAGCCCCACAGCCATAACCATCAAAATAAGCCACAAGCATAATCATCATAACCACATCCATAAACATCATCAACCCCACCCACGTCCTCATTGTGTTGTAGGCATTGCACCACAGGTATGTGCTTCTAGCTTCCGTTCGTTGTGTCGGCGGACATCTACCAGGAAATGCTCCGACTAGTTGCCCACGTGACGTTGTACCACCCCAAACCCTAAATCTATCTCATCACATAGGCCATGGTATTGTGTAAAATGCATCAATGGTCCGGGAACATAGTCCACAGGTTTGTGATCCCGATACGAACCCAAGGGATCGAGCCTGGCTTGATTCGGGTATCGTTCGATCAAAATGGCCCTTTGACTGGAGAGAAGCGCAATTAGGTCAAGCGAAATGGACTAGTTTTGCAACTCTCCGTCCGATGGCCCTGTTTCTCCAAACAGGATCCGTTTCGGGTGTCGTCTGTTTCGGCCAGTGGACAACCTCGATATGAACCTGTGGGAACAAACAGGACGAGGAAACGACTGACGGTCGGCCCGCAACATCCGTCCGAAGTTCGACGTTAAACAGGGCTTAAGGGACACTTTGTCCGGTCGGGACCTGAAAACTGGGAGATGTTTCGGAGCCCCCGTGCTGGTACGCCAAATTTCGACATCGTATTGTAGCGTGTTGAAGTAGTGCCATAACCAATTAGTAAGATGTTGAAGTTCATCCGGGAAGAAACCGATCTCATCAACCGAGTCACAATAGTGTATAGCTTGTCACTCTTCTGGTGAGCCCTAATTTCCCCTAGAGACTTCTGCTCCTGAGAGCTTGTCACTCTTCTGGTGAGCGTTCACCTCTCCCCGATCCTCTAGCGAGCATTCACTTCTTTGAGACAGTCACTGATGCACCCTAAACCCTAAACCAGTAATATGTTTGCCATACAAACCATCATCTTCACTCGAAACCACTCTCAGATCTTTCTTTGCCGCTTTTTTGGAGCTTAGTTCCCAATGAAGGTTCATAATAATTTATGAACTGCTCACTAGCCATAGTTGTTTAGTAATATCTCAGTTATGAAAGGCATGGCCCAATGATTAGGTCTATTGCAAATTTTCTTGCAAATTTTTTTGGTAACGTTTTTCTATTTTTTAACAGGAGGGGGCAGGTGGGTCCCAAACACCCTCTGATTGATTCCGGGGGAAAAACAGGGGCCATAAATTGCTTTTATTTAGCTTTTAGGATGGGGGACAGTGTAGGCAGGTGCCTGTATTTTTTTTTCTTTGAAATTTTTTTTTTGAAAATAAACGGACGCGGATGCACCCCTGGCGCATCCGGACGCGGACGTGGATGCGGACGCGCATCCGCGTTTGCCATCCGCTTCCTTATATATATAATATCAGGGATGAGGGTCTGGGCCGGATTGCCCGCATTCGGACGCGTTCGACCCCACACATGCGTCCGGGGGTTTGGACGCGTCCGGACGCCATTTTTTTTTAAAAAAATTTTTTAAATTTTTTTAAAAAAAGAATTAAACAAAAAAAAAAACCGGACGCGCCCGGACGCGCGTCCGCGTCCGCCATCCGCTTCCTTAGATATATATATATATATATATATATATATATATATATATATATATATATATATATATATATATATATATATATATATATATATATATATCATAGTACCTTGTGGTACCGCTGGCATGGTACCGCCGGTACGGTACCGCCCTGGGATCCGCGGTACCAGGGCGGTACCATTTTTAATATTTTTCTTATTTTTTAATATATTTTAATAATTTTTTTTTTTCATATTAACTACCAAAAAAGGACAAAAAGTAAAAAAAAGGGGGTTCCGGGTGTAAAAAAAGAGCGTACAATACATGATGCAAGGGACTGTTGCAGTGGCACATGGGCGTTGCGAGTGAGCAGACCGAGGGGCCAATGGGAGACCAACACAGGGGGGTAGCATCACATGGGGGCAAGTACAGAGGCACATGGGCATTGTGGGTGAGCAGACCATGGGCCCAATGGGAGACCAACACAGGGGGGACAATCACATGGGTGCAGGTACAAAGGCACATGGATGGATGATGGGGATCCACATGGCCGATCAGGCTGTGGGGATAAATAGGCACTCACAATGCCATTGTGGTCGGCATTTTCAGAGGCTGTGAGAGAGCTAGTGATAGACAGTGAGAGAGCAAGCGAGAGCCGGTGACAGGCTGTGAGAACAGGCTGTGAGAGACAGGTTGTTTGAGACACAGGGTGCTGTGAGAGGGTGTTCAAGGACTAGGGTGCTGTGAGATCGATCGAGATGGCAGAGCACATACCATCGAAGGCCGAGGGTGAAGCTAGGAGGAAGCTTGAGGAAGATATCCGAAGGCACAACGAGAGACATCGGAAGCAAGAGGCAGATATCCGAGAGATGCTGCGACAGACTCGGCAGAGAAATCCGGAACCGGAGCCACCCGCCCCCGCTGTGGATCCTGTCCCTGCTGTCGAGCTGGATCTAGATGAGCAGATCGGAATGAATTTCACACGACGGCAGCTCATCATGGTCAGGGAAAGGGCGGCCAGACGTCGGGCTAACCAGGAGACAGCTCAGGCTAACCGGGAGGCAGAGCAAGAGCGACAAAACAATGCACCAGACGAGGGCGAGGAGTCGGTGGAGGATCAGTGAGGGATGTTTAGAATAGATAAGGTCCAGCCGTATGTGGCGGACTATTGCTATGTAGTTTTCGGCAGTTTTATGGTGCAGCAAATAACTAGATGGCTGCTTAAAAAAGTGACAGTATATGTGATGTTATCTTGATACAACGGTTGAATATATACATAGTTGTTTTTTGTGCAACGCGAGCCTGGTCATGTATGATGCAATCTCTGTAATTTTTTTAAATGCAGATGTATTACATGTGTTTATGAAATGTCGTTTGGGGTGTAGGGGTGATTGCTTTGCTCATGATGTAGGTGCATATATGTGAAGCTAGCATTCACTTCAAACGAAATTAAATGAAAATAGGATTCACACACGCACATAGAATTCGACATAAAATTGAAAATAAAGCATCACATGTACAGAGCGACATACGCACAATGTGCAGCAAATCATGTAGGCCAAACATTGTATATAATGTGAAAAATCATCTGAGTACAATGGTAGACCGTCTGCTAGACAAACTGAAACTAAAACAACAGAGCCACAATCAATGCTCTGGCTCTGACTCAGACGAATGCTCTGGAGACAACTCAGGGCTCCGAGCTGACTCTCGCAGCCGATATCTCTGCCTGTCTGGAACTGGCATGGGCTGTGTATCCGAGGGGGAAGACTCGTCATCCTCATCCTCCCAATCAGCCTCCGCATCAGCCCCCAAGCAGGCCAAACCAACAACACCTGCTCCAACTGGCTGTGATACTGCACCACCTATACCTGGAGCCCTGCGTGGTCGTCCTCTCCTCCCTGGCAGTTTCTGTGCCTTGCCTTTCTTGTTCGGTGCACCCTTGGGCCTTCCTGGTCTCTTGCGGACAAGAGGAGCTGTCAATGCCTCGTCACCCCCATGCAAATCACCTGGCTGGCTAGGCTGGGCCCAAGCTGAGGCCGGCTGGGATAGGGAAGCAAAAGAGGGAACTCCCTGTGCACCTGAGCGAGGAGGATGAGCTCGTGGAGTGTGTGCCCGTGGGGCTGCTGTAGGTGGAGGAACTGGCTGTGCAGGATGCGAGTACAGTGGCGATATGTACTGAAAGGGGCGCTGTGGTGGCCGGTACTGGTACATCCTGGGTGCTGCCAAAGGAGGAGGATGTGACGTGGATGCTGCCACTGGAGGAGCCACTGTGGATGTGGGCGCTACAAGAGAAAACCTGGGCACAAATGGTGGCCTGCCATGGAGACCTGGTGCTGCAGAAGTGGACGGCGATGGAGGGGCTGCAGGCCTAAATGGCATCGGTGGCACTGGAGGAGCTGTGACGCACATACACCCTCTGAGGAGCTGGAGGAACTGTAGGCACCTCATGCGGCTGCTTTGGCTGGGACTGTGTATGGCATGCTGGCAAGAGATGATGGGGGCGCCTTGACACTCGGCATCTGCTGGGCCTCTGAATCCAATGTGGCAACCAAGTTGGCCAGCTGGGCATCCGAATACAAATGCTCTGGGCTCTGGGACTCATCCTGTGCACCAGCCTCTAAATCATCCTGTGCACCAACCTCTGAGGACTGTGCACCAACCCCTGAATCAACCCAGGCCTCGTCCCGTGCCCCATCATGTGCACCCTGTAGACCCTGCATGGCCTCCCAATCTGTGCAATGAAAGTCATCAGGTGCCTCCTCTGGTGTGCTGTCGTAGTAACGGCCATGACTCTGTGCTGCATGCATCCAAACATCTGCGAGACCGGCATCTGAACCACTCTGCCCTCTATCAAGAGCCTCCTCCATCATGTCGACATAGGTAGGTATGCCATTGGCCCCCCCCTGTGTGCCCTGCCTGTCTGCCGGTATAACCTGTGCCATGTGTCCCACCTCTGCCATGTGATGCACCTGTGTGACCCCTGCCCGTCGCGTGTGCCCTGCACCTGTATCATCTGCCTCATCCCTTTCTGATCTGGCAAACACAACCCGAATGGGCTCATCCTCATCATGCTCATCCTCTGACGCTGGCTCATCTGCCTCATACAATGGGGGCTCTCTGTGCTCAAGCCCAAGCTCTCTCTCTCTCTCATCTCGGCAAGCTCCCTCTCTCTCTCTCTGCCATCAACTGTGTGCCCAGGTCATCTGCAGGCATGGGATGGGTGCTGTCCGTAGGGAAGTCAACCTGGCGCTCCAAATCTGATATCTTTGTCTGCAAGGCCACTGTACTCGCCTCCTGCACAGCCAGTTCCTCCATCTGCAGCAGCCCCACGGGCACACACTCCACGAGCTCATCCTCCTCGCTCAGGTGCACACGGAGTTCCCTCTTTTGCTTCCCTATCCCAGCGGCCTCAGCTTGGGCCCAGCCTAGCCAGCCAGGTGATTTGCATGGGGGTGACGAGGCATTGACAACTCCTCTTGTCCGCAAGAGACCAAGAAGGCCCAAGGGTGCACCGAACAAGAAAGGCAAGGCACAGAAACTGCCAGGGAGGAGAGGACGACCACACAGGGCTCCAGGTACAGGTAGAGGTGCAGTATCACAGCCAGTTGGAGCAGGTGTTGTTGGTTTGGCCTGCTTGGGGGCTGATGCGGAGGCTGATTGGGAGGATGAGGATGACGAGTCTTCCCCCTTGGATACACAGCCCATGCCAGTTCCAGACAGGCAGAGATATCGGCTGCGAGAGTCAGCTCGGGGCCCTGAGTTGTCTCCAGAGCATTCGTCTGAGTCAGAGCCAGAGCATTGATTGTGTCTCTGTTGTTTTAGTTTCAGTAGTTTGTCTCTAGCAGACGGTCTACCATTGTACTCAGATGATTTTTCACATTATATACAGTGTTTGGCCTACATTATTTGCTGCACATTGTGCGTATGTCGCTCTGTACATGTGATGCTTTATTTTCAATTTTATGTCGAATTCTATGTGCGTGTGTGAATCCTATTTTCATTTAATTTCGTTTGAAGTGAATGCTAGCTTCACATATATGCACCTACATCATGAGCACAGCAATCACCCCTACACCCAAACGACATTTCATAAACACATGTAATACATCTGCATTTAAAAAAATTACAGAGATTGCATCTTACATGACCAGGCTCGCGTTGCACAAAAAACAACTATGTATATATTCAACCGTTGTATCAAGATAACATCACATATACTGTCACTTTTTTAAGCAGCCATCTAGTTATTTGCTGCACCATAAAACTGCCGAAAACTACATAGCAATAGTCCGCCACATACGACTGGACCTTATCTATTCTAAACATCCCTCACTGATCCTCCACCGACTCCTCGCCCTCGTCTGGTGCATTGTGTTGTCGCTCTTGTCCTGCCTCCCGGTTAGCCTGAGCTGCCTCCTGGTTAGCCCGACGTCTAGCCGCCCTTTCCCTGACCATGATGAGCTGCCGTCGTGTGAAATTCATTCCGATCTGCTCATCCAGATCTAGCTCCACAGCGGGGGCGGGTGGCTCCGGTTCCGGATTTCTCTGCCGAGTCTGTCGCAGCATCTCTCGGATATCTGCCTCTTGCTTCCGATGTCTCTCGTTGTGCCTTCGGATATCTTCCTCAAGCTTCCTCCTAGCTTCACCCTCGGCCTTCGATGGTATGTGCTCTGCCATCTCGATCGACCTTCTTCTCACAGCACCCTAGTCCTTGAACACCCTCTCACAGCACCCTGTGTCTCAAACAACCTGTCTCTCACAGCCTGTTCTCACAGCCTGTCACCGGCTCTCGCTTGCTCTCTCACTGTCTATCACTAGCTCTCTCACAGCCTCTGAAAATGCCGACCACAATGGCATTGTGAGTGCCTATTTATCCCCACAGCCTGATCGGCCATGTGGATCCCCATCATCCATCCATGTGCCTCTGTACCTGCCCCCATGTGATGCTCCCCCCCTGTGTTGGTCTCCCATTGGGCCCATGGTCTGCTCACCCACAATGCCCATGTGCCTCTGTACTTGCCCCCATGTGATGCTACCCCCCTGTGTTGGTCTCCCATTGCTCACCCGCAGTGCCCATGTGCCACTGCACCAGTCCCCTGCATCATGTACTGTACCCTCTTTTTTTACACCCAGAACCCCTTTTTTTTACTTCTTTTTTGTCCTTTTTTGGTAGTTAATATGCAAAAAAAAATTATTAAAAATATTTAAATTTTTTTTTATTAAAAATGGTACTGCGGGTCTGAGGGCGGTACCGTACCGGCGGTACCATACCAGCGGTACCAGGATCTGCGGATCCAGTGTGGTACCACGGATCCATATCGATCCGCGGTACCACAATATTTTATATTTTTTTTAGTATTTGATATATTAATATTTTTTTTTAACCCTAATCCCCCCCTCGCTTCATCTCTCTCCCTGCCCATCACGCTGCTGTCCGCGCCCTCTTCCTGCTGTCTGCACCCTCTCTGCTGTCCGCACACTCCTCGCCATCACACTGTATTTGTGTTGCACAGATCGCTTCTGCCCCTGCTACTGCTACTTCGGCCATTGTTGTGGATTTTCCAGCTTTCCACCTCCTATCGCACTCACGATCATCTCTGCCTTTTTTCCCCAGTTCCCTCTACAGAAATGGTGCATTCCAACCTTGCCGATCTGTGGGGCGAGGTGGACATTGTCAGGGGGGTTCCCGACAAGTCTAACAAGTCCGGTGCAAAGATCGTGCACTGTCGATATTGCCTGGTTGAGTTCAGTGCCACCCTCACTCACCTTAAAGGCCACCTACTCGGCGCACGCGCCAAAAATGGTGGCACACTGAATGCTGCCCCCTGTGCCAGCATGTCCGTTTCCGTCAGGCAGCGACTTCTGGACACCTACGGGCCACGTCTTGTGGCGGGGGAGAACACCATTTCGGAGGGTGCTCTTCGGTTTTGCACCGCGCCTTACGTGGTTGACCCCGAGTTGCTGCCTGCTTGGCTGGCACGCATGAGGAGAGGGAGTGCATCCTCGTCCAGTCCCTTTGTCTCTACCCCCCTCAGACAGTTCCGCCACACGCATGCCCATCTGCACCCATTCCGGTAGATCCCGTCCCATCTCGTCCGCCAGTTGCCACTGCGGTTCCACCACCACCTATTGTTGCTCGCACTCCCCCAGTTTACGACTTTCTCATGGACTCTCCACAGCCCGATCAGGAGCAGGCCCAGGATGCCAGTGATGAGGCCTTCCAGGATGTTGAGGAGATCCCTTCCTCCCTCCCTTCCCATCCGGATGACCTCCCTAGCCAGCAGTTTTCGTATCCCATGCCAGATGTTCCCCCTCCACTAGTGCACCCCACTTATGCTGCTGCAGCCATCCCTGCCAGTGCATCCCACTCTCCCCATTCCACGTCTACAGCCGATGCATCTACTAGTGCCCAGCCTGTCGCGTCATCATCCATTCCCGTCACGTTTGGTGCACCATGTTGGAGGTTCGCTACCCGTCGCCCAGCTGGGAGAGTTCTTAGGCAGCAGAGCATTCGCGGCGCGCATCAGCCGCACATGGACAGAGAGGCCACACAGGCCGTGGCCAGTCTGATTTATGAGCTGAACCTTCCATTTGCCATCACCGACTCTGAGCCCTTCAGAAGGGCCTTCCGCCTTGCACAGTCTGTCAGCCCTAGCTGGAGAGTCCCTAGTTCAAAGGTTGTCCGCACACATGCTGAGGGATAGGGTCGAGTCCTTGTCTAGAGAGATGGAGCCTCTACGTCGCCACTGGGCCACTTACGGTTGCAGCATCATGTCCGATGGCTGGACTGATGTCAGGAGGAGGCCGATCCTCAACATATTGGTCTCCAGCTGCATGGATCTTGTGTTGTAAGTAGACTGGATTTGTTGTCAACCTGCCAACTAAAATTGCTTGTGAATCAATCAAACGTCTGAATCAATCAATGAAATTTCATCCCCTCTCTCTCAAAATTCCAGGTAGCTCTCTACATTCAGATTCTCAAGATTTGGACAAATGTTTCTATTGCTCTGAACCTACCTACGCATTTTGGGTCGACGTCTTACTTGCATATCATCACACCATTAGTCTGAGCTCCCAAATCTACTTTTGTTGCAATTTCTTTGACTTCGATATACCACAAACAGAAAAGGGACCTTTGATGGTATTATTTGGCTCCTTATCGATGACCATTTTATGTGACCTTTCTTTCAGGCTTGTTTTAGGTATGACCATTTAATTCAACATCCCTTACACAATTCATCAAATCACTGATATTATGACTCTGATTCTAGCACTTAACGTGAACAGCATGGATCTCTTTTGAATGGTCAAAGTTGGAATGGAAGTCTGAGCTTGTTCCCATTTCATCTCCCTCCTCAAAGCTTATTTGCCTTCATTTCTGTCATCGTTACCACTACTTTGCAAATGCTTGTCTCCATTTGCATGTCCTCTCTGCTTGCCTTGCTCATCTTAAGTATGCTAGAAAATCCCAGAAAGAAACCAAGTCAGTTCTTTTTCTCTTTTCTTCTGCTTGTTAGGCAAGTTAATGAGAATAGAAGGAACACTTCAAGAATGTAGAATTAGATTCTAATTGTTTTATGGTATTTATTTTTCAGCAGATCCTTCTTAATACTATTTTTTGCAAGAGCGTGTCTTCCCAGCTCCAGAGTACTGGTCTGGTTGTTCAAAGAATAGTTGTAGGCGTATCAAGTAACTTGAGCTCTCATCAACCATAGAATATGTGGACTCTAGGAATGTGTATGGACCTCTTTGTATAAGATTAGCACTTTATTAAAGTGATCCATCTATTAACCAGGATCAGCATATCTGGGTCATAAATAATTGTTAGCACACTGCGAACACAGCCACTGAAACTTGATTGAGTTACCCTAAAAATTGCAAATGCAAAAAGTTCAGTACATAGCTCTATGACTGAGCTTTGCAAAAAAATGGATAATGGAATGGTGAATTGTGTATTAGGGCTTTGGGTTTGATTTACTTATCAGCTTAGACTGCATGAGCATGAAAACTTGCAAGTTTTTGGAACCCCACACTGTTTTTCCAATCGTATTGTCTGTGCACAGTTGAACTACTGTGACACCTTTAATATCTTGTCCTTCCAACAGTGTTCAATAAATAAATAATTGGTTGTTTTCTGTTATCATACACGTCATGTATTTTATTCATGGTCAATTTTCTATGTCATGGGAAGTCTGACTTTTATCCCTAGTCGCATTAGCAGATAAGATACCTGACTTTTTGCGAGAATGATATTTGCTGTGGATGATAGTTTTGTTAATTTGCATCGTGATAGTGCAACAAGCTCGTGCAGATGAACTCTTTGAATCTAGTACAGAGAGATCTATTTTCTTTTTGCAGGTTTTGCATCTCATTCCTTTTCCTTGGCTGAACCTAAGTGGTGAGGTGGATATAAATTATGACACTTATGACACTGACAGTACGGCAAATGTTTGAAACATATGAAACTAAACTCAAATGTTTGAAACGTTTCAAAACAAAGTTTCAAATGTTTGAAATGTTGTTGACCTTAAGTGTTTTTTTTTTTGGGATTTTGACCAGTCCAAGTGCTAATTTAAGGGTTGGAGGGACAAATATATCATGAAAGTGATTGAACGAGTATGTAAACTGAACAAAAGCAGTCAATTTACTGTGATTAACAAAGGTCATTATTTTTTGTGCAAAAAGCATTTTGATTGTCTGTTTAGGATTAGAAGTGCTTGAGAGGTGGAAGGTGCTCAGGCAGCAGTTTTTTCCTTGTCAGGGCTTGACCGGGGCCTAATATTCACACCGGGACACTTGGGCCTATCTTGCGGCCTTCGGCCCCAAAAGAAAGTTAAAAGTTTTGAGGATTTTAAATGAGTGAAAAAAAAAACAAATGGGTTTGAATGTAACACTGGTCACTGATTACAAAGTCAGTAGGAGGCCACATGCATTCGGGATGCACCGCCCCGGATGGGGCCTCCAGTTTGGGAATTACAAGCTTAGCAAACACATGCATTTTTGAAAGGCTGCACATCCCGGATGTTCTAGTTAAGTCAGTTCTTGGATGTTGTGCACATCCCAGAACCACTTTCTTCCACATCTGGGACGTAGGCTGAGTTCCTGGATGTGCACATCCGGATCTGCATGACATCCCGGAAATTTGAGACAAAAAATGATGCATGTGGCCTCTCTCTCTCTCTCTCTCTCTCTCTCTCTCAACCCACCATGCACACAATAATGACAGATGCATAAAATGCTTGAGAATTTCTCAACTTGGTCTTATGAAGGAGGCAGGTTGCTGACCTATCATATCCTGCATGTCTCGATGCATACTGACAGTCATTATTGAACTCTGAGGCTGGTAGATCTTTGCAAATTTTTGAAAATGATGGAAGGTTTGAGTACCATAGATCTTATACATATATCCTGGATGTCAACAGAGGAAGAGGATCGAGCAATTGTTGCTGCACATGCCATCCATGGAAACAAATGGGCTTCTATTGCTAGGATGCTTCCTGGTCGTACTGACAATGCAATAAAGAACCACTGGAATTCCACTCTTCGTCGAAAGTATGCTGGGGATGGAAGAGGTGTCAAGGAAAGTTCGTCTGATGGATCTGAAGACAAAGCTAAGGGAGAACAAAGTGACACTGACAAAAGCAAGAATGGTCAGGATGACAATAACTTTGAAGGAATGCAAATTGGTGAAGGTGAACCAATTGGGTTGAAGATAGAAAGTGGTGGTCCTGAGCATACTACCTCAACAAGAGTAGCAGGCGGCGAGTTTGAAGACAGATTATGTGTAAGTAAAGATATGTTAATTACAGGGCAGCAGTCAGAAGTTGCGGGTGAGTCCATCAGTGTATCTCAAGCCTCAGATACTCTTGTAAGACCTACCCCTCGACCTAGTGCTTTTTGTAATTATCAAACAACCATTGCAAGTAGGTTAGCAGCAGCAGTTACCACAGCTACCAGAATCACAGATTCAAATTGTGCTTACTCAGAGGCAGCATGTTTGCGTAAAGGTACTCAAGCATCGCCACTTTTTTGTCATGGTGCAAATTTTAGCTCTGTAGGGGGCCCGGCCACTGTCAGTTTTTTGCACCATGGCTTGCAGCTAGCACCAAGTCACTGCGGGCGAGGTTGCTGTTCGCCGCCTGTGTTCCTTATGGACTTTTCTACTACTCCAAGTGGTCCTCTAATTGGCCGGGACTACGTGGAACATGATGAAGAATCACTTCCATTCAAAAGTGTTTTTGCAAGAAGCATTGGCCCGTATTCAAGACCACCAAATCACGTTCGACCTGAATCAAAGAAGCTTTCTGCGGCCATTGAGGCTGAAGTATCTGAGATGCTTGTACCATTGCTCCTTGAGCAACCAGATGATGTAGAACGAGTTTTAGAACAAGCTCTTCAAAGAAAGAGTGATAACTTAGTTAGTTCAATGCGAGGAATAGTGCAAAATGAGATCGCTAAATACACATCACAGCATGTGCAAGCTCATGAATTGCACAACATGAGTCAAAGCTGAAGCCACATTATATTCATTTAACTTGAACTTTACAACCTTAGAAGTTTCATAGGCTATTGTATTTGCCGATGTGGAATAATTTCTGTCTGTCTGTATCATATTACCCTGGTACGATCTGTCAACACCAGGTGGCATATATTCGAATTTATTGAAAGGAAAAATCACCAAATGTGTGGCTGATTATCTGCTTATTAAGTTTCACTGAGACTTCATCTTTGTTAACATGGTCCTATGCATGTTCTAGCTTCTGTAAATTACATAATCATTTGTGAACAATAATTTCAAGTTGCAACTGTTTGTTTATTTCATTCTAGGTCCATATAGTCCTTCTGCAGCGTTATCTTTGTAGTGGAGCAATGGAAGGAGTGGCATATAAACCATCATTGATCTTGTATATGCCACATGTATCAAGATTCGGGTTCTACTTTATGTTTATGAACCTCACCATTAAGACACACTTCAATGCATTCAAGTGCCACATTTGTTAGAATTTGACAAGATTCATGCACTTGCACAAGGAGTCCCTCTTCAATAAAATCAGTAAGACTTCCGAACCAACAGTGCCTACTTTGCAAACCTGAACTTAGGAGCTAAAAATAGCAGATATATCCACACACGCTTTGCTTTCTGGGTTGCACTTATGCGATATAGCATTCATGGTTGTTCACACTAAGTTGCAGAATTTAATTATAGTGAAAATTTTGTATATGCCACATGTATCAAGATTGGGTTTCTACTTTAAGCTTAGGAACCTTGCCATTAAGACACAATTCAATGCATTGAAGTACAACATCGTGAAAATTTGACAAGATTCATGCACTTGCATAAGGGGAAGCCTGAAAATCCCTCTTCAATGGAATCGATAAGACTTCTGGATCAACAGTGTCTACTTTGCAAAACTGAACATAGGAGCTAAAAATAACAGATCTATCCACACACACTTTGCTTTCTGGGTTGCACTTTTGAAATATAGCATTCGTGGTTGTTCGTAGTAGGTTGCTATTGGGTGTAGTTAGATTTGAGAATAGGCATGCTAATTGGAGCTGATCGCTTCTTTTTTCACTGAGAGTGATTTTGCTGAGCATTATACTCCTTCTTGGTCTGAGTTGGAGCCAAGATGCCCTGAGCTGTGGGAACCAGGGTTGAAAAAGACTATGCAAGTAGTTACATAGACGTAATGGATACCTGTGGCATATTATGCCCATTTTCAAATAAATAAAAAAGTAGAAAATGCATGCATTTTTTTCAAAGGCAGATTCTGCTTTTTTTTTTTTCTGCCTGTTTGTGCCCGTCCGTACGGATTCCGTACAACTGCCACATGGCAAATTTGTGTTGGTCAGTCAAAGTCAAACCTACCTATTATGCTTCGTAATGTGCTTCTGAAAAAATTTCAGGTATTCATTACGCAATGGAAGGAGCCGGGCAGAAGCCATTCTGCCGGTAAGGATTTCCAAAAAAATTTGGGCTCCGCCCAAATTTTTTTGGAAATCCTTACCGGCAGAATGGCTTCTGCCCGGCTCCTTCCATAATACGTTTAATTGTGGGCAACGATGGATGCATGCAAAAAAAGAAAATGGTGTTGGGCCTCGTGACCAGTTTCCAGTAATTGAGTTTCTTTAACAATTCCTTGATCAACGAAATTAGGTTTTAGGAAATTGTTGGTTGTGGTGAGCTAATCTAAAATGGGTTTAATGATAAGGGAGATGTTATGTCAAAAAGGGGATTGTAACAACAAAAGTTGGCTAGAGATTTGGACCAAACATTGTCTAGAAGTACTCCAACGAAAGGATTTTTTATAATAACATCTTGTTTTTGTTGAGAATTCACATGTAGGTTAATTTGAAATCAATTCCAATGAAATGGTATTCTTGGAGAGAGTTTTGAAGGCTTTCGGGTGCTTAGGTGTATCCATGATTTGTAAATATGGGAAAAACAAATTGGTATTGGATACAAAGCAAAAATTTGAGTGATTCAAATTATATGTCAATAGACACTCACTATCAAAAAAGCAGAATTCCATGTTTTGCAGCCCAAGCTATAATTGGGAGCAACGAAGCAACTTCAAGATGATAAGCATACTCACCTATATGGTATCCATCATATGTGGCAAGGCATTTGAGTAGTACCTCTCTCTCCCTCTCTCTCTCTCTCACACACACACACACACACACACACACACACACACACACACACACACACATGGCCACGATTGTATGGGTGAAAGGTTTCGACCTCTATTTATTCTTTGCAAAACTTGTGAGAACTACATATAGAAACTGCATATATGAGTTCTAGAGTTTTTGTGTTCGAGGTACTTATTTGTTCTACTGAAGCATCGAAATTGGTACTATTGGTTGTTGTCTTAGTCTAAATCTCGATAAAGAAGACTTACCAAAATTGAGCTGAAATCTGAAATCTGACACTACTGAGCTAAAATCTGAAATCTGTCATTTTCCTTCTCTAACCTCACATAATTAGGTACAGATAGCCCTATGCCGACTAAGAGTCCCCCCTTGGGGAACTTGCATGAAGGCTAACAACTGAACAAGGACCCAGACGTGGATTCAATGATAAAAGAAGTGCTGGAAGAACTTTCAAAGCTCAAGGATGATATAGACTACTCCGCAGCAGAGCAACTCCACCATCGGACAGAAGAGGGCAAAACAGGCAAGGCAAAAATTACTATTGACATAGACGAGTCGGAGGAAGATATGGAGGAAGAGTGGGACCAGCAGGAGCATCAAGAGTAGGACCAACAACAAGACCATGCATAGCAAGATGAGCAAAACCAGCAACAAGACCAAGAGCAGCAAGACCAGGCACAACAAGACCAGCAAGAGCAGCAGCAAGACCGGGCACAACAGGAGAGTCAATTAAAATGAACATCAAGTGCTTAAAGTTGGCAAATGAAGACCTATCAACAAAGTTCAAAGAGGCTTGTGTGGCACATGGGATCAAGAGAGAGCTTTCAAACTCAAAGGTTCTACATGGTGTGGAGAAAAAGAAGAGAATTCTTTTTGAAAGAGCTAAATCCATGAGGGTGAATGTGTTGGAGGGTTTGTGAATATTGAGGCAACCCTAACCCATGTTAATAAGTGAGAGGATTTGGCACCCTTTGCGTGTGTAAGTCCAACCCGATGATTACATAGTTATTTGATTAGATAGTCAATATAAGGACTTTAGGCCCTTTTTGCGGGACTTTTAATGTCGCAGGCCCAAATGTCAAGTTAGTGAATAAAATAGGGGTTTTCACCAATTTCAATTTCAAATTGGTTCCCTCCAATTTTGAATGGGTTCCCATTCTTTTTTAAATATGAATAGTTAGGGAGTTAGAAATGGGCCAATAGGATTTTAAGGCCAAGGTCCTCCTCTCCACTATAAATAGGGACAAACTCGAGTTGCTCCTCATGTTCAAATCTTCATTTTGATACAAGCAGATTGGTTCTCTTATGGAATGGACTTGTGAATGTCCTTGCTCTCTATCTCTTTTCCTCCATCTCTCATGGTTTTGTTGTATTTGCTAATGCGGGATTTAAATGTTATTGAGATTGTCAATTCTTATGCTTTTTATGAGAGAGAAAGAGTAAGCTTTTATTATTGTGGATCTTAGTGTTAATGGATGTAGCATTAAGACGTAGTGTTAATGCTGAGGGTTAATAGATGTTAGAGTTAGATGTGAAACTTCCATACATGCTTTAATATGAGATATGTTGTCGCTCTCACGGGATCGGACCTCTGCGTGACAACTAACTTCATCTCCTTGAAGCTTGGATCTTGGGTTGAGGCTAGAAAGGAAATAGCTCCACTACAATTTCGGTGCCGTTGCCAAGGAGCTATGCCAATTTTTCAGTTTACAGCATGTTTGTTGTTAGCATTTAGTCATCTTGTCTTGGCATGAATAGTGTTAAAATTACATTTTATGGTTAGTTTGGAAGTGATTTTGTGAATGAATTTGAATGTTTGAAATCTAATTCGATTATTGAATAGGGGATGCTATTCAGATCACCATTCTTAAAATCCATCTGAAACTAAAAAATCAGAAAAAACAACAAAAATCGGTCAAATCTGCCAGATTTTGGTCAAAAGGAGACAAAATTGGCATCAAAGCTAATACCTTTTTATCCTCTTTCAAGAAACATTCACCAAGTTGCAGGCACTGTCGGTTTTGGTCACTGAACAACGTTCAAATTGAAGGGCAAACATTCCTTCCCCACAGATCTTCAAAAATATTAGAAAAGCCATCAAAAAATATCAAAAAACATCCAAAACCCTAAACAAATACCAAAAAAGAACGTCCGTTCGATTCATTGTGCATAGGTGTGATTCAGAAATGCCAGGCCAACAAATGTTAATTCTAAAAATAGAAGGCCAAAGTGACTGTTCATCTAGAAATGGGTAAGTTTTTGTGAAGAGTTTAACATCTATTTACAAAATTTTTAGAATCCAGAAAGAACTTTCGCCAAAAACCTTTGCCAAAGTTTGTGTTAGTTTGACTTACTATTTTGGCTCATCAGTGAGTTCGACAAACAACAAGTAGAGGCCACATGTCAATTGTCCAATTTTTGTCAGAAAAATTTCTTTTTTGCAAAAATAACAATATTACATTTGTAACCTTCACCGAAACCTTTGTTGAAACTTTTGCGGATTTGATTTATAGTAAGTTACCATTTTTGAGTTCGGCGAACGTTAATTTTGTCAGAATCTAGAAAAATCTCTACTCTTACCCTCGCCAAACTACAAAAACCATATTTTTGTGCATAAATAACCTTCGCCAAGTCTATCTTAGTCTTATCTGAGTCAGATTCACTATCTGAGAGTCCAGCGAAGGTTAGTTTTATCAAATTTGTCAAAAAATAGCCTGATCAGAGAATTTTTATCCAAAATAGCACTGAAAAACCTTCGCCGAATCAACCTTTGCCCAAGAAACATTTGCGAGTACTATTTTCAGGTTCTGATTTTCTAGATCAAGCTTCTGTCAAATTTTTGAACAATTCTGTTACAATTTGATTATGATTTTGAGAATTTATTATTCTTAGAAGTGTCGATTGCTTGATCATAGATCTTTTTCCAAAAATCAAAAATCTGATTATTGTCAAGTGAAAGAAAATTTTCAGATTTGAACTGAGATAGATTCTAATTGAAAATCTAGATCTAATCTCATTGTCTGATTGACTTAATTTGCAAAAATGGCTGCTCCTGGAGCTGCTCTCCAAGAAGTCAATCCAATCATTGTTAGAAAATCATTCCGCTTGGATCTACCAAAGTACAATGGATTATCTGATTTAGTCAGATTTTTCCAAATCTATGCAGAATCTTGTAAAGTTTATGGCGAAGTTTTTCCTCAAGATAAACTTAAGCTATTTCCAATGGCCTTAACGGGTGCACTGTCAATAATCAAATATGCAACATCAAGAATTCACCATAAGCAGTCACCAAAGAAGCCGAAAGAAGAACACGCACTATCAATCTATCACACTGCCACATACTGAATGTAAAATGTACATATAAACCCGGAACCCTGATAGAGAGGGAGAACCTAGGAGTAGACTACTAGACTAGCCAACGGCTAGTTACAGCTAGTAATAAAGTACATCGTAAAAAGTAACTAAGAAGTGTAACAATGAAGTTTATCATTGATTTCTAACACTCTCTCTCAATGATAAAATTACATTCTTCTATTCCTAGTAGAGTACGAAACTTTTCAAATTTACATCTACCTAATGACTTAGTAAAAATATCTGCCACTTGATGTTCAGATTTACAGAAAACAAGATCAATCCATCAAGAATTTTCTCTTGAACAAAATGATAATGTATTTCGATGTGCTTGGTTTGAGCATGTAAAACTGGATTTTTGGCAAGGTGAATGCAGCTTTGATTGTCGCAAGATATAGTAGTTGCATCCACCTGTGGTTGACCTAAATCCACAAGCAATCTTTGTAACCATACCGCTTCTTGTGCAGCATTGTTGAGTGCTCGATATTCAGCTTCCATCGAGGATAAGGCTACTGTAGGTTGCTTTTTGCTACTCCATGAAACTGCAGTTGTACCATAACTGAATGTATGACCACTAATAGACCTTTTGTCATCAATATTACCTGCCCAATCAGCATCTGTATATCCTATCAATATTGGCACTTCAGGCTGATCATACTTCAAACCAAAATTCAATGTCCCTCGAATGTATCTGAGAATACGTTTAGCAGACTTCGTGTGTTTGACTAGGATCTTGCATAAATTGACTAACAACACCAACATCATAAGAAATATAAGGTTGTGTGTGTGTCAAATAAATCAAACTACCCACCAGCTGTCTATACAAATAAGCATCCACTTTCTCAGATTCATCATATGCAGTAAGCTTTGTGTTGACATCCATAGGTGTACTCAAAGGCTTACAATCTTGCATATTGAACTTATAAAGCAAATCTCGTGCATATTTGCTTTGTATAAGAAAGACCACTTTTTCCTTTTGCCATGCTTCAATGCCAAGACAATAGTGCATCAATCCTAGATCGCTTATGTCAAAAGCATTGGAAAGATCTTATCTGATTTCATCAATTAAGCTCTCATTACTTCCTGTAATAATCAAATCATCCACGTACAGCACAATGAACACTATATCGGAATCTTGTCTTAGAATGTAAAGATTAGGATCAGCATCACTCTTTACCATTCCCCTTTGCTTAAAATGTTCATCATTGCAAGAGTACCACGCCCGTGGTGCTTGCTTCAATCCATAAATAGCTTTGTTGAGCTTACAAACAAGGTGCTCTCTCCTTGGTTCAATAAATCCTTGAGATTGTACTAAGTACACCTCTTCATCCAGCACTCCATTAAGAAAAGCAGATTTAACATCCATTTGCTAGATCTTCCAACCATAGAAAGCAGAAATAGCAATTGACAGAACGTATAGTTACCATATTAGCTACGGGTGCGAAGGTTTCCTCAAAATCAATACATTCCTGCTTCTCAAATCCTCTCGCAACCAACCGTGCTTTGTATTTGTTGAGTTGCCCATCAGCTCCATATTTGATCTTGTATATCTATTTGCAAGTGATAGGCATCTTACCATCAGGTAGCTCAACCAAGTTCCAAGTCCTATTTTTTGATATAGTTTTCATTTCTGTTTCCATAGCTTCACATCACTCCTCGTGCTCCTTTGCTTTATCAAAAGTTTTTGGTTCTTGAGCCTTGAGCACAGAACCCATTAGGGCTAGATTCATTTCTAATCTTGCAGGAGGTTTTCGATTTCTACTTGATCTTCTAAGCTCTCCCTGCTCACTAGATTCAGGAGTATCTCCCTTCTTTGCACCATCTGTGACTGATAAGTACCATTTAGGTACTCTCTTGGGAATTTCAGCATCAGGCTTGCCTTTGTCCAATGGATTTTCTATATCAAAATCCACTTCCTTCTTGACCTGTACTTTCGCTCCCTCATCAAAAGGTTCAGTGATTACTTCAGATTGTTCACCTCGGCCCATCTCGTCAAATGTAGCATCCCTAGAAATTACAAGCTTCTGTGCATTTGTGTCATACATCCTGTATGCCTTGGCCTTCTCATCATATCCAGGGGAAATACACTTAATAGCTTTTGCATCTAGTTTCCTTCATTTCTCATCAAGAATATGAGCATAAGCATCACAACCAAATACTCTCAAATGAGAAATATTAGGTTTCTTTCTAGTAACAGGTTCATGAGGTGTCTTGCCTTCCACGGATTTTTTGAGACACTGATTCAAGATGTGCGTAGCTGTGCTACAAGCTTCTGCCCAAAAGGTGTTTGGCAGGCCCTTGCCTTTGGGCATCGCCCTGGTCATCTCAACAATAGATCTGTTCTTTTGTTCTGCAACTCCATTTTGTTGTGGTGAATAAGGTGTTGTAGTCTGCCTCTTGATCCCTTGATCTTTGCAAAAATCAATAAATTCTATCAAAAAATACTCACCACCTCTTTCAGATCTCAAAGTTTTGATGCAACATCATGTTTGCTTTTCAACTAATATTCCCTGAACTTAGCAAAAGCATCTGATTTCTTGCTTATGAAATAAATCCCAATGCATCTGCTATAATCATCAATAAAGGTGATAAAGTAATAGTAGCCACTAAGAGATCTAGTTTGCATAGGTCCACATAGATCATTGTGGACAAGATCTAGGATGCCACTAGATCTCCTTGCTCCACTTTTGGGAAATCTCTCTCTGTGTTGTTTTTCCAAAATGCAACCTTCACAAATTTTTCCTTCAAAGTCAGCCATCATCCCAACAGATAGTAGATTGTTAGCTAATCCGAGTACATAGTGCACATTGCTTATCCGCTTTATCTTTCTGCTGGCTAACTTCACTGGTACCACTCCAATTCCTTTAACAGATAGAAATTTGCCATCGGCTTGTCCAACTTCATCACCATTGTGAGTTTTCTTGAGTTCTGAAAACCACTCTTTTCTTGAAGTCATGTGCTTGGATTCACCACTATCAATGTACCAGGTATCCTTGGCTTCATCACTTGTCATTAATATTGTAATGAACAAGTTTGAACTCTTACTTGTATCATCTTCATATTGATCATCATCGTATTGATGTTGATCAATATAATTGTTTTCATAATAATCATCATCAAATTGATGTTAATCAACATAATTGCCCGCTTGCCATTTGCCTTTTCTTTGTTCTATCTCCTTCTGTTTCTTGAAGCATTCATGATCCCAATGGCCAGGTTTGTTGCAATAACTACAATTTCCAGGTTTATTTTGCTTGTAATAGCCGCGTCCTTGACCTCGGCCTCGATTCCAATTGCCTCGATTTGGGCCATCATTGGATTGTTCTTGAAATTGTTGGAACGATCCATTATATGAGTTTCCACCTCTTGATTGGTGTCTTCCACGACCAAATCTGTCAACACGTCCTCTCACTGCAAGAGCTTGATCAAATCCCATGTTGCAATGACTCAAGTTCTCTTGACATTGTTCTTCCTGCAAAAGCAATCCACCTAACTCTTCATAGGTTGGAAGATTTTCCCGTGTGGCTATACTTGTCACAAACATTTGATGTGACTCACTCAAACTATTCAATGTCAACTGCACGATCTCACGATTCTGTACTCGCTCTCCAACTGCTGCTAATTGGTCACGAATCTTTGATCTTCAGTAGGTGATCAGCAACAGTTGCACCATCATCCATCCGCAATGTGTGCAGCTTTGTCTTTAGGAATAGCACTCGAGATGTGTTTGTGGTCTCAAACAATGCCTTCAACATATCCCATGCTTCTTTTGGTCCTTTTGAATCCGAAATGTAGGGCATAATTGCATCTCTAACTGATAAGTTGATGACATTTTGTGCTTTTCGTTTTCTCCTGTCAAATGTTTGCTGATCTTCAATCACTGGCCTTGTCTCTTCACCTGTCACGATCTCCCATAGCTCCTTTTCCATCAAAATGTTTTTCAGTTTGAATTTCCAAACTGCATAGTTGTCGGCTCCTTCCAATTTGCTTGACTCATTGAGGACACTCTCGCTTACAGTTGCCATTACTGAACAGATGATCCAGATCAAGTAATTTATCACACCACAAAACTGTATATTTTTCTGGTTATACACCTGATATCGGAATGGGGCGCGGAAGTACGGCTGCTCAAGATCCTCCTTAACATGTGCGCGTGGATCCGATATTGGAGCATACGATATCGGACTGGAGCGCGGATGTACAACTGCTCAAAATTTTCTTTACCTCGTGCGCTTGGATCCAATATCGGTACGGACAATATCGGACTCAAGCGCGGATGTACGACTGCTCGGGTTTCTCTTCAGCTAGTGCGCTTGGATCCGATATTGGTACGGATATAAAAAAGAGAGAATATAAGAACTTTTAGAGGGCATATTCTAGATTTTATTTTTGCTTGAATTTCGAAACGAGTGATCGTTCAAACAGATAGATATCAGTAATGTGAAAGGTATGAAGTCTGAAAGCTCTAAATGGCAGTACTAGACAGACAAATGAGAGATTTCTTGGCACAACTCTCTGACAAATGACACTTCTCACAAAGACAAAAAAAAAAAATTATAAAACTTTTTCCACTCAACAGATTTTCAATTTGTCTGATGCTGCCCTGGCCTTTTCGATGCCTCCGGGACTGTGTTTTTGTTCCCCACTAATAACTATGAGCTCCAAAACCTGCAAAATACATCAAGAAGAATTTCTTCCAGCCGGTTTTTTTTTTCTCTCCAAGCTTACACCTCCTGTGAAGGACTTTCTCACTTCGTTGCGGAGCCTATGACAAGATGTATCCACTGATCAGGCACGCAGGACTATCGTAGCTCTGATACCATGTTAGAAATCCATAAATCATAATATGGATGGACAGACTAGGATTCGAACCCAGGACCTCCCTGAATGTAAAATGTACATATAAACCCTGAATCCTGATAGAGAGGGAGAACCTAGGAGTAGACTACTAGACTAGCCAACGACTAGTTCTGGTATATATATTGTTTATATTTATTTGTGTCTGCAGCTCGCATACAATCCTTTGTGGTCTTTTTGGTACTATTTTAGTGTTGTTTACCAATTGGTGGAATCTAAGCTTTGGTTACTACCAATATAACAAGATTTGTACTATTTTTGTAATGTTTACGTATTTTTGAAACTTTAGAGTGCCAAAGATTGGTACTATTTGAACCTATTATGTAACAATTTTGATCCTCCAGACTACCAATTAAGGTGCATGTTCAGTACTTTGGTACTGTAAGATGATTCGGTACTTTGTACTATTTGTATATGATGCTTTGGTACTACTTGTAGGTACTTTCTACCTTCATGGTACTACCTGTGTATGATACTTTGGTACTACTTGTATATGATGCTTTGGTACTACTTGTTGGTACTTTCTATCTGTAACACAATAAGACTTCTTGAATATACATCAGTGGTAATGAGAATACTCCTCAAGTTCATTTTGAAGATGTTAACAATGACTTTAATGCAGAAGGAATATTTAAGAAGTTTCGAGTGAACCAACACTGTATTGAGTTGCACCAGTGTCTCGGCAGGTACTAATTTTACAAATTTTGTACTGTTTTGGTACTATTTTTGTGTTGGTAAAACTCTTAAATACAAAAGAATGATACTCTTGGATCAACTTACATGGTAATTCTTAGGCATATTATTATGTTCTTTTAGTAAGTTGTAAGGTTTTTAGGCCACAAGTCGAGCTGTTCCAAAGATTCAGAAGGGCTCACCCAGAAGTGCAGATATATCTTAGATGTTTTGAGGCGTTGAAGCCTTATTTTGTTTGGAAACTGAAGGAGCAGTAGACTTGTTGTTGTGTGTACCATATGCAATTGATGATTAAAGAAGGCGTTTAATCATATGAGACAAAACACGTTTGGTCATCACGGAAAGGATTATGCTTGCACATGTTCCATCTGCTGCAAAATTTAGGAATCGGATATTTGCAAGGAAAACCAATCTGTTTGTTCCAGCATCAACAATATGTGGGAATCGCTTTTACGTGCAAAGCCTCCTAATTCAGAAAACCATGCAAAAAATGCTTGTTTGGGGACTGTAGTAAATGAGGCATTTGCACGTTGCCATTACGTCCCTATAAGACATCAGTGGATAACATGGAGTTGTCTGTGAAGATCTTTATAGATGTTGCGTCAGGGTTTGTTGATGAGGGCAGTTCTATCAAGAAGAGAAAAGATTTGGTAGTGCAAAAAATGCGGAGCACTGCTTTTGTTGACCTAGTGGTTACAGCACATCTGAAAAATTTCATTAAGCATAACTTTGTGTTTCGGTGGTAGTCACAACAATTCAAAGATTGTTTGCTAAAATTTCCTTCGGATGTTGTTGTTTCAGTCATTGACTTTGTGGAGAATTATTCGTTCAAGATGCAAAATGAGATACAGTCCATGCACTGGTGGTCTAATCAGGGCACGATACTTGTGCACATAACGTATGTCAGAAACTCTATAGGTGCAACTGAAAAGACTTTTTATTATTACATATCAGACGACAAGTTGCATGACACCCTATTCGTACAACATTGTTTACTATTGCATGGCAATTGGATGAAAGAGAACGAGTATAATCTGAGGTGTCATTGGGTGTGGTTGGACGGTGTGGTGTCCCAATTCAAAGCTCAAAGGCCTTTCTTCTTCATGGCCAGGTATAGTTGTTGGGGGTTATTACTATCTATTATTATTACTCTGTAGTTTTCAGGTTTGTTACTTCATATAGTACCAAATGGTACTGAACTATAAGACTCTAACTATATAGTCCGTCTTGTAGTACCAAAATACATTGTTTTGGAGTACCAATTTTGGTACTATTTTTCTAATAGATATAGTACCAAACTGAGACTATACAGGATATTCGAATATAGTACCAAATTGGTACTAGACGAGACACCAGGTTCGAAACTACAGGTACTGTTTGCAAGCATTGTTTATTGCAGTCTACATAAAAATAAAAAATCTATCAATTTGTTCATTTTCTGGCCAGATATTATCACTTGACAGGTCTGCAAGTGATGCATAATTTTTCTACCTTAGGCCATGGAAAAGACGAGCACGATGGAGCAAGCGCGATCATCAAGGGAACTCTCACTCATGAGTTAAAACTAGATGGCTGGCCCTTAAAATGTGTAGCAGATGTGGTCGCATATCTCAAAGAAACACTTAGGCCAAAAGGAGAAGGTCATAGCTGCAGTACAAGAAGGGTTTTCTGGCTGGTCAGCAAGGATGAGGTGCAACGTGATGTGAAATGGGATCGTCAGCGCATCACAGGCTCACGCTTGTTCCATTGTGTTGACATATATTCCAAGGATAGTCCATGCTACGATGTCGCACATTGTCATGTTTATGTGATTCATGTATTACAGGGCAATGGAGAAGATGCAGGAACAAATAGCAGGTGGAAGAGTGAAAATATCTATTTATTGTTGGAACTTAGGCCCACAGTTGCCTCCTTGGTGAATGATAACTTAGATAGCCAATTACTTGAAGAACGTCTACAACGGACTTCCGGCTGATCGCCAGCAAAGGGTAACCAATCCCATTATAATTTTAAGTTCAGATGTTAAGTTTAATAACTTGAAGTCATTGAAGACTTGGCAGTCTTCAAGGACTTCTACAAAACTTGCATTTAGAACAAGTC
This sequence comes from Diphasiastrum complanatum, assembly GCA_029204225.1. Classification (NCBI taxonomy): domain Eukaryota; kingdom Viridiplantae; phylum Streptophyta; class Lycopodiopsida; order Lycopodiales; family Lycopodiaceae; genus Diphasiastrum; species Diphasiastrum complanatum. The sequence continues at coordinate 40,943,738 of CM055092.1, read as the reverse complement.
TGCAGATTTACATTGTTTTCGAGACAGTTTGCAGAAATGAATTATGTTCGAGACAATTTTGAGACAGCTTCGCGAAATGTTCGTGAAAGTTTCACGACAGTTCAAAAGTTCAAATAGTTTTTAACACCTTCAACTTTGTTCGCGAAAGGTTTACGAAGAGAGAGAAAATTTCTAAAGGTCATCCATTTTTCATGTTGAACTATTTTAAAGACACATTCGTCTTTTTAAGGGCACTTTTGTTTTTTTCAGGGCACCTTCGCCTTTTTCGCAAAATCCCGAAGAGAGAGAAAAATGCCAATGGTCTTCCCAGCCACTTCCCAGATTTGTGAAGTCAGAGAAAGTCACTTCTCTTATAAAGTGAAGTGAGAGAATTTGCAACGCCCTCGTCCACGTCAACATTCCCTATGGGTGATAGTATACACTATGTATAGTTGTCACAAAAGCCATATACTTCCAAGTACAAGTGGCTTACCTAATTAGGTGACAATCATTTATTGTAGCTAATACATGGATGAAATCTATAAATAGATCATCCAAGCACAGATTGTTGATCGCTCCATCCGTGAGACGCATTATTTGAGCCTCCCAAATACACCGCCAATTTTGTTTGTAATTGCTATTTGTATTGTGCTTCAGTGTAATATAGCAGCAGCTTGTTTTTTATCTACGTACTATGTAGATGAATGCATGTTGTGATTGAATGCACTTTCATTGTTGTTTGACACACTTGTATACTCACTCTGATCAGAACATGGATGTCTACGACTCCTCAGTTTTTGATCAGACGATGGTCGTCTTTGACGCCTAAGAAACTCGCGATATCATATTGCTCTTCTATTTATTTCAGAACTATACTTCACATTGAATTTGATTTTAGTAGAACCACACACAAACCATCTCTAATCTCTTCGTTGGACTATACTCTTGTTTTAGAGTATGAATTAATTTTTAAGATCTTGTTGGGCAATCAGAATGCATAAGGCTATGATTATCTTTAGCATAAGCTGTCTATTAGACTGTTTTTGCACCTAGTAGCCGATTAGAATGGGAGAGCTCTTTCACAATATTCATGCTCTCTTCTTCGTCCTTGTTCTTCCTATCTCACTTGCCCCATCAGATTGATATCAGAACTTAGTCCAAATAAACCGAGAGATTAAGTTTGTCCTAATTATATATTGTTATCATGTGTCATATAAGTAGCTCTTCATTTTCATCACTCAGTAAAGCTAGAGTCATTGACAAGTTTAATGGTTCTAACTTCTACATTTGGAAGTTGAAACTTAGAATGATGTTGATAGATAGAGATCTTTGGGATGTAGTAGAAGGGGCAGACCTGAAACTAGAAGATGGTGATCAAGCAAAAGCCTGGAAGATCAAAGATCAGAAGGCCTTAGCATGTATCACACTCAATCTGGCCGACTCCCAAATATCTCACGTTACCACGTGAAAAACCTCTAATGAAGCACTAGACTTGTTATCAAGTCTCTATGAGACTCACGATGTAACCATGAGATTACATCTTAGAAGAAAGTTCTTTACTTTTAGCATGTCTGATTCTACTGCCATCACTTCTCACATCAACAGCTTCAAGTCCATGTTAGATTAGTTATCAGCTGTAGGATGTTCTATTCAAGATGATGATCTCGCCATGACCTTGTTTTCTTCTCTTCCAAAGTCCTATGAGCACCACACAACCGGATCTCACCCTTCAAAAGGTGATTGGTCATCATCGCATTCTAGTCAACCAAACGTCCACAGATCCTCATGGACTCGGACAGTTCTTGAGAGGTATGCACCTCAATCATTTTGGACTTCATCAGAAGAACTAGAAAGCCTAGCCGAAGCAATTAACTCCAAGGATGCTGTGAAGTGGCAAGAGGCTCTGGAAAGCGAGTACAACTCACTTTTGACGAATCAAACCTAGACACTGGTCGACTTCCCCACTCACAAGAGAGTTATCGACAACAAGTGGATCTTCAAGAAGAAGATCAACTCTGATGGTTCCATTGCCAAATGGAAAGCATGGCTGGTGGCTAAAGGATTCACTCAAGTCCAAGAAGTGGATTATCAAGAAGTTTTCAGTCCTGTCGTCAAGATGCAGTCAATCAGGACTCTGATTGTGTTAGCAGTCACGGAAGACCTCGAAATGCACCAAATGGATGTCAAGACAACATTTCTCAATGGCAATGTCGAAGAGGAACTGTACACCTTTCAACCGGAAGGATTCAAAGTCAAAGGCCAAGAGCACAAAGTGTGCAAGCTACTGTATCGTTGCATAGATAAGTTTCTCTTTTAATAATAACAAATGTCTTTTTAACATATCAGATAACAGTGACACTAATCACTCGGTGAATCTGGTCACACTTCATAACACGATATGTAGCATTATTCTACTTTTAGTGCAATAGAGTGTGCACATGTTACATCTTGCTTGCACGACTTTTAATGTTATATGGTCTGGAGTGCTTTATCTTTTTCTAAGGGAATATAACTCTGATAATAGAGTATCGTCGCATAGATCTTCACCTGTCTCAGGTCCAGAAGTGTGTAGAGTTTCATACTACTTTGCCCTACCCTCTTTCCTTGTTCTTTTTCCTTTTTGAGGCCCTTCAACTTCATCACCTGCCCATCTTGAATTTGAGAAAGACATCAAATATGAAATCGTCACTGTTTAGAAAATAAGTCCAACAATATCTACTAAAGTCCCAAGCCTCACTTGATGTTGTGCACTTACCAACTTCCTTGAGAAGTTCATTAGTCACATTCATCTTGTTTGCCCTCTTGTCAAACCTCAATTGATATTATGGTGCCAAAGTTCTCTCCTCCACACCTACAAAAATATCCATCAAATCATTCATCTCAAGCAAAGATTCCATCCTCACCTTCAAAGTACACTAATTTGTTGAGGTAAGCCTATCCTTGTCTTCCAACATGAAGCCACTTGAGGTTGCCATATTGCAATGATCTGATATTCTCTTTGAACATGTTCCAATGCACTAAGCACTCCCTTGAGAATCAACAAATGAAACTCAAGAAGAAATCACAAAGATATAGAAACAATCTAGCTTCTCCTTTTTCTTTTTCTAGCAAATCCTAGCACATAGAATCTTGATTTTTTGATCACAATAGATCTAAACAAAATATAATGAACTTTCGCCAACACCTAAGATTGAAACAAACTCTTGAAAAAGTCCACGAACTTAAAATCAAGAGATTCTATCAAATTTGGGGTTTCCCAAAAATGCAAAATATTAAATCAAGCAAAAGTACATGCAAAAGCTAGAATCTAGATATTTCATCTAATAGAATATACCATCCACAATCATGAGAAATTTTTGTCTTCACATTCCAATAAGTGATTTCAAAAATCATCCATCCATAAGTATTTTGAACTAAAATGACTTTAAGATCACAAAGATCCAATCTCTATGCTTGAAACTACAAGATTTGAGCTAGAAACACCTCCAAATCCACATAGAATTTATGGCGCCCTTAAATCCACCTCTACATTTGGTAAATACTCCAACTTTGGCCTGCAACCTGCTTTGATACCATGTGAAAAATTAGAGATCAAAACAAATTTATTTCATCAATGATCTTTATCCATAAATCACTACTTTAGACATGCTAGAACTTAGAAATACACAAAGACCTGATCATAAACACTTAGTTATGACTTAATACTATCCTTGTCTGTATAGTAGCAAAACAGTAGTGTACTTCACATGTGTGAAAGCTAGATCAACCATAAAATCGACATTCTACACATAGAAACTCAAGATATCAAGAGAGAAACACATGAGATGGACATAGTAACACAAGAGATGAATTCTCCACAAAGAAAGAAAATTTGATGATTATTTATCCATGCAGGTACAGATAATTATAGCTTCCAAAATGTCATTTGGCCACTTGCCCCAAACTTGACCTAAATTGGAAACTCTTAGATACTTCATCAAAAATCTAGAAAAACTAGTCTAGATGCAATGTATCAAATTAAGCCAATTATAATGGGTCCAAATCTGACCTCGTCCACTTATCTAATTTCCAATTATAATACAAAATTCATTTAGGCCTTTATTGACAAATATGAAACTATCTCTAAGTTGAAATTTCACTTTGGCCTCCAAAAATGTCACTAAACCAATAAACTAGTTGATAATTTTTCACATACTTCATTTGTACAAATTTGTCAAGATGTCATCCTTATGGAAGCCGAGATGGTGGATCATGTTAAAGATTTCAACTAGTTTTGCTATTTTGGTCATATTTGTATATTTGGCAATTGAGACCAATTTTCATATTAGACTTAGAGTTTGACTTTTCAATGTTATACTAGTCTAAAGCATTTGAATAAACACTATTGAAAAGTGTGGATAAGTATAGAATACGAGTTTTAGAGATTCAAGTTTGAATTAAAATCTAGTCCTCATTAATGCTAGGTTTTTCATTATGGAGGGAAACCAAAGTTCAAAGTTAGGTTTGGACCTGTTATAAAAGGATGTAACTCATGGGAAGAGGAGACATTCTCTCTCTCTCTCTTATCTCATTCACGCTTATACATGGTTCTCTTTGGGTTCTACTATCCGTTGGTGCACTATACTTGTGATAGCTTGCAATTTTGTGTGTAGAATACTTATTAAATGTTATTTTCAGATCCACATGTGTGAAATATAGTAGCTTACTATTTTTGTATGGATAGCAACATTATTTTTTATTTTGATTGATGTTTGATCAAGATCTATTAGAGTTTGCATCTCATTCATAATGTAGATGTTGATTTTTCTACATTGGCAAGATTGGTGAGTTGCTTGTTTTTCTAACCAAAGATCAAGGGGATATTTTGGATCTCAATGATCTAAAATTCTTCACATGGTATCAGAGCTCGTATTTCAGGCTATGAAGGAAGCATTCACAATCTATCCATGATTTGGAGAAGATATCAATGCTAGAGCATGCTAGATTGGATTCTACACCAAAATCGAGTTTCTTGCATATGTAGATTGGATCTTTTATAGATCAAAACTCAAAATAGGTTTGTAGTCTTGATCAATTCTAATTCCACACATAACTTGTTGGATTTGGCCGGTTTTTAGAGCATTGGAAAATCTAAGTGGTGGCCACAAGATTGCATATCAAGTTTTAAACAATTGCATGTAGATTTTGAAATAATCAATTTTTTGTGATTTTGTCAAAACCCTAATATTGATTGTATCTCTAAATTGTGAGGTTACTAAACTTCATTTGAGTGTGTTTCAATCTTAGGAAGTGGCAAGAGTCATTAGATTGAGAATAGATCATAGGTTGATCAAGGTTTCACTATTCTATGTGTTGATTTGCTTGGTATAAGTGGGAAAAGAGAATTGAAAAGTTTCATATCTTTATGATTTCCTTTTGAAAATATTTGGAGCCATTTCTGAAGGGGCCCATGTGAAGAACTTCCCAGCATCCTCATATATAGGAAACAAAGGCCTTTGTGGCCCTCTTCTCACAAGGTCTGATTCAATCAATGTTGGACTTAATTTCATGTAATGCTTGTATTCTAAGCAACTCTATTTTTGGGCCTTGCGACCTAGTATGCATGCATGGAAAAATTGGTAATCAGTCAGTCTAAATAATGGTGGATGATGGGGCAACCAATAATTTCATCAATTACACCCTAGTCAAAAAACTGCAACATCCAAAAACACCTAGTCAACATAGGTATATAGTTTCTTTGGTGAACGGTCAGTAATTTAGGTTTGGAAATTCAAGGTTATGCATTTGGACCGTACCAACCTAGTACTAGGGAGGGATTGGCTCTATAGTTTGGGCCCCACTCCCAACAAAATTATCAAGATAATACCCTCAGTTTTAGCTAAATGGTCAAGAGGTTCATCTGCATGGGGAGCATCGAGTTTTCAATAGTCCTTTGGTGTGTAGCTCAGAGCTTGTTCAGCTTATGGAGAATGATCAGCATGAGGTACTTCTTTGTGACTTATAGTTTATTACTGATAAATTTGTTTGCAGTAATATCTTTCATTAAAAGAAAAAGTTAGATGCTCTGTTTAGTAATGGTTTACCACCCAGTAGAGAAATTGATCATGCTATTAACTTAGTACCTGGTACAACACCCATAGCTAAGCCACCCTATCAGGTTAGTCAATCAAAGGATAAGGAAATAACTAGACAATCAACAAATATCTAAGTAAAGGATAGATAAAACCAAGCAGTTCTCCTTGGGCAACACCTGTCTTGCTTATTAAAAAGAAATAAGGGTCTATGCATTTATGTGTAGACTACAGAGCATTAAATAAAGTCACAATAACAAACAAGGCCCGTATGCCTCGGGTAGACAAGTTGCTTGATCAGCTCGACAGGGCCAGATATTTCAGTAGAATAGATCTTCAATAAGCTACTCAAGGATCTCAGGCTCACTACATTATCGTCGCAACTGATTATATGACCAAGTGGGTTGAAGCCAAAGCTGTCAAAGTAGCTGATGTGAAATCTACAGCTAAGTTTCTATATGAGAATATTATAGTCAGATTTGGATGTCCGGTCAAAATTGTCAGTGATCGGGGTACACACTTTGTTAATCAAACAATAAAGTGTTTACTGGAAGATTTTTTTGTTATACACAAATTTAGTACTCCCTATTATCCCAGAGGGAATGGCCAAGCTGAATCTTCCAATAAGATTCTCTGCACCATTATGACAAAGACAGTTGAAGCGAGTCGGTCTGATTGGGAACATAAACTGTATGCAGCATTATGGGCATTCAGAACCGCTTACAAAAATAGTACAAATCAAACACCTTTTCAACTGGTTTATGGTCCAGATGCTGTTATGCCAATTGAATTTTTAATCTCATCTTTATGCATAGCAGCAATGGAACGATTAAATGATGATCAGTCTTTACAACTTTGCCACAATGTGTTGCACAAATCATGTGAAACCCGATTGATGGCAGTTCATGCCTTAGTAGCAGAGAAAGCCCGCCGCAAGGCATGGCACGATCGGCGATTGCATAAGAAAGATCTGGAAGCAGGAGATCTTGCATTGATGTACAAAACCAAGCTTATCAAGGGTAAGTTGAAGTTTTCTGGGGAAGGCCCATATAAAGTGAAGAAAATTCTGAACTATGGCGTAGTAATTCTTGAGCACTTGGATGGGGAACGATTTGATACTCCGGTAAATGGCAGCCGATTATGCAAGTTTCGGCAGCCTGCTCCACCAGTTCAGCAAGCCTGATCTCAATATATTTTTTCATTTTATTCGTTTTCAATTTTTTGTTTTCAGTATTTAATTTGCTGACTTTTTTTGAAAAAAGACAGTTGAAAAAAAATAAAATAAGGAAAGACTGATGAGCAAAAGTCAGGAAGTCATCAGCATAAGGAAACGGAAGCACAATATTTTTATGGAAAATGACTTAGAAAACCACGGTTTTGGGCCAATTTGGCCAATACAGTATCAAAAATCTTCGCTAAGCTCTCAAACTGTACATTCACCCATTTATCTAGATTGAGGTGGGCAAAGATTTCTGACAAGAGAAAATTCAATTTTTGAGTCAGGCGAATGTTCAGTGATATGCCATTTTGGAAACCTTCACCGGACATCATAACGTCATTATGAACCTTCGCCGACCTGCTAGATGATCTTAAAATGTCAAAATTAGGTTGTCCATAGGTTCAGATTGTGGAAAAAAGCATTTATGACAGTACCTGGGCGAAGGACCCTCCTGGGCGAAGGTTCATCCTTCGCCAGCCTTGGAAAATGTTCGTCTGATAGGTTCAGATCCCTAGAAACCTTCGTCGAGATTTTTATAGCCTATTTTTATAGTACATGCCCGAAAACTTTTGTTCAAAATTGATCAGCCCAACTACTATTCAGTGTAATGGACCCACCAAATTCACCTATAAGTTGGCTGAATTCGATTCATTCCTCACTTGTGCTAGCGAAGCTCTTGCAACCAAAGCCTTCCAAATTTACTGCATTGCCTTCTGATACATTCTCATGTGGTTATAGTTCCTTTCTGATCATCTTGTCTTCTACCGATACTTCCCAGTCTCCGCGCTATACTATCCATCGTGATGTCCCATCTGCAACGGACATCATGATTCTTCCTAGCACAAGCATGGTCACTCAGTGGATGACCCTTGTGGAGCCTCTACTTACTGCAATGGGTATTCATGAGAGAGCCTTTTCGGGACGCATCAATATGGATTTCATCACTCTTGCCTTCAGTACATGGAAGAAAGAGAAATTCAAGTTTTACATCACCTTCCAAGGAGCCACACACAAGGTGCACGTCACTAGGGCCGCACTTGCAACTATAGGAATCTCATCCAGTACACACGCCTCACCCAATCACAAGCATGCCAAACAGGCCATCAAGCCATACATTGACCTCACCAACGATCTGCATTGGACTAATGATGGTTACCTTCTGGAAGCCATCATTGAGCCTTCCATCCACGTCGCTGTCCAATTGTTGAATCATTTTCTGATGGTTGGCAACCTCAAGAAAGACCGCATCACATCTCAAATCCTTCACAAGATAGTGGAGTCCCACATCAAGTTGGCCAAAGCTCCTCTTGAACCATATAACTGGTTCAAGACTGTTTCTGGTAAGCTCAAGTGAGCTATTAAGGCCAATACAAAGCAGCAGTTTGTCGTTGGCTCTCTATTGTCCCTCTTAGCCGCTTCTCACTTAGAAAACAGAATCCATGGCTTCCACTTGGATTCTGTGCTTTTGGTTTACGAAGAAGCACCAACCGAGTCATCTCACCAGGCCTCAAGTTCTCATAGTCATCGTCGTCCACGTAGCGAGATCGTAATTCCTGACTCGCCTTCTGCGTCACAACGTCGTACTAGGCATACCTTGTCAACTGCGCTTCCACCCCCTGCTGCTGTTTGCACTGAACTTCCCATTCCCCTCGTCTCTAATGCTTCCCTCGCCTCTGCTCCCATACAAGGACAGTCTATGACCATTGGGCCTACCATTCCCATCACAGCTGCCCAGGCTGCCTCACCCCCGCACACCGAAGCAACCTCACCCAACACACAGTTCTTCATGGATATGTTCGACGATTCCGACCCCCTTGGGGCCACCGAAATCTTTGAAATGCCCCAGAGCCCAGCACCCTTTGCACTCCAATCTCCTAGAAGAGAATTCGGGCATATCCATAAATCTAATGTTGGTGTCGAAGATGCCAGTCAGCAACCGCCCACACAACGTAGCCCAGCCAAACTTCGGGTTGACACAACTGTCAAGTCACCAAAGCAAATCGACACCACAGTGCCTGAAGGGTTTGAAGACGAGGATATTTTTGAGGAAGAAGAGACTTTGGCACCTATTCCACGCCTACCACGGACAGTACCATCAGGGTCTCCTGTTGCTGTCTCCTCCATGATTGTCGATTCTGGTGATGCTCTCGGGTTAGTTTCAAGCCTTGGGAAAGTGATCCAGTCTATGCTGGATAAAAAAAAAGAAATGGAACAGAGGATCTCTGTTTTAGGATCTGAAAACACTCTGATCAGCAAAAAAATTGTCCAACTGGATCGAGAGGTGAAGATAGCCAAGCAACATGAAGAAAAGGTTGAATGTGAAAAGACATTGGCCCAGCAACAAGCTGATCGCTTAGAAACCTATATCAGCTCCCTGCAAAATGCCCTGACAACCGCACAGGATCAGGTAGATAAGACAGTGCAAGATGTCAAGCAACAGGTGCAGCTGCTGAAGGGGCAATTACAAATGGCCGAACAAGATCGCACATGGCTTCAAGGTGAATTGGATGCGACCACCCTTGAGCGTGATGCGTATCTCCAAACACAAATACCCAATCATCTGGTCACACCGACGGAGATTGCATATTTGTTCAAGAAAGTGGAAACATACAAAGTGGCCCTTCAGGGGTTCCAAGGCCGCATTGATAGGTTCAAAGGAGCAGCTTCAACCGAGTTGAAAAAGGCAAAAGAGACCATCAACGCCTATGAAAAAGCCGCCGCCCAAGTGTTGGAAGCTGGACCACAAATCCTTGTCCTGGTCATGCCGCAATTCTCCCCTTCGCGCCAAGAAGTTGTACAGATGGATACAGGGGTTGATTTGAGCATGGATTAGGAGGGAGCTCCAGATCTAGCAGATCAACCGCCAACTATACCGGCAGTACAAGCGGGTCCATCCTCATCAAGGACAAGCCATTTATTCAGAAGGCCCATTAGCGTCGAGGACTAGATCCAGACCTTCTTAAAGCAACATCCACATGAGTCCTCGCGTGGTGGATGGGTTCTCAAATTTAAGACCTCCGAGATCGAGGCCGACAAAGAATTGGACAAAATATCTGCACTGGGAGAGCAACCGGCATGGAGAATCACGGTTTCTGAGAAAATTCCGAAATCAATTAGGAGTTACGTCGCCAGCCCTCGCCAATTGCGGGCAGATCCTTATTACGTGCCAATGCCACGAAGACAAAAATGGAAAGATTTGGGATTGGCTATGGATAAAATCACCATCCATATGTCCAATTGGCCAATCATCCACCAGTCTTACAGCTGGAATATTTTAGTGGATTTCCACCCGGCCTTACGGGCATATCAGAGAGAGTATGTCCACCCTCCGGATCCAACAGTGCGACAATCGGCAATGTTTGCAAAAGACCTAACTCTGTTGGTGTCAATGGCAATAAAATGGGACGATTGCCTTCCTACCCTGGCATTTGATCCAAGTAAGCCAATGGCCTCAGAGCAAATCAAAGATCAGCTGCCGATTGCTCAACTGTATTTTCGTGCGGCTATGATGGGAGGCTCTTGGGAATCCCACTTCACCTCATGGACAACTTCCAAGTGGATTGTCGGAGCCCACCGTTGTTTCTGCCGCATAATTTGGATTTCAATACTACACGTCTTGACTTTATGGAGAAGGTGCAGTATCATTTAATTAAGATTCGATGCAAAGCCAATAAAAGTTCCCAATAACTGCATATTGCAGGTGTCGTGGGACCACCACCAGTTTTGGTGGGGGATATTGTGAGAGAGAAAGGGAGAGATACCACTAGTGGATAAAATCGAGATAGTCGACAAGTCGGCCTCCTTCGCTAGTTCAACGACCACACTGATGCCTATCTCCGATAATAGAGCATTTCTACAAACTATGCAACAATGCATGTAAAACTGTAGCAATGTGAATGGAACTAGATTAAACTGGGATTTAGGAGAGTAGAGAAATAAGTCCAACACTGTTGGAGGGTTTGCGGATCCCAAGGCAACCCTAACCCTAGTTAATAAGTGAGAGGGATTTGGCACCCTGTGTGTGTAAGTCCAACCCGATGATCACATAGTTATTTGATTAATTAGAATGATAATAAAAGGACTTTAGGCCTTTTTGCGGGACTTTTAATGTCGCAGGGCCTAAATGTCAAGTTAGTGAATAAAGTTGGGTTTCCCTCCAATTTTGATGGTTCCCACACTTTTTTAAATTTAAATAAAAAGAGAGGCAAGACTGGATCAATAGGATTCAGAGGCCGGGGTCCTCCTCTCTACTATAAAAAGGGACCAACTCAGTTGCTCCTCATGTTCATTTTCTCATTTCAATAAAGCAAATTGGTTCTCTTTAGAAATGGATTGATGAATGTCTTTGCTTTTCCTCTCTTTCCTCCATTTCTCATGCTTTTTTTGAATTTTGCAAATTGTTTGATTTGATCATTTTTGGGATTGCTTTTTCTTATGATTTTTGTGAGAGAGAAAGGGAGAGAGAGAAGAGTAAGTTTCTATCATTGTTGTGGATTTAGGGTGGAAGTAGAGTTAATGGATGTAGTGTTAATGCTTAGTGTTAATGGATGTTAGTGTTAGATCCTCCATTCATGTTGAAATCTGAACTATACTATCGCTCTCATGAGAACAAACCTCCGCGTGACAACTAACTTCGTCTCTTTGATGCTAGATTGACTAGATCTTGGATTCAGGTTAGGCAAGGAAAGAAACCCACTACAAACACCCCCCCTTAATTTCGATCCATAAATGAATTGATCTTCAGACTAAGCGATGTACAAAGTCTGTTGTGTGCATCAATGCTCAGTGCCTTGATAAATACATCTATCGTCATTTCTTTCATTTGATAGTATGTCAAGCTTATCTCTCTGTCGAGAACTTTACTCCTGACATAATGATATCGAATCTCAATGTGCTTAATCCTCGAGTTAAAATCTAGGGTTGGCCGATCAGGCAATAACACTCTGATTATCACTAAACATAATTGTTAGAGTTTATTGATTTAAACTAATGTCTGACAGTAAAGTTCTCAACCAAATTTTTTTTTTAATGGCTTCAGAAACAGTACTTTACTTTTGTGGAGGAAAGAGCAATAGAGGTTTGCTTACAACTATTCCAAGAGATAGGACCATCGTTGAAGAAGAATGTAAATTTGAATTTGAATTTACGAGTACCTACATCTCTTTCCCAGCTTGCATCAGAATATCCACTGAGCTGATGGAGACTATCGTTGTCAACTTTCTCATAGAAGATGAATAGGTCCATTGTAGCTTGAATGTATCTCATAACTCGAATAAGAGCCTTCCAAAGTCAGTCATCTTGCTTTGTCTCGCTTTTTTGGTTTTTGATTTTTGTAGATCATGCTTGGCAGAAATACTGTCTTTGTCGCCCACCAAGTGTTTCCATATTGATTCACCCACATTTTTGAATATGTGCATAGGGTCAAGCAAGTGATTGATCAAAAGGTTATTCCAATATGGTAAACAATGAAAGATGGATTGTCTTTTCATACCATTGATTGGCTTAGTCTCGGATTCAATCCAAAGTTTGTGCCAATCTGCCACGGACATTCTCTTTGGAGGCATTCTTATTTCTGATCTTCCTCCAAAGCCTCGTCTATGAGCATTTCTAAATGGATGATTTTCATCACGCAATTACTCACGATGATTTTCATACACAACTTTGTTTAAATGACGTGAGTGGCGAGCATCAATATTTGGTCCACAAATGAGACACGCGTAATATCCAGAAGTTGTAAAACCTAAAAGAATCAAATCCAATTCGTGTTATAAATAGAATTTTTTTAAAGAATAAATATTGCATGCATAAAAAAATAAATATACAAAAATTACAAGTGATTTCATTTTATAGTCACCTGAACAATCGCCCAATCCTGGATAGTCATGCATAGTCAACATTAACAATCAATGGTGCAAAGTAGATATCCATATTTTTTACTTTATGTTTTCCAGGAATTAAAAATGCTAGCATGAGATGTCCTTCTTTGATGCTTAGCCAATGTGGAATGTTATAGTTGACCAACACCACTGGCCAAATTTAAGGGGTTAACCCCGTCTGTTGCAAGTCCAAATCTTATATTTCTTGTTTCACTTGCGAAACATGGATATTCTTTGTCAATGTGTTTCCATGCAGGAGAGTTTAAGGGTAATCTCATGATCTCATCTGAAGAACGATGACTAGCATGCCAATTCACAAGTTTTGCAAGAGACTTGCAATGAAACAATCGTTGCAATCGTGGGATTATTGGAAAGTGTCGTAACACCTTGCATGGGATAGTGGTCCCTTGTAAGTCATCTCGATATCGAGGAGTATCGCATATAGGACAAGCTTTTAACCCTCGATACTCACCACGATATAAGATGCAATCTTTTGGACAAGCATGATGCAAATGTATAGTCCATTCCCATTGCACTCAACATTTTTCGTGCCTCACCTCTTGTCTCTAACATAGTGTTTCCTTCTGGGAGTAGTTTGTGCAATAACCTGTACATAATGAAATGAATTTTCATAATATAAAATAAAAGATTATTTAGCCAACTAAAACATTTGACTTGAACAACACATCTATTAAATTCTAAAAAAAAAAATCTCAATCTTCTTTACCCAAATAAGGATGTAACACTTGTATCACTCCATTTATATTCTGCTTGGAGGTTCAATATAAGCAAGGAAGCGGCCACATGAGATGTCTTTGCAAACATGGGAAACAAATTAGCATATTCATCAATTAACATATAAGATTGTCATTCATGAAAATTAAAACTAAAATTAAGACATGCAAATTAAACACCATATCTTAAGTTAAGGCATGCAATATGAAATATTAAAAAAACAATTAATTCACATTCAATATAACTTGCTCTCACTAAATAGATAAAATGTATTTTGATATTCACAAGGTACATGCTTGAGTTTGGCTCAAAGCCTTTTGTACACATCTTGGAAGAGGGCGATTGAAGCTATATTTGATGAATAGCTCTTCACCACATTTAATGGGCCTTATTGCACATGCCATTATGTATGTACTTTTTGAGTTCCTAGAGAAGTATTCTTCCTTTCCATTGGTGCGTTCCTCGAAATCACAATTAGTTAATGAAGGGTGCCCAATTGAACTATTTATATATGCAACAATATTGCCATATTTTTCTGGATGCCCATCAATGTACATACGATGTGATTTCAAAACATTCTCTCCTTGCACACGTCGCTCTTCCAAAGAACAAGCATTGGCATTCAAGCCATAAACCCGCATTCTCCATTGGTGACGACATAGAGCATGCCAATCACCCCACTTGTATTGAGGTCCTGCATAAGGCATTAATGTGACAACACTATTCAAGGGGACATCAATGCTAGTCAAAGAAAATAAACCCAATCCTGCATTAGGAAAGGGCTCACTTGGCTTGATCAATTACATATGACCCCGATATGAAAATGATGTTCCACATAATGGTAGTGGTACTCTATCAGGCCAACATGAATATTTCTTTCTATCAAAGGGCTTAACCAATGCTTCTAGGTAGGGAGGTAGGGGAGACTCAGTCAATGAATTTAAAACATTCTTGGATAAGTCAACAGTACGTTAATTTGGTTGTTCATTTTCAAATCTTGTCAAAATGCATCCAAGTCATGTTCTCTTTTTTAATGGAGTAAATCTAGATGGGATAGGAAGAAGAGGAGATTCTACACAAGGTATGTGAGGTGTCGTGGGATGGATAGAATCGATGTGAGGTGTCATGAGATAGATAGAATCGATGTGTGGTGACATCGTGGAATGAATAGAATCCATGGTAGAATTTGCATGAGGTGTTGTGGGATGGATAGAATCGATGTGAGGTGTCGTGGGATCGATAGAATCGATGTGAGGTGTCATGAGATAGATAGAATCGATGTGTGGTGATATCGTGGAATGAATAGAATCCATAGTAGAATTTGCGTGAGGTGTTGTGGGATGGATAGAATCCATGTGAGGTGTCTTGGGATGAATAGAATCTATGTGTGGTGATATCGTGGGATAAATAGATTCCATGGAAAAATCTATGTGAGTTGTGGTGGAGTGAGTAACGTGCGAAATGGAAAGATGCATAACTTCCACATCATGAGGTGTGTAGTGACTAGTGACATCATTATGATCATCAACAAGATCTTCATCTAATGCCAAAGATGATCCAAAATCAACATTTCTTATCTTGTGGATAAGATTGTCAATCGACGTGTTATTGACACCAATGCAAGAGTGAAACATTACACAAGCATTAGTTTTATTTTTTTTTCAAAAAAACTATAAATATGTGTAATGATAAGAGCAGTAAATAGTCAAAATGTACCTCCAAATCCACATCGGGCTCCTCAATGTGCTTTCCAAACTTCCACAGATATTGCGCCACTATTCGTCTTTCTCAAAATTTTCAATCCTTTGCATTGTTTGCACTCGCAATATATCTTTTCATTGTACCTCTGTTGATACTAATTTCATTTTACAATTACAAAAATGATTAACTTAATGTTACAAGCTAATTTATATGTGTATAAATACAGTCCTAAGTTTTAAACAAATAATTATATAGTACTTGCGATTTATGTTGAGGCTGGGCACTAGAACTTGATGACGATGATGTTCCACTAAGTCTTTGCTCAAGCATTTGTGCTCTTTTTCATGATTTCATTTTGTAATAATATTGCATCTTCTTTAACTTTTTGCTATCTTGTGGAGGCGTCGTGCTTTAAACAATCGTAGAAAAAAAACAAAAAAGTTATATTAAACACACAATGCTGCAAATCCAAATGTTATATATTTAGTAAATATACCTATTTCAAGACATTTCCTCAATAGAAGACATATTCGCTAATGAACGATTAAATTTTATCTGCAATTTTTTAACAAGAATGTCAATGATTTTGACAAAATACACTTGTCAAAATATACAGTTAAAATTGATATGTACACACAAATTTAACAAGATCCACAAATATCTTTATCATGTCAGAAATGATGAACTCCTGCAACTTTGTCGCAGCACGAACAAGACACGAAGGTCGAACAATTCGCGACAATCAACGTGACTTTGACTCGAAGCACGAATGAGAACAATTCGCGACAGTCAACGTGTTTTTGACTCAAAGCACGAACGATTCGCGAATCAATCGCGAATCGCAAAGACACCTCCAGGACCGCAAAGCCGAAAAAGAGACGCAAAACGAAAACTATAAAAAGAAACGAAAAGAACGAAAGCAAATGGGAGATTACGAATTAGACGAAGAAAAATCTTTCGCACTACCAACTGGCAGCTCAACGGGCTTCACGCCCAACTGAAACGAGTAGCAACAACGGAGACTAACTAACTAGTTGATTAGCGTTAACTAGTCATGTGATTCAACGTTTTAGCTATCTTGTAAACTCCACATAGTGGAGGTATAAACGATCCTCTCTGGATCATAATGTAAGTGAGTGAATACAGAGATCTGTAAGAGACAGAGAGAGATGTAGCGAATAGAGTAAGAAAGAAAAGAAACCATAGCTGTGCATGAAAGTCTGCCAACGAGCAGAACACAGTGAAAGAGTAGAATGTCATTCCGCCAACGAGCGTGACACTTACGAATTTACTCTAAACTAAAACTGATAATTCAGTCACTTTATTTTTGTGCATCTTGTCTTGTGCTGTAGATCATGATTGCTAGAATAGAATATGTTCTGTGATGCGTAGTCGAGTGTCTGGGATCCTGTAAGGGCTTTCGCGCAAAAGAAAACTAAAAGACAAAAAATTATTCGTGATAAAGAAGAGGAAGTGAGGACGAACATGAATGAGTCCCACGCATGTGCTCCCGCAACATGGGATCAGAGCCAACAGGTTCTCACTATTAATATCCCAGCAGTGATTCTTCCAGACAACATAATATGACTACGACAATCCAGACCAAAGTAGCAATCAAAACACTCCTGAGGAACGAAGGCATCTGGTTGGTGATTGATCTCTCAGAGGTGCAGCCTCCAGAGGGAGACCCGAGGAGAGCTGAATGGATAAAAAAGGATGAGCGCGCAATGGCGAATATCATTTCATCCATAAATAAAGATCTCTCATGCAGATTGAAGACTACGAAAGTAGCCATGTAGCATGGAAAAGATTAAAGCAAAAGTATGAAGTGAGGACTGCAGCTTCAGTCATGCACCTTCACAATCAGCTGCAATCAATACGGTGGGATGGCAACCAATTGGATCAGCACATTGAGAAGATCAGAACGATCTTTGCTTAACCCGCTGCATCAGGACAGGAGCACCAGGTCCCAACACCACAACAGCTGATGTACTTCATGAAATCTCTACCGATGTCCTATCAGCCGCTGAGAATGCTCATATTGAGTCTACCAGATATGACATTTGACAAAGCAGTCAGTCTTGTCGCTGATGAGAGACTGATGAGAGACGAAGGAGAGGGAAGCAGTGATCAAGAGAAGGCTCTCTTCACGAAAGGCAAGAAGAAGAACAAAAACAAGCCAAGATTCGAGAAGACGAAGTCCTCGAATCAACAATCTTCTTCATGCGATCACTGCCACAAACCAGGCCATACAACCAACAAATGCTGGTTCAATCCAACAATACATTGCATGCACTAAAAGAAGAAAGAGCATTCTTTTCATAAATAGCTTGCACCTGAAATGTGAAAATTATGTTAAATATCAAATGGAGAAATGTTATTTATTAAATGCCCAAAAGAAAATGTTATTCGAATTTTCTTAGCATTTATAAAAAAGATTTTGGTCTAGTTAAAATTTCCAAGAAATCACAAATGATAGTATGTTATTGCGAACTTCTACAATCAACTAAAAAACTTGCAAAGACTCTAAATGAGAAAGGTAAAAATCATTTAAGCAAGTGATATTAATTTTGGTGTTTTCAAATTGATGTCTCATTATTAAATATTCATATAATATTATTATTATACTTTGACTGATTTATTCTATTAGTAGTTTAAGTAGATGCTTCTAAGACCCTTCAAATCAACAAACAATCGAAAAACAAAATATTGCCAAATATGAAAAGAAAATGTCAAAAATGACAACAAAAATATATGGGCTTGTTGTTGATGACATGTATAAAAAATCAACAATGCTATCTCATTCTATCAAGGTGTCAAAAAGTATAAACAAAATAGATTTTTCAAGCTCATTTGGTTGGAACATTTGTGTTCAACATCACTTTGAAATCCAAAGTATTCTTCAACTATCCCAATGTTTGCAACCATTCAAAAAATATTATGCGAATTTGGTAAGAATCTTCCATAAATTTTTTATTTGCAGCTTGACAACATTGACAGGGAAAAATAAATATCAAACCATCCTGGCATACTTATCAATGTTGGTAGAGAAAACGCTTTTCAAAAAAATAAAAATAGGATTCTTGTTGGTGAGCCACATCCACGATCAAATTGATCAAATGTTTAGCTATTTTTCCAAGAGACTTAGACGCAAGAAGACGTTTTCTTTACCAATGCTTCAAAATAATGTTGTAGTGGGTTTCTTTCCTTGCCTAACCTGAATCCAAGATCTAGTCAATCTAGCATCAAAGAGACGGAGTTAGTTGTCACACGTAGGTTCGTTCCCATGAGAGCGATAGTATAGTTCAGATTTCAACATGAATGGAGGACTTAACACTAGCATCCATTAACACTAGCATTAACACTACATCCATTAACCCTACTTCCATTAACCCTAAATCCACAACAATGATAGAACCTTACTCTTCTCTCTCTCCCTTTCTGTCTCACAAAAAGCATAAAAAATAGCAATCCCAATAATAATAAGATCCAACAATTAGCAAAATCCAAAGAAAGCATGAGAAATGGAGGAGAAGAGAGGAAGAGCAAG
This sequence comes from Diphasiastrum complanatum, assembly GCA_029204225.1. Classification (NCBI taxonomy): domain Eukaryota; kingdom Viridiplantae; phylum Streptophyta; class Lycopodiopsida; order Lycopodiales; family Lycopodiaceae; genus Diphasiastrum; species Diphasiastrum complanatum. Next base: position 40,924,607 of record CM055092.1, on the reverse strand, counting down.
GACATTCATAAATCCATTTCTAAAGAGAACCAATTTGCTTTATTGAAATGAGAAAATGAACATCAGGAACAACTCGAGTTGGTCCCTTTTTATAGTAGAGAGGAGGACCCTAGCCTCTGAATCCTATTGGTCCAGTCTTGCCTCTCTTTTTATTCAAATTTAAAAAAGTGTGGGAACCATCAAAATTGGAGGGAAACCCAGCTTTATTCACTAACTTGACAATTAGGCCCTGCGACATTAAAAGTCCCGCAAAAAGGCCTAAAGTCCTTTTATTGACTTTTAACTAATCAATCAAATAACTATGTGGTCATCGGGTTGGACTTACACATGCAGGGTGCCAAATCCCTCTCACTTATTAACTAGTGTTAGGGTCGCCTTTTGATCCACAAACCCCCCAACAGTATCCCCCACCAAAACTGGTAGCGGTCCCACAACACCTGCAATATGCAGTTATTGGGGACTTTTATTGGCTTTACGCTGAATCTTAATTAAATGATATTGCACCTTCTCCATAAAGTCAAGGCGTGCAGTATTGAAATCCAAACTATGCGGCAGGAAACAATGGTGGGCTCCGACAATTCACTTGGAAGTTGTCCATGAGGTGAAGCGGGATTCCCAAGAGCCTCCCATCATAGCCGCATGGAAATACAGCCGAACAATCGGTAGCTGATCTTTGATTTGCTCTGAGGCCATCGGCTTACTTGGATCAAATGCCAGGGTAGGAAGGCAATCGTCCCATTTGGTTGCCACTGACGCCAACAGAGTTAGATCTTTTGCAAACATTGCCGATTGTCGCACTGTTGGATCCGAAGAGTGGACATACTCTCTCTGATATGCCTGTAAGGCCCGGTGGAAATCCACTGAAATATTCCAGTTGTAAGACTGGTGGATGATTGGCCAATTGGACGTATGGATGGTGATTTTATCCATAGCCAATCCCAAATCTTTCCATTTTTGTCTTCGCGGCATTGGCACGTGATAAGGATTTACCCGCAACTGGCGAGGGCTGGCGACGTAACTCCTAATTGATTCCAGAGTTTTCTCAAAAACCATGATTCTCCATGCCGACTGCTCTCCCAGTGCAGGTATTTTGTCCAATTCTTTGCCGGCCTCGATCTCGGAGGTCTTAAATTTGAGAACCCATCCACCACGCGAGGACTCATATGGATGCTGCTTTAAGAAGGTCTGGATCTGGTCCTCGACGTTGATGGGCCTTTTGAATAAATGGCTTGTCCTTGATGAGGATGGACCCACTTACTAGATCGGGAGCCCTCCCCTGGTCCATACTCGAATCAACCCTTGTATCCATCTGTACAGCTTCTTGGCGCGAAGGAGAGAACTGCGGCATGACCGGGACGTGGATTTGTGGTCCGGCTTCCAACACTTGAGTGATGACTTTTTCATAGGCATTGATGGTCTCTTTTGCCTTTGCCATCTCGATTGAAGTTGCTCCTTTGAACCTATCAAAGCGGGCTTGGAATCCCTGAAGGGCCACTTTGTATGTTTCCATTTTCTTGAACAAATATGCAATCTCCATCGGCGTGACCGAATGATCGGGTATTTGTATTTGCAGATATGCATCACGCTCAAGGGTGGTCGCATCCAATTCACCTTGAAGACATGTGCGATCTTGTTCGGCCATTTGAAATTGCCCCTTCAACAGCTGCACCTGTTGCTTGGCATCTTGCACTGCCTTATCTACCTGATCCTGTGCGGTTGTCAGGGCGTTTTGCAAGGAACTGATGTAGGTTTCCAAGCAATCAGCTTGTTGTTGGGCCAATGTTTTTTTGCTTTCAGCCTTTTCTTCATGTTGCTTGGCTATCTTCACCTCTCAATCTAGCTGGACAATTTTCTGGCTGATCAGAGTATTTTCGGATCCTAAATCAGAGATCCTCTGCTCCATTTCCTTCTTCTTATCCAGCATAGATTGGATCACTTGCCCAAGGCTTGAAACTAACCCGAGAGCATCACCATAATCAACAGTCGTGGGGTTGGCAGCAGCAGGAGACCCTAATGGTACTGTCGTTGGTAGGCGTGGAATAGGTGCCAAGGTCTCTACTTTTTCAAAAATATCCTTGTCTTCAAACCCTTCAGGCACCGTGGCGTCGAATTTCTTTGGTGATTTTACAGTTGTGTCGACCCGAAGTGTGGCTGGGCTATCCTGTGTGGGTGTTGCTGACTGGCATATTTGACACCAACAGTAGCTTCATGGATATGCCCGAATCCTCTTCCAGGGGATTGGGGTGCAAAGGGCGCTGGCGTGGATGGAAGACTCAGTGATGGCTTCCAGAAGGTAGCCATCATTAGTCCAGTGCAGATCGTTAGTGAGGTCGATGTATGGCTTGATGGCCTATTTGGCGTGCTTGTGATTGGGTGACGCTTGCGTACCAGATGAGATTCCTATAGCTGCAAGTGCGGCCTCAGTGATGCGCACCTTGTGTTTGGCTCCTTGGAAGGTGATATAAAACTTGGATTTTTCTTCCTTCCACGTACTGAAGGCAAGAGTGATGAAATCCATATTGATGCATCCCAAAAAGGTTCTCTCATGAATACCCATTGTAGTAAGTAGAGGCTCCGCAAGGGTCATCCACTGAGTGATCATGCTTGTGCTAGGAAGAATCATGATGTCCATTGCAGATGGAACATCACGATGGATAGTATAGCGTGGAGACTAGGAAGTATCGGTAGAAGACATGATGATTAGAAAGTAATTATAACCACGTGAGAGTGTATCAGATGGCAATGCAGGAAATTTGGAAGGCTTTGGTCACAAGAAAAATTCGCAAGAGCTTCGCTAGCACAAGTGAGGAATGAATCAAATTCAGCCAACTTATAGGTGAATTTGGTGGGTCCATTACACTGAATGGTAGTTGGGCTGATCAGTTCTAAACAAAAATTTGTAGACATGTACAGTACTATAAAAATAGGCTATAAAAATCTCGGCGAAGGTTTCTAGGGATTCAAACCTATCAGACGAATGTTTTCCAGGGCTAGCGAAGAATGAACCTTCGCCCAAGGGGGTCCTTTGCCCAAGTACTGTCATAAATGCTTTTTTTTTACAATCTGAACCTATGGACAGTCTAATTTTGACATTTTAAGATCATCTAGCAGGTCGGTGAAGGTTCATAATGATGTTATGATGCTCGACGAAGGTTCCCAAAATGGCATATCACTGTACATTTGCTTGACCCAAAAATTGAATTTTCTCTTGTAAGAAACCTTCGTCCACCTCAATTTAGATAAATCAAGGGCGGATGTACATTCTGAGAGCTCAGCGAAGGTTTTCGATACTGTATTGGCCAAATATGTCCAAAATAGTGGTTTTCGAAGTCATTTTTCATAAAAATATTGTGCTTCCTTTCCCTTATGCTGATGACTTCCTGACTTTTGCTCATCAGTCTTTCTTTGTTTATTTTTATTTTTTATTTTTTTTAACTGTCTTTTTCCAAAAAAAGCCAGCAAATTAATTACTGAAAACAAAAAATTAAAAACAAATAAAATAAAAAATATATTGAGATCAGGCTTGCTGAACTAGCGGAGCATGCTGTCGAAACTTGCGCAATCGGTTGTCATTTACCGGAGTATCAAATCGTTTTCCATCCAAGTGCTCAAGAATTACTGCGTCATAGTTCAAGACTTCCTTCACTTTATACGGGCCTTCCCCAGTAAACTTCAACTTACCCTTGATCAGCTTGGTTTTGTACATCAATGCAAGATCTCCCGCTTCCAGATCTTTCTTGTGCAATCGACGATCGTGCCATGCCTTGCGGCGGGCTTTCTCTGTTGCTAAGGCATGAACTGCCATCAATCGGGTTTCACATAATTTGTGCAATGTTTCATGACAAAGTTGTAAAGACTGATCATCATTTAATCGTTCCGTTGCTGCTATGTGTAAAAATGGGATTAAAAATTCAATTGACATAACTGCATCTTGACCATAAACCAGTTGAAAAGGTGTTTGATTTGTACTATTTTTGTAAGCGATTCTGAATGCCCATAATGTTGCATACAGTTTATGTTCCCAATCAGAGCGACTCGCTTCAACTGTCTTTGTAATAATGGTGCAGAGAATCTTATTGGAAGATTCAGCTTGGCCATTCCCTCTGGGATAATAGGGAGTACTAAATCTGTGTATAACAAAAAAATCTTCCAGTAAATAATTTATTGTTTGATTAACAAAGTGTGTACCCCGATCATTGACAATTTCGATCGGACATCCAAATCTGATTATAACATTTTCATATAGAAACTTGGCCGTAGATTTCGCATCAGCCACTTTGACAGCTTTGGCTTCAACCCACTTGGTCATATAATCAGTTGCGACGATAATGTAGCGGGCCTGAGATCCTTGAGCAACGGGATGAATAGGACCAACATAATCTAGTCCCCATGTTTCAAACGGTGCTTGTGATAAAACCGGATGTAAGGGTTCATAATTCTGTCGAGTAGGCCATCGTGCTCGCTGGCAGACATCACATGTATGAATAAAATTTTTTGTGTCCTTATGAAACGTAGGCCACCAACAACCGGATTGCAAAAGTTTGCGAATAGTAATATCTGTAGAGAAGTGTCCTCCACCCATGCCATCATGTGAAAACATGATTAGATCCGGTACTTTATGCGGTAAAACACATCTTTGTAAAATATTATCTGATCCACGACGATACAATTGTCCTGCAATTACTTGATAAGGTTGAGCCTTATGAATCAATTGTATTTTCTGTACTTTTGTCAAAGAATCATTCGGTTGTCATAGCATCAGGTACTCAACAATCTGCCGCCCACTCAGGTACTACTTCAACATAGAACAACGCAGCATCTGGCAGTTCATCATCCACTTCAGTATTAACTAGTGCGGATTCAATTCGCGAAACGTGATCGGCTAGATAATGTTGCTTCCCCTTTCTGACCACAATTCAAAAGTCAAATTCAGTCAATAATAAGTCGTCCAAGTAAATATCAAGAAATCTATGCAGATAATCTTTAAAGGCAAATTGCATTACTCTTTGGAATGAACTTGGTGCACTACAGAGTCCAAACGACATTACTTTGTAAGCATAGGTGCCTCATTCTGTTGCAAAAGCAGTTTTGTGGTGATTGGCAGGTGCAATCTTAACCTGGTTGTAACCACTAAATCCATCCAGGAAACTATAAGCTTCCGCTCCAGCAAGGCGATCCAAAATGCTTTTAGTGAAAGGTAACGGAAAGTGATCCTTCCGTGTCACTTTATTCAATGCTTTAAAATTCACACAAATTCGCAATTTCCCATTTTTCTGAGGAACAATGACAATCGGTGAAATCCATTCGGTATGCTCGATCTCATAAATGAAATCGGCGTCAAGCAATCTCTGAAGTTCTTTCTTTATCAGATCTGCCACATTAGGATTACAGCGATAGAACTTTGTAACCTTTGGTACTGCATCAGGTACTAAAGGTATGGTATGTTCAATGACTGATGTCGGAATACCCTTCAAATCTTGATAAGTCCATGCAAAACAATCTTGATACTTACTAAGTAGCAAGTAGAGTGCTTGATACTGTTCAGGAGTAAGTTGTGATTCCACTTGTACAATCTTTTCCGGTTCTCCTGGTTCTGCAAGATTCATTGGTTGCTTTCTAGCTGGGCCATCGTAAACCTCTTTAGATTCCGGCATGTGTTCTTCAGGTTCATGATGTGCTTTAGGTAACATGATAACCACATCATCCAGTGTATAACGTTTAAAATGCTCTGGCATATCATGCTAGACTACATTTGCTTGTTCTTTTTCGGAAGGACTTGTCTTGGCTCTTCCTTTAGTCTTCTTGGCAGGAATTGATCGTGGAGCTGATGACTTTCGGGATGATAAATCTTTCTTCACAGGTGAAGACTTCCTAGATGATGATGTCTTGCTGGAGATCTGAGTTGAAGAATCATTCTTGACTTTCCCTTTGTCTTTATCCAATAGAGGTGGCACTTCCTTAAAATCGATCTTTTGAGGGAGATTTTCCCATTTCAAGACCATATTATAAAGTCGCTTTGCTTGTTTCTTCGTCATCGAACCTGTCATCCTGTCTCCCTTCAATATAACTGCTTTGGGCGATTTGATTGTTGGTTCATCAGGAACATTACGCACTCCAAATCTGCTCGGATCCATATGATGTAGAATCTGTTCATCCATAAGTTTCGCATTGCCATCATAAGTTAAGGCATGGCTCATTGGTATGAGATCATCCTCAATTGGATCTGGTATAGGTTCCGTTGATATCCAGACTACATTTAGCACATTTAGTGGAAACATGATTGGCGTATCCAAAGTTCGATCTAACAAGGAAATCTCGCTCATCTCTGATTGAATATCTTGTTGACACATATATCTTGTTGTACAATCAATTGTTGCAAGAGCTTCGTTCCAATTAACAGGATCCGTTTGAAAATCGTAATGAACTCCCAATTTTTTCTCTGGTCGATCACAAGTGTGATCTGTTATTGATGAATTGTCATCCGCTTTTTGAACCACTGGCTTGATAGTCCAAGTCGTAGGATCAATTTTAACTGCACGTTCACGACTTTCAAAAGTGATTTTGCCGGTATCCCAGTTATGAATTACTTGCGCAACTCATAACCATGGATGTTCTAAGAGAACTCGGTAGACGTTTGGTGCTTCTGGTAAGTCCATCATGACGAAAGTAATGACGAACTATACTCCTGCAATCCTGACAGATATATCTTTCACCATTCCTCGTGGATGAACCGTCGTTTGATCAGCTAGCTTAATAGCAAAAGTAGCAGGCTTGATCTTTGTAAGGCCCCATTTTGTACATAGCTTTGTAGAAATCAGGTTAACTCTTGAACCGCCGTCTATCACGACTGCTTCTTTAGAAAATTGTCTATGTTGTATCGGCAGAGTGATATTCTTTTGTTCACTTTCCCAAGCGGCTCCAACATGGAGTACATCATTAGATTCTTCAAATCCAACACGAAAAAGAGGCTCCTGATGGTCTTCTGATTCTTCTTGAGCTAACTTTTGCGCTAAGACTTCTTTTGCTTTTGGCACCAACTTTAGGAACTCTCCCAAAGAAATATTGATCTTGCTAGAAAAAATATTCATGAGTAATTCTGTATGCGGTGCTTCAGGTTCAGTCATCTTGAAGGGTTCTTCGTGATGATGTAATTGATCATTCATATCCGTACATAAATTTCTTGGAGGCTGTGAAGACCGAACTTCAGTTGTTACTTTAGCAGCTTCAAGTTCCTCTTCTTCTTGCAGATGTTTAATCCATTGTCGCATATCCTGATATCTTCGTTTTTCTGCATTAAGATTTGGATAGACTTTCGATGTTGTTGGTGTATCATTCAATGGTATAGAATCAGCAGGTACTAAATCCACTACTGGTTCTTTTTGCTTTTGTGCTCCAGTGACCACCATCAATGGTGCACTTGGTTTATTATGAGCTACTGATCCTTGCATGATTGTTATCAAATTTACAGGTGTTGTAGGTGGTGGTGGCTTCGGTCTTGCTGAACAGTCTTTATAGCAATGCCCATATCCATAGTCATGACAGAATGGTACAAATTTTTTTTTATTTGGGCATTCTGCAACTCTGTGATTTTTTCCACATGCAAAGCATCCAAGTGGTGCTCTGGCCTAATTTCTCGGGGCTTGTTGCTGAGCGGCAACATAAATGACATACTGTTTTGAAGATCAACCTTCCTGATCATTACCATAGCTCCATTGCTCAGCACTTCCGTAAGGTTCTGGTTCCATCAAATTGGCAGGAGGAGCGAAGTGTTTTGGTGGGGCAGGCAAAGCTAGACGATCCGGGTATCCAAGAGTAGATTGTCGTAGTCTTGCTGCTGGATTGCCTCCGTACTGTGGATCTTGATATCCCATCTGGGCATACTGTTGCTGAATTATCTGAGGGTTGAAGTTGCAAAAGGCAGTCTCATGGTTAGGTGAATTACACAGATCGCAAACACTGATTTCCATTCGTTTTTTCAATCGAGGACACTCGTTCACTGTGTGATTTCCTATACAAATAGAACACCAGACATTTTCTCTAGTAGGAAAAGTCTTTGCAAACTTCTCAAGTTCCTTGTTCGCTTCTCCGTGGAAATTTCTTAATGCTTTGATCTTCTCATCAAATTGCAACTGCAACTTTTTCATCTATTTCTGCTGGGTCTTCCCAAGTTTCTCGAACTCATTGAGCATCATTTCTGCAGTAGCATTGGCATTTGTTGATGCAATAATGGTGGATGTCGTAGTAGTCTTCCCTGCTATATAAGACAACATACTGACATGCGGCTCATCATCTGAATCTTCATCCTCCTCCCGAATTGCATCGTCCATCGCATTTTGCAAAAGTGCGAACTCATTATGGCGTTTCAATTCACGTCTGATCCATTTAGGTAGACCTGACAAAAACCACATAATCATGGCATTTTCATTAATCAGCTCAGGCTCACATTCAGATCTAAGACATTTCACCCTTTCGATGTAATCTCGAACCATTTCCCGCTTTCCCATTTTAATTTTACTTAAAAGTAGGAAAGGGTCTTCCATAAACTTTCACGGTTTGAACCGTGTGATAAGGGCTCGTTTAACAACCTCCCAATCTATACGCTCAGTTTCATCTTGGTTATAGTAGCAATCTTGTGCTGCGCCTGTTAAGGCCATAGGATACAGCTTAAGCTTATCTTGAGAATAGATCTCACCATAGACCTCATAGGATTCAGCATAGATTTGAAGAAATCTAACTGGATCTATTAATCCATTATATTTGGGTAGATCCAATCGGGGTGCTCTTCGAACAATAATTCGATTGACCTCCTGTGGAGCACCTCTAGGAGCAGCTCCAAGGGCAGCCATCTTACAAACTTAGATCAAATCGATAATGTGATTGGATATAGATTTTTCCAAAACTATCTCAGATTAGATCTGCTAGCTCTATTCCACTTTTCAAGAATCTGACTTTATATGATGAAAAACTACCCAAAATTTGATCAATTGATACTTCTCAAAAATGATAAATATCTCAGAGTCTAATTCAGAATATATCAGATTTGATCCAAATTTTGACAGAGACTTGATCTGGAAAATCAGAAACTAAAAATAGGACTGGCGAAGGTTCTCTAGGCAAAGGTTGTCTTGGCGAAGGTTCAACAGTGCTAGTTTGGGATAAAAAACTCTCTGAACACTTTTCTAGCAATTTCTTGGGAAATAACCCTTGTCGACTTCTCAGATGGAAGGTCTGACACAGATAAAATTATGGACAACTGGACGAAGGTTTCTGACACAAGAAACTATAGTTTTTGTAATCTAGCGAGGGTAAAAATCAAGATTTTTTGTGATTTGATCAAGATGAATCTTCATCGAACTCAAAAATAGTAGTTTACTATAAATAAAATATTTTGGAAACTCGGCGAAGGTTCTGGCGAAGGATCAAGAGTAATACTGATAATTTTGCAAAAAAGTGACTTTTTTGGCAAAAATATGACAATATGACAACTGATCTTCTAGAAACCTTTCTATTTTTGATATTATTCTTCGCCGACCTGGCAGTAGATAGATCTGAATCACATCTAAGCATAGTGAATTGGGCGAAGGTTCTTTTTCTGTATTGTTTAGGATTTTGATAATTTTCTATGTTTTTTGGTGGTTTTTCTGATGTTTCTGAAAATCTGCTGAGAATTAATCTTTGCCCTTAAAACTGAAGGTTTTGTAAACAAAACCGAAGGTGTTTGCAACTCGACAAAGGTTTCCTGAAAGAGGGTAAAAAGTTCTGAGCTCTGATGACGCTTTTTGTCTCTTTTTGACCAAATTTGACAGATTTGACCAATTTTTGTTATTTTCTCTGATATCTCAGATCCAAATGGATCTTAAGATTGGTGATCAGAATAGCTTTCCCTGTTCAATAATCAAATTAGATTTTAAACAAGAAAATCCACTCAAATATAGCAAAATCAATCCCAAACTAACCCTACAATGCAGTTTTAACACTACTCATGCCATGACAAGATGCCTAATGCAAGCTAACCATCAACCAAAACATGCTGCAAACTGAAAAACTGGCGTAGCTCCCCAGCAACGGCGCCAAAATTGTAGTGGGTTTCTTTCCTTGCCTAACCTGAATCCAAGATCTAGTCAATCTAGCATCAAAGAGACGGAGTTAGTTGTCACACGTAGGTTCGTTCCCATGAGAGCGATAGTATAGTTCAGATTTCAACATGAATGGAGGACCTAACACTAGCATCCATTAACACTAGCATTAACACTACATCCATTAACCCTACTTCCATTAACCCTAAATCCACAACAATGATAGAACCTTACTCTTCTCTCTCTCCCTTTCTGTCTCACAAAAAGCATAAAAAATAGCAATCCCAATAATAATAAGATCCAACAATTAGCAAAATCCAAAGAAAGCATGAGAAATGGAGGAGAAGAGAGGAAGAGCAAAGACATTCATAAATCCATTTCTAAAGAGAACCAATTTGCTTTATTGAAATGAGAAAATGAACATCAGGAACAACTCGAGTTGGTCCCTTTTTATAGTAGAGAGGAGGACCCTGGCCTCTGAATCCTATTGGTCCAGTCTTGCCTCTCTTTTTATTCAAATTTAAAAAAGTGTGGGAACCATCAAAATTGGAGGGAAACCCAACTTTATTCACTAACTTGACATTTAGGCCCTGCGACATTAAAAGTCCCGCAAAAAGGCCTAAAGTCCTTTTATTATCATTCTAATTAATCAAATAACTATGTGATCATCGGGTTGGACTTACACACACAGGGTGCCAAATCCCTCTCACTTATTAACTAGGATTAGGGTTGCCTTGGGATCCGCAAACCCTCCAACAAATGCCGAGTAATCATATGCACCAAAATTGGTTGTGTCATTAATACGTATATATGATTTTTGAACTTTTATTCAGGTACCTAATGCGATAGATTTTTGCATAGCTATTCAAATTAGTTTCCTTCAATTGTTGTTTGATGTGCCTTTTGGTCATTGAGTCAAACTTGCAGCAATGCTTCCTTTGTCTAGAAGAACATAAGGCTCAAAAAGAACAACATGAGGTTGATCCATGTGCCTGATTAAACTTTTTAGAATCAAGCATTCTAGCAAGTTATCGATTTTTTGATGAATTTAATTGGCATTGGTGGATGGACTCTTTTGGAAAACAAAAACTCAGTTTGCTGAATCTAAAAGATGCATTGTCAATTGAAGAATTTCATTGGCCTTACATGTTAGGAGCTCCAACAACAATTGGAGAACCTTCAAATTTTTCACAAAAGATTTCTTGCAACCTTGCAACATATGCAAGGTGAGAAATGCGAGTTTTATTTGGGTCCATAAAAAAATAGACAACCCACAAAAGCCACAAAAATAAAGTGGTGTGGTGATCTAAATGAAATTTAGATTAGAAGTCTTGTTGCATTTTTGGCTTCTAAAAAATAGTGGAGGGCATCTATTTTGGATCGCAAATGTGCTTGGGTTCCTCCAAAATAATAACCAAACAAAAGTATTTAGGGATCAATTGGTTGCACAACACCTCAGCCAATGCTTTTTTTAGGAAAGTACAAATTTGAAATATTACAAATAGATTCAAAGGACTAGACAAAATAATTGCCAAATAATCAACCAAGGATTAATGATTTAAATTTAAAATACGTGAATGTTTTAGCTTTTTTTTTTAAGTCACTACCATATTCTTTCACAAATGTACACGTACAAAGACCTTAGCATCCAAACGGTTAAGTGCTCACAAAAACGTGCGTTTGAGCCAGAGTCAGAAGGAATGCCATTAGGGCACAATAAATGGACTACTTTTTGGCATTCATGAAAAGTGGTCCAGTGTCACCGTATGGAGTCCGTTTTGCCTGCCGTCTATTCCATACTATGCTGCATGTTGAGATGAACTCGTGACACCAAACCAAATTCCAAACGGTATAGTACTCATTGACAAACATGTGTCCGATCCAGAAACCTTGAAAGTAGTGTAGGGAAGTTAGGCCTGTCGGACCAAAAATTGGTCGGATCCAGTCGCATGGCCCCGAAACTTCGGACGAAAGGTTGCCACAAGTTTGTGTGCTTGACATGAATCCACTAGACTAGTTACAGTTCGATTTCAACATTGTTGTTTTGAAAATGCCCTTCCTGTCAAAAGGAACACCATTAGGGCACAATGAATGGACTACTTATTGGCATTTTTGTGAAGTGGTCCAGTATCGTCGAATAGAGTCCGTTTTGCCTATCGTCTGTTTCGTATTGTGCTGCGCGTTGAGAAAAACCCGTAGCACCAAACCAATTTCCAAACCGATGATTCAAGCATAAATAAACTTTTGTCCAAGCCAATAACCCTAAAAGTAGTCCAGAAATTTGTAAAGATATCAAGTTTTGGAGAAATCAATGCATGCACATGCACACTCATATAGACACGCATACAAACACACAAATCCACACACACAACATACAAGAAATAGGTTTAGGGTTTATGAGAGGGGGGTAATATTTTACGAACATTGTTTACGATTTAAGAGAAATGGGGTGGGAGTAAGGACTTAATAGAGGGGTTTAAGGTTTATGGTTAATGCCTAAACCCTAAAGCCTACCCTAAAGCCCACACACACACTTTCAAGCTCAACAAATGTTGGGCTGATCAAGCCAGGGCTTTGTTGAACTCAAAGCTCAGGTGATCAGCTTGGGCTTTGCTAAGGTCAAAGCTCAGCTCAAACACATACACACACACACACACACACACACACATCTAATTAAGAAATGCTCTCGTAATTTACTTGCTTGTTTCAAACGAATGTCTTGAGTTCTTTTGATTAGACTTCGTACAACACTCTAAATGTTAACAATGAAAAAATTCTTGTAAACAGTCTTCTAATCCTCTCAATATGGTTGTTGCTACTAACGGGTATGAGAAGTTGAAGTGCCATGAAATGATCATGAATTTACTACTCGTGGATGCTTAACTTTCATTAACGAGGTTTCCTTTGAAGTGTACTGCTTTTTGTTTAAACCTTTAGTTACACTTCGACTATTTCTGATATAAATGGTATGATGGGTTTAGTTATATTACTTGGATTAGAGCTGTTTGTTAAAGTCTATATATACTTATTTGTGGACGGTAATGCCCTGACAATTTGAAATTGACAGCGCAATAAATACTTTTCCACTACAAGAATTGTCCAGATTTTTGACAAGATTTCCGACGTGAAATCGTGTTTTAATTTATTTTTGAATTGACGTGGGCATCAAAAAATGTGTCACAATAGGGTCGTCAAAATTTGTTGCTATTCGATGACAAGACCAAAACCGACAACTGGCAGCCGACAACTGGCCGACAAAAAATATTCTCAAAAAATATGCCACGTGGCCGACGACCATGTGGGATGTCGGATTCCGTTAAATCTCGAATTATCCATTGGAATCTGACAGATTAAAATATTGGAATATGACATGCAAAAGTGTGAACCCATTGGACTCTGACAAAAAAGAAAAAAATCTTGTCGGAGACAAGTTTTTTTTTCTTGTCGAAATCTGACGGATTTTAAATGTGTCGGATTTCGACACTGTTGAAAAATAGAAAAAATCTAAAAACTCTATGACCATTTTTTTACTATTATGATTGATTTGCATGACAATTAGATAGAACGCCACAAAATGCAATTGTTAATAAAGCTGAATTGATATGAATTTGCTTGCAACCACTAGCTAATAAGTGACAAAATAAAACACAAATGACTATGGATTAAATTGCAATGCATAATCAATGCAATCAAGCAGATAACAAAATGATTAATATGTGATCATCTCAAAAAGAGAAAGAGCAAAACAAGAAAGAGAGTGAGGTGGAAGTCATTGGATCCATGTGCTCTCATCGCAAGGTTGATGAATAACGAAATGAAATTCTATTGGAAATAACAAGTATGCAAAAAAACTCATGGGTTCACTTGTGAGCATGAGGCTTACACATCCATAATTGGGGGACCATTCAAGGGATGCATATGGGATGTGAAGTGCGGATGTGACACCATCGTCTTTTTTTTTTTTCTCTCTCTCTCTTCCTGCACATGTACATGCAAATTCAATATTCAAGCCTTGAAAAAGAGATGAAAGTGCATTGATAGAATTATGTGTGAAGAAAACAGAGAAAACAAAGCTTATGATGCTCACTAGAGTGCTCAAACCCTTGGTTTGTAGGTCATTTACCATGAATGAAACAAGTGGGACACCAGGTTTAGCCTCTATCTCCTTTGCCTCAGAATGTGTCGTCGAAGGATTTGATATTGCAATCAATTCTTCGTCAATGACTTTTGTGATTTTCACTGTTGAGGTGCCTTTAGGCATCGGATAGGGTGATTGTGTTGTGTCTCCCATTTCGTTGATATTTCCATACCCCTGGATGGTGGATTTGTGCAAGTGCTCTTTGTTGTTGCTGGATGAGTCTTCACCTTGTGTGTGGCTCTCTGAATGTTCTTTTTTGTGTTGGCTATGATCATGCTTTTTTAACCGTTGTGGCTCTAACTCTGCTTCCTTGCCGCATGTGGATGATATTGGTGTGTTTTTGCTAGTGATGTGGCATTGTTTGGGTGCTGGCCTGCTTGTTTCCTTTGTCTCTCCCCCTTTTATCCTCTTGGTGTGATGAGCTCGTGCTGAGGTGGTATGTGGCACATCTGGATATTTTTCTTGCACTCGAGCGAGAATGTTAGGGAATTCAGCCAAGTAATGTTTGCTTACGATCATATGCAGGAGATATTCGCACTTTGTGAGAGGTTTTCTTGCTTTGAGCGCTGCACATAATTTGATACTTATCTTTTCTGCCCATATGAACTGGCGTGTAACAAGTTCCTCCAAGCCAAATGATAGGGCAAATAAAGTGCTGCTCGAAATCTTGTCAAATCTTGACGATTGTACCTCAGTGAGTAATGCAAGTAGGTTCGCCGTTTCCCTAAGTCCTGGATCCGAGATGAGTTTGACGGCGTAACCATCATTGTTGTCACCGTCTTCCATACAAAGCTGCATCAAGTAATTCCTATGAAGAAATTGCCCTCTGCCGTGCATAGGCTCTCCTTCATTTGGGAACCCCAAGTGGTTTAGAATATGTGGTGATATAGGAATTGGATCCTTGTCTTTGTGTCTAGGAATCTTAAATGTCTGGAGCTCGTCATCAAATGTAGAATAAGCTACACACACCAGGCATTCATGTTGCACACCTGAGAACAGTCGTGTGTCAAAGTTTAGCCACTCCAAGAAAGGACAAGTCGCTGCTAGCTTCTTGGAAAAATCAATAAATGAGACCAAGTGAACTTTTGTAGTGCACCTGCTAGGTTTCATGTTTGATAGATCACTTTGCTTAGTTCCGGGACTCCACAATATGGATAATATGCTGCCTACAAGTGGTCCTCTGCTTAGTTTTTTTTTTTTGAGTAGTGATTAATTCCTTGTAATAGACTGGCTGTTACCTGGAACTGTACAGCCAGCTCTTGATTGTTCTTGAGTAATCTAAGCATCAAGTGATGAGTGTTTCTTGATTCTTAGATTGTTAAAATGTTGCTAGGTATCTTGTTTCTTGTTTCTTGAATCTTGTTTTCAGTAGCTAATCTAGTTCTTGATTGTTCTCTGATTTAGTAGTTAGTAGTAGGATCACTCTCTGTGCTGAACGTTGATCTTCTTGAGCTGTAGATGGTTATATGATTGGTTTCTTGCATGTAGCTGAGTATCGGATTTGAGTTACCCATTGACAGGCTAGGAATACGTAATGAAACCTGAGTAACGCTTCTGCTCTGTAACAGTTCTAATAAGAAGAAGAACCACAAAGAACCGTAACAACAAAAGTAAGTAATTCAAGAAAAGGAAAAAGATAAAAAACGAAAGAAAAAACGTGTTCACCAATTCAGTGAATCTGTGAACATTTGGTGCCGTTCCATAGCTACACACATGCTCAACCAAGCCATATCTCAATCTCCTGTGTTGCGACACAATCGCCCTAAGAGCTCCTACACGTCCATTGTCGAGCTCATCACTTCAGTCTTAACCGAAGTCCTACTCGTTTCTCAATTGGAGTCTCACGATCCTCACCAAGCCGAGCTCCACGACTCAAGTCTGGACCGGACCACTACCTCATACCTCTCAACCCAACCACAACTTCACAATCCTAACATGTCCTGAGTTACACCTCAACAACCGCTCATCGTTCAAATCTCGACCGGAGTAATAACTACAAATTTTGAATGAACATCTCTTTGACATCTCGACCGAAAGAAACCTTCACATCTCAACCGGACCCTTCAGTCCTAATCTCAACCAGAGTGTTCAGTCAAAACTCAACCAGAGCACTCCCATCACATCCCAACTGGAGCACTCCCATCACATCTCAACCGGAGCACTCCTATCACATCTCAACCGGAGCATTTCGCTCACATCTCAACTGGAGTGTTCAGTCAAAACTCGACCGGAGCACTCCCATCACATCTCACTTGGAGCACTCCACTCAGTTCTCAACCGGAGCATTTCGCTCACGTCTCAACTGGAGTGTTCACTCAAATCTCGACCGAAGAACTCTCCTCAGATCTTGATCGGAGCACTCTGCTCAGATTTCAACTGGAGCACTTGCTCGCATCTCAACCGACGTGTTCCATCAGATCTCAACCGGAGAACTCTGCTCAGATCTCAACTGGAGCACTTGCTCGCATCTCAACTGACGTGTTCCATCAGATCTCAACCGGAGCACTACTCTCAAATCTCAACCAGAGCCCGACCCTCGTCAAATTTCAACCGGAGCCAGAACTTTCCTCAAATTTTGACCAATGACCATTCGTGCTTAATCGTCACAGACCGCAATATTACGGACTACGAATCCTTCATCACCATCGACTACCCACAAATGACCATTCGTCCCCACCGTCACAAACCGCCACAACCGCCATCTTACGTCCACCTATGAATACACCCCACCGTCACAGACCGCCACATCCGCAATATTATGGCCTACGACTCCGTCATCACCTCCAGCTTGCATACGACCTTCATCGACCGCAACAAACTGCCATTGACTGTCCAGCCCAATCGATCACCATAGACAGCCACAACAGTCCTTTACCGCCATCCACCGCCATATTATGGCCTACGACTCCTACGACCTTCAACGACTGCCATCACAACCGTCATAGCCCACAATAGACCGCAATCAGACCGCAATAAACCTCAATCGACAACCACACACCACAACCACCACATTCCCACAACTGTATCCACCATAACCAGAGTGCATGGGCTTATTTTGAGGATTGGTCATCATGATACATCAATTCCATCATCTAGCCATCACCAGTATCAAACCGACAACTTATGTTCATGCAAACAAGTTGAGTATTCACACCACCAGAAAACCCAACACAACTAGCCATCCAAGATGGTTACGCTATCGCCACTGGACCAATGAGCAACCGCTGCTTAATCTGTGGCGAAACAGGACATTTCATGGATGATTGTAAAGTTAAAAACCAATACCATGTGGAATGTTCCGACTATGTTCGCAAACACAGCTTCAAAGACTGTCCTAAACAACCTAACATGATCCTTCCAGCACGTCATATCACATCCGAACCTATTAGAGTTCTTACTAGAGCACAACGCCAACATCAAGAACACCAGCAAAACCATGGAAAATCAGTTGACCCACATGGAAGCCATTTGACGGCCTCCACATTACCAAAAGATTACCCAAACCCAAAGGTGAAACAAAGGCAATACAACGAATTTTGAAATGAATTTTTGCGAGAGGAAGAACATACGAAAACTCCATTATCAGCTCATATCCCCGGAAAAGAGCAATCCCTACAGGGACTTGAAGTATTTTCTGACCTCCTGCAAGCTCAACTCACCATGTCGTTCCATAATGCGATCAAATCCTTCACCGGACTTCAACGCTATATCCATCGTAGTTTTCAGTTGTCTCCTATCCTTGATGAATAGCGAAAACCAGAAGAGATTTCTGAAATTCCTCATATTCCTATGAATCTGATGAATATAGGTGTTGCTAAGGGGCATAGCATCACACTACCTTTGTCCTATAAAGATTATTCCGCAGTATCTGCTATCCTCGATAGCGGATCAGGCATTAATATAATGGCTTTGTCATTGGCAAAGTCATGGGACTTCAATACCCTCGATCAACCACGTTATAAATTTCGTATGGCTGATCAATGAGTTACTGACCCTGCTGGTCATTTATCAAATATAAAAGTTCGAATAGCAGGTGTCAAGTTTATCATCGATTGTGTCATCTTAGACCTGCCAGAAGATGCCAATACGTATAAACTCCTTCTTGGTACACCCTGGCTCCAGATGGCAGGTGTTGTCCAAGACTGAAAGAACAGCAAAATTACCTTTGGCAACCACGATAAACGAGTCACTGTTGACTCAAATGGCCATGTCAAGCCCGCCAAGGTATACAATGATTGGTCTTCTACAACATATGACGAATCAGATAGTGTCCCGATCCAACCAAAAAGGCCACTATACACGAACCACGGACATAATCAATTGGGGTCATGCACTAGCCACCGTGGATTGTGCGGATTCCAATCGATGTCGTATCGAAACGGCTGCAGAAGATGTGAATATTCTCCCATCTTCTACAAACATTGACACACCCATCATCCCGCTTATGATGATAGACCCCATTCCTATGGCTTGGTGCCCAGGAGAACCTAGTGTCCCTACTACCCATGTTTCGGAAGAAGGTATTCTTTCCATGGATGATGTCGAAATGACAGATGATCATGTACTCCTCTATCTAGATGCTCAACATTATCCATCCAAAGTCATTCCTAAAGAGATCAAGTCACCAGGACCGTTGGCTCATATCCAACTAACATCCAAAGTACAAACACACAAGCATATAGGCCCAAATCCAAAGCATATACTCGGGACGTGTATCTCGATGAAGTCTGGGATACAATCGACGCCAATATGGTAAGTGAGGCCACAACACCACCTATTTAAAAACCACAAAAATCGCGGTTACAAAAAAATAAAATTATTGATACAAAATCAATCGAGCGTCAAAAACAGATGCGTGCCAAGCTTAAATAGCCAATCAAGCCCTTGTCAGAGGGGATAGACAACAAACAGTTTGACAAAGCTTCCAAATCTGGTAAAGAATCAACTCATATGATTCCTAAAGTCCCAGAACATTTTGTGGACCCACCTTTCGATCTTCCACAGAAGTTCAAAGACTTTACACTGGATGACGTTGTTATCTAGTTACCATAGCCACATCAAGAACCTACACCAAGTTCCAATTCCTTTGAAGGACCCGCTAAGACAATTCCACTAAACCTTAAAGATCCTGACGAGGACATAGATCACATAGTTCATGTTGGTGCACATCTGTCATCAACCCAACTGTTTGATCTAGAAACTTTATTATGCAAATACAGGGATGTATTTGCATGGAATTATACCGAAATGAAAGGAATCCTCCCTGAAATAGTAGTACATCGGATTCCTCTAGAAGACAATGCTAAGCCTGTTAGGGCTAAACCTTACCGTAGTAACCCAGTCTATCGTGAGAGGATCGATGAGGATATTAAGAAATTGCTGGATGTTGGCTTCATTTATGAAGTCCAACAT
This sequence comes from Diphasiastrum complanatum, assembly GCA_029204225.1. NCBI lineage: Eukaryota > Viridiplantae > Streptophyta > Lycopodiopsida > Lycopodiales > Lycopodiaceae > Diphasiastrum > Diphasiastrum complanatum. The sequence goes on along the minus strand of CM055092.1, from coordinate 40,904,981 downwards.
ACTGATTGGGTATCACCCATTGTGGTTGTACCCAAGAAAAACGGCAAGCTTTGTATCTGTGTTGACCTCAAGAACCTAATGCGGTTACGAAGAAAGACCATTTTCCCTTGCCCTTAACGACCCAAATATATGAGGAAATGGCAGGAGCTGAAGCTTTCAGCTTCTTGGATGGATTCAGCGGTTATTTCCTTGTTCAAATAGCCCCTGAGGATAAACATAAAACGGCTTTTGCCACAGAGAGCGGCGTTTACGCTTATAACATTATGCCTTTTGGCTTATGTAACACCCCCTCAACTTTCCAACGGGTCATGCAAATGGCCTTTCAAGATCTGTTACATCGGGTCATGGAGATTTATCTCGACGATCTAGGTGCACATTCTTCCGTGGCTATGCACCTCGACGCCTTGGAGAAAATCCTCATTCGCTGTCGTAGGTTCGGCATCTCACTAAACCCTGATAAATGCCAAATATGGGTCACCCACAGGGTTGTACTCGGACATATAATATCAAAGGACGGTATTTCTACCGACCCGTCAAAAATCAAGGTTATCGTGGACATGCCCCTACCTGCAACAGTGAAGGAAGTATATGTCTTCCTCGGTCATACCAACTATTATCGCATATTTATAATCGACTATGCCGGCAAGGCACGCCTCGTTTATTTAGTTGTGGAGATCTGCACTGGATTGAAGAACGAATTAAGGCCTTTGAGGAGTTGAAAACAGCCCTCACGACGGCTCCCATACTCCGCTCGCCGGATTACACGAAAGAATTCCATGTGCATACTGATGCAAGTAAATATGCCATTAGAGGTCTCCTTGCACAACCGGACGAGTATGGCAAAGATTTTCCTATACGTTTCTTAAGCAGGCAACTGGTGTCTGCTGAAGTAAACTATACAACTATCGAGAGAGAAGCATTGGCAATGGTCTATGCGGTACAACAACTATGACATTATTTATTAGGCCAGACCTTTGCTTTCTACACAGACCATCAAGCACTCCTATATATCGTTAATAAGTCCTGTAAGACGGGACGAATAGCTCGATGGCTACTGATTTTGGAGAAATTTAATTTCCATGTAGTCATTCGGAAAGGAACCCAACATTTCATGGTGGATCACCTTTCCAAACTACCAAGTGCTGAAAAAACAATTGCACCAGTCAACGATGATCAATCTGATGCGTGCCTTTTTCAGATCGATGCTACACCCTTATGAGCTGAGGAGATCACTTAGTTCCTCACAACAGGCCGACTGAAAAAAGGCCTGACTACAACAGAAATTTATTTATTTTTAATAAAAGCAGCGTCCTTTCAATTAATTGCAGGACAACTTTACAAAAGGGGCGTTGACGGCATTATTCGACGATGTGCTTATGAATTTGAGATACGACCGATAATATCTCAAGCTCATGAGGGCATTGGAGGTGGCCACTTTTGTGCTAAAGCCACAGCGAAGATTATCCTTCGAGCGGGATTGTGGTGGCCATCTTTGTTTAAAGACACATTTGCTGTCATTAAAGCGCGTGATGTCTGTCAACAAGCAAAGAAAAATACCAAAGCAGACTTCACACCAACGCCTTCCATAAGTGGGGAATTGACTTTGTTGGACCCATCAGCCCAGCAACGAAACATACCCAAGCTCGGTACATCCTCATAGCCACAGATTACGCCACTAAGTGGGTAGAGGCTCGAGCAACGAAGGACACCAACGCAAAAACAGTTGCACGTTTTCTTTACGAAAATATTATTACCCGTTTTGGCTGTCTCATAGAGCTTGTTCGTGATCACGGCACGCATTTTTTTAATGCTGTTGTTGATAATCTCCTATGCCATTACCTTGTCGTTCACAAAAAAAGTACACCGTACTATCCTGGGTGTAATGGCCAGGCTGAATCAGCTAACAAAACGATCTGTAAAATTTTAACCAAGATAGTTGAAACAAGTCGCTCTGACTGGAAAACAAAACTTTTCTCAGCTATCTAGGCTTACCGCACCACCCTAAAGAAAGCCACTGGGTGGGTTACCCCTTCCACTTAGTATATGGTCAAGAGGCGGTAATGCCCGTAGAATTCTTAGTACCTTCGCTAAGAGTTGCAGAAGCTTTTTCAACAGATCTCTGTGAAAAGCCTCCAATAGAACAACAAGTCAAAACCAGGCTCTTCACGTTAGCCCAGTTATGCGAGACAAGACTAACATCTTATCACGCACAACTAGTTAACAAACGACGTCAAAAAGCTTGGCATGACCGTCACCTGTGCAATAAAGATCTACACTTAGATGACCAGGTACTTCTTTATACATCAAAAAAGCACCCCGACAAATTGAAGTTCAGAAGTGAGGGGCCATACGTTATTAACAAAATATTCTCTAATGGTGCAGTCCAGTTACAAACGCTTGATGGGACACTCCTAGACACTGTCATAAACGGTGGTCATCTACGGCGGTACTACAAAGATTGTCTTTGTTGACCCAATTTAGGATCTTTTTTCTTGAAAAAAAAAATGTTATTTTCATGTTATTCCTTTCCTTGTACATCTCGTCTTTCATGTCTATTGTTTACCTCGTTTCTTGTTTATACTTCATATCATTACTTATGTACATTCTATGCATTTTTCTTTTTTTTCCTCCTTCTGTTCATACTCATGGGTCATGGATGTTCTAGATGGACAACTGATAGGCTACACCTTAGAAAATCATTCTCACACTTCGGCCACCTCACCTCTGTCTCACTGGTATCTCAGGGTAACCAACATTCCTGGAGATACACCTCTTTCATAAGAACTTCTACTCTGAGCTACAGTCCTATTTTCTTTGGAGTTCTTCACTTGCATCAAACAGATCCATATATGCATCATGATATTTTTTCAAAATCTCAACCGAAGTGCTCTTGTCAAATCTCGACCGAAGCAGTTATGTCAGATCTCGACCGGAGCCTTCCTTCAGAGCTCGACCAGAGCAGTCCTTCAGATCTCGACCGGAACAGTCCTTCAGATCTCGACCGAAGCAGTTCTGTCAAATCTCAACTGAAGCGGTTCTGTCAGATCTCGACCGGAGCCTTCCTTCAGATCTCGACCGGAACAGTCCTTCAGATCTCGACCGGAGTAGTTCTTCAGATCTTGACCAAAGCAGTTATGTCAAATCTCGACCGGAGCCTTCCTTTTAATCTCGACCGAAGCCTTCCTTCAGATCTCGATCGGAGCAGTCCTTCAGATCTCGACCGGAGCAGTCCTTTAGATCTCGACCGAAGCAGTTCTGTCAAATCTCGACCGGAGGACCTATATTTCAATTTCATGAACCGACATGTCCCATCTCCCTTGCAACCAAACAACGGCGGCAATCAATGCCCTCACCCCGAAGCCATTCGCACCTCAATGAAGTGCAAAGCTCAAGCATTTTTTGACGATGATCTGCGGCGATTTTCTTGCTATCATGACCGATCCTGGCGCTCGACTGTTCAATCCTTCAGTCATCATCTTCACACCATCTCTACATCGTTACCTCTCCCTTGTAAGCGCCATCACTGAAACTTTCCACACCAACGTCGCAGAATACCTCATATTTCAAGTTTCGCATGCTGAGGGGTAGTGTCACACGAGCACTCATCACGCTCCCGTCACACTATTGAACATCCTAAAATCACTATCACAAACCATATACCTTCAACCAACTTCATTCCTCACAGATCCACATCCATAACATTACAACCATTGTCAAATGCCTCCACTTGCTCCTATTCCACTCCCTATCTTTCTTAACTCGACCTCACTCTGTTCACCCTCCTTTACATCATCATCTTTCGTTTACCACCCACACTGCTCTATCCAACACAACCATCTTCCACATATCTCACTTTCCAAACCCTTTCATACATCACTCCCCACACACTTTCTAAACCATTCCGCACCGACATTTCCCATCTCAACCGGAGCCTCCTCCTTCCAAACTCAACCGAAGTCCTCCACTTCCCATCTCAACCGGAGCCCCCTCAAAGTCCTCCACTTCCCATCTCAACCGAAGCCCCCTCCACTTCAAAACTCAAATTCAAGATCAGGTGGCCAGAGAGCCGGTGATATTTCCATGAGCTTTCCTCGATCCCTTCCCACCTTTAACCCTTCCTCTTACTTCGCATTTAATTTTTCTGAAACATTCATTCCAACTTACCCAATTCTTCCATCTCCTCTTTCTTCATCGTCTCCTAGCCAAATAATGGGCCCATCAAAAGGTCCAACTGACACTTACAAAGCCCGACGGGACGAGTTCCTCCAACAACTCCACTCCCCAGTGCTATGTATAACTTGTTGATTCCACCTCCTCCTAAACTGTTCACCCCCGCACCCCTCTCCCCAGATCATTCCATCCCTGACCTTCCAGAAACTAACACGGACATGGGGGATGATGATGACTTCTTGGCAGACCAACCAGAAATGAGAAGGTTCTCATCCAGACCAGACACGGGTGCAAATGAGCCATCGACAAGCGAGCGAGCAAAAGAGAAAGATACGGGCACCAAGGTTCTAGACGATTATCTGGCAAGGCCATCCCAATTGCATAGGACAACTTCTCCTACCATGCCCAAAGGCAAACTAGCTGACACGAGAGAGTCAGAGAAGTTTGAGAAGAAATACCCTCCCAACATGAGGGGAGGCAAAGAAGACATTGATCAAAGTCATTATTCCACCAGGACCGAGATCATTGCCACGCTACAACCGCAGCTAGAATGGCGGAGTAAAGTCTTGAAGGATAACATGCGACTTCAGGAGTATTTGAAAGCACCGGCATGGAAGCGAATGGATCCCTTCTACATGCCACTCAAACGTAGAAACCCATGGCCGGTGGAAAAGCCTCGAGTGGAGTTAGTAAACTGGCCAGTCATTTTGGGAATTATAGAGAGAACCTCTTCGGATGATCTGAAGCTATAGTTACTAGACTTCGGGCATAAATACAAGTCAAGTGCCGATCTCTGCGTGCAAAAAAGTGCTGAATATTGCAGATCCATGGCCTTTCTAATGCAGCAAGAGTGTTTCTGGGATCGAGGCTTGGATCTAATTAGGATCAACCCAAATATGGCCCTCCAGTCAGAAGAAGACCATGAGATGATGGCCAGGCTATACTACAGAGTGGCCTTCATGTTGTCACACTATGTGACCATGGTGGAAGACTGGCAGGAGATGGGCTTTATCGAAAAGATAAGAGAATATATGAGGCCCCTTAATTTTGAAAGTAAGCTCCGCTTCTAAGTTTTTGAAGCCCTGGGCTGGAAGATGAGCGAGCGCAAACAGACGGCGCGACGACGAGGCGAACATGATTCACAAGAAGTGCTCAAGAGGGCTGAGTAGCGACCAATTGAGAGACTTCCAATTTTGATGAATAAATTTTGCGGGTAATAAGCAGCTGGTTTTACGGAAGCGAACAAAAATCCACGTTTTTCCAAGTGCCAAGCGAAAGACATCACCGGTGTTGCAGTGAGTCCTGCAATAGATTAGGGGTGGATAATGTTAGCCGATTCTGTAGTGCCGAGCCAAGCTGAAGACACAAGTTATCTCTCACCCATGACTGAGGAGGTCTCAGAAGGAGGAGAGCAGAAGAAGCTAAGAGTCGAGCATGAGAGTCAAGGAAATACTAGCTAGGAAGACAATGAGTAACTATGTGAGCCTACATGGTGTATCCCAAAGAAGGAATGACCATGTAGGAGCTAGTAATGTTTTCTAGGCATTGTAAATAAAGGTAGACCCCCCTTAAATTAGTTAGAGTGAGCCACCTTTTGATGGTGACCTTTAGTGGAAGGGCAAATTCCACATGTATTTCTAATTTAGTGGAATTGTCACATGGGCTCCACATGGGCAGCCTTCTTGCTTATTTAAGGGCCCCCCTCTCTTGTGAGGGAGCTTTGATTATATTGTCAAGTTCTCTTGAGCAAATAAAGAGGATTCTTCACGAGTTCTTAATGATAACTTAGCTCCTTGTTCATGGCAATGATGTTGAGTGATATTTCTATGAGCATGCTTGATTCCTTTGCATTGTGGATTAACTAGGTTCTTGTTTCTTGTTTCTTGTTTAGTTGTGGATTAGCATTCAGTTCTTGCTTGTGGAATCTTTTAGTAATCAGCATTCAAGTAAACTAGATAGGCTGGTTTGTGGCATAGATCTTGCATACTCCCTTACAGCCAGTTCCTGATTGTTCTTGAGTAATCTAAGCATCAAGTGACGAGTGTTTCTTGATTCTTAGATTGTTAAAATGCTGCTAGGTATCTTGTTTCTTGTTTTTTAAATCTTGTTTTCAGTAGCTAATCTAGTTCTTGATTGTTTTCTGATTTAGTAGTTAGTAGTAGGATCGCTCTCTATGCTGAACGTTGATCCTCTTGAGCTGTAGATGGTTATATGGTTGGTTTCTTGCATGTAGCTGAGTATCGGATTTGAGTTACCCAGTGACAGGCTGAGAATATGTAATGAAACCTGAGTAACGCTTCTGCTCTGTAACAGTTTTAATAAGAAATAGAACCACAAAGAACTGTAACAACAGAAGTAAGTAATCCAAGAAAAGGAAAGAGATAAAAAAACGAAAGAAAAAACGTGTTCACCGATTCAGTAAATCTGTGAATAGTGCACTACTCGCTCGTTATAAAGCCATGGCCTACCTAGGAGCAATTCATAGGAATAGGTGTTGCTAGAGATCTAGATATCTAGCACAACCAAATCTAGCATGAAGCTCAAACCTCCTAGTTATAGCCTTATGTTTGGTATTAGGCTTAGTGGTTTTACCACACTTTGATTTGCCATTCGAAGTTGATAGTTCGGCCATTTCATGAAATCTTGAATACCCTACTCCTTCATCAGGGATGTTAATATGATGTTGACCTCCATCTAATATTGCCAGGACAACGTGGGAACATCCGCAAGTTGCAAGAATGCATATATTTCCCTTGTCACTTGCGGTTTAGTGAGATGCAGGGGCACCTCAAGGAGGTCTGGCGACGTGATGTTATCTTCAATGGATCACAACTCTTTTCAACATTTTTCGATGTACTTCTAGAGTACTCCAAATGGGAGGGTAACGTTTGCTTGAAACAAATCTCCCCATATCTCAACTCCTTCTACAGTTGGGGTATTTGGGGTTTGATCTTTAGGACCGATGGTCGTTGACGGGTGGCCGATGGTCATTGACAGGTGGCCAATGATCGTTGATGGGTGGCCGATGGTCGTTGACGAGTGGCCGATGTATGTGTGTGTATGTACGTGAGTGCATGTGTTATCTGTGTATGCAGATTTGTGTGTATGATTTGTGCTTGATGGTGTGTGTGATTTATGTGGTCAATGGTGGGTGTGTGTGTGTGAAATGTGCGTGTGTGTATGCATGTATGATTTATGTGGCCGATGGTGTGTGCATGTGTGTATGAGTGTGCATGTGCATTTTTCTGTGTATATTGAATTGCTTGGAGCCCAATTTATTGATGCAGGCTCGTCTCGACGTGCAGCACTGGATGGAATAGACAACATGCATGACAAGCCTCGAAAATGCCAAAAAGTAAACGACCGACTTTATCAGCACACCAAGCAGGTTGTTGCAAGTATGGATAAAGTTAGATACCAGTGATGAAAAAAGGGATTGAAGTCTCTCGGAGACACTAATCTCAATGATTCAAGATGCCCAGTTCTTGGTGAGCCCTAAAATAATGTGCACTTGAAAAATGAACATATTCATTCGACCTTCCATCATATGAATGCATTTTATAGCTCTCAAAGATGACAATACTTGAGGTGATGTAATAGTTCGACCAAGGTTACCAAAAGCAAAAAACTTGTCTTTCAAATGAGAACCGGGGCTGGATCAAAACCAAAAGATCGCATGTGTTAGGATTTCAGAGGTAGATTGTCACATCCATTCCTAGCAAGGTACTACAAGAGCAAAAGGAAAGAATGAGACATATTGATCAAGCAAACTTGTCCATCAAGAGAATAAAAAACGACAGAGTTGGGAAGAAAGAAAAAGGAAGAACCCTAGAGGTAAGAACAAAGGAAAACTTCATGTCAAATTTTCATTTCAATTTGAATAAATAAAAAAATGTCTAGTTCTAGATATTCAACTTCTGCTATTTCCCACAAACGTTGCAAGGATGGGATTTGCAAATATGTTCTTCAATAGAGCATGGATGCTAGACAGAGAAAAGAACTTTGGGTAAAACTTTATGTTCATGATCTATGGATAAAATTTTGGTAATTCAAAATAAATATGAAAGCCATATAATATATCTTAGTGCGGTTCTGCTCATCAATGATGTTTTTTTGGGTGGATTGACAAGAGAAGGGGAGAACATATGGGTGGGCGGAGTGCGGGTGTGCTCCCTAATGGTTAAAAGCAAATTGTTTGGGCAAGAGGCCGATGGGTGCTCGGGGGAGATGGGTGGGTGGGTTTTGCCATGTGACAAAAAAGGGCGAGGGAGTGTTAAAAAAAGATATGTGCCTGCCCTTAAAAGCCTTAGTTTTTTTTTTGGGAGGAGAATTTCTTTCCTGATGGGGACTTTTTTTTGTCTCCTTCTAAAAAAAAAAAACTTAATTTATGGGGAGCCAAAAAGCCCCTTCATTTTTTTTGTTTTATGGAGAGTGGGGTTCACATTTTTAAGTGGATTTACATTGATATTTTTTTATGAGAGGTTTACATTTAAAAAAATGTGTGTGTGTGTGTGCGCGCGCGCGCGTGCGTGGGGGGGGCTAAATATTGATATATTTACTTTTAATGGAATGGAGTCACCCCCTTGTTTATATATCTACACACATTTTAACCTTCTTCATTTTTTTTAGGGGCATGGAGGGACCTCCCTCCCTCTATGGGTGGTTAGTCAGCCTGTGGAGAGAAAGAGAGAGAGAGAGAGATGTGGGGCCCGTGGGAAAAAGAGACGGAGAAAAAAGGACTCTAGACTCTATACTTCATACATTATATCTCATCCACAAAAGGTTTTTTATATGGAGATGTGTGTGTGTGTGTGTGTGTGTGTGCGCGCGCACGTGCACGTGCACGTGCGCGCACACACACACACATAGGCGCGCGCACACACACACACACAGGCATGCGCGCGTGCACACACACACACTCACTCACTCACTCACTCACTCACACGTGTGTGCGTGCGTGATGCGTGTGTGTGCATGCATGTGTGCTCCAAATCCCCCCTCCCCCCCTATTTTCTCTTTTTATTGTCTCTTTTACTCCCCTCACCCCATCCCTCTCCTTTTTTTTTAATTGTGCATTTTTTGGCCCATGGATAAAAGCTTGTGGATAATGATTTAGGAGTTAAAACTAGTGAGTTTGGGCTTGTGGTTAAACATTCTTAAAAATGGCGGGCCAAGAAAGGAATTTGAAGGATTGAAAAAAAAAAAAAAAAACTAGTTTAAGGCCTTTTGAGGCGCCCAAGGGCGGCAGCCTGAGGGAGCCTCCAAAGGCGGAAGGCCCCCGCTCGTGGGCCTTCTCTTGCGTAAAACACCTACAGGTTTTTTTTTTTTTTTTTAAAATAACACTTCTCGAAATAGCATTTTTGAATTGTGTAACTTACTATAAATAGTAAATGAATCTTACACCATTGTAAGGTGTTTCTTGATATTTCTAAAAATAGTAAAGATACCTTACAAATCTGTAAGGTATTTATTGCTCATAATTTTCAAAAGTAAAATATTATGCCATTTAAGGCAACTTTTAAATGAACTGCAAAAGAACCTGCAGGTTTTTACGTTAGAAAAGCTCATGCATGGGTGAGGGGAGGAGAATGCATGGGTGCACCCATACACATGCGCAAAACTGTACATAAGTTTAAATATATTATACTAGTAAAGACTGCTTGTCGTTGACGGCCGATGGGCGGTGGGGCCGATGGGCGGCTGACGATCTGGGTGACGGCCGGTTTAGAAGGAAAGCCGATGGACGGCGACGGGTGGCCGATGTATGTGTGTGTATGTACGTGAGTGCATGTGTGTATTTGTGAGAGTGTGTATATCTTTGCATGCATGTGGGTAGTCTAGCAGTGTGCCCGCCGATGGTGGGTGGCCGATGATGTGTGTGTGTATGGATTTGTGTGTATGAGTGTGCGTGCGTATCTGTGTGTGTGGATTTGTGTGTATGATTTGTGCTTGATGGTGTGTGTGATTTGTGGTCGATGGTGTGTGTGTGTGTGTGTGTGTGTGTGTGTTGGATTTGTGTGTATGAAATGTGCGTGTGTGTGATTTATGTGGCCGATGGGACAAATTAATCAAGCAAACTTGTGTAGCAAGAGAGAAAAAGGAAGAACTCTAGAGGTAAGAACAAAGGAAAACTTCGTGTCAAATTTCCATTTCAATTTGAATAAATAAAAAAATGTCTAGTTTTAGATATTCAACTTCTACTATTTTCCACAGTCGTTGCAAGGATGAGATTGGCAAATATGTTCCTTCATAGAGCATGGAAGCTAGGCGAAGAAAAAAACTGTGGGTAAAACTTTATGTTCATGATTTATGGGTAAAACTTTGGTAATTCAAAATAAATAAGAAAGCCATGTAATAATACTTAGTGCGGGTCTGCTCATCGATGATGTTTTTTAGGTGGACTGACAAGAGAAAGGGGGAACATATGGGGTGAGCGGAGTGTGGGTGTGCTCCCTAAGGGTTAAGAGCAAGTTGTTTGGGGGCAAGAGGTCGATGGTTTAAGTGCTCGGGGAAGATAGGTGGGTGGGTTTTGCCTGACAAAAAAGGGCGACGGAGTGTTAAAAAAAAAGATATGCTCCCGCCCTTAAAAATGTTAGTTTTTTTTTTTTTTTTTGGTTTGGGGGGGGGGGGGGGGGGGGGAGGTTTCTTTCTTGATGGGGACTTTTTTTATCTCCTTCTAACAAAAAAAGAAAACTTAATTTATGGGGAGCCAAAACTCCCATTCACTTTCATTGTTTTATGGGGAGTGGGGGTTCACATTTTTAAGGGGGTTTACGTCCATATTTTTTTATGACAGACACAGACATTTTAACCTTTTTAAATTTTTTTTAGGGGCATGGAGGGACCTCCCTCCCTCTATGGGTGGTTGGTCAGCTTGTGTATGGAGAGAGAGAGAGAGAGAGAGAGAGAGAGAGAGAGAGAGAGAGAGAGAGAGAGAGAGAGAGAGAGAGAGAGAGGTGGGCCCGTGGGAGAGAGGGAAGGAGAAAAAAGGACTCTGGACTCTATACTTCATACACTATACCTCATCCACAAAAAAAGTCTTTTATATGAAGGTGTGTGTGTGTGTGTGTGTGTGTGTATGCGCGCGCAGACACACACACACATGCATTCAATGTGTCAGCGGAAGCTCTCACACACATACAATAAATGCGCGCCCGCACACACACATACACACACGTGTGTGTGTGTGTATGCACACACACGCACGTGTTTTCCAAATCCTCCGCCCCCCTATTTTTGTCTTCTTATTGGCTCTTTTGCTCCTCTCACCCCATCCCATCCTTTTTTTTTAAACTGTGTATATTTTTGGCCCATGGATAAAAGCTTTTGGGTAACGCCTTGGGAGTTAAAGCTAGTGAGTTTGGGCTTGTGGTTAAACATTCCTGAAAATGGAGGGCCAAGATAGGGATTTGAAGGATTGAAAAAAAAAAAAAAACAATTTAAGGTAGTCAAGAAAATTTTTATGTTCATGATTTATGGGTAAAACTTTGGTTAAAATAAATAAGAAAGCCATGTAATAAAGATTATTGGCTAAAGCTTAAAGGACATTGAAGTGCGTGAAAAAAAATAAACCTTAACTTCAAACTTCAAATATTTGAATTTAGAAAAAGATATTTGAATTTAGTGAGCGGGAGGGAGGGGTGGGGAATCTTTTTGGGGCCCACCCCTCAATGCACACAATGTGCAAATGTATGTGGATATGCACTTTCCCCATACATGCATTCCCTTCCTCATCATTTTTAGTTAAAAAAGTGTATATGCATGGGTGAGGAGAGGAGGATGCATGGGTGCACCCACCCATACACATGCGCAAAATTGTACATAAGTTTAAATATATATATATATATATATATAGTAAAGAGTGCCCGCCGATGGCGGGCAGTTGAGGGGGTGTGTGTGTACATGTATATGTATGTGTGTGGATTTGTGTGTCTGTGTGCGTATATGTCTATGTGTATGCCGTTGACAGGTGGCTGATGGTCGAGGCGTGCGGCCGAGCAGTCAATGCTATGTGTGTGTGAGTGAAGTGGGTCTGTGTGAATGTGTGCAAAGTGTGTGTGCATGTGCGTGTGTGTACCATCAAATTCACGAGAGTTGTGGATGTTGTTACTGGTGCTGTTGCTGCTATTGCATGTATGTGTATGCGGGTTTGTCTTGACGTGCAGCACTGGATGGAACAGATGGCATGCAAGACGAAGCCCATTTGGCGATACTGGACCACGTCTCGAAAATGCCAAAAAGTAGTCCATTTATTGTGCTCTAGTGGCGTTCCTCCCAACACGAAGGGCGTTTTGAAGCATACGACGTCGAAATTGAGCAACAACTGGTCCAGTGGATTCGTGTTGAGCCCACAAACCTCTGGACACCTACCGTCCGAGGTTTTGACTATTTTTTACTGAATCCGACCAATTCTTGGCTCGTCAGGCCTAGAATCCCAAGACTACATTTAGGGTTTCTGATTTGGATGCACGTTTCGCTGTGAGTATTGAATCGTTTGGAGCCCGGTTTAGTCCTGTGGGTTCGTCATGGTGTGTGGCACAGGACAAAACAGAGGGTCTGAAGTACGGATTTCGTTCGGCGACACTGGACCAATTCTCGGTAATTTTGGAAAGTAGTCCATTTAGTGGCATTCTCCTCGACAACAAGGGCATTTCCGGACAAATGATGTCAAATTTGAGCTGCAAATGGCCTTGTGGGGTCGTGTCGAGCCCATGAACTTGTGGACACCTCCTTTCTGAAGTTCTGACTTTTTTTACTGAATCTGACCAATTCCTGGCTCGATGAGCCTAGAATCCCAGCACTACGTTTAGGATTTCTGGTTCAAATGCATGTTTCGCTATGAGTACTGAACCATTTGGAGCCCAGTTTAGTGCGATAGGTTCGTATCGGCGTGCAACATAGGATAGAACAAACGGTCTGAAAAACGGATTTCGTTTGGCAACACTGGATCGATTCTCGGAGATGTTGGAAAGTAGTCCATTTAGTGGCATTCCGCCCGACAAAAAGGCTGTTTCTGAAAAAATGGCATCGAGATTGAGCTACAAATAGTCCTGTGGATTCGTGCCCACGAACATGTGGACACCTCTCATCCGAAGTTCTGACCATTTTTTACTTAATCCGACCAATTTCTGGCTTGACGGGCCTAGAATCCCAACACTACGTTTAGGGTTTCTGGTTCGGATGCAAGTTTCGCTGTGAGTACTAAACCATTTGGAGCCCAGATTAGTGTCGTAGGTTCGTTGTATCGGCATGCTACTCAGAACGGAACTAACAGTTTGAAAAATGGACTTCATTCGGTGACACTGGACCGGTTCTCAGGGATGTTGGAAAGTAGTTCATTTAGTGGTATATATTCTCCCCGTCAACAAGGTCGTTTCTGGACAAACGACGTCGGAATTGAGCTACAAATGGTCCAGTGGGTTCATGTCGAGCAGCACAATATGAAACGAACGATAGGCAAAACGGACTCCGTTTGGCAGCACTGGACCAGTTCTCGTGAATGCCCAGAAGTAGTCCATTTATTGTGCCCTAATTGAAAAGTGCATTCTATTGTCAAACATCAGCAAGCATAGCCACCATCCCAATCACATCAAAACTCTATTAAGAGTGCGAAGACGTAGAGCACCAAAAGCACTATAAGAGATTGGTAGCCCACAAAAGCATGGCAATTACCATCTGAGGGGGAAAGTGCTAGATTAGATTGTTTTTTTAAAGCCTTGAGATCTCAAAATCCAGATTGCTAATCTGATAAGCTTGACTTCTGCTTAGGATTTCAAAACACAGAGATAATATTAGGAAGCAATTCTTAACTAACATAATTGTTTAATTTCTTCTCTTGAAATCAATAGAGAGAGAGAGAGAGAGAGAGAGAGAGAGAGAGAGAGAGAGAGAGAGAGAGATTTTCTGTTGCAAATTAGAAATTTTGTATTATTCATATATACTCATCTTTCCTTGCAAATTTGCAAACAATGTTGTTGAGTATTCAATAATAAGTCAATTACTAACAAATTTGGAAAAAATCAAAACCTATCAAGCACTCCTCCTAGGTATAAAGAAATATTTCTAATTTCTTTGAAGGTGAATATATTCCATATTCCATATGCCATCTAGATTTCATAGAAAAACAAAGTACCATTGACTTACCTCCTCCCTAGAAGATGAGTTATTTGATTCGTGCTTCTTGAATCTTTAGACCTTGCTCATTATGAAAGTAACTTGAGAAATATATAGATATTGTAGATATGGTCTAATCGTATCCAATAAATATTATGCTTACATGATGTAGTTGATCTATTATGCTTTAGTATAGGGTCTAAATTTATACAAATGTCATAATTTAATATTGAGGGCTGCATCAAGAACTTGATTTTAAATTCAATCATTTTTCTATTTGGATGAGTTATGAATTTTGCTAAAACCCCAACTACATCATCAAGCTCGTTCCTAGAACTACGTAATATGAGATGAACATGAGTCGTCTAGGTTGTCTTATCAATCTAAAGACTATTAAAACATGTCAATGGAGCCACCTTTTCTATATTATGATCAATTAGAAGATCAAAAAAAGGACTCATGGAGTCTTCCATATTGTATTCTCAACTCCAACATGTGCACCCCCTTAGATATCAAGAGTAGATATCAAAAGGACAACTTAATCTGCAAAACTTGTAAGGCCACATAACTCCAACAATATATTGAGGTCAAGAAGGTAAACCCTAAGTGCCTTTTACAAATTGCAGCTCAAGATAATAAAGTGGAAAGGCACCTTGCAAGCTTCGAAGATTTTATGACATTTATCCCTAGCTTTCTGATCATAACCTTGAAAATTTTCAAAAACTACGATCACAGAAAGACTTCAAAGCAAGACACCTTGGAACTGAAATGTCAAACAACTAGTAGAATTTTGTAGGGGAAATTATAATGCCTATCAGCTTTCGTTACATATTAAATGAGATATGTGCATGGTCAATATATAGGCATTGATTTAGTTTAGTTTCTTGTCACATGCCAAGTAGGCAGACATCATCATAGCAGCCAGTTTTGTCAGCAAAGATAAGTATACAGAACACTACATTGCCAAAAGGAAGGCTTAGAGGTTAGGTTTTAATAATCTATGCACATGGTAAATTTGTATAACACCATCAGCATTTTGAGCAATCAAATCACCATCATCCGCACAGAATTGTATAGCTACTAGATGTCTTGATTGATTGGCCAACAATTTGCATCTGAATATGAAAAGGCTGCTAGTAGTCTTAGATGGTAGTACTCTACCACTGAAATATTTGAAGGACCTCACATCTTTATAAAACATGAAGTACAGCACGAAGGCTAGCTATTGACCGGTAATTATCATGTTTAATCAGAGTACCAGAGGAAGGAAATCTTGCCTTTGTGGAAGATGTTGCGGCCAGCGAGGGAGAATAGTTGTATAAATAATGGTATCAATCAATGATACAAACGCAATTTAAACATTATATATGTTTTTTAGATCTGCTAATGAGGACAACAATAATCAGGAAATTCTTAAATCAGAATCTGTATACAAAGAGATGTACAGTGGAGGTTTTTTATCTAGCTTCAGCAAATTTGGTCTTTCATACAAAGTGCTGACGAAGTGCTTGCCAAGAAAATTCGGCTGGGGATCGTGTCAGCATCTTTGTCCCAAAAGGATCATGTTGATTCTGCACATAACCATCACACTCACATTATTTAGTCTTATGAGGCAATGTCAATAAAGTCCATATGTGAGTGCTAGTGAGGTAGGCCAGGTTCAGACCATCGCACTCCACTGATTAGCGAGGCACATCAGCGAGGATCCACAAATGCAACAGCTCTGTCACTACTATTTCTATCTCAGCACTGTCTACAACATCGTCTTTTCTCGTCTGCAGTTTCACATCGACCTTGAGATGCTCTGTCACTACCCTGCTGAGATCAGGTGTTGCTCTGCGAACTGAGGTAGTGTCGGAATTGGCATCCCGCTGCAGATGCTCTCAAGAGTGGAATTCCAACCGTAGCGGCTCATGAAGCCTCCCGTGGAAGGGTGAGAGAGGATGCCCAACTGTGGCACCCAGGTGGAAATGATCAGGCCACGGTTATGGGTTCGAGAAAGGAAACCTTCTTGAACGTCCGTGGCTTCTGTTGCAGATGGTGGTAGCTTCTGCTTCTTCTAACAAATTCATATATTCTTCTCTTCTATTTCTTTGGGCACCGAATCGCTCTGCCTCCAACTACAATTGTTCTTTTGCTCCAGCTCCTTTTGCTTGCGTTTCTCCTTTTCCTCTCGGCTCTTCTTCATCTTTCGCTATTGCCTTTCTTTATGCCTAGCTTCTCGCTCATTCAACTCCTGCTCCTCCTTCAGAACCATCCCTTCCGTCTCTTTCTCTTTCCTTGCTAGCTGCCTTCAGAATATCGAGCATTGAATCCACACAAAGCGCTTGAACATGCGCGTGCCCATGACCGTGAGAGAGACCATGATCATGAAAGAAATAGAGGTAACATGGAAATTTGAATTTGTGGAGGTGGGCCCTACCTATGAAATATGTATTGGAAAGAGGTCATACATCATCCTAAACTCACACATGCATACACATGCATGTGTCCAAAAAAACTTCCTCCCCTTATATGCATCATGAGGAGGGCCATACATGCATTCCCCTCCACATTATTTTTAGTGAAAAAAATTGTGTATGCATAGGTGAGGGGGGGAGCATGCATGGTGCACCCATACACATGCACAAAACTGTATGTGAGTGCCCGTCGTTGACGGGCAATGGAGGCCGATCTAGGTGGCGGCCGATGATTTGGATGATGGCCGATCTCGAGTCTTTGGAAAAATTCGAGTCCATGGAAAAATTCGAAGCTTCGAAAACATTCGAGTTTTCAGAAAAATTCTAGTCTTCGGAAAAATTTGAGTCTTTGAAAAAGAATCGAGTCTTTTGAAAAAATCGAGGCTTTGAAAAAATTCTAGTCTTTGGAAAAATTCAAGTCTTTTGAAAAATTCGACGTGATAGTACAAAGGGTCCTTCGATCCTTCGGAAAAATTTGAGTTGACAGTTCAATCCTTCAAAAAAATTTGAGTCATCGAAAAAATTTGAGTAGTTGAAAAAATTCGAGTCTTAGAAAAATTTGAGTCATTTGAAAAACTCTCTCCTTTGGAAAAATTCGAGCAGTGGAAAAATTTGAGTCATTGGAAAAATTCGATCATTTCGTAAAATTCAAGTCTTTTCAAAAATTCGAGTCATTGACAAGCAATGGAGGCCGATCTTCATAGAAATGCATTTTTATTTCAACCTTTCCTATGAAAAGTCTGATAATTTAAAAAATCCTTAGCACCCTTCAAACTTTTAATAATAAAAGTTTCATTTGTTTAACACCTTTCACCATCAAAGTATGTACATGCACTTCAAAACACTATGTGTGTTGGTAAAGGATAATTTGAATTTTGAGTGGGCCCCTTAGATGCATGCATGGGGAGGAGGGCCATGCATCATTTTTTCCCATACATGCATCCTCCTCCCCAAGTTTTTTAATTAAAAAAAGTGCATGCATGGGTGAGGGGAGGAGCAATCCTTACAGCAACACCCTTCAAATTTTTGATCATGAACTTCTCATTTGTTTAGCACCTTTCACCATGAAAGTATGTACATGCACTTCAAAACACCCTTCAAATTTTTGATCATGAACTTCTCATTTGTTTAGCACCTTTCACCATGAAAGTATGTACATGCACTTCAAAACAATATGTGTGTTGGTAAAAGATAATTTGAATTTGGAGTGGGCCCCTTGGATGCATGCATGGGAAGGAGGGCAATGCAT
This sequence comes from Diphasiastrum complanatum, assembly GCA_029204225.1. Lineage (NCBI taxonomy): Eukaryota > Viridiplantae > Streptophyta > Lycopodiopsida > Lycopodiales > Lycopodiaceae > Diphasiastrum > Diphasiastrum complanatum. Next base: position 40,886,990 of record CM055092.1, on the reverse strand, counting down.
CCTTTTCCCCATACATGCATCCTCCTCCCCAAGTTCTTTATTTAAAAAAAGCTCATGCATGGGTGAGGGGAGGAGTATGCACGGGTGCACCCATACCCACGCATGGGTATGGGTGTGGGTATAACACCCATGCATCCTCCTCCCCGCTCATGCATGGGTGAGGGGAGGAGGATGCATGGGTGCGGGGAGGATTGAAGGGTTGGGGGCGCACCCATGCATCCTCCTCCCCTCACCCATGCATGAGCTTTTTTTAACTAAAAAACTTGGGAAGGAGGATGCATGTATGAGGAAAAGGATGCATTGCCCTCCTCCCCATGCATGCATCCAAGGGGCCCATTTCAAATTCAAATTATCCTTTACCAACACACATACTGTTTTGAAGTGCATGTACATACTTTCATGGTGAAAGGTGTTAAACAAATGAGACGTTCATGATCAAAAATTTGAAGGGTGCTTTAAGGATTTTTTAAATTTTATCAAACTTTTCATGGGAAAGGATTAAATAAAAATGCATTTGTATGAAGATCTACCTCCGTATATATATATATATATACACCTCTTCTAGTACTCTTGTAGCTGAGAAGAATTAGGGAATGACTCGGATAGATAGGGTGAAAAATGGCTCGCACACGGTGAAAGATGACTCGCAGACAAGGTGAAAAATGACTCGCACATGGTGAAAGATTACTCACACAAACAGGATGAAAAATGACTCGCACACGGGAATTTACTTACTCACACATGGTGAAAGATGACTCACACAGAATTTACTTACTCACACATGGTGAAAGATGACTCACACATGGTGAAAGATGACTCGCACACCACCCTACTGAAAGGTAAGAAATTTGCTCACAGATCGGAAGAAGGCAAAAAATGACTCACACACATGAACGGGGGAGGTAGAAACGTGTGAATACTGTTGAAAAATCAGCTCTTCCGTTGATGAAAAATCAGGCTCTTCCGTTAGCAAAGAAGGAAGCTACAACTAGAACCTAAAAAACAACTAACCCAGCTGAAAAACAGCTGAAATACCTTTGACAAACCTCTGAAAACGTCTTAAATGGTTGAAATACTAATGGAAAACACCGCTAAAGTCGAAAAAATAGTTGGAAAACCGCTGAAAATGTCTGAAAATGGCTGAAACACTCTGAGAAACACCTCTGAAATCTGGAAAATAGTAGGAAAACCTTGAAAAATAGGGCTGAGGGTGGATGCAAACATGAAAACACTGTCAAAAGACTACAATAAGTCCTATAGAGTCCTATAGATGCAGGCATGCAAGAAGCATCTAACTGCTGATGGAAGTTTGAAAAGAGTCGCTACCATGTTAAATGAAACATCGAATAGCAGATTTAGGAACAAAAAAAGCATAACTGCAGAAACTGCAGTGCAGCCAGACGTTTGGAAAGGCAAACGAGCAGATGGTATGCCCCCTTCACTTCTCAAAAACGCGGCTGACCACCTTCACATAGGTATGTATTGATTTGAAAGTTGGAGGTCGTAACAAGAAGACTAAGAGGACCGCTCCCAAGAGCTAGAATGGCTACATGAAACTTCTGGTGAAGCTATATATAGTTCTTATTGAGCAGAAATCGGCCACTCAACATGTTGAAATTCAAAATGTTCTGAGTGAGAATCAGCGACTGTTAGCAACAGATGTGAGAGAATGCGGCTGATTTCGTGGTTGATGAACTGCTCTTCGGAGGTGGCTGTTTATGAGCAAGACGAACATGCCTCCCTTGTCTTTGTCTCGGCTAATGCAGATGCTGGAAAGGCAAACGAGCTGATGCGCCCCCTTCACTCCTCAAAAACACGGCTGATGGCATGCTCCAAGACCTCCTGCAAGGCTTGCTGATGGCGTGGCTGGATGGATGCTCAAAAACGGCCGCGGAGGAATTGCTGATGGCTGTGCTGGAAGGATGGATGAAGCACTTCTCCTCTCTTGAAAGCACTCTTTCACAAACCCTCAAGGAGCTGTAGGAGCCGTCTTGGCTCAGAAACCCTAAACCCTCAATGAGGCTTTCTTAAAGTAGTAAACAAGCAAAGAAAGATGTTCGAAAAAAAGAAAGCAACAAGCAACAAAAGAAAGCAAGATGCAAAAAGTAAGAAGCAAGAAATGGCTAGAAAAATCAAGGAAGAGTGACGATGAAAGTAGAGAAACTAAAAAAAAAAAAGAGTGACAACGACGTTAATGTTGTATCTTTCGCATCCAACTAGCTATGGCTCCAACTAGATCGAGTTATGGCTTCTCCCAACTAACCGTCACTAAGGCTATTTCCAACTAGCATGGATATGGATGCAAGAAAGACAGTCATAAGCATGGTGAGTATTCCTGAGGGTAAGATTCGCTCTTCTCTATTTTCTCTACCTAGAAACTAACAAATGACGCCTTAACCTAAAATCCCACTTCACAAAGGCTTAACCTACTTGTGAAAGGCCCAACAAGAAATGAAAACTAATTACTTTGGTTCATAAGAAATTATAATACACACAACGTAACAACCATAAGATCATCACATAGTAGAATCTCAATGGAAGAAGATAAGGCTCTATTATGCAGATGAGGTTCTTCTCCCGAAATGGATTCTTCCACTCCTATATATACTTGGAGTGATGGTCACTTACAAGAAGGTATTTTTCACAGAGTTGAAGATGAAAAAGTGGGAAGCTTCCTGAGCAATTTAGGACCCACCTTAAAAAAGCAAAAGCTGAGAGGAGACAAAGAGAGAGTCATCAGGCTGAGGACTCGGGCATTGACGATGATACAAAAGAGACTTTTGTCCCGAAGTCTGTTGATGATCCCCCATGTTCGTATATAATTCAACAAGGCGATGCAAGAAAAATCACAAAGTTTGTAAAAAGAAGACCATACACGCTTTGCATCGCAGACATTCCTAACGGGTTTAAACTGGAGGTCTCATTGAATGACGATCGCCCTTTCAAATATATTGAGATGAAGGAGGTTGTTGCTGGTTTTTTGGCGGTCACTATAACTCCATTGTGGAGGATACTGGTATTCCACTCCAACTGGCAACAAGTTGGCGTGCACAAAGCTTACCATAAATAATCTGGGACCCGCAACGAGTCACGGAGGCCATGAGGTGCCCGGGGACCAGTCTATTATTTGTGGTAATGGTCTGACCAATGCACCATTACCACACGCAATTGACAATTCGTCTGATTTTTTTTTTCTGTCCATCTCTCCCTCTCTCTCCGGTCTTTGCACTCTCTCCCTCTCTCTCTCTCTCTCTCTCTCTCTCTCTCTCTCTCTCTCTCTCTCTCTCTCTCTCTCTCTCTCTCTCTCTCTCTCTCTCTCTCTCTCTCTATTAGCTCTCCCTCCTCTCTCCTCTCTCCCTCCTATTGTTTGCTCTCCCTCTCTTCCCTCCACTCGCTCTCTCTCCTCTCCTCTCTCCCCCTCCCTACCTCCGCTCTCTCCTCTCTTTTCTCTGTCTGCTCTTCCTCCGCTCTCTCTCCTCTCTCTCCCTCGCTCTCCTTCCTTCCCTCCGTTCTCTCTCTTCCCCTCCCTCCCTTCGCTCTCCTCTCTTCTCTCTTTGTTAGCTCTCCCTCCTTCCCTCCGCTCTCTCTCCTTCTCTCTCTCTCTCTCTCTCTCTCTCTCTCTCTCTCCGCTCTCTCCTCTCTCCCTTGCTCTCTCTCCTAGTCTCTCTCTCGTGCTAGGCAGAAAACGTTCGCTCCCCCCCCTCTCTCTCTATCTCTAGGCAAAAAAAAATCTTCGGGCCCTATATTATGCAAAATAATATAGGGCCCAAAACGGCCCAAAAAATAGGCGAACGACAATTACGTAAGGGGCAAGGCCCCAGGGCGGGGGCCTTCCGGGTTTTGAGGCACCCCGAGGGCGGCAGCCTGAGGGCGCTTCCAAACCTGGAAGGCCCCGCCCGTGGGCCTTCCCCTGCGTAAAACACCTGAGGGTTTTTTTTTTCTATTTTAAAAAAGTCGACTTCCAAAAGTAGCAAGTTGGATTTGTGCGACTTTTCAAAAATAAAAAGTGTACCTTACAAAATACGTAAGGTGACTCTTAAATTTTCTAAAAATAACAAAAGTGCATCACAAATCTGTAATGTATTCATTGCTCTTATAATTTCCAAAAGTAAAATTTTTTGCCATTTAAGGCAACTTTCAAATGAATTGCAAAAAAAAACTGCAGGTTTTTACGTTATGCAAAATCAAGCCCAATGAGCATTGTAGAAGATAGCAGCAGACCTCATAAATAAACCTTGAACATGAAATTCAACTTTTTTATTCTAAAATCTGGCCAAATGATAGGAGTTGGATAGAAGGGCAATTAAGTTATAACTCCATAAAACAAGAGGGTGATGCTAATTTTGCTCCAAGACACATTCTATGCCATTTACAACGATCTTGATTCAAGCCTTAGTTTTGAGAAGAACTGCATATTATTAATACTCCAGCTTTCAATCCAACTATTGAGAACAAACTTTCAAAGAAAATTTAGAATCTATTTCCATAAGAGTATTAATATACACGACTTTGTTTTTGAGAAAAAACAAATTCTAATCCACTTTTCTATCACTAACTATGTTGTTTGTTGTTGTGATTCGCGTTGTCATAAACTACATGCTTGACATTGTCGGATCAGGTATACTCTCTGAACTAGGAAAGTGGGTTGACAGCCCATGATCCTGTGCACGGATGGGAGAATGGGTTGACAGCCCACGATCCCACCATGGTAATATTTTGTACCTTCACACCTCATTCCAGAGTGTTTGGCCATTTTCAAACTTCCCTGAATGCCAATTTTATAAAAACTTCTTCCCCTCTTAGGTTTTGTTTATGGTTATCCATTATAATGCTATGAATTTTATTTTAGAGGCTGTTACAATGCGACAACTTAAACAAAAACTCGGAAGTATTTGAAAGATGTCGCAAATATCAAATTTCTCTAAATCCGGAAAAATGCCAGATATGGATTTCCCACTGAGTTGTGCTTGGACATGTGATATCAAGACATGGTATTGCCACCGATTATTTCTAAGATCAAGGTTATTGTGGAATTGCCACCGCCAACAACAATTCGTGGAGTTTATGTGTTTATTGGTCATGCGAACTACTATCGAATTTTTATTATCTTCTTTGCGGATTTAGCAAGACCTATATACAAACTTACTATTGTTCCTATTTGGACAATTGAGATGTTAGAAGCCTTTGAAAAATTAAAACAAGCATTAACTTCAGCACCATAACTGTGTTCACTAGATTGGACAGTTGAATTTCATGTCCATACGGATGCCTCAAAATATGCCATTGGATCAGTTTTGACGCAGCCAGGAGATTCTAAGAAGGATTATCCTATACGATTTGCAAGCAGACAGCTTACAGATCCAGAGAAGAATTATTCAACAACAAAACGTGAAGCATTAGCCATGATTTTTTCTGTTCGAAAATTTCGTCACTACCTCATGGAAACGCACTTTGCATTTTATATAGATCACCAGCCATTACTTTACTTGGTAAACAAGATATGCAATACTGGACGTATTGCAAGATGGTTTATGTTATTGACTGAATTTGACTTTCGAATTGTGGTTCGAAAGGGGAAGCAACATTATCTAGCCGATCACGTTTCACGAATAGAATCCACACCAATTAACACTAAAGTGGATGATGAATTACCAGATGCGGCATTGTTCTATGTCGAAGCAGTTTCTGAGTGGGCAGCGGATATTGTTGAGTACCTAATGCTAGCACAACCGAATGACTCCTTGACAAAAGTGCAAAAGAGACAATTGATTCATAAGGCTCAACCTTATCAATTGATTGCAAGGCAATTGTATCATCATGGATCAGACAATATTCCACAAAGATGTGTTTTACCGCATGAAGTCCCAGATTGTATCATGTTTTCACATGACGGCATGGGCGTAGGACACTTCTCTACAGATATCATTGTTTGCAAACTTTTGCAATTAGGTTGTTGGTGGCCTACGCTTCATAAGGACACTGAAAATTTTATTCAGACATGTGATGTTTGCCAGCGAGCACGACGACCTACTCGACAAAACTATGAACCCTTGCATCCGGTTTTATCGCAAGCACCGTTTGAAAAATGGGGACTAGATTATGTTGGTCCTATACATCCTGCTGCGCAAGGATCTCAGGCCCGATACATTATCATAGCAAATGATTATATGACCAAGTGGATTGAAGCAAAAGCTGTCAAAGTTGTTGATGCAAAATCTACGGCCAAGTTTTAGTATGAAAATATTATAATCAAATTTGGATGTCCGATTGAGATTGTCAGTGACCGGGGTACACACTTTGTTAATCAAACAATAAAGTGTTTACTGGAAGATTTTTTTGTGATACACAGATTTAGCACTCCCTACTATCCCAGAGGGAATGGCCAAGCTGAATCTTCCAATAAGATTCTCTGCACCATTATGACAAAGACAGTTGAAGCGAGTCGGTCTGATTGGGAACATAATTTGTATGCAACATTATGGGCATTCAGAACCGCTTATAAAAATTGTACAAATCAAACACCCTTTCAACTGGTCTATGGTCAAGATGTTGTCATGCCGATTAAATTTTTAATCCCATTTTTACGCATAGCGACAACAGAACAGTTAAATGATGATAAGTCTTTACAACTACGTCATGAACCGTTGCACAAATTATGTGAAACCCGATTGATGGCAGTTCATGCCTTAGCAGCAGAGAAAACCCGCCGGAAGGCATGGCACGATCGTCGATTGCACAAAAAGGATCTGAAAGCAGAAGATCTTGCATTGATGTACAAAACCAAGCTGATCAAGGGAAAATTGAAGTTTACCGGTGAAGGCCCGTATAAAGTGAAGGAAATCCTGAACTATGGTGCAGTAATTCTTGAGCACTTGGATGGAAAAAGATTTGATACTCCGGTGAATGGCAGCCGATTACGCAAGTTTTTGCAGCCGGTTCCACCAGATCAACAAGCTTGATCTCAAGGATTTTTTTAATTTTATTTGTTTTTCAATTTATTGTTTTCAATATTTCATTTGTTCAGTTTTTGTGTGAAAAAGACAGAAAAAAAAATTGAGAAAAGATTGATGAGCAAAAGTCAGAAAAGTCATCAGCATGGGGAAAAGGAAAAACAGTATTTTTGATGAAAAATGACTTGAAAAATCACTGTTTTGGTCAGATTTGGCCTATGTAGTATCAGAAACCTTCGTTGAGCCTCTAGACTATACATCCACTTCAGATTTATCTAATTTGAGTTGGGCGAAGGTTCCTGTCCAAGAAAAATCCAGTTTTTGAGTTAGGCGAAAGATCAGTAATATGCCATTTTGGGAACCTTTGTCAAGCACCTTACCCTCATTATGAACCTTTGTCGACCTAGTAAATGATCTTAAAATGTCAAAATTAGGGTGGCCATAGCCTCAAATCTTGAAAAAATACATTTATGACAGTTTCTAGGTGAAGGACCCTCTTGGGCGAAGGTTAATCCTTTGCCAGCCCTGAAAAACGTTCGCCTGATAGGTTCAGATCCCCAGAAACCTCGGTGAAGGCACTATAAGATTAAACTTTGCCAATGATCAGTCTAAGCTACTCTCTAAAGTCCTTTATGTACCAAATTTATCTACGAGTCTACTCTCTATAAGCAGAATCACAGATAGGACACAGAGTAGAATTTGAATGTGATCAGTGTAAAGTAGTTGATAGGACAGGCAAGATCCTAGCACTCGAAAAGAAGCATGAATACTTGTACCAATTGAGTCATTGTTTTTTTGCCTCTAGTCAGGCTCTCAGTACTTCAATTCATTCAAATAAAGGTTTATTTTGGCATTATAGACTTGGTCATTTAAATCATGCTGTTGTACAACAAATGTCTAGACAATCTATTGTTCTTGATCTTGACTATCCTCGCAAAAGAGTCGAATTACTTGTCTGTCAAGACTGTCTAGTTGGTAAACAGACTAGGAAACCTTTTAAATCAAGCCATCAGCACATTGCTAGAGGATTGCTAGATGTTGTACATTCAGATATTTGTGGCCTGATGAAAAATTCTTCGCTGAAGGATGCCAAGTATTTTATAACCTTTATTGATGAGTTTTTCAGAAGGACCATGGTGTATTTTATAAAGAAGAAATCAGAAGCCTTCAACTGCTTCAGAATCTTCAAGGAGCATGTAGAGAAGGAGACTGGAAAGATGATCAAGGCCCTCAAGTCAAACAACGGTGGAAAGTACATCTCTATCGAGTTTAAGGAGTACTGCCAAAGCCAAGGCATTGAGTAGCAATTCATCACTCCTTACAGTCCTCAGTCTAATGGCTTAGCCGAGAGGAAGAATTGTACTCTGGTCAAATCTGCCAAATGTATGCTATCGCATGCATCGTTGCCTAAGAGATTCTGGGCTGAAGCTGTCTCCTCTGTAGCCTACGTCCATAACAGATGTTCGACCAAGGCCCTCTCAGACAAGACACCCCACGAGGTGTGGACAGGCTCTAAGCCTTCTTTGAAGAACCTAAGAGTGTTTGGGTGCATTGCCTACGTGCGAATCCCAAAAGACAGGGGGAAGAAATTGGACTTCCAAGGTCTCAAGACCATCATGATCAGATATACTTCATCTGATAATACTTATAAGTTGTATGATCCTGATACCCAGCAAATCTTGTATAGCTAGGATACAGTCTTCATCGAGGATCAGTTCGTCGACCTCAAAGACAAGGATGTTGCCCATGAAGAACCCTCGTCATCTGCCATTGACACGATAGTCCAAGCTTCTGGCTCAGGCGTGTCTATTCTCGACTCACTTCGAGACAATGAATCAGATGAAGATGCTGTTGCTACCCAGCAACAAATCTCAGGAGTGGTTCTTCAATCGAATCCTCCCAGAAGATCAAGCCGAGTGCGCACACAGCCCACAAGGTATACTCCTAAGTCTGTCCGTCTCTTGATACAGGAATCGACGACAGTCAAAGAGGCACTCAGCCAACCAGACTTTGATCTCTGGAGAAAAGCTATGGACAGAGAGTATTCCTCTCTAATCAAGAACCAGACATGGTCATTAGTCGAAGTCCTTATTGGCTGCAATATCGTTGATTGCAAATGGATCTTCAAAATCAAATACAATGCCAATAGAGCAATTGACCAAAGGAAGGCAAGACTAGTAGCACGAGGATTCACCCAGATCCGAAATGTCGACTACAATGAGACTTTTAGTCCAGTCGTCAAACATTCGTCGATCCAAATGCTCCTTTCTTATGTTGTAGCTGCTGACCTCGAAGTGCACCAACTCGATGTACAAACAGCCTATCTAAATGGAGTGATACAAGAAGATATCTACATGATCTAGCCCGAAGGATACATTCTGGAAGGTATGAAAAATCATGTCTGTAAATTCCACAAAGCACTATACGGCTTAAAACAGTCTGCCAAAGCTTGGTTTCAGAGAATCAACACATTCTTCATTAAACAAGGATTCAAACCAAGCACTGCTGACTGTAACGTCTATTCCAAGTCGGTACAACAATCCTTCATTATCATCACCTTGTACATGGATGATATGTTGCTCTTTAGAAACAATACCAATATAATCAAGGATTTGGAGCAGAAGCTGTTTTTAGAGTTTGACATGACTGATCTGGGCGAAGCTCAATTTTGTCCAGGAATTCAAATCCACAGAGACAGAGCAAATTGACTGATTTACATCACTCAACAAAGGTATCTTCACAATGTTCTTAATAGATACAATTTGATGAATTGTAGATTAGCTCACTCACCAATAGAACCAGGCCTATATCTGTCAAGGGACCAATGTTCCCAAACCAAGCAGGAATGGAGCATATGAGAGAATACCCTTATTGATCGATACGAGATCTCTCATGTACGCAATGGTCTGTACAAGACCTGATATCTCGTTTGTTGTAAACTCACTCAGCCAATACATGGCTAATCCTGGAATTACCATTAGAAGGCTCTCATACGAGTCATGAGATATATTCGAGCTACCATGGACTAGTGTATCTGCTATGGAGATGTCAGCAACTACAATCTTAATAAGCTCAGTGGTTATTCTGATGCAAGCTGGGGAGGAGATGTAGACAATCGTAAATCCACATCTGGATTTACATTCTTCTTCAACGGCGGTCCTATCTCATGGAACAGTCATAAGTAAACTTCTGTCGCACTTTCTTCTACAGAAGCAGAATACATTGCTGCTTCTCAATCTATCAAGGAAGCGTTTTGGTTGAAAAATTTACTGTCAGATGTTAATCTGAATTAGTATATCCCTACAGTTTTATTTTGTGATAATCAGAGTGCAATTGTCTTATCGGCCAACCCTAGATTTCACTTTAGGAGTAAGTACATTGAAATCAGATATCACTACATCAGGGTCAAGGTCCTTAACAAGGAAGTAAACTTAACGTAGTGCAGAATGCAGGACATGGTTGCAGACATATTCATGAAAGCACTCAGTGTTAATGCACACAACAGATTTTGTGCATTGCTTAGTCTGAAGATCAAGGCATTCACGGATCCAAATTAAGAGGGGGTGTTGGATTTATTTTCTTTAGTCACCTAAATCTCATTTTTTTAATCTGCCTCCATTCATGCTGCATATTTACTCGCGTTGTCGCACAGTCTGCATATTCACATGTAAATTCTCACAGACGACGAAGAGACGAAAAGCAAAGGCTGACGTCACACCCTCTTTACGCTCATGCAGCTGCACTAACAAACTGGACGACGATTGCAGCTACCAACGATCTCCTACAGATAGCACATCCACCCTGTGCTTTCTTCATCTGCACACCTGTAACATTGTGTATATATTGAATACCATTTGCGTATTCATAAACTGAGAGAAAAACGGAGATTAAACGATCAAGAAGTTAGTAAGCAAGAGAGAACGAAGGAGAGAAGCTTATCAGAGATAGACAAAAGTAGATGCTCTGTGCATTGATTCTTTAATTTGTCAACAATAAGGTTTCATTCATTTTTACAGTTTGAATAAGCTTCGTAGGGCATGCGATTTCGCATGCTACTGTCTTGTGCTCTACTACATTATTTACATGTATATTTGATATACTTAATCTGATACAATTCTTTGTTCTGCGTTCAGATTTGTGTTAATATTACTATGCTTGTAATTCATTATGTCTGATCTTTCTAGTTGCTCTTTCTGGTAATAGACGACTAACGTTTAGTTGTGTCTTTCGCGAATAATTCGCGACTAATTATCTATCGAGCACTATCTAGTTCTTCACAAATCATTCATGACACATAATTTGTCTAGCTATTCACGACAAATTATTCTTCTGACGTTTCGTTCATCAATGTTTGGCTACGTAATCAAGAATGACCGTGATTTTCATCACTAACGTTCTGTTTGTTTTGATAGGTGTAGTCATGCTTTCGGAGAGAGTCGCATAGCTCGTTCCACTGCGCATGAACAATTTTTGTTCGAGTTCGTAGCTCGTTCATATTTCGTGTCTCGTGCGTGTTCGTCTTACCCCTCTGAGCTAAATTTTTTTTTATTATATATATACGACCCCTTTTTCAACTCTCGCTACTCCTCCCTCTCTTTCCAACATTGAGAGCAATACTAAGCATCAGTTCGTTGCTGGCTCTTTGTTGTCTCTTCTAGCTGCCTCTCACCTAAAAAACAAAATCCATGGCTTCCGTGCTTTTGGACTATGAAGAAGCACCAGCCGAGTCATCTCACCAGGCCTCGAGTTCACATAGTCGACGTTGTCCACGCAGCGAGATCGTCATTCCTGAATCGCCTTCCGCATCACAACATCGCACTAGGCATACATCGTCAGTTGCGCTTCCGCCCCCTGCTGCTGTTGACACTGAACTTCCTATTTCCCTTGCCTCTGATGCTTCTCTCACCTCTGCTTCCATGCAAGGACAGTCTGTGACCATTGGGGCTACCATTCCCATCACATCTGCCTAGGCCGCCTCACCCCCGCACACTGAAGCTACTTCCCCAAACATGCAATATTTCATGGATATGTTCGATGATTCCAACTCCTTGGGGCCACCAAAATTTTTGAAATGCCCCAGAGCCCTGCGCCCTTTGAACTCCAATCCCCTACAAGAAAATTCGAACAAATCCATGACACTATTGTTGGTGTTGAAAAAGCAATTTCAAGCTGAATACGCCCCAGCCATACTTCAGGTCGACCAAGCTACAAAATCACCGAAGGAGTTCGATGCCACCATGCCTGAGGGTTTTGAGGACAAAGATATTTTTGAAGAAGAAGATGTACCGGCATCTATTTCATGCCAACCAAGGACAGTACCATTAGGTCCTCCTGCTCCTGCCGCCTCCACAATAGTATATTCTAGTGATGCTCTCGGTTTGGTTTCAAGCCTTGCGCAAGTGATCTAGTCTTTGCTTGACAAAAAAAAAGAAATGAAACAGAGAATTTTAGATCTGGGATTGGAAAACACGCTCATCAGCCAGAAGATTGTCCAGCTGGATCGAGACTTGAAGATTGCCAAGCAGCACGAAGACAAATCTGAAGCTGAAAAGAAGATGGCCCAGCAACAAGCTGATCGCCTGGAAGGATACGTCAGCTCCCTGCAAAACACCCTGACAACCGCATAGGATCAGGTGGATAAGGCCGTGCAGGATGCAAAACAACAGGTGCAAATGCTAAAGGGTCAATTGTAGATGGTGGAGCAGGATCGCACACGTCTTCAAGGTGAATTGGATGTGACCACCCTTGAGCGTGATGCGTATCTTCAGATGCAAATACTAGATCATCCGGTCACACCGACGGAGATCGCGTATTTGTTCAAGAAAGTGAAAACGTACAAAGTGGCCCTTTAGGGATTCCAAGGCCGCTTTGACAGATTCAAAGGAGTAGCTTCAACTGAGTTGGCCAAGGCTAAAGAAACCATCAGCGCCTATGAAAAAGCAGCTGCTCAGGTATTGGAAGCCGGACCACAAATCCCCGTATCGGTCATGCCGCAATTCTCCCCTACGCGCCAAGAAGATGTACCAATGGACACAGGGTTGGATTTGGGCATGGACCAGGGGAGAGCTCCAGACATACCAGAACAACCACCAATTTTATTGGCAGTGCAAGTGGGTGCCATCCTCATTAAGGACCACACCACTATTCAGAAGGCCCATCAACGTTGAGGACTGGATCCAGAGCTTCTTATCGCAACATCCGCATGAGTCCTCGCGTGGTGGATGGGTCCTTAAGTTCAAGCCCTCTGAGATAGAGGCCGACAAAGAGTTGGACAAAATACCTGCATTGGGAGAGCAGCCGACATGGAGAGTTACCATGTTTGAGAAAACCCCGGACTCAATCAGGAGTTATGTGGCCAGCCCTCACCAATTGTGGGTCGATCCTTATTATGTGCCAATGCCGAGAAGGAATAAACAGAAGGATTTGGAATTGGCTATGGACAAGATCACCATCCATACGTCCAATTGGCCAATCATCCATCAGCCCTACAGTTGGACAATATCAGTGGACTTCCACCGGGCTTTACAAGCATACCAGAGAGAGTATGTCCACTATCCAGATCCGACAGTGCGACAATCGGCACTATTTGCAAAAGATCTAACTCTGTTGGCATCAAAGGCAACCCGATGGGACGATTGTCTCCCTTCTCTGGCATTCGATCCAAATAAGTTGATGGCCTCAGAGAATATCAAAGATCAGTTGTCGGTTGCTCATTTATACTTTCGTGCAGCAATGATGGGAGGCTCCTGGGAATCACGCTTCACATCATGGATGACCTCAAAGTGAATTGCCAAAGCCCATCGTTGTTTTCTACCCCACAATTTGGATTTTAATACTGCCCGTCTCAATTTTATGGAGAAGGTGCAGTACCATTTGATAAAGATTCGGCGTGAAGCCAATAAAAGTCCCCAATAACTACATCTTGCAGGTGTCGTGGGACCGCCACCAGTTTTGGTAGGAGATATTGTTGAAGGATTTGCAGATCCCAAGACAACCCTAACCCTACTTAATAAGTGAGAGGGATTTGGCACCCTGCGTGTGTAAGTCCAACCCAATGATCACATAGAGATTTGATTAATCAGAAAGTCAATAAAAGGAGATTTAGGCCTTTTTGCGGGACTTTTAATGTCGCAGGGCCTAAATGCCAAGTTAGTGAATAAAGTTGGATTTCCCTCCAATTTGGATGGTTCTCACTCTTTTTTAAATTTGAATAATTAGGGAGGCAGAAATGGACCAATAGGATTCAGAGGCCAGGATCCTCCTCTCTACTGTAAAAAGGGACCAACTCAAGTTCCTACACATGTTCATTTCCTCATTTCAATAAAGCAGATTGGTTCTCTTCAGGAATGGATTGATGAATGTCCTTGCTCTCTATCACTTTTCCTCCATCTCTCATGTTTTCTTTGGTTTTTCTTAATTGTTGGATCTGAATGTTATTGGGTTTGTCTGTTATTATACTTTTTATGAGAGAGAAAGGGAGAGAGAGAAAGAGTAAGCTATCTTTGTTGTGGATGCGTAGTGTTAATGGTTAGGGTTAATGGATGTTAGAATTAGATTTGGATCCTCCATTCATGTTGAAATCTGAACTATACTATCACTCTCATGGGAACAAACCTTCACGTGACAACTAACTTCGTCTCTTTGATGTTAGATTGACTAGATCTTGGATTCAGGTTAGCCAAGGAAAGAGACCCACTACATGCAAACTTTGGTTTGCCTTGTTGGAATGGTGCTACAAGACCTTGAACATAATTGGTAGTTGCATCATCTTGAAATATAAAAAGCACTTCCTGAGAAGGATCTTCGACATATTTTACGTTCACAGATCTACATTCTTCTTTAAAATGTCCAGATGTACCGCATTTCGTATACCATAGTCCTGAGTTCAAAGAACAAGCTTTCGGTCTTTTGTTTGCAACTTCTGAGATTTGAACTTTCAAATCGTTGAACTTCTTATTAAGATTAGTTATATTACTCTTCCAAAGTTTATCAACCTTAGAGGTCGCAGACTTATCCTGAATGATTTTGATATCTTTCTTTTGTTTGGACTTTCGTTTCTTTCTTCGTTTTGTATCATCAGCTTCTGTATCTAATGAGTCAATGGAATCAGAATCGGAACTGGAAGAACTTGAACTGGATTCAGACTTAGATCCGTCATAGTTCTCAGCACTTGCTATGACTGCTGATAAAGAAGTCATATCTCCTTGTCTGCAGTATCGATCAATTTTCACTGGTATACTTGCCAAAAACCACTCAATCCGCATCACGACAGAGTATACATCAGTTAGTTTTTCAATTAGATTCTTTACTTTTCGTGTGTACCTTCGAAGAGATTCTTTACTCTTCTTCTAAACATTATTGAGTCGTCTGAGAATTCTAGACGAATAGCCAATTTTTCTAAACTGGTTCGAAAACGCATCTTTCAGTAGTAACCAGGTAGCTACACGTCCTAGTTCAACTTGGATGTATATGCATGCTTGCTTTCTCAGAAGACCAAGAAAGGTCCACAACTTGTCAGCATCAGGACCTTCATTGTTCGAGTTAGCAATCGACTTGAACTACATCATCTGAAGACATTCCTTTAAAATAATCATATTCGATCTTCGAGATTGAAGTGAAACGTGGACCAAGGCCTTCCATCATTGGTTCTAGTTCAGTTTCAGGCTCTGGCTCTGGATCAGGATCTGGTTATGGATTTACGACTTCAGCAACTGGTTCAGCTACAGCAGAAGCTTTAGGAAGAGGGTCTTCAGGTAGATTTTCAGGATTAAAATTCAAGAAAGGTGATTCTCCTCTTTGCAAAATTTTTTGAAGTCTTTTGAAAAATTCTTCTCAAAGTTTTCGATATCTTTCTAGTTGAGTAGCTCTGTATGATATACAATGGGGATGGAGATGGAGTTATCAGTTTGTATCAACTTTAATTGGCTATCTCTGACAACGGTGCCAAAAATGGGCATATGTCGTAATATACCAATCTAGATTTGCTAGATATATGTAGTATTTATGTCGTTCCTAGCACGTAAAAGTTGTTAAATTGATACAGTCCTGACTTATTGTGAATTAAATGGAGTCGGATATTAATTTGGTTGTTAACAGATATTTTATAAGCAACCAGTATTAGTTGTATTGTGGTGTGTGTTGATAAATGAATTTCAAACAACAATCTTCCTCTATCGAGCCGCATGAAAAGCATTTTGCAAATGAAATGTTATCAGAGTATCTCGAATGAGTTACACTCAGACTGATTAAGTTGTTAATAGGGATCTGTGTTATGTTCAAAACAGACATATACGAACAGACAAATAGTTAATCTTATTCATGAACTCAGGTATTCTAGACAGAAGTCCTCAACAACTAAAGTCCAGTCATGGTTAAAGAACTCAAATAGTTCGCGAATATGTTAGAAACAATTATCTTCGTTACAACACAAATACAGATCAATAACTCAATTCCTCAAACAGAGACTAACAATTCACATGCATACATACTTCTCTATCAGTGACTATGGAAAACTACACCAAAGGATACTTTACTCAGATGTCAAACACAAAGTATTCGTGCAAATGAGTTAGTTAGTATAAAGACAGTTCTTTAGATCACTTCACGTAAACACAACAAACGATTGTAGTGAACTATTGTACTATCTGACCAAAGAATGATTTAAGTAATGCATATTAGATTGCTAGTAGATTCGAAATTATTCACACTTAGCAGTCGCGGAGCACATAAATTAGAAAGGATAACCTTCGTCGCTCTATTCACTTCTCCAATCTCACAATACAGAAACTCTCTCTCTCTCTCTCTCTCTCTCTCTCTCTCTCTCTCTCTCTCTCTCTCTCTCTCTCTCTCTCTCTCTCTCTCTCTCTCTCTCTCTCTCTCTCTCTCTCTCTCTCTCTCTCTCTCTCTCTCTCTCTCTCTCTCTCTCTCTCTCTCTCTCTCTCTCTCTCTCTCTCTCTCTCTCTCTCTCTCTCTCTCTCTCTCTCTCTCTCTCTCTGGTGTGAGAAGAAAGCATGTCTTCTTTTTACATTACCTAAGAAGCGAGCAAACACACCTCTTACTGATCATGTGCGTTGCTCCATTTACTAACTCTAGTTAAAAAATAGGTTACAAATAAATGTAAACTACATAATTGAAGATAACTTTCAGTAAGAGTTTAATTTAATATAGTTTACAACGATGATACGAATCTTGTCGGTTCGTGTTCCAAGCGTCATTTCGTTTCAGGAGGTCTTGTCCTTCAGTAGGAGACAGGTCCTTAGCAATTATATCTCGAAAAATGATATAGGCAATATATATTTGTCCAGTGCATGTCCTCATTTCCAAGTATATTTGCCATTTTGGAGTAGATATACATCATTTAACAAATATGTGGTATCACACAGATCTATCAAGATTATCCAAAAAGTCTATTTTAATCCTCGACAAGCTTCAAAAACATTATTGTTCATCAGAAAGAACCTTCACCAGTTCTACCCTAGTGTTATCTATACCAAATATACCCACTGTCAATCCGACGAAGGTTAATTTTACCAGATTTGTAAAAAATAGCCAGATAAGTGATTTTTATCCAAAATAGCAGTGAAGAACCTTCGCCAATACTATTTTTGAGTTTTGATCTACTTGATCTAGCCACTGTCAAATTTCTAAAACATTTTGCTACAATTTGATATTGATTCTAAGAAATCCTTATTTTAGAAGTGTCGATCGCTTGATCGAGATCCTTTTTTTAAAATTAGAAATCTGATTATAGTCAAGTGATTTTCACAGATCTGATCAAAGATAGGAATTGATTGAAAAATCTAGATCCAATCTCATTGTCGTTAGTGATTTGCAAAGATGTCTGATATAGATGATGATCAGCATCCGCCTGAACCTCTGTTTCCCGCTCCACAAGTTATTGTCTAGAAGATCACCTCGTCTAGAGATACCAAAGTATAATGGGTTATCTGATCTTGTCAAATTTCTCAAAATCTTCTCGAAATCATGTGAGGTTTATAGTGAAGTTTTTTCACAAGATAAACTGGCCTTAACTGGAGCAGGATAGAAATCATCACTTTACACATGCTAGAACTTGAAAATTCATGAAGACCTGATCATAAGCACTTAGATACAATATGGTATTGTCCCTATCTATACAACAGTAGCAACATACAATCATTCACATGATTGAATATCAAGAAGAAAAAACACATTCTACAAAATAAACATAAAGATATCTTGAGAAATACACATAAGATGGACATAGAATCAAAAGAGATGAATTCTCCATCAAAAGAGAATACAATTATACTTTCTCCATGATGGTACTACTATTTATAGCTGCTAAAATGTCATTTGACCAATTGCCCTAAACTAAACAAGGATCAAAAAGTTATCAAGGAAAAACCACCGTAAGGGTTCTACAATCACACTTTCGGCCATCCAGACTGATCAGATTCCTAAGATCTAGCTTGAGGTCCACAGATCCATCAACAACCAGCTACCCTGGACATCTCCATCATCAAATGAATCTGAGACTCAGACGATCAGTACCGAGAAGAGTTGCAAATCAAGCTCTAAACCTACCCGGAGTAGCAGTCGCGCAAATCGAGGTAGAAGCAGAACCAGTAGAAATGAATCCAATGGACCCACTTGTTCATGTTGCATCCCTGCAAGCAGTTTGGAGGGCACCTCAGTTCAAGATGCCAAAATATGATGGATCGTCAGATTCGATTAGATTCCTCCATATCTACGAGCAAGCATGCGAGATCTATGGCGAACGGACACCGACGAAAAATTTGATGTTGCTTCTGATGTCACTGATTATGGCAACGCAGGATTGGTTTTTTAATCTCTCAAACGAAGAAAAGTCCACTTGGGAAGGGGTTAAAGCGGCTCTCATCACGTGCTTTCAACCAAAAAGGTTCCTGGAAGATCTGTTTCTCCTGTTGAGCAAAGTGAAAATGGGAAAAAGAACGGGTCAAACACTTGAGATCCAAATGCAACGTAGCCCTAACCCCCGATCATGTGGTCATTATGTGGTTCCTCGCGGGGTTACACGAAGTATCAGAAAAGAGCTGAAAAGATGGGAGAAGTATGCTACATTGTAAAAAGCAATGGAAGACACCATTAGGGAAGAAGACGAGGGTTTAGACGATAAAACATATCTGACTATCCCTAATCCAACTCCCTCGATAGCATCATCATCCAAAGCTTCCAACATATCAACAAATCTGTTGATGGAGCAAATGACGAAATTACACAAGCAGCAGATGGAACAACTTACGACACAGTTTGATCAAAAATTGGAGGCATCAGATCCTAAGGGTTTCAGACACGTGAAGACTCGGCTCTATCAGGTTGTTGGCTCTCGAAAGGGTTTGTGGATGGCTCGTATATTTGGGACCTCATTCGAGGGTACCGATTGTGTCTAGCTTATTCAGTGGAAGGTGACACCATCTTGGGCTATTAATCTACTGTTGTATCGGGATCAGGATGGTGTTCCATTGTGTATTGACACATGAGTTTTCGATGTTTTTTTGTTTTTGATTTTTTAGGGATTTTTTTTGGCTAGTAGAGAAGTCAAGGGAGAGATTCAGTATTGAAAGGGCTTTCTATTGGTATAAGTTGTGTTTTTGGGATTTTTTTTTGGTGGTACTGACTTTATTTTATATTATTTTTTTGAGCTCTTGGCTCTGTGAATATGGTGGTCCAATCGAAATGTGAATCAAAGATTCCAGTCAAAAATTTGGTCCAATCAAGATGGATTGGTGGAGTGGTCTGGTCGAGATGGGATGTATGTTATCCGGTCGAGATGGGATGTAGGGTATCTGGTAGAGATGGGATGGATGTGGTCTGGTCCGGTCGAGATGTAGTGAGATGGTAATCCGGTTGAGATTCGACAGGCTAAAAGCCGATCGATATTTTAGCAAGGCTATCCGATCAAGATGACACCGGTCGAGATTTAAGCGATGGGCATCCGGTTGAGATTTTTCAAAACGGTCATCCGGTTGAGATTTTTCAAAACGGTGATCCGGTTGAGATTTTAACTATCAACCATCCGGTCGAGATTTCGTGAAGCTTTTTGACTCAGTTGAGTTTCTTTGAAGTCGGTCGAGACTTCTTCCATGCCTATCCGGTCAAGTTTTCTAGGCCGGTCAAGTTCTGAAGGGGCATGAAGGGGAGGCTGAAGTAGGGTGGCTATGTGGAGATGGCGATGGAGGCTACGTGAGTGTGCAGGTGGTTCAGCCAGTGAGGGAGTGAATGTGTAGCGCAGTCAGGCAAGGATGAAGGGCAGGGCTGTGTAGAGCAGCGGAAGGGATGGAGTGTGTAGTTCTGTTAGGTATGGATATGGAGCTCTTGTTCTATTCAGGTCAGAGGAAGGGAGGCAGGAGAGAGCATGCAGGTTAGGAGTCTGATGTTGTAGGAGATGGCTGAGTGTACCGATGTCCATGAGATAGTGATGGAGTTGTGTTTGGTTTTCAGCATCTGTAGTAGTGAGAGGTTGTTCAGTTGAGTTTTGGGAGGGAGAATGGCTCATGTGAGTGCAGGCAGAAGACAGTGAGGGTGGATGTGTAGGAGCATCAGAAAAGCATTTTCTGCCTTGACCTTATTAAGTTTGGTTGTTAATAAATCATATTTTTTCTACAATTTTGCAGATTTGGCCTGAAGTGCCTTATTGCTATCTTGGAAAGACTAGGCTTCCTCAGTCGACTTCTGAAGTAGTCATCCCAGAGACTGATTTCGCTCATTCAGCATCTTATTGTCAGCCTCCAGAGATGTGATCTGCTCAGACAACATCTCTATGTTGTTGGTCATCTCGTCTGTGTGTTGGAACAGCTGCATCCTTTCTCTTGAATATGCAGGTCGTAGGCATGGATCTTTCCAACAATTTCCTTGGCACCCAAGGAAAACTGATGGTACCATCTGCACAAGTTGTCTTTGTTGAAGAGGGCAAACTTAGATGGTGGCTCAAAATGTGTAGAGAAATTTTCAAAGTTATGCAGAAACACTAGCAAAAAATTGTTCAGTGCCAATTTTCAAAATGTAATAACCTTTTGATGTTTTGCGATCTAGCTTCTCCCCTTGGATATTTGATACAACAAGATTAGGAGAATCTTCAATGAAGAGAGCAAACTCAAATGGTGGCTCAAAAAGTGTAGAGAAATTTTCAAACTTATGCAAAAAAGATTGGCAAAAAACTGTCATAGACAATAACTCTGCACATTAATTACAGTGCCAATTTTCAAAATGCAATAACTTTTGGAGGTTTTTCGATTATCTTCAGTGAAGAGGACAAACTCAAATGGTAGCTCAGGAATTGTAGAGAAATTTTTAAAGTTGCTGGTGGACAGCAAAAAATCAATAAAATATTGAGCAGAAAATGGAGAGTAGAATAATGTCCAAAAAATGGTACCTAGAATAGTGGGAGTAAGAGCCATTTGGATCCCCGGCAACGACGCCAATGTTAAGCCTAGTTCCTCTGAGAGGAAGTGTCTAGGTGTCATGTGTAGTACAATGGCGAGTCAAGTCCGATCCAACTAGGAGCCTTGGAGATGGCTTCTTCTTCCACTAGTTAAGCTGCAAAACAACTAGAGAGAGAGAGAGAGAGAGAGAGAGAGAGAGAGAGAGAGAGAGAGAGAGAGAGAGAGAGAGAGAGAGAGAGCAAACTGACAAAATTTTCTTAACTCTTGGAATGATCTCCAATATAAGAAAATTGGTCCCTTTATATAGGAGTGAGAGTGGAAACTCCTCTTCACCCATTGGGGTTACTTAGGAAATTTTCTAAAGCTAAAAAACAATTTATTTGATTACTTGTGCTCCATGGCACATACTAGCCTAAGGCCCAATGTTGGATTTACACACGCAAGATGCCAACTGGTTGCCCGTTTCTATTACTTACTCTCTACTTCATTTATGTAACATTTGGGTTAGCTGCAAGAGCGTATTGCCAACTTTTAAAATATTCCATGTCATCTCCAAAATTGGAAAACAAAGTACTATCAAAATCTATGCTAAAACTAGTTGAAGAGGGAGTGTGAAAAATGTCAACTAGTTTAGTTGATTTATCTTGGCAATTTTGAGGCCAATATGAAATCTCAACTTAGAGATAGATTTGTTTTTGTCAATGGAGGTCTAAATAGTGTTTGTACTATTTTTGGCAAGTAGATAAGTGGATAAGGTCAAATGTGGACCCATTCTAATTGGCTAACATTGATACATTGCATCTAGACTATCATGATGTCCTTGACATCTTGCATAGATGCAAACTAAATTGGCTTTTTGATGTTGATTTACCCTTTGGCCTTTTTCTTTAAGTTTCTTAAAAATTACAAAATCTACTTCTTTTCACTCTCTTACCTTGAATATTAGTAGAAAATCTATATGCCTCCTTAATATGGTTTCCCAATAGTTTTCCACTCTGTACTCCACAGTCTCACGGTCAAGATTGAACTCATCCATATTGCAATTCAACTTCTCCCAGTTATTTTTGATGAATCTTTCTCTCTTCTTGAGATAGAAAAATCCCTAAAGGACCTCCTCAAGAATATAATTCATAGTACTCATAGTTTAATTCTTGACTTTTTCATCATCTTTTTAAGCCTCTTTATTATTTACTTGGTTGTCCTAGTGAGTTCCCTCCTCTCATTTATCACAAAGGGCTTGATTGAGTTTTTTTAATATAACTACCATCCTACTATAATCAACAACTACATGGCATTAACTATGTTGAATGTTGCCTATGAGATCATAGCCAAGGCCCTTGCAAATAGATCAACACCCGTCTTCTCTCTACTTCTACAACTGCCAATTTGGTTATTGATAAAAGTAACAAAATGTTTGATGCAATTTCAAACTCCAATGGAGTTGTTGAGGTCTCCCTCTGCTACTCCACCCTTAGCCATCCTAAAGGTAGACCTAGACAAAAATTTTGAAGTAGTAGGTGCTCCTTTTGACTTGTCATCAACCACCAATCAAAAAATTGGCAAACAATTCAAACAATTTCTTTCGCATCGGTAATCGTATTATTTTATAGTGGAGAATTTGCAATGCGCCTCAAAGTTAGATGGCCCATGCATTCATGACCCTACTACGAAGAAATGCCTCCTACTACCAAGAAAATCTTTTCTTTTCTCTATAGATCAATCGCAAAAAGCATTTTTTTATGAAATTTATTGCCTCTTTTGCAATGTCTTCTCGACCTTTCTCATAACAAAACCATCCGTTTCTCCTAAATTTTCACTACAATAGGACATAACCTTTTCGCCCGAAATCCTAGAACAAGTTCCTTGTTGATTGAAAAAACCTTACACTCCCTTCTTGCTCCTCTTCTTCCTCCACTCCCTCTTCTTAGTGGAAAGAAGACTGCAATATCTCCCACCATTTGTCCCATCCTTTCTATTCTCACTCCCCTAAACCCAACATTAGCCCTTTCAACACTTGGAAACATCCTCAAAATTTATCTGTTCTTACCAATCAAGACCTCTACAAGAAGTCCCCATTTCATTTCTTCAACGCATTTACAAGGCCAAATTTTCTATAATGTTGGGCATATTAAAGCATGGTCTACATGATGTTATGTACCAATCTATGGTCAGCAAACTAGGGTTGTTCTAATATACCTATGTACTATGACTTAGGAAGGTCCGAGAGCCTATTCCTAAGTTTCTAGTCCTATTCCCATTCCTAACAATTCTCAAGTTCATCCGTAAAAGAAGGGTTTTGGGTTCCTATTCCTATTCCTATTGAAACCTAAGCTCTTGAGTCCATGCTTAAACAATTAACGGGCTTCTATTCAC
This sequence comes from Diphasiastrum complanatum, assembly GCA_029204225.1. Lineage (NCBI taxonomy): Eukaryota > Viridiplantae > Streptophyta > Lycopodiopsida > Lycopodiales > Lycopodiaceae > Diphasiastrum > Diphasiastrum complanatum. The sequence goes on along the minus strand of CM055092.1, from coordinate 40,863,262 downwards.
ATTCTTGTTCTTGTTGAACCTAAGTTCCTAGGGCTTCTTGTTCCGATCCCTAGGACTTCATGTTCCTAAGTTTCTATTTTTAAGTTTTTGTTCATGTTCCTACGTGCCTAGGGCTTCATGTTCATGTTCTTAAACAACTTCATGTGACTGTTTATTTTCATGTTTCTACATTCCGTTCCTATTCTTGTTCTTGTTCATGTTCATGTCCTATTCCTAAGAGCATCTCTAACTTAGGTTTCAAGTTAGGAACAAGAACCTCGGAACACAAATAGGAACAAGAACATAAACCCTTTTTTTATGCACAAAAACGTTTTTTAGGAACCTCGAAAACAATGATCTAATCATTTTTCTAAATAAATTTACCGACCATAGAGTTAATTTTCAAATAACATTGTTTTTTCCAAGAACAGTTCCTAGGGACTAGGAACCATTTCTAAGGTAACTTAGGAATGGTTCCCTACCGTTCTTGGAACTATGATTGGAAGAAAGAAATAGACATCATACTTTTAAGTGTTCAAACTTTTGGTTACATATGTATACAATTTATGGATATGTGATTACATACCCAAAATCTTATGTACTACATAGGTTCTAGAATTTAGCACTTTTTATGCATCAGACACAAAAATGTTGTACTAAATCATCTCATAGATTTCTATATGTACAACCATATGCTCAAAATGAAAAATGCATAAATATACAACTTACATACATGCAAAGTTGCAAACTAATGGTGATCTCTTTGGGCATGAAAGGTGGCACTCTTATGTCAAAATCATCTTACTTACACATGATATATAATAGTACGGACACTCTGGCAACTGATGGTTGCATACCTTGGACATATTATATACCCTTGGCATGCAAAATCAATGCAGGGTTGCATCTCATGGGCATTTTGTATAAATATTACAAGAAGATAATTATTACGTCACACTTAGAAACCCGTTCCGTACAGTACGTTCCGGAACATACTGGGTCAGAATGTTTTTTTTTTTTAAATATAAAAAACCACATGTCCTGGAATGCTCCAACAACTTGAGTTAATGAGAATCTCCAACTGCAGTGGCCACATTGATTCCTTTGTAAAAAAATACGTAGTTTTTTTAAAATCTTTTGGTCAAGTTCATGAATATGGTGGTGGATATGGGAATTTCTGAATATGGTGATGGATGCTTCGTGAAGCTACTCAGACATAATTTTCTCTAGCTTTCTGAATCAAGCCGCTCCAATGCCCTGACCAATACAGACATTCTCCTGTTTTCAGATCTCCCTGGTGGCTGTTTCATAATGGATGCTGCATCATAGCAAGGTCACAATTACGATTTTCATTTGCTCGGGTTGCCTTCAAATCTAAGCAAATTTTAACTAGGTCACAGGATGAAAAGAACCATACCGATGCCCACCCTCGGCTTGAAGCATGATGCCACATCTGTGCAAAATGTTCATTCGAGAATAGGTAGCATCAAGAAATCCAAGCAAACTTGACATAGACTGATAAATTTTGTGCAGTTAAAAAAAAACTGACTCGATTCATCATTTTCCCAGGTCACATGATTGCTCGAGTCTGGTATAAGCAATGGAATCCTTACATCAGGTCAAAAAAATCGTTTCAGCCATGTTCCAATGTTCACAAAGGTCTCAAATTCAGACTGAGGCCTGTAACAAGAGAGTGAATCTTCGTCAATACCTTAGCATTGAAGAGTATTAGTAAGATCATGACAAAAGTTAAAACAAATGTTTGTGTACGTAAGTGCAAGTTTTAGCAACCACTTCCTAGACAACACCCTCATAGTAAATGGCATGACTACATCAATACTTTTGGGATTGTACATGGGATCATGTTTTTGTACCAATAAAAGTACTGTTTTGTTAGTTGGAAAATGAAAGAAGTAGATTCATAACAAGCCAAGACATGCTCTTACACATACCAGAGTCTATTGTACAAACTCCAGCCAAAAGAGCGTATGGAAGAAAACTAACAAATTCACTGTAGAAACAGACATTTGTTACCTGTCAATGGGATGACAATCATCGGGGAAAACCACAACCTTCACCTCGAGCCCACGTGCACGCAAAGCTTGGACATACTTTATTGAATTCAAAAATAAAAAATGCACAAGATGTCAGTGGTTCCAGATTCTTTCCATGAGAACTAAAGACTAGAAAACAATGTAAAAAAGGTTTTAAATAAGTCAGCAATAAATGCACAATTAAATCAAAGTTAATCCTAGTTTTGTGAAACATTATTTTCAACCCACATCTAAATATTATATGTTGTAGAACCTACAGCTTGAAAACCTTAATCGTTGTAATCTTATTAGAGTTCGGTTGTAAGGGAGCCATACACATGGATTCTAAGTGAGAAGAGAGCTAAATAGGCATGGAATGTCTTACTACTAATCCAAGGTTGTATCTGCTGGACATATTGTGGAGCATGGTAAACCTCATGCAACTTGTCAGTCTACTTTTGCATGTTATTTTTTAGTAAACTACTTTATTTTGTAATGACTTATAATTTCTAGGCAAGAAGAGGGTTGCATGGTTGATTTTTCTTTGAAGTCACACTATAGATCTTCAGTGCATTCTTCCATAAAGACTGGCTTTTGTAAGGGAATTATTGTTTGCACCCCTTCCTTCACATGCAAGCTGAATAGGTGCACTTATCCTATTTGCATGTCACGGCTTACGAGTTAAAAGCTAAATAACACAAGTACCAAAAGGAAAATGCACTAACATGGGACAACAACAAATGTACTAAAAGAGTCGCAAACGAATTGCTGAGATGCTTGACAGTATGACAGCACTGAAAAAAAAAGTGCAGGTAAACATGGTCCCCAGCTAGGACCAAGACCAAGCTCTCATTCATCGAAATACTTACAAGGTATAAAGCCAATCTTTGAGAATGAACCAGCATCACTGATAAAATGTATAATGTGCTGACTTTTAAAAACTCGACTATTGTTTTCTTATCTACAAAATGTTTTCTTTTCTAGCAACTTTACATATCATACGATGGTTGTAGTATGTTTTAACCGAAGTTTTCTGAGTATAGATTGATGCATAACATCATGTAGACCATGCTTTAATATGCCCAAAATAATAATTTAGGGATACAAAACACAATATTTAAAGCCTACAACCTTTTAAAATGTAAAATATTGTAGACAACGTTCAAGGACAATTAATGCATTGCTCCAAAAGTTAAGGCTAGCAGCCCGACTCCCAAGAAAAATGCACAATCAGGACTCAAAAGGGGCCCATCTACTAAAATACATTATCATCAATGTGCATTGTGTATGTGATGCAACTCTAGATCCAAAACGAATGATTTCCACTCAGATCATCACTATCTGTAGTTGCAAAATAATAAAATAGCTGGAGTTTGATGCATGCACCTGAAATCCATTAGAGATAGGTACTCGCCTATCTTGTGCTCCCAGCAAAAACAAAGTTGGAACCTTAACCTGAAATACAAATTATTAAGCAACCTTGACTGCAAGGACTTTTGAGATATGAAGCTAGAGCACTCAAACTACTAATGGTATTAGAAGCAAGCAGAAATTAGCATTTGAGATCACCTTGTGGGCATGAGCAATTGGAGAAGCTTGATAGAACACACTTAAATCTTTCTCAGATGGAATTTCTGAATAAGTGCTTAGTGCATCTTTTCCATAGGCCTCAACAAAGCACCAGTCAGGAATGTCTGTGACACCAACCATTGATGATAAGTTGCAAACGGGATTGCGAAGAACTCCGGTAATAAACCGATCTGGTGCCTGAAAAGCTTTAGAGTACACAATGAGTAACATAACAACAATTACTTGATGCCTTCATAAGAAATAGTAAGACCTCTCAATAAGTTGCATGGTTTGTAGTCCTGCATGGTAGAACAGTGACAGAATAAAGCCATAATGAAGTTCTGTGAGTAATGAAAATAAACAGAATATTGGATTCTCCTATGAGAACCTGCAGGTGGCACACAAACAAACCTGAGAGGCCACCGCACTAAAAATTTAAGCGGAAAAGGAAGAAAGAAGGGTCCCTCTCCTCCCTTCAAAGTGTCTATTTATGCTTGTGAACCACCACTTGGGTGTTTAATCCAACGGTTCCATAGTGAAGGCCTAATTTGCAAAACAATTTGCCAATGCTTTGTGAATAGTTAGAGTAAGGATTCCGTTGTGATCAGATTGAGTTCCCAAAACTATACAAAAATAGTAACAAAGGGGGGATAAAATGAATGTCATACTCATTTCATTATTTGTGGGAAGAGATAGTAGTTATCTTGAAATTACCTCCATGACTTAAATCACATGGACAGTGATTCCAAAATGTACTATATTTGCTTAGAAGAACACTCTTCCAAAGAATTTTGATACTTCACAAACATAGAGCAATACAGTTATGGACTCGGCTCATTACATTCGCCATGTCCATTTACATTTACTTTACTTTATGCATAAGCAGGCTTTGGGCCCTTTTTTATTCATTATTTGACATTTAGACTATATGGTTGGCCTTGGGCCCTATTATTGACATTTAGACCATATTATTGGCCTTGGGCCCTATGATTCACTATATTGGTTATTTGGTCATATTACTGAGCGTGGGGGCCTTTTTGGAGGGCGCACTATTTTCCCTCTCAGTTTGGCCCTAGCCACTGGAAGCTTCCTTTTAGGGCTTCCTCTTGGCTATAAGTAGGGATTCTGTGTCATTTGTTACTTGGCTTATGATATGATCTCCTTCTTTAGTCTCTTTAAGCTTTCTCTCTCCTGCTTTCTAGGGTTATGTCTTGCTTATGTGATGCTTTCATAGACTAAATTTAGATCAGCCGTGGCTACGTTCATAACTTGGTATCAGAGCACTTTCCTGAGCATCTCCATTGAGCAGATTTTTCTCTCACAGGAGGGCGCCCACCTTCAGCTTGGATCTTCACCATTTTTCAGCTGGATCTTCAGCATTTCTCCACACTTGTCTTGCAGATTTTCACGACGGATCGGAGGAGGACAGGCGCCCACTTGCTGCCCATTTCTAGCGCCCTCTTGCTGGCTGCCTACTGCTGCATTTTCAGCCTTTTTCCTCCCCTATTTTGGGCGCCCTACTGCCTCCTATTTGCTGCCCTATTGGGCGCCCTCATGCTTGCTGACCAGCGCCCTACTGCTCCTTCCTTTGCTGAAAATTGCCGCTTTTTGCTGCCCCTATTCGCCACCTTCCATCAGCCACTCCTAGCGCCATACCAACCCATCTTTTTGATCCAATTTTTTTTTGCCGTTTACTACCTCTCTTGGACGCCCACACTCCACCATAGTTGGCGCCCTACATCCGCCTCAATTTCAGCTCACCCTCCTACACTGCTGTCTGTGTTCGCAACCCTACCCCGGACAATACAAACGCCCACACTCCACCATAGTTGGCGCCCTACATCCGCCTCAATTTCAGCTCACCCTCCTACACTGCTGTCTGTGTTCGCAACCCTACACCGGACAATACAAACGCAACCCTACATCGGACAATACAAACCCTAAACCCTACACCGGACAATACAAACGCAACCCCACACCGGACAATACAAACCCGGACAATTCAAACGCAACCCTACCCCGGACAATACAAACGCCCACACTCCACCATAGTTGGCGCCCTACATCCGCCTCAATTTCAGCTCACCCTCCTACACTGCTGTCTGTGTTCGCAACCCTACACCGGACAATACAAACGCAACCCTACATCGGACAATACAAACCCTAAACCCTACACCGGACAATACAAACGCAACCCCACACCGGACAATACAAACCCGGACAATACAAACGCAACCCTACCCCGGACAATACAAACGCCCACACTCCACCATAGTTGGCGCCCTACATCCGCCTCAATTTCAGCTCACCCTCCTACACTGTTGTCTGTGTTCGCAACCCTACACCGGACAATACAAACGCAACCCTACATCGGACAATACAAACCCTAAACCCTACACCGGACAATACAAACGCAACCCCACACCGGACAATACAAACACGCCTAGATGCTTAGAAAGCCACTCCCACCCAACTTCATCGCGCATCAGGATTGCCCCCCGTCTTTATCGCAAACTTTTTTTTTTTTACCCTTGAAGGGCGATCTCTGATTTTCAGCCTTGTTTCCTCGCTGCCCATACCTCCTTTTTGTTATCACTTCCTTTCTTTGGCTGCTCCCTTTCCAGCCCCATAGTCCATCATTGTTTCCCATACTTTTACCCACCGTTTACTCCACGTTGTCGGGCCCTTAGCATCTTTTTTGGAGGCTGCCCGGTACCTCGACATATCGCCGCTATTTTTCAGCTCACTTCTGGTTGCGGTTACGAGGTATTTCTTACTTAGTTGTCCTTTCCGTTCATCTTACATCGCGAGTTCTATTGTGTCTTTTCATTGGCGTGCCTGTTGTGACGACTTATGTCCTCTCCTTCAGTTCGTCCAATTGTTTAGCACATTTCTTTTCTCGCTTACTTTTTCTTCCTCATGGCTAGCTCACCCACTACACCTGCGAGTCATTCCGGACCTTTAGATGAACAGTTTGCTGATATGCGTGACTCTCTTACTCTCCTCAGTAGTCGTTTCGACCAAATGATGACCGGTTTTACCACTCTATAGACCGGCTTTGCCACTATGCAGTCACAGATTGATTCCTTACAGCCACATGGACCTGGCAAAGCCCCTGTTCATTCATCATTTGGGTCTCCATTTGGACTTCCATCCTCGTCTACTTCCTTTGGCGGTGGGCCTCATTTTCCACCTAACCCACCACCCGGTTTTCCACGTCCTACAGCTCGTGAGTCACATTTTCCACGACATCTAGCTCCTGAGCCACATTTTGCTCGAGATTTTTGTGATCGGGTACAGCTTGCCACCTAATCTGGTTCCTTTGACGGGAACTTGTTAGAGAATTGGTTTGCAAAGCTTGATACTTATTTTCAGATTTACCCTAAGACTGATCCTCAGAAGATCCAGTTAGCCGCCTTACATTTAGATGGACGTGCTGCCACTTGGTGGCGGGTCTACCGACTTGACCCTGATCGGGACGGTCTCCAGTTATGGCCTACCTTTCGTCGTGATCTTTGTCATGCTATGATTGACCCTCAGTGGCTGAGCCGCCAGCATGATATATTCCATAGTCTTACTCAGACTGGTGATCTTTCTTCCTATACAGATCAGTTTATGGACCTTTCCTACCTCTTTACAGATCTTCAGCCCACCGAGCTTATTTCTCGCTACATTGCTGGACTTCGTGGTGCTCTACGATACGATGTCTCTTCTTTCCGTCCACCAAGATTCTGATGATGACGAGGAGTACAAGCCTTCAGTTAGCCAGGAAGAAAGTTCCAGCTCTTCCATAAGTCTGAAGTGTGCCAGAAGTATTGAAGTTGCTTGGTATATGACAGGGACGGTGTGAGTGAAAGTCAGTTAAAGCATGTTTTGCAATAAGAACATAGTTTGAAAGGAAATTTTATGGGCTTCAATAGCCATTTCCTGAACTCAGACACCCAAGGAAGCAGCATAGATCAGACAATGATCAATACCCTTTCATCTGGATGTTTGGCCACGAAACTTTGTACGAAAGCAATGGTCAACAATGTTTTTCCAGCGCATGGAGATGGTCGAAGTGGTTCTGACGCCAGTACGTGTTCCCGAATCTTGCCACATCACCAATTGCTCTGTTTTCGACTCCACGTGAAACGTTTTTGGTGAGCTGAAAAAGACAACACCCACTGGTTTCTGATCCACTGATCAAAAACCAGCTGGTGTTTTCTCTGAAGGCTCACCAAAAACGTTTGGCGTGGAGTCGAAAACGCAGCAATTAATGGCATCGTAAAATCCGGGAGACGTAAGGGTGACGCAACCACTCCTTTTGTCTACATGCACTGGAAAGACATTGTGGACCATTGCTTTCTTGCAAGGCTTCCTAGCCAAATGTCCAGATGGAAGGGTAGTGAACATTTGCCTAGTATATACTACTTCGTTGGGTGTCTGAGTTCAGGAAACGGGCAGTGAAGCCAAAACCTAAATCATAAAACAGTATAAAGCCAACACAACTGCCTTTCAAACTCTGTATTGATTGTGAAACAAACCTGCTCTAATTGACTTTCATGTACACCATCCTCGTCGGTAACCAAACAGCTTCAGTACGTCTATCGCACTCGCCAGTTATGGAAGAGATCGAACTTTCTTCCTGGCTAACTGAAGGCTTGTACTCTTCATCATCAAACGAGTCTTGCTCAACAGTGTATTTGATGTCCTTCTTTTCGCCGTTTGTTTGCTAGCCGTGGGCCCCAAAGCATACGATAGGTCCACACTTTTGCGCGTTTTAATGGGCTTGTGTGGTGTGCGTCCTCAATTCCATGGAACTGTGGAAAAACTGTTGTTCACAATTTTGAACTTCAAAAGTTAATGGACACCAGAAGAGTGAATGGTCAGCAGAACTATGCCATTCACTACAGGGGACCACATGACCGACCATCATGCAAGTACCTTTGTCAGCACAGGCCTACACAGTACTCTGTCTTATCTGCTGTGATCGGTTCCCCCCCGGATGAACTTCAACAGCCTACTAATTACTTACGCAAAACTGCTTCATTCACTACACGCCGTCCGTCCGTTCCTCGTCATGTCTGCTCCCACAGGTTCCTGGCGAGGTTGTCGGTTGGCCGAAACGGACGACACCCGAAACAAAGTCTGTTTGGAGAAACTGGGCCGTCGGACAGAGACCTGCAAAACTAGTCCATTTCACGTGACCTGTTTGCGTTTCTGTCCCATCGAACGGCCATTTTGACCGAACGACACCCGAATCGAGCCAGGCTCAGTCCCTTGAGATCGTATCGGGATCACGAATCGTTGGATTGTATTCCCGGACCATCCTGTCAATTCCGAATGTTTTCAGGTCCCATCCCGGCAAAGTGTCTCCGAAGCCCTATTTTGACCCTAAACTTCGAAAGGACGTACTGGGCCTGCCGTCCGTCCCGTCCTCGTCCCGTCTGCTCCCACAGGTTCCTATCGAGGTTGTCCGCTGGCCGAAATGGACGACACCTGAAATGGATCCCGTCTGGAGAAACGGGACCGTCGGAAAGATAGCTGCAAAACTAGTCCATTTCGACTGTCCTAATTGCGTTTCTAACCCGTCGAACGGCCATTTTGACCGGACGATGCCTGAATCGAACCACGCTCGGTCCCTTGGGTACGTACCTGCTCCACGAACCAGTGGACTGTATTCCTGGACCATTAATACATTCTACGCAGGTTTAAGTGTATGCTATACAAATGCAACTTTGATGTTGAATCTGCACATACATGTGATGCAATGCCTATGACACAATGAGGACGTGGGTGGGGTTGATGATGTTTATGGATGAGGTTATGATGATTATGCTTGTGGCTTGTTTTGATGGTTATGGCTGTGGGGTTGTGGGTTTAGGATGATTTGTTAAGGTTTAGGGTGTTATGTTAACTGTGCCATTTGTTGGGGTGTCGGGTTTAGCATGTTATGTTAAATGGTTGAACATGATGCATATGTTATGAATGAGATGCAGATGTGCTGGTCTCTCTCTCTCTCTCTCTCTCTCTCTCTCTCTCTCTCTCTCTCTCTCTCTCTCTCTCTCTCTCTCTCTCTCTCATCTTGCATGGAGCAAACCATTTCTGACTAACCATTCAAACTTCACAGAGCTAACCATTTGTAAGCAACCACGATAAATTAGCCATGACACAAATAGACTGTAAAAAAATATATACATCTCATCTGATGCCACTGTACATGATGCTAAAATGTGTATCAATATCTACAAGTCTATGCTAAACAAATCATCCCTCTGCGTGCCAGATGCATCTGCAGGGGTGTCAAATACAAAGTATGGCTGGGAGTCTGGAGGCATCTAGGACTCCTCTAAGTCTGGGCCAACACCTGCCAAGAGACGACTAGAAAAATCATCAGTGCGTCCCCTCTTGGCTGGCCTGCCTCTAGGTCGGCCGGAAGGAACCCTCTGTGGTACACTCCTGCCTGAGGGTCTCCCTCTGCCACGGGGGGGTCTCTGGGAGGAACTGCCTGCCTGTGATGCTCTGAGTCGTCTCTGCGCTATCTGTCTCTGTCTCCCTCGCAAACTCTGACCAGCCATCATCTAAAAGGGGGCGTGAAGCGGGAGTACTGGGTGGGGCACGTGGACCATCCCTTGCTAGGTCAACCGTCTCGTCTGAATCATATGTGGGCTCATCATCAGAGGAGGGAAATGGAACGTCAGCAGGGAGGGTGGTGGTCTCATCGGCATCGGCATCATCTTCGGGCTCACCCCGCAGAGCATGCCAAGCGGCATCGTCTGGATCAACCTCTGGCTCTGGCTCATGATCTGCCGCTGCAACCAGGCACTCATCAGGATTGACCTGCACAAGTCAATCGTTCGTGAGAATAGCCGAAGCAACCGTGAGGGCAATGCGAAAACTGGTTGGATGAATTAGATAAGACAACATACCTGTGAAAGGACTCGGAGCGCGAGCGTCCTCAGGTCTGGTTGCCCGGCGTCGTAGCTCTCCCACCATGATACAGGCAAGAGCATGTTCTCTCGAACACGTGCAAGGTCCTCGCCAAACAATCCCAGAGAGTGCCTGCAGTTGAGCAACGATATGCTTGAGTACAGTTGAGCCCGCGCAGGGAAATTGAACGAACGACAACGTACGATAGATCAAGAGTTTACCTGTAACCGAGCCTTTGCACCTCGAGCGTGCTGCGGAACCCAGTGTCGCTGCTGAGGAGGCGGATGTATGCGAACCAGTCCGCACGCAGCTTTGCATCGTCGTACTGCCTCTCGCTCTGAAACAGCGGATGCAGTATGTGGGCCACACTGTGAATGGGCCGATGAAACTTATCCCATCGCCGCTGCCACAAGCGCCTGATAGGCTCCAACCTGTGGACCAAACCACGTGGAGGCAACAGTTACATACCATCGTGTTGCGGAACCAAGACGAAATAGAGTGCGAAATGGAAGTAAGGATGGTGAGACGGAAAAAAGTTATACCTGGCAGGGTCCAGCTCAGAACGCTGGAGAGAGTCGCCTATGCGGTCCATGAACTCGTAAATGATGCCCATCGTGCACCCCTCGCAATCAACGAGCCTCAGAACAGAGTAGATGGGGCGCATGACGTCCATCAGCTGCCGCATATCCACCCAGAAAGGCTCCATGAATAAGACGTCGTGGAAGGCCAAGCCCTCTGGGGTCGTGGACAGGACCATGGCGGTGAACTCTGTGAAAGATTCAACTAGTTTCATCACATTTTGCAATATTTTCATATTTGGCATATTGAGGCCAAAACTTGTTTTAGACTTAGAGGTTGACTTTTCAAAGTTCATTAGTCTAAATTTCATTTGAATAAACACTTTTTGAAAGTGTGGGAAAGATAGAATGCGAGTTTGAGTAGATTCAATTTGAATAAGTTGGGTACATTGAATCTAGACCCAAAATTGGTAGGGTTGGCATTTTGGTGGGAAAGCCAAGTGGCCAAATAGGATTTGGACCTGCTATAAAAGGATGTAACTCGTGGAGAGAGTCATCTTCTCTCTTCTCTATCTCATTTCATGCTTATACATGGTTCTCTTGGGTTCTACTATCCATTGGTGCACTATCTTGGTGATTGCTTGCAATTCTATGTGTAGAATGATCTATATTTGCTATTTTTTGGATCCACACGTGTGAAATAAAGTAGCTTGCTGGTTTTGTACGGACAACAACAGTACATAATCATTTCATTCAAGTTTGATCAAGTTCTATTAGTGTTTGCATCTCAAATTGTGTGTAGATGCTGATTTTTCTACATTGGTGAAATTGGTAGTGTATTTCTCTTTCTAACCAAAGATCATTCAAGTAGATTGGATCTTAAGGATCTGAAATCTTTCACATGGTATCAGAGCTTGTGTTTCAGGTTATGAAGGAGGAAATCAGATCTATCAATGATTTGGTAACGATATCAAGTCTAGAGCATGCTAGAGAGGATTCTACACCAAAATCGGATTTTTTGCTTTTGTAAATTGGATCTTTTGTAGATCAAAACACTAAATAGGTCAATATACTTGTTCAATTCCGTTTTTTGAATTCACATGCTGGATTTGGCCGATTTTTGGATCATTGGTTCAGCCTAAGTGGTGGCTTATAGATTGCATATCAAATTTTCAGCATTTGCATGTAGATTTGGAATAGTCATTTTTTTGTGATTTTGTCAAAACCCTAATTTTGATTGGATCTCTAGATAGTGAGGTTGCTGGACTTCATTTGAGTGTGTTTCAATCTTAGGAAGTGGCAAAAGTCATTAGATTGAGGATAGATCATAGGTTGATCAAGATTCCATGATTCTATGTGTTGATTTGCTTGGATAAGTGCTAAAAGAGAATTTGTGAGATAGTTTCAAATCTTGGTGATTTCTTTTGAAAGCATTTGTTGTTGTTCAAAGGAGTGCTTTGTGCATTGAAATAGGTTGAAAGAGAAGATCAGGTCATTGCTACATGGCAACCTCAATTGGAGTCATGTTGGAAGCCAATGATAGGCTTACCTCAAGTAACTACTCATTATGGAAAGTGAGGATGGAGTCACTTCTTGAGATGAATGATGTTTTGGATATTGTTGTAAGTTTGGAGGAGAGACCAGCAACACAACAAGATCAGTTGAGGTATGACAAGAGGGCAAAGAAGGCTCTACACATGATAAGGATGAATGTTACCAATGAACTTCTCAAGGAAGTTGGTAAGTGCACATCATCTTTGGAAGCTTGGAATTCATTGAAGAAGCTTTATGAATCCAAGTCTACTTCTAGAGTGTTGACTCTAAGAAGGCAAATCTTTTCTTGTTTGCAAAAGAATGAAAAAAGTCCAAGTACTTTTGTTTTGAGAATGAAAGCATTGAATGATGAGTTAGCTTGCATAGATGAAAGCATTAAGGAAGGAGAGCTTATTTAAGTGATTCTTAATGGCTTGTTGGATGCTCATGCTAACATTGTTCAAAGTATTGCTATTCAAAAGACTTTGCCAAGTTTGATGGATCTTCAAGAGATCTTGATCAATGAGGAATATAGGCTTCTAGCAAGAGGTGGATCTACATCGACACTTCAAGAGGATGCTATGTTCACAAAGGGCAAATTCAAGGGCAAAACCAAAAGCAAGTGGTCTAAAGGGCAAGATCAAGTGGATGCTTCTTCAAGTGGCAAAAAGAAGGATAGATCAAAGCTCAAGTGCTTCTATTGTGGCATCAAAGGACACTTTGCAAGTGAGTGCTACAAGAAGAAGAGAGATCAAGGAGACAAACAAGGTAATCTTACTCTTGATGAGGATGGTTTGGATGTGCAAGATGCAAATGATGATGCTTTTGTGATGTCTTCATGTATGCTTGCTAATGATGGAGATCTAGATCCTTGGTGGATTGATAGTGGAGCAAGTTCACACATGACCTTTCACAAAGAGTACTTCACTTCTTTGTTGGCATATGGAGATGACAAGAGGGTGATCTACACGGCCAATGATGGTGAGTGTGCAATCAAAGGGATTGGCACAATTCCTATTTCTCTCTCTACAAATAGGAATGTTCATTTGGAGGATGTCTTGTTTATTCCATCTATTACCAAGAATTTGCTTAGTGTGAGTCAAATGCTAAGTAAGGGCCTCAAGGTGGAGTTTGATGGAGATGCTTGTTTGATCAAAAGGAAGGATGTCTTGATTGGAAAAGGTAAAAGACAAGGGAAGTTGTTCAAACTTGATGCTTGTGTTATTGCTAACCAAGTTGGATGTGTTGCAAGGGAGCAAATTTCTATTCAAGAGGTTTGGCACAAAAGGATGGGACACCTCAACTTCAAGTCATTGGAGGTAATGGCAAGGAAGAAGGTTGTGATTGGTCTTCCAAGTTCCTTAAGTAATGACAAGCATGTTTGTGAGTCTTGTGCTTTGTCTAAGTCACATAGACTACCTTATACTAGATCTATTTCTAGATCTACAAAGACTTTTCAACTTGTACATTCGGATATTCATGGATTTACTACAATTAGCAATAGTGGAGCTAAGATGTATGTAACATTCATTGATGATTTTAGTAGATTTTGTTGGATCTATCTACTAAAGAGCAAGGATGAAGTGTATGATGTCTTTGTCAAGTTCAAGAATGCAAGGGAGAACCAATTCTCCACAAAGATCAAGTGCTTGAGAGGTGACAATGGTGGTGAGTACATATCTAACAAGTTCAAGGCCTTTTGTGATGAGCATGGGATCAAGAGGGAGTATACAACATCAAGGACTCCACAACAAAATGGAGTGGCTGAAAGGAAGAATAGGACTTTATGTGAAAGTGCTAAAGCTATGAGGTTAAGTGCTAATCTTGACAAACTATTTTGGGATCAAGCTTTGTTGTGTGCCAATTTCTTGTGCAATAGGTGGCCGAGTGCTATTTTGGATGGAAGGACACCTTTTGAGATGCTATTCAAAAGGAGGCCGAGTGTCAACTTTCTAAGAACCTTTGGATGCACATGCTATGTCAACATTACTCTTGATGATAGGACCAAGGAGGATCCATCTTCAAGAAGAGGTATTTTTGTTGGATATAGTGAGGTGAGTAAAGCCTACAAGGTTTACATTCCTTCTACTAACAAAGTGATTGTTGGTAGAGATGTCATTTTTGATGAGGGAAACATTCCAAAGGTGTCTTCAAGCATGATTGATGGTAAAGTAGATGGATCTAACATTCTTGATGTTGATGAGAAGGATCCTACTTTGGATGGTGGTGATGATGGACCTTCATCAAGTCAAAAGCCAAGGAGAACATCAAGAGAAAGACAAGTACCTTCAAGGCTCACATATGATCAAAAGGGTAAGCAAGTAGTTTCTGGAAATTATGTTGCTTTCCTAACCTCTTTGGATGAGCCTACAAGTGTAGATCAAGCAAGGAAAGAAGAGGAGTGGATCCAAGCAATGGATCTTGAGCATGAAGAGTGGAACATCTTTTGGAGGATCTTCTTGTGTACATGGAGCTATGCAAGTGGATGGATGTTATCTTGCTGTAAAATCAAGTAATGGATCTGGAAAACAAAGTTTGTTCAATGACTTTGATGGTCAAGTTGAAGATTAAGAAATTGATCTCAAAGCGCTTCAACTAGTTAAAAGGGAAGTTGGCAATTTGGAGCTAGTCAAGAGCATCAAAGGAGAGGTAATTGGCAAGGGTGTTATGGATCTGTTTTTGCAGCATATTGAAGACTCAAGTAAGGTCAAAGGAGCAGCAAGGAAGTGTTGTTCAAGTTTACTTTACTTGTTCTATCTCATGTTTGAGCAATTTCATGTGGATGTGTGCAAATTGTCAAGATATGGTAAAACTAGCTACATTGGTGAGCATTGTTTTGATGTGGATTTGTACTAGCATTCTTGGCTGATTTTGCTGATGGAAATGAAGCTATTGGAGATTCATTATGTCACTCATCCATGGCTAAGTTCTCAAGTGTTGAGCTACTTGGTGCCAATACTTGGAGATTGTCAATTTTTGGTGAATTCATGGTCATTTTCTTGTGTCAAGTAGATCTTGAAGATGGACTAGTGCAAACTACTTGGTTTATGGAGTCATGTGGTGCTGGATTTGCATCATTAATGTACTCACCTACTCATGGATTTCCAAGGTTTGATGGTTTCTTGTGGCAAGATGAAGATGAAGGCTCATTCATGGAGTATCATGGTGGATACAAGGCAACAAAGGACAAAGGAGGAGGAGACATGCAAGCAAAAGTTGATCACTCACATTTATTGTTTGTTTGCTGTATTTTTCCAGAGAGTTCAGAGTTGGAAGCATGGTGGAATCATTTCATTTACATTCTATTTGATTCTTCATGTTCTAGTCACATTTTTATATGCAAAATTGATGTAAGAAATAGTGAAGCATCCCAAGTGGACACTATTCTCTATATCAATTATGGTTGTTTCTATTTTGAGCATTACATGATCATTGAAAGGAGATCTATTCTTAGGAAGAAGATCATCCTTATGATGGATCAAAGTTCTATTGGCAAAAACTATGCTGGGAGCATTGGAAGCTAGGAAAGCGAGTTTTGAGGTACATCATTGGAACTCGAGATTTTGGCATATTGTATGAGGGATCATCACCTAATCTTTTTGGATTTTCAGATTCGGACTATGCTGGAAATATAATGGATAGGAAATCCATTAGTTCTTATTGTATTTTCATAGGTGATGGAGCTATATCATGGATGTCAAAGAAACAAGCCACTATCTCATTGTCATCTAGTGAGGCCGAGTACAAAGCTCTTACACATTGCACAAAGGAGATGGTATGGATCAAAAGGATGATCAAGGATCTTCATTCGCTGGATTTTTCAGAGAGCCCAATCATCTTTTGTGACAATCAATCAGCCCAAAGAATGGCATCCAATCCTATCTTTCATGCTAGGAGCAAGCATATTGAGATACAATATCATTTTGTGAGGGAGCGAGGCATTGCAAAGGAGGTGGAGCTTCAACATGTGTCTTCAAGGGAATGTGTAACTGATATCTTCACCAAAGCATTGGGAAAAGACTTGTTCATGAAGCATAGTCTATGCTAAAACTAGTTGAAGAGGGAGTGTGAAAGATTCAACTAGTTTCATCACATTTTGCAATATTTTCATATTTGGCATATTGAGGCCAAAACTTGTTTTAGACTTAGAGGTTGACTTTTCAAAGTTCATTAGTCTAAATTTCATTTGAATAAACACTTTTTGAAAGTGTGGGAAAGATAGAATGCGAGTTTGAGTAGATTCAATTTGAATAAGTTGGGTACATTGAATCTAGACCCAAAATTGGTAGGGTTGGCATTTTGGTGGGAAAGCCAAGTGGCCAAATAGGGTTTGGACCTGCTATAAAAGGATGTAACTCGTGGAGAGAGTCATCTTCTCTCTTCTCTATCTCATTTCATGCTTATACATGGTTCTCTTGGGTTCTACTATCCATTGGTGCACTATCTTGGTGATTGCTTGCAATATGTGTAGAATGATCTATACTTGCTATTTTTGGGATCTACACGTGTGAAATACAGTAGCTTGCTGGTTTTGTACGGACAGCAACAGTACATAATCATTTCATTCAAGTTTGATCAAGTTCTATTAGTGTTTGCATCTCAAATTGTGTGTAGATGCTGATTTTTCTACATTGGTGAAATTGGTAATGTATTTCTCTTTCTAACCAAAGATCATTCAAGTAGATTGGATCTTAAGGATCTGAAATCTTTCACAAACTCTGCCGAAGTGGCCATGTGCCGCAATAATCCCTTGAGCTTGTGTAGCCGCTCAAGCATGATGAACTGGTAGGCAAAGCGGGTGCGAGCAGGCTTCTTCAAGTCGAGCCTGCATTGACAAACGGAATGAGAGGCACACATGAAACGAGCAAAACATAAAGAAGCATCTTGAACGAGCCAAAAAATAAGCAACTTACCTGCTGAATG
Organism: Diphasiastrum complanatum; assembly: GCA_029204225.1. NCBI lineage: Eukaryota > Viridiplantae > Streptophyta > Lycopodiopsida > Lycopodiales > Lycopodiaceae > Diphasiastrum > Diphasiastrum complanatum. The sequence continues at coordinate 40,845,795 of CM055092.1, read as the reverse complement.
TGCGAAAAAGGGCCGTCATGCGGCGCTTGCGTGTGACGAAGTCCACAACCGCAAGTGCCCTCATGAGAATCTCACTGACCCAAGGCAGGCGCCCGATGGATTGCAGGAGGAGGTCCAGTGAGTGTGCAGCACATGGAGTCCAGACAATGGAGGGGTAGTCTGCCATAAGAAGCTCCCCCATACCACGGCAGTTGGACGCATTGTCCGTCACAACCTTTCGCGATACGTTCACACGATCAATTCACAGCTAGGAAACACATTGCAATCAATCGAAAATCACGCAAAACTATTGTATCAACATCAAGCAGCAAATGAGCAAGCAACTAATGAAAGAATATTATACCTGGACAACGCGCTGTGGCCCGACCTCCTCTATCGCTGCGCGAATGATGCCGTAAATGTACTCGGCCGAATGCACTCTCCCTGCCTCGGAGGCGTCAATGCTGCGCAGGAACATGGAACCGTAACAACTAGAAACAATCACGTTGATGAGTGGACGTCTGCGACGATCAGTCCACCCATCAGCCATGATGGAACAGCCGTATCTATCCCAAGCCTCGTGCAGTGCGGCCAGTCTCTCTCTGACTGATGCAACCCGGTCCTGGAGCAAAGGGCCTCGTAGTGCGTCGGCTGTGGGTGGTGTGTAGCCGGGCCCGCAGACTGCAACTTTTGAAATAGCCTCTCAAAAGATGCGGGATGATGCCATGATAAAGGGGAGGTTCAGGTCATAGAACATCTGTGCTATGGTCCTGGTGGCCTCTCTGTGCTGCCCCTCTCTGAAAGATCCCGACATGGACATCTGTCTAGTGCCTCGGGATGTGGATGGCTGGGAGGATGCGGATGGACGATGCGGATCTGGAGGTGGTGGCATAGGTGCAGGTGCGGAAGCGGAGGATGTCGACGGGCCGTGCAGATTTGACGGTGATGGCAGAGGCATAGGTGCAGCATTGGAGGCTGTGGATCCATGGGGAGTACTGGCGGAGGCGGAGGCGGAGGTGGTGGCGGGGGTGGGTGCGGATGCAGCGGCGGTGGCGGGTGCAGATGCGACGGTGGGGGTGGTGGCGCTGGGTGTACCAGTGGCAGGGGCGGTGGCAATGGGTGCACCAATAAAAATAGAGTCCGCGGCATCTATGGACGGCTCGCCGGGCTCAGCAGCTGGCTCAGAATATGTCTCGATAATGCGAGCCCTCTCCGCAGCGTGGATGACCATACAAATGCCGATCCCGTAGCGTCCCCCTGTGGGTCAGACTCGCAACCCCCCCAGGTGTGCTCGAACCCGAGAGGCGTTCCCTGTGAACTGCCTTCGACAAAAAGGGCAATGCCACTTTTTGTCGGGCATCACCTCCACCTCATCCCAAATGGGACGAGCAGCCATATCTCTCTCTCTCTCTCTCTCTCTCTCTCTCTCTCTCTCTCTCTCTCTCTCACACACACACACACGCGCGCACACACACACAGAAGCACGGAAATCCAAGCTCTCTCTCCCACCCTAAGCCCTAAACCCCAAACCCAAGCACCCTTAAACCTAATTCCTAAACTCACACACACACGCTGTGCACACACACAAATCCTCTCTCTCCGTCCCTCACACTCTCTGTCTCTTCCTCTCTCTCTCTCACACACAGATCACCACACACACACAACTGTATGCACACAAATCAGCAATTATCTTTTCACACACACACACACAACTCACCACAAACACCATCTCTCTCTCTCTCTCTCTCTCTCTCTCTCTCTCTCTCTCTCTCTCTCTCTCTCTCTCTCTCTCTCTATGCCTCTCCCACTCTCTCTCTCTCTCCCTCTTCCGCCCTCTGTCGCTGCTCTCAGGTTCTAACAATATAAACAATATAAACAATGAGTAATCGCAACACACTTAGATGACTGAGGACTCACTGAGACATTGAGATAGATCACACAGTGCACGGTATTCATAATTCTCCTATTCCTTATTCAATTCTAACTAAAGTTTTATATTCCAAACTTTCACACACATTAGGAGGTTTTTCTTTTCTTTTCTTTTTTCCCTCCTAATTTAAAAATCCGTTTCGAGCAATCTGTTTGAAACAAACTTTTCGAAAATGAAACGTGTTTTTCAGTGAAACATTGGTATCTGCAAATCGAGATTCGCTATAGCGAATCGCAAAAAAAAAAAAAAATCATTTTTTTTGCTTCACTCAAATTCTTTGGGACCTGAAATGTACTGGAATTGGACCTATAATATACTGAAAATTGAACCCGAAACTACAAGAAACGCATATTATAGGTCCGACTCCAGTATATTTCAAATTTCATAGATGCACCGCGATTCAGAATTGTGATCAGAATCGCGTTTCAGGTTTTCCAGAGAGTCATGCAGAATTGGATTTTTTTTTTTTTTGAAATTTTTTTAGGCAATATGGGTATCAGATGAAAGCTCTGATTGAGAGCATTATGACTGTGTAGTTTGCCGACTGTTTCGGGTGCAGGATGGTCTAGTTTAGGTGTATTAACTCCTAGGCTCTTTGATTCTCCCTCCCTCCCAGGCCCGAAATGCACAAATATTATTTTTTTTTTCAACGATTCTTTGCAGCGAATCGCGATTCGTGAATCGCAAAACCAGCGAATCGCGATTCGCTGCATCTATGAAATTTTCAATATATTATAAAGTTTGATTCAGTATATTATCGTACACAGATAAACTGAGGATGCATTTATCTTAATCCTCTGTGTTTTCTTTTTCTACTGATACCCATATTGAATGTATTTACAAAAAAAAATTGCAATTCGGTAATTTTTTTTTTTTTTGTGATTTACGAATCACGATTTGATTCACGAATCGCGAGTGCACTATGGTATTTGTGTATGTAGCACATGATATGTTTTATATATTCACAAAAAATAGACCATGTGCAGTATTAGTTGTCAGTAACTATCAAACAATTTTGATCTTTAAGAACAAAACCACTTAACCATATCTACCTTGAAATAAGTTTTTGTCTCTTCCATTTAAATAATGAACAAGTAGTGAATCTCAGTTCTCTATCCACTAAAACAAAGATATTACCTGTCCAATAAGATGCGATGTCAAAAAACCACCATGTGAACCCCCAAATACAGCAACTCTATTTGGATCAGCATAACCTTTACCAATCACTAAATCCAGAGCAGTGAGGATGTCTTCAACGTCCTACATCGCCAATGATGCAACACATTAACTAACCATGCATCTAGTAAGGCAGAGCCATATTTTCAAGCATCAACTAATTGTCAATAGAAATTGCCAAACAAAAGAAAATACAAAAGATTCTAGTAGCACAAAAGAAACTCCACAACATTGCTTCATTATATCTTTTATCCAGGAACATCAAATATCATTATATTCCAATCAATAAAGTCATCTATATATACATACCATACTTGCAGGTTCAGGAATGGAATGCGTTCTGAGTCGCATTCCAAAAATTTGTGTTAGGCTTTCCTAGAACGCGCATTAATTTTTTTTCCTTTCAATTTTTTTTTTTGTTTTTTTTGTTTCATCGCATTATGAAAAAAAATTAGGTTATCTAAAAAGATTTGATGAATAAATTTGTTGTTTATTGGGTTTTCTTTGTTAAACTTAGCTGTTTTTTTAGATTTAAAAAAAAAAAAAGTGTTCCAAAATGCTCATTTCGAAACACGGTTGCAACGGGACACCTACAACTATCACACACAATAAAGCTCTTTCTTTTTGTCATGCCCACAATTGGTCTCGGATAGCGTATCCCGCTAGAGGTCAGCAGGCCTACCTCGACCCGTAAGTTAATTATGATTATGAGGGGTTTTGGGCCCTCATGTGCATATGGTCATAATTAATGGTTGGAGGCCTAAAACTCATGATGGTGGATTATTATGGGTCTATCAGTGAGTCATAAACTGGATGATGTGGCCCAAATAGGCTGCATAGGTGTCCAATGAGGTGTCATAGTGCACTACTAGTGGTGCATGGGCCTTGGAGGATATAAGTATACCCATTGGGCTCTCACTAGTGTATGCTTGATTGTGACGATAGTAGCTATATGCTGCTGGTATGACTCCTCCATCCATTGTGAGAGATTGATCCATAGCTTGGGGGCTAGATCTGTAAGATCTAGGTTTGGTTGGGTTGGTTTGTCCACCATCCGCCGATTCCCTTGTGTTGCTTTGTTGCGGCTTGCTTGGTTAATGATCCTCGGTGGAGGTCTTTATACTTTCTTTCTCTATCCATCCGAAATACATAACAAACCAAACTGAACCATAGCTCACCATATCAAACCGAGGCATGGTGTCCAGGGCTCACCTTAGTTGACTGGGCCAGTATCTCACATCTACAAGTACTTATGCTATCACGTATGATACGGGACAAAACCCTCCGTCCTGTTATCCTAGCATAATTTGCATTCCCATCTTGTACAACTTGGTGTCATCTTTCGTCTCATCACATATATACACTGCCTCAGATTGCTTCCCATGGACGCACAGAGATACACACAGGCGGCACTCACATTCTCTTAGCACCTTCATAGTCATGACTATCGCTTATCATGGTTTTTACAAGCATCACGTTTACTTGATACTTTCAACATCTCTATCATGGACCTCCCATCGCCCACCCACGACTATATCAAAGGTTTTCTCTATCAAGCATATCTTCATCGTACATGGCAGGGCCAATTGGGAGTCAAAACCGACTATCATCGGACTCATTTCTTGGAGATGGATGCAAGGGGGACCCCAGTTCTACCGTGCTATTTAGACTCAGGATTATCCCATGGTCTGAGGTTCACACTCGGTCAGCTAAGAGTCTCATCACATCACCACTGCCACCGAACCATCCTGAAGTGTCCGATCCCTCTCTCGAACTCTGAGGCGCTCAGCCCCACCTGGTGGCAAAAGAACCATTTCATGAGTCAATATCTATGGAAGCAAGATCGTATGGACATGAACCATAAAAATAATCTGAAGTTAAATTGACAATTGGTGTGTAATACCTGGCCCCGGATAGACTCGCTCTGTGTACTCCAGCCATCCTCTGTGGAGCTTTGGGTTGTCCTCTTGTCTGGTGGTGCACCACAAGGGGTGCAAAATGTGGGCTACCACGTGGATGGGCCTGTGAAAATAGTCCCACCTCTGCTGCCAAATCTCTAGAAGCTCCTTCCTCCTAAAACACGCAACAACATAAGACACATTACAATCATTAGTTGTTTCTCATGCGAAGTTACAAGATAAAATGGAAACACATCACAGACAAGGGATATGAATCAGACTTGGCCTCGTCCAAGTGGGATATGGTCAATGCCTCTCTAATGCAGTCCATAAACTCATATATGAGATCGAGAGTGCACCCCTCTCGATCTACTAGGCGCAGCACACAAAAAACAGGCCTCAGCACCTCAATCAACTCTGACACCCGTGTCCAAAACTCATCTCCAAACACAGTCGTCTAGAAATGAGAGACATCCTCACTATGGGCTCTGAACTCATCGAATCCAGGGCTGGCCACCACCCTCCACAAGTGGTTTCGCATAGCCATCAAACGCTCGAGAACCAGGAAGTAATAGCCAAACCATGTGGGTGCCTGCTTCTTGAGCTCCAGGGGCGAGAAGCTGCAAAATAAGGCCAAGATGCGCTTCTTCCTGGTCACGAAGCTTAGACCATACGCATGGCCTAAGCAGAACACTTACAAGGAATTTTGTCACAAGCCAGTCTCTCCAAGCTCGTGAATCCTAGAAGCCAGTGTGTAGAATGAACCTCCCAACCATAGGCACCCCCTCCTTGAGTCCTTCTACCTGCTATTCCCGTCAACTAGCACATTGCATCCACCTGTGGGTGATCAGTCCACTTGGCATGCCTGGCCCCTGTGACCTGTGAATACTGAGTGACTCCTAGGGTACCACCCCCGTGCCCTGCCAAAGACCTGTGACCATCTTGGTCACCCCGACTACTTGCCGGCTAGCATCTCGTCACTGACGGCTCGGGTCTCGATGGTCAAGACACACCGCATCTCTGACAGCTTGTCAGGCGGCCACACCGGGTCACTTCTTGTGACGCACCGGTCCCAACTTGGGATAGATGTCCTCGTCGGTCACCGACCCTTGCCAACACTAGGCCTCAGGCCCTTTGGTAACCGGCCGTGCTGAGGTCATGATAGAGTCGTAACTGGACTCTAACAATCCTTCCCTCCTCTGGCAAGTCATTGGTCCTCAATGACAAACTCTGGGTAAGACTTCTGCAATGCTTGTCGCGTCTTCCAGGTAGCCTCTGACAACGGATGCCCTTTCCAAGTTACTAGATACTCTTGAAGGAGACGATTCCGCAATCGTCGCTCCCTTCGATCTAGGATTCTGTCTGACCCAGAACTTGCGGTGTCTTTCTCCTCAAGAGACACTAGACCTTCCACCAGGCTATCGCCATCGCAAACATTTCTTCAGTTTGCTAACATGGAACACTGGATGCACCTTGCATCCCGCAGGTAGTTGTAGCTTATAAGCTACTTGGCTCACCTTCTTAACCATGGTCCACAATACCTAGGAGATAACTTGGCGCACTTTCCTGTGCGTAGCACCTTTGACTTCGAAGGGACTAGTAAATATACCCAATCTCCATGTTCAAATTCCCGATAGGTATGGTTCTCACGGGTATAACTCTCTGCCCTAGCTACAGCCTTGGACAAGTTATCTCGTGCCAACTCTAGCTTCTGCTGCATCTGATCCAAAAACTCTACAGCACTAGGTACCCTATGTGGAATCCCTATGATTGCAGGACTCAGTGGCCTGAAACCATAATTGAGCTCAAATGGACTCAATCTAGTGGACACATGTCTCTTATCATTGTACGCGAACTCCAATAGCGATAAATGCTTTACCCAGTCTGTTTGCGTACTAGTCACATATGCCCTAAGCATATCTTCCAAGATCTTATTCACTCGCTCTGTCTGACCATCCGTCTGAGGATGCTCAAAGCTACTCATCCGCAACTGTGTTCCCAACTTGGCGAACACCTCAATCCAGAAATTTCCCGTAAACTTGGGATCCCTGTCAGAAACAATGGACTTCAGCAGACCATCTAACCTGACAATATTCTGAATAAACAACTCAGCCACTTGCGGAGCTGTGACCTTCTTGGTCATTGCGATGAAATGAGCCATCTTGGAAAACCTGTCTACCACTACCATAACGGAATTGAATCCATTATGAACCTTGGGTAGCCCAACAATGAAATCCATAGAGATGCTTTCCCACCTTCTTGTAGGTATCTCAAGTGGATGTAGCAAGCCGTGCAATGTTGCACATACTCTCTTACATCCCGTTGCAATCGTGGCCAGAAATAATGCCTTCTTGAAAGCTCACTAGTCTTATCAATACCAGGGTGCCCTGCGCAGGGACTATTCATGGCATTCATGAAGTATCTTACAACGAAGATCCTTCACGTCTGGCACGAAAACTCTTCCATTTCTCAATAAAATACCATCCTTCACGGTGTATGTGAGATATGTACTGGTGTGCACGGCTTGTCAAGTGAACAAGGCCGAGAGAGTAAGTCCTCCGGGCTTGCTACATCCACTTGAGATACCTACGGGAAGGTGGGAAAGCATCTCTATGGATTTCATTGTTGGGCTACCCAAGACCCAGAATGGATTCAATTCCGTTATGGTAGTGGTAGACAGGTTTAATATCTTCGTCTTCTAGATAGGGTGTAGGTAACCCAGGACGAAATTCAGAAGACGGATAAGGCGAAGCATACTGCGAAGAATCTACTCGAATTTGTACACTTTTTTTCTCCTTTACCAGCGATGGAGATAGGCTGCAAGAGGGCGATGGAGCATCAGAAGGACTTTGCCAAATCTTCTCCTTAGAATCGGATTGTTGTGGGCTCCCAATAGGCTGGAACAGCAGCGCTGGAGGTCCACAAACACCTCTGAAAAATGTCTCCCCCGATTTCTCCCCTCCAGATCCTTCAAAAACATGCAAAATCTGACAATTTCTACACTTTCTCTCTCTAGAACGACATTGTCTCTCTAGAACAAGGTTTTCTCTCTCTAGAACGAGGCTATGATACCAATTGTCACAAGCCAGTCTCTCCAAGCTCGTGAATCCTAGAAGCCGATGTGTAGAATGAACCTCCCAACCACCGTCCTTGAGTCCTTCTACCTGCTATTCCCGTCAACTGGTACATGGCATCCACCTGTGGGTGATCAGTCCACTTGGCATGCCTGGCCCCTGTGACCTGTGAATACTGAGTGACTCTTAGGGTACCACCCCCGTACCCCGCCAAAGACCTATGACCCTCTTGGTCACCTCGACTACTTGCCGACTAGCATCTGGTCACTGACGGCTAGGGTCCCGATGGTCAAGACACACCGCATCTTTGACAGCTTGTCAAGCGGCCACACCGGGTCACTGCTCGTGACGCACCAGTCCCAACTTGGGACAGATGTCCTCGTCGGTCACCGACCCTTGCCAACACTAGGCCTCAGGCCCCTTGGTAACCAGCCGTGCCGAGGTCATGATAGAGTCGTAACTGGACTCTAACAAATTTGTTACGGGGTGAGCAAAGCAAGGAAATAAAAACAACAAAAATAGAATAAAAGACAAGAAAGGTGTAGAAAGGATACCTCATGTCGTGGATCAGCAGATCGATAGAATGCGCAGCACATGGTGTCCACACAACGAAGGGGTGCTCGCGCATCTCCCATTTGCCTGCAGTTCGTGGTGTTGTCTGTGACAACTTGAACCACGTGCTGGATGAAAGAGTTCACTACATCGTAGATGAACTCTGCGGTGATAGTGGCATCCACCCCATTGCCAAGCGGACAGCAGGAGACCATGATGTTTCCGACAGATCTGTGACGACCATCCATCAAACAATATGGAGCAACTGTAACTGCAAAACAAATTCCGTCAAACACAAGTTAGACACACTTGCCATATCCAGCACATATAGCCTGTAAAGACATGCTAGGAAGATGCAACAAATGCGAAAGAAACTTGCAAAATGAAAATGATGAAAGTTCAAAAATCTTATGTCTGCCAGGCTGCTCGAATAGGGCTCAGCTCTCAAGTGATGGTCTCGTCCTCCTGGCGTAGGAGACGCATGCATATCAACTCTCTCCTAGGAGGTGCCCATGAGAAATCAACTGCTACTGCCTGACGCATCATCTCTCCGAACACATGGGTGTGCGAATAGAATGGCAGCCTCGTAAAAAAACTGGGCCACCACCCCCTGGTAACCTCGTGTTGGCACCTCTGCCACACTCTATCCAGTGTAGTCTATTGTGCTCTCGGCCTAACATGTCTCTGCTGTGAGTGTGTCGGCGACCGAGGTCTAACATGCCCTGTGGTGTATGAGATGGGGCATCAAGGGGTGCATCTAATGATGGCATGGAAGGTGATGTGTCTCTCTCCCCACCAGTGCTAGAACTTGCATATGGGGATGTGACACCAACAACTGATGATGCTAATGGTCGTGAAGGCTCTGATGGAGTGGCAAAAGGCCCAAGTGCCCCTGCATATGCGACAAGAACCGAGTGATTGTCATGGCTTAGTGCCCCTCTGTGGCTAGGCCTTGCACCTGTATCACCTGCATGGGTAGGCCCTTACACCCTGGACCTAGGAGCTCTATCCTCACTGTTGGAAAAACCTCTGTGATGGTCTTAGTGGCTGGCTGGCTAACCCATCCTGGTCGTATGTCTCTTGCAACCTCTCTACCTCAACATCTGTAATGGCGTTGCACACTGATATACCCAGGCCCCACCCATCTAGCCTGGTCAATCGTAACAAATGGGCCCTGACCCTAGTGAGTGACCCAATGAACTCCAAACCACAATGAAAGTGTCTCCATTTGCGGGCACCTGATCCATGGGACGTAGCCACGTCCCCCTGTATAAGGTCAATCACTGCCCACAGGCCCCTGCCAACAACCGGCATGGTGTCGATGTGACCTATTAGCTATAATCGCTCAAAGCCCTACAAAACATACACAACTCATGCAAAGATTCAGTACGTTGCACAAAATAGGGCTAAACTGATGCAAAAAAAGTGAGCATGACATCCTAAACCCTAAAATCGTGCCATACGGGCCAGAAGAGAAAGTTCGAGACATTGAAAAACATAGTCTAGCATTTTACGACACATCAATCGAATAAATATAGCTCAGGGCTAAAAATGACACCAAAAGCGAGCATGACATTCAAAAATTGACGTGTGTGCCATAAAGGCAAAACCTGACATTCCTGGCATTTTTGTAGGCACCTCAATCTGACACGTATAGCCTATTTCACCAAAAAAAACACCAAAAGAGGGCACCACTCTCATAACTTCGTCTACATGCCATCACGACCTAAACAGACATTCTAGGCATTCCTGTAGGCATGAGGAAACATTGTGTAGCACTTTACTTCGCTTCAATCTAACACCTACAGCTAGCTCTATACAATTCTTAAAATTGACGTGTAGGCAAAAAAAAACCTGGAATCATAGATTTCTCGCTCCACGCTCGTTTCCCGTGCACGGCTTCATGCCCACTACGTCCCCCTCGTTTAATAGATACTCGTAGCAAGTTGGATCGTCACAATCGGATGTGTATACAAACATTTGCCACAAATTTTCTCCTCCAACAGCCGCGAGAAAATGCAAAAAGATTTGCAATTTTATTGCCAAAATTTTTTGCATTCCGGACGTATGTTCTGGCATGCGTTTTGGATGCAACAATTCTATATATGTATATATATCATAGGTCCTGCGGTACTGTGTTGTAATAGATCCTAACACCACAGTAGGGCAAACACTAACTTATCCACCCAACCTTGCCTACTCCCTGATATAGAATAAGCCCCTCCTAGCCCAGTGTGAGGACTGGTAACATGCTACTGCCAAGTGTCAGCCACGTGGCACTGACGTGGCCGACTGCACGTCGGGACCCAACTGGGGGCCCTATCCTGCTGACAGGGTCCCTAGGTTGTGTTAGGCCCGCCATGGCTATGGACCGTGCTGGGGCACACTACTCACACTGTCTTGCCCTGTTGGTCATGTACACTGGACACGACCCTGACTGTGGTATCTGACCTATCTGTGTTCCCTAGGGTTCGGCACTGGTTACGAGCTCGTAACACTCCCTCCCCCTTAAGAACCGTCTTGGTCCTCTAAGACAAAGTCTGGAAAAATCTTGCGAAGGACGCTGCCTCTTTCCCAAGTGGCATTCTCAACAGGCTGATCATTCCACTTAACCAGATATTCTCGGTATAGAGTATGACGAGTCTGCGTCTCTCTACTATCAAGAATTTCCTCTGGTTCATGTGGAGGTTGTTGAGGATCCAATGGGAGAACTAGAACACTGTCCCCTACCAGATTATCTGATCTGGTTAAGGCTTTTCGTAACTGACTTACATGAAAGACTGGAAAAACCTTACTGCTGTGTGGGAGTTCTAGTTCATAGGTGACCTCGCCTAGTCTCCTACTGATGGTAAAGGGACCACAATACCTTGGAGACAACTTAGCACACACTCCTGATTTGAGGGTTTTAGAGTCAACTGGGACTCTCAAGTAGACTTTCTCACCAGTGGAGAACTGCACATCCCGTCTGTGTGGATCTGCATAATGCCTGGCTCGATCCTGGGATTGTCTAATGCTACGCTTAGCATGTTCTATCATCTGGTTTAGGTCTTCTAAAAAGTTTCTGGCTGCTTCAACTTTTTCTTGTTTAAACCCTACATCTGTGGGTGAGCGTGGCTGAAAACCGTAAATGGGCTGTATCCCGTAGCTGAATGTTTGGTACTGTTGTAAGCAAACTCTAATTAATATCGAGAGATACTCCTCCCAATTAGTCTGCCTCTTGCTGACGTATGCACGAAGCATATCCTCCAGCACTTGATTTACCCTTTCTGTTTGACCGTCCGTCTGTGGATGGTCGGTGGTACTCATATTAAGTTTAGTATGGAGATGATGGAATACTGCCCTCCAAAAATTTCCAGTAAACTTACTGTCCCGGTCGCTGACTATGCCGGAAGGTAGACCGTACAATTTAAATAGCCCGTCTACAAACAACCTCGCTAACTCTGGAGCTCTAACGGTTGTTTTGGTCGGAATGAAATGAGCCATTTTGGTCAGACGGTCAACTGTGACCCATATAGCGTCATTACCCTTTTGGGTTTTAGGCAGGCCTACTATAAAATCCATGGAGATACTCTCCCATTTACCAGCTGGTATTTCTAAGGGATGTAAACGCTCTGCTTTATTTACTTGACATTTCTGGCAACTGGTTACATACTGGTGGACGTCCTTTTTCATACTGGGCCAGAAAAATTGCCTACGAAGAAGCTCATAGGTCTTCTGTATGCCTGGGTGTCCCGCGCTAGGATTGTCATGACATTCATATAGGACCTGCTGCCTATAATCCTCTGAATTGGGGACACATACTCTATCTCTATAGAGCAAGTACTCATCCTGAATGGAATATTTTTTCCATTTGAATCCTTGAGTCAACTGACCCTCAACCACTGGGGTTTGCTTGGGTAATACAGGCTCAGAATCCTCAACGTCATCTGACGACGTATACTCGGACTCATCATCATCCTCAACGGAAGCTGCCGTATTCTTGGATGAACTGGCACCAGCCCCGTGAACTGGTTCTGGAGTCTGTAACTGTCTGTTCTGGACTGAGTTCCAGATAATAGAGAAGAATGCATCATGCTGGCATTTCCCTCTCAAGGACTCGAGTAACTCATTACGAATCTGAGTAAAACTCAGCTCGTTTATCATAGGCATTCTGCTAAGGGCATCTGCTACTGTATTGAATTTTCCACGCCTATATCTGATAGACATGTCAAACTCTTGCATCAACTCTGCCCAACGAGCTTTCCGACCTCTAAGCTCAGGTTGATTGCAAAGGTATCTGAGACTCTCATGGTCTGTCAGGACCTCAAAGTTGGCACCATACAAATAATGCCTCCAAGTCTTAAGGGCATGGACTATAGAAAAGAGTTCCTTTTCATAGGCACTATACCTAGTCTGTGCTGGCTCGAGTTTTTTACTCTCGAACGCAACCGGTCGTCCACCCTGAGTTAGCACAGCACCTACTGCAAAGTCGCTAGCATCTGTTTCGACCACAAATGGCTGATTGGGGTCGACGACCTTTAAAACTGGTGCTGTAGCTAAGGCTGTTTTGAGAGCATCAAAGCTCTCCTGTTGTGCGGACTCCCAAATGAACTCCTTTCCCTTCCCCTTAAGGAGATTTGTCATAGGGACTGCTGTCTGAGCATATTCCTTGACAAATCGTCTGTAATATCCCGCCAGACCAAGAAAGATTTGAAGTTCCAAAATATTCTGAGGTCTCAGCCAACTGAGTATGGCTTTAATCTTATTTGGGTCCATCTTAATCCCATCTGAAGAGATAATGTGACCCAAATATGCTACTTCTTCAACGAAGAATTCACACTTGGATTGTTTAGCATAAAGCTTATGCTTTATGAGCAGTCGAAACACCTTTCTGAGGTGTTTTAGATGCTCCTTCCTCGTTTTGCTGTAGACGAGGATGTCATCTAAAAACACGACTACAAACTTACCCAAGTATGGTCTGAGGACACTATTCATCAAGGTCATAAAGGTAGCTGGAGCATTTGTGAGCCCAAATGGCATCACCTTAAACTCATAATGACCGTGACGAGTCCTAAAGGCTGTTTTTGAGACATCTTCCGATTTTATACGGACTTGATGATATCCCGATCTGAGGTCTATTTTGTTGAAAAACCTAGTCCCGTCGAGTTGATCAAACAACTCGTCTGCCCGAGGCATAGGGTATTTATTCTTGATTGTGACTTTATTGAGGGCTCTGTAATCTACGCAAAGACGCATAGACCCCTCTTTCTTTTTCACCAATAGGACTGGTGAGGCCCATGGTGAACTACTGGTCTGAATTTGGCCTTTCCCAAGATAGTCTGTTAACTGCCTAGTTATTTCTTCATCCTCTGTTCGGCTGACCCGATACGGAGGTTTAGAAACAGGTGCTGTACCTGGTACTAGGTTTATTACATGATCTACCTCTCTGCTAGGTGGTAAACCATGTGGCAAATCTTCAGGAAAAACATCTTTAAATTTAGACAATGAAGTTTCTAATTTACTGATTTTCTGCTGAATAGAACTGGAAATAGAAACTTCAGGAATAAACTGAAAGTCACATAAGAATACCTGATGGTCTTCGCCTCCGATTAGCTGACAGAGTTCTAAACTGCAGACCATAGGGCTGTTGGGAACATCATGCTCCCCATGCAACTGGATCTCTCGGCCTTTATGCTGAAAGCTGAAGGTGTTCTGCTGATAGTTTCTGTGGAGGGAAGGTCCTAAACTGTAGAGCCAATCTCTCCCGAGAACAATGTCTGTTCGATCCAGGTGCATTATCTGAAAGTTTATTTCATCTTGGTACCCCTGAATACCAAGATTTAACTTACTTACCATAGTTTCCCATATTTTTTTATCTTCACCCTTAGCTAATGAAACTATGTACCTATGCTGACTAGGTACTTCTGGTAGTTTAAGCTTTTTAACCAGGGTGTGGTTGATGAAATTATGGGTTGCCCCATCATCAACCATGACTCTTACTGACTGGTTACCAACTTTCCCATGCATACGTACTAGGTCATGCGGCCCAAAGCTGAAGGGTCTCGCTAGCATTGCAGAGGTCAGCTGGCAACAGTGTTCATGATCTTCATGATACACTTTGATCTCGGAAGCTGCCGAGTTACTGGGGAAACATACAGTCTGAACAAGATGAACTTGTTTTTTATCTTTTTTAGTGAAAGGCCCCTTGGGACACTGTCTGACTGTGTGTCCCTTGCCCATACACACAAAGCACAAACGTTCTTGTTTGGCTTTCTCAAAATCATCTGATTTAAGGGCTGTATGAGTGAAGGGCGTTTCTGAGGAGCTTCACCTTTAAATTTATCTTCTTTCTTTCTTTTTAAAAATTTCTTTTTAAATTGAAAGTCTTTCTGAGGAAGCTGCTCAGAAAGTGGTTGTTGTCTCGCTCTCTTCCTACCCACTGAATCATCATAGATTTGAGCATATCTGAGAGCTTGCTCAAGGGTAGTAGGCGAGTTTCTCTGGACCTCTACTTTATATTCATCTTTGAGGCCACGGACAAATCCCCTGATTTTCTAATAGTCATCCATATTTTTAATCTTTAAAATTGCTTCTCGATACTGCGAGATATATTGGATGAGGGATTTATCCATTACTGTTCTTTCCCAGGCTTCCCAGGCTCTATCCAGTTCATTTTCTGGTAGAAATTCTCTTAGGAAAGCTTCTTCAAAAGCTTTCCATGACCGGGGAGTCTGCCCAGTCTCCTGGAGATTTAACCACCACTTATAGGCCATAAGCCCTAAAGAAAGACTGGCCTCAATTGCTTGCAAATGGTCAGGGGTCTGTTTAAGAGCATGAATGTTCTTCCATTTGCTGAGGAAGGTAAGTAGAATATCTGCATTTCTATCCTTCTCTTCCCCATTAAAAGTAGGAGGTTTTAAATCTTTAAAAACACTGGGGTGAGACTGTAAAGTCTCACCCGAAACTGATGGAAGTGGAGAAGGGGATAACTGAGAAGTGGAGGGAAGGCTTCCTTTCGCGGAACTCAAAATCAAGTTTTTGAGTTCAGCGAACGAGTCGTCCACACTGGACTTGAAATTGGCTAATGCCAACTTCAGTTCATCCACTTCTGTTACCAATTGGAGGAACTGCTCCTTGGTAACCAGTTCGTCGAGTTCTTCGGCGAACTGTTCCTGTTCTTCTACTTCCATGGGTTCCTTCCCTTTTGTGTAAGCCAAGGCTTCTGTTTCAAGTTCGTCGAAGCCTCTCTCCGGGGGTTGATCAGGTCCCTGAGGAGTGGTCATCTTCGGAACTGAAAGAGAGCTACCTTAACTTCTGAAGGAAAAAAAGTCTAAAAGACTAATTTACAACTGTACAAGGAGGGAAAGAAAACTTAGCTCTTTCTGAGAACTGTACTTCCACAGAGAAAATCAAGAAAAGCCCTTTCAGCTCTTCCTCCACTGCTTTCAGATCTGCTGTCCGGAAAAATCAGAGATCAAGGTACCAAGAAAAAGAAACAAACTTCTGATCGTCTTGGCCCCTTCCCTCGCTGTCTGAGGTGTATACTTTTTGCTCCAAAATTCCCGTTTTAGGACCCAAAAACAATTGCAAACTTGTGGTTTCTGCCAAAGACCTTCCTCGCTGCCTGACCAGGAGTGTTGCTACTTGGTTTTGCTTACTTTGAGACCCAAAATCCCTCTCAAAATCTGATTTTCTAGCAACACCTTCAGCGCTGGACCTGCACCCAAGATTCTGTCTCAGATCTGCTCCAAATTCCAGAAAATTTCACTCCAAATTCGAAGTTTCCACCCAATTTGGCAGCGCTGGACCTGCTCCACGTTTTCTATTTAAAATGTGCTCAAAAATCCACAATTGATACATAAAAATCAAGGGTAAATCCCTGATTTTTCAGCGCTCAGCCTCTACAAGGGATTGTGCCTCAAACAACTGTAAATTCCCAGCAAATTTCAAAGATTTGAAAGCTGTTCCTACAGCGATTTTCCTCCTCAATTCTTTCCTGAGAATCTGAGAAATCTTTCCTATCTTCTGATAGCTTTCTCTACTGCTGTCATGAACTCCCTAGGATGGAGATGGCTCTGATACCAGTGTAATAGATCCTAACACCACAGTAGGGCAAACACTAACTTATCCACCCAACCTTGCCTACTCCCTGATATAGAGTAAGCCCCTCCTAGCCCAGTGTGAGGACTGGTAGCATGCTACTGCCAAGTGTCGGCCACGTGGCACTGACGTGGCCGACTGCACGTCGGGACCCAACTGGGGGCCCTATCCTGCTGACAGGGTCCCTAGGCTGTGTTAGGCCCGCCATGGCTATGGACCGTGCTGGGGCACACTACTCACACTGTCTTGCCCTGTTGGTCATGTACACTGGACACGACCCTGACTGTGGTATCTGACCTATCTGTGTTCCCTAGGGTTCGGCACTGGTTACGAGCTCGTAACATATGTACCGCGGATCCCGGTACCGTGGGACCATACTGGTACCGCAGTACCATAATATATAATTTTTTTTTATTTAATATTTTTTTAAATTTTTTTAAATCTAAATCTACCCGCCCCCTCACATCTCTCTAAAATTTTTATGCGCCCTCGCTGCCCTACCTTTGCTGCAGTTTCTGCCTGCCTGCCTTCGCTACCTTGCATCGCCCTTCGCCCACGCAACACCCTGCCTTGCATCTGATTTGCTTTGCCCTGCCTTCACCCATTTCCAGCGTCTCTCCAACATTCAACCCTGCTGTTTTCCAGCTTTCCATTCTTCCAGTTGTAGCTTCATCTGCATTTTTTCCATACTTTTCTCCATCACAATGGTGCAGTCCGACCTTTCAGATCTGTGGGACGAGGTGGACGTTGTCAGGCGGGTTGCCGACAAGACCAACAAGACCGGTCGTGCGCTGCAGGTATTGCCTAGTCGAATTCGTTGCGTCCCTCACTCGCCTTAAAGGCCACCTGCTCGGTGCAGCGCCAAAAAAAGTGGCACCATAAATGTTGCCCCTTGTGGCAGCATGTCCGTCCCCGTCATGCAGCGACTGTTGGACACCTACGGGCCACGTCTTGTGGCGGGGGAGAACACCATTTCGGAGGGCGTTCTCCGGTTTTGCACTGCTCCTTATGTGGCTGACACAGAGTTGCTGCCTACTTGGCTGGCACGCACGAGGAGAGGGAGTGCAGCCTCGTCCCGTCCCATTGCCCCTCATCCCCCTCAGACAGTTCCGCCACACGCACCCCCATCTGCACCCATTCAAGTGGATCCCGTCCCCTCGCGTCCGCAAGTTGCCACTGCGGTTCCACCACCATGTCCTGTTGCTCGCACGCCCCCAGTTTACAATTTTCTCATGGACTCTCTGCCACCCGAGCAGGCCTAGGATGCTACTGACGAGGCCTTCGAGGATGTTGAGGAGATCCCTTCCTCCCTCCCTTCCCATCCGGATGACGTCCTTAGCCAGCAGTTTTCATATCCCATGCCAGATGTTGCCCCTCCAATGTACCCCACTTATGTTGCTGCACCCATCCCTGCCAGTGCATCCCACTCTCCCCATTCCACGTCTACAGCCGATGCATCCACTAGTGCCCAGCCTGTTGCGTCATCATCCATTCCCGTCACGGTTGGTGCACCATGCTGGAGGTCCACCACCCGTCGCCCACCAGGGAGAGCCCTTGTGCAGCAGACCAGTCGCGGCGCGCATCAGTCGCACATGGACAGAGAGGCCACACAGGCCATGGCCAGTTTGATTTATGAGCCAAACCTTCCATTTGCCATCACCGACTTTGAGCCCTTCAGAAGGATATTCCGCCTTGCACACTCTGTCAGCCCTAGCTGGAGAGTCTCGTTCAGAGGTTGTCCGCACACACATGCTGAGAGATAGGGTCGAGTCCTTGTCTACAGAGATGGAGCCTCTGCACCGCCACTGGGCCACATACGGTTGCAGCATCATGTCCAATGGCTGGACTGATGTCAGAAAGTCTTGGTCCTCAACATCTTGGTCTCCAGCATCTTGGTCTCCAGCTGCATGGGCACACAGTTTTTGAGGGCCGTGGATTGTAGTAGGAGCGGGAGAGTCATATCTGCAGAGTTCATGTTTGATGTCATCAGGTCTTCCATCCTTTCCATAGGCCCCTATCATGTCGTCACGGTGGTGACGGACAATGCCACCAACTGCATTCAGATGGGTGTCCTGCTAGAGACCGAGTTCCCTCACATCGTTCATACCCCCTGTGCAGCGCACGGCAAAGACCTTCTGATGGGGGACATAGGTGCACTTCCCTGGGTAAGAGCCATCGTCCGTGAGGCCCAGCCATTTGGACCTCCGTAAGCTAGCCCCCACCCGCTTTGCGTTCAACTTGGTGGTCATCGACCGTTTGATCAGGTGCAGGGCACAGCTTCTACAGATGGTTGCCAGTGATCTTTGGCATGCCAGTACGTTTCAGCGCACAGAGGATGGGGAGCACTTTTCTGCCATGATGAGGGGAGACCAATTTTGGAGGGATGCGCAGACATGTCAGGACTCCTTCGACCACTCTACATTGTGCTCTGCATGCCTGACAGCGAGGGGTCCACACTTGGACTGGTGTATGAGCTCATGGACCGGATTGGACAGTTCTTGCAGCTGCCCATCTTGCAGCCAGACACGTAAGTAGTATAACAATGTAACTGCGCTTTAACTTTTCTCAGTGATTATAGACTCATGGAGGAGCTAGCTGCATTTCGTTCGGCATGGGCACGTTCGGTCACCCGACTACTCAGGATCCAGAGAGGAGGCAGCTCCCCATTACCTGGTGGACCATGTTTGGTAGCACCTATCCCTCCATACAGCATCTTGCACTGCGTGTCCTTTCACAGGTATGCATCTCATCTCATCCTCCCTTGCTGTGTTTCGTTGACATTCCACCCGTGCACATGTGCTGAACCATTTTCATTGCACGTACCACAGGATTGCGCTGCCTCCATGTGTGAGCGTAATTGGAGCACATGGGCCCTCATTCACACGAGGAGAAGAAACAGGCTGTCAGTGAGTCAGCTGGAGCGGTTGGTGTTCTGTAGCACCAACGCACGTCTCGCTAGGAGACTACCAACCATTACAAGCGCATTGCAGGTGATAGGCTATTCTCCCATAGCATGTTGGTTGACGGCTCGCTAATACATTAGTTTCATTTCCTGATCAAGTTGTTTCTTTGACATGCTAAATTTTAACCTTGCAGACGAAGATATCTGATTTGGAGCGCCAAGTTAACTTGCCTACGGACAGCACCCATCCCATGCCTGTAGACGACTTGGGCACACAGTTGATGGCAGAGAGAGAGAGGGAGCTTGTCGAGATGAGAGAGAGAGAGAGAGAGACAGAGAGAACACGCCACGGGCAGGGGCCACAGGTGCATCACGTGGCAGAGGTGGGGCACATGGCACAGGTTATATCGGGAGACATGCAGGGCACACAGGGGGGCCCAGTGGCATACCTACCTATGTCGATATGATGGAGGAGGCTCTTGATAGAGGGCAGAGTGATTCACAAGCCGGTCCCGCAGCTGCTTGGCGTAGAAGAGGTGGAGAGGCCGCCGCAATTCCAAAAACCGAATGTGATGCTAGCCGGGGCTATCGGGCTGCTCCCATGCCCAAGTACCCCAACTTCCTATTGACGCTTGGAGAAAAAGCGAGGGTTGCCATTTGTGAATACCACCCGCTGTTGTTTTGTCCATGCCTCCTGAATAATAGTTTTCCGCTGTAACCATTGGTAGTGAGTAAGGTCATCAACTATGTAAATCTGAGAGCCTCGGAGAGTACGACGCACATGAAGAACTATCTGCCGGTCGTCCATAGTTGTCCAAGATGACTATCTAACTTCATCACTATTGGCTATCCAACTACTTGACTATTGGCTATCCAACTACTTGACTATTGACTATCCAACTTTCTATAAGTTACATAGAAAGAATAAGATACCTCCAACATGTCAAGCTGGGGTACTTAATGTCACAATTAGGCCTAGTGGACCCATGAGTCCCTACCAAGTTAATTTCATACTTACTTAGCTGACTCTAAGTTTAGTAGGCCTAATATAATAAATGACCATGGTTACACAACTCTCGACCTTTTGGGTCAAAGTAACCTATGGTAATGTAATCAATTCCATTTACATTCCAACACCCTCCTTAAATGGAAATACATAACATGAAGTAACTTCTCGAAAGAGAAAAATGCAACTTGTTGTCCGAACTTCATGTCGCCAAATAAACTTCGCACCGAAGTAGTCAAAATCTCATCCCCAATCATGTCCAACATATAAAAGGAAAAGAATGCGTAATAATGAAGCATCCAGTTGAAGGGTGAGGATTTGCATGCTCCATCTGAAGTAGGGAACCAACATAAACTCAGCAATAAGTCAAAACATGGACTTGTAATCCATTATAGGCTCCCACATCATTCGAAAATACTTCTTACCATAAGGACAATAAAAAAGAGTACCAAACTCTTTTGCCATCACATCCTCCCAAACCTTACCATCAATGACATGCTCACATAGAATAGGCAATGTACCAACATCATGATGAAGAGTATGTGTAGAACCAAAAAAGCAAAAGGTACTGATTTTAAAGAGGCATGTGCCTTCCCTTCATAGTAAGACATTTCTTTGCTATCCTGCAAAGTCTCCAATAGCCGACAAGGAACTGCTATGGGTTGTTCAACACTTTGCTGCCCAAAGTGTTCCCAACATGGACCATGTTGTCCATAATCTTCCGCAGGTTGTTCCTGAAGCATAATGGACTGCTCATGATGTAAAATGGGCTATAAATGACCAAAAGAAGATGACTGAACCTGCTGTCCAACGTCTTCATCATAACAATTTGGCAAACTAGCAAGAGATGCATCAACGATAGCGTCATCAAAGCTGTCCCTCGAAGAGGTATGGGATGACATAGAAGATTCTTCAAGTAATGAAAAATTCTCTCCAATCAAATGCTCACTCTGAACACTTTGAACAAAAGTACTAATTGACACATGTTGACTACCTCCTCGATTAGTACAAAATGGTTCCAAAGAGTGCTTGAATTTTTTAGCCTTTGCTAAAACATCAAATTGAAAAGGTTTCGCATGAAACTTTTCGCTAAGGCATCCATCATATGCATCAACTTGCGGTGACTTGCAAAGAAAAGATTGTTTCAACTTCTGCTCAATGTATCGTTGTTGAGAGATGAAGATTCCAGCCCCATGTGGAAGATCCACAAGAACCCAAGTGTGGTTCTTCATGAGTGAGTTGTACTTCTCTTGCATCACATCCTCCCAACGTTTTACTCCTCTGGCCTGCTCATAAAAAACAGGTTCTACTACACCATCCTCAATAGAAATAAGAGCAAAATCAGAAAAATCAATAAATTTACTGATTTAGTAGAGGCACGAATCTTCCCTTCATAGAAATGATCCACTTTGTTGTCCTGCAAAGTCTGCAACAACCATTTAGGGACTGGTTTGGGCTGTCCAACAGCCTTACCTTTGTCAACACTTTGCTGTCCAAAGTGTTCCGAACTTGGACCTTGTTGTCCAATGTTTTCCGAACTTGGACCTTGTTGTCCAATGTTTTCCGAACTTGGACCTTGCCGTCCAATGTCTTCAACAGGCTGCTCATCACCATAAATAGGTTCTTCTTGATGAACTATGGGCTGCAAAATTGAAGTAGTGGGCTGTCCGCTAGAAGTTGATGGCAGTCCCTTATCTTCATTTTTAGACAGCAAAACCAAATCTGGAAATATTTCAAGATGTGTATCATGGGGGAAGTCCCCATTCATGGCATGAGTGGGCGCAACATCATAGGAGGTCTTTTCATCAAAATGAACATCACGACTCACTATGATTTTACCAGTATCCATATTAAACAACCTATAGCCCTTGCTTTCGCTACTATAGCCAACAAATATGCATTTAACTCCTTTATCATCAAGCTTGGTTCTTAGCTTATCGGAAATAAAAGCATAAGCCATGCAACCGAAGATGCGTAAGTGAGAAACAGTAGGCTTCTTACCATACCAAACTTCATAAGGAGTTAATACCTTCAAGGCTTTAGTAGGACACCGATTACTAATGTAAGTCGTAGTTATAACCGCTTTAGCCCAAAACTTGTGAGGTAGGCCCTTTGCCTTGAGCATGCATCGAGCCATCTCCATGATAGTGCGATTTCTTTCTTTCGGCAACAACATTTTGTTGAGGTGTGTAAGGGGTTGTCATTTGATGATGGATACCTTTGCTTTGAAGATAAGTACCGAACGTATTCTTTATATATTCCCCTCCTCGGTCGGTACGTAAGATCTTCAAAGAGTGCCCAAATTGGTTTTCTATCATTGCTAGAAAATCCTTAAAGCATTGAAAAACTTCAGATTTTGCCTTCGTAAGATAAATCCATGTAAATCTTGAATGGTCATCAATAAAAGTAACAAAGTACTTACACCTTCCAATGGATTCCATCCTCATTGGACCACATACATCACTATGAACCAAATCAAATTTGCCATCAACTCTAATAGTTTCATCAATTGGAAAAGCTGGCCTTTGAAATTTTCCAAGTATGCATCCTTCGCATACATGTCCTTCGGGATGCTCAATATTAGGAATGTCTTCAACCATATTGAATCTCTTCAACATCTTCAAGCTAGCAAAGTTGAGATGTCCAAACCTAGCATGTCATAATTCAGCCAACTCCAAAGAATGTGAACTTGGTGCAACAAGACAAAAAGATGATGAAGCTCTTCGCTCATAGGTATCCATAAGGAACAATCCACCACATAATGTTCCCGAAGCAATGATTATAAGAGATCTCTTTGGGTCTTTGATAAGACATTTGTCTTCTTTGAATTCCACAACCAATCCTTGGTTCATTATTGTAGACACCGAAATGAGAGATTCTTTTTTATTTTTGGGACATAAAGTACATTACGAATGTACTTCTCCTCACCATTGGGTAAGATAACGGGCATCACTCCAATACCTTTGATAGGATAAGAGGTGTTGAACTTTGCTTCCATCATGCACTTTCACAAGCTTTGTATCATTATTGAAAAGATTATCCTCCTTTTCAAATTGTTGTTCCAAAGTAATGATTGCGGTACTTGTATCGTTACCTTTCTCTTTTTCCTTTGCAAGCCTCTTCCTACATTCTTTGATGTGATGCCCAAACTTCTTGCAATAGTGGCACTTACCCTTCTTCTTGGAGCCTTGATCTTGAGCTTCCTTAGATTTTTGATCATCTTTGGAAGTATTGAAAGAAGGCTTCCCTTTCCACTTGCCTTTGCCTTTGCCTTTTGCAAATAAAGCTTGATCTTCCTGTTCACCAAAGTTGATCCTTGTTTGCTCTTCTTGAAAAAGTAAGCCAACAAGTTCGTCGAAGGAGATTTGTTGTCCCCTAAGAGAAATGCTCAATGATGACACAAATGGAAGGTAAGAATTAGGAAGAGAGCTGAGAGTAATAGATACAAATTGTGAGTTCTCAATCACCTCATCAATACTAAGAAGCTCCTCTCGAAGATCCTTGATCTTCGTCAAGTGGTTTGTAAGCAAATCACCTTCTTGCATCTTCAAGATAGCAAGTTGATTTCGAAGATATTCCACTTTTGCCGCATTCTTTACTTGAAACATCTTGGCAAGAGTCTCCCAAGCACTTTTGGAAGTCTTGCATGATCTAATATGAGGAACGATAGATCCCTTCACTGATAATGCAATGACGGAATGTGCTTGTGCATCTCGTCGATCCCACTTCTTTTGCTCATCGGAAGACACCTCCGTAGATGATGAAGTAGTTGTTTCAGATGGTGTAATAAGTGCCAAGGTAGGTGGCCTCTCTTCGTCACCATTAACTCCCAGCTTGGCGAACACCTCAATCCAGAAATTTCTCGCAAACTTGGGATCCTTGCCAAAAACTATGGACTTCGGAAGACCATTTAACCTGACAATATTCTGAATAAACAACTCAGCCACTTGCGGAGCTATGACCTTCTTGGTCGTTGCGATGAAATGAGCCATCTTGGAAAACCTGTCTACCACTACCATAACGGAATTGAATCCATTCTGGGTCTTGAGTGTACTCACATACAGCTCTTGCTCCTGTGCGGGTATACCATGTTGGCTCAACATTGCACCTAAAGCAATGCTACTTGCATCCGTCTCTAGGTCAAACGGTTTCTGGGTATCAACAAACTTGAGAACTAGAGCCGTGGCTAGCGCCTCCATCAAGTTCTCAAACCTGTGCTGAGCTTCAGCAACCCACTGATCTAAAGTGCTGTTTTTCCGTAACTGGTCCATCAAAGGAGCAGCTACCTTGGAATAGTTCCTAACGAATTGCCGGTAGAACTTGCAAAAACTTAAGAAAGATTGTAATTAGCGTATATCGGCAAGCCTCGGCCACTTCTTAACCACAGCCACCTTGGCTGGGTCAACCGAAATACCCTCAATGCCACTAGGTGACCCTACTCGACACGAGTCTTACACAACTTTGTCTTCTCTGAGCATTGGCATACAAGACAGAAGCTTGTAACTTGCCCAATACGGTCTTGAGATGAACCTCATGCTCCTCGACCGCTTTACTAAAAACCAATCTATCGTCAATAAATCGACGACAAACTTGCCCATATAGTCTCGCAAGACATCGTTCATGAGCATCATGAATGTGGTTGGGGCATTGGTTAACCCAAATGGCATAACCAAAAAATTCATAATGACCGAAACAGGTTTGGAAGGCCGTCTTCTGGACGTCTTCATCTCGAATCCGTATTTGATGGTATCCACTTTTGAGATCTATCTTACTGAAAATGGTTGCACCTTGCAACACATCCAGTAAATCATCAATCCTGGGCATCAGATATTTGTGCTTTACAGTGATCTTATTTAATCCCCTGTAATCTACACACATCCGGAAACTACCATCCTTTTTCTTAACAAGTAAAATAGGAGAGGCGAAAGGTGAATAACTCGGACGGATGTACCCCAGCTTGAGATACTCCTCCAACATCTTTCTGACTTCCTCTTCCTCTTTTAGGCTCATCCCATAAGGAGGCCTACATACCGGACTTGCCCTGGAACGAGCTCAATACGATGATCAATGTTCCAACTAGGCGGCAATCCCTCTGGCATATTACTACTTAGCACGTGTTTAAACTGAGTGCGGATGGACTTCTCCAACTCACTTGTTGGCTCACATCTAGGCTGTAAAGAAAATGCATGTGCACTAGGGGATGCAAAAGTAGATGAAGCTTCTTGTGGTTTATTAGTGAGTGTGCATATCTGATTATTATCAACATAAGAATCAAAACTGGAATCAACATTCACATAACACAACCACAAATACTGAATCTCCATTCTCTTTATTTGCATACTAATAACAAGAGGACCCTCAACAGATGGTCTCCCCCCCTTTTAAAACATGAGACAAACCCTCATGTCCAAACTTGGTCTCGATAACCCACCAACCATGAAATCCATTGAAATATTATCCCACTTTTTATCAAGGATATCAATGGATGCAATAGTTCCCTAGCCTTAAGACATTCGACCTTGTTTACCACTACCATGATGGAGTTGTACCCAGCTTGTGTACAATAAAATCCATAGAGATGCTTTCCCACCTTCATGTAGTCATCTCAAGTGGATGTAGCAGGCCTGGACCTACTCTCTCGACCTTGTTCACTTGACAAGCCTTGCAATGCTGTACTCTCTTACGTCTCACTGCAGTCGCGGCTAGAAATAATGCCTTCTTACAAGCTCACTGATCTTATCAATACTAGGGTGCTCGACGCAAGGACTACCATGACATTCATGAAGTACCTTACAACTAAGATCCTTCACATTTGGCACAAATACCTTACCATTTCTCAACAACTTACCTTTCTTCACGGTGTATGTTAGAGTCCAGTTACGACTCTATCATGACCTCGGCACGGCCGGTCACCAGAGGGCCTGAGGCCAAGTATTGGCAAGGGCCGGTGACCGAGGAGGACATCTGTCCCAAGTTGGGACCGGTGCGTCATGAGTAGTGACCCGGTGTGGCCGCCTAACAAGCTGTCAGAGATGCGGTGTGTCTTGACCGTCAGGACCCTAGCCGTCAGTGACGAGATGCTAGCCGGCAAGTAGTCGGGGTGACCAAGAGTCCAAGAAAGACGGATTATGCTTTTTCTGTCTTGGCAAGCATCTTGTCAAAGATTGCCCTCGCCGCACAGACATGAAGCTCCATGTTTTACAACAACGTCAAGATAAGGACAAGGATGAGGAGATTTTTGAAGACTTATTAGTAAGCGACGATGAGTAGGCAGCCTGCATAGTTTTTCTTTCTTTTGCATGTATTTGAAAATGATGCAATTTGGGTAATTGTCGACCGTCTTACCAAATCGGCTACGTTCCTTCCAATAAAGACCACCGCAAAGGCTTTTGATCAAGCTCAAATATATGTTGAACGCTTGTTTAGACTTTATGGATTACCGAGTGACATTGTGCGCGATCACGATACGAAGTTCATCTGTCACTTTTGGTCGGCCGTATTTGAAAATTGGAAATATTATTGCTTTAGTTCTTCTGATCATCCCGAGACAGATGATCAGACAGAAAGAACTAATTAGACGATGGAACAGATGCTATGGGCATATGTATCCCCTTGATTGAGTTTGCCTATAACAGGAGCACGCATCTGGCTACCAGTTATAGCCCGTTTATGCTTATGTATGGATATCAACCTAGATCGCCCATTTTAGTTGAAACCCGAATGATCTAGTTTCAAAAGGTAGCAGAAATGCTACAAATAGCATGTGAGAATGTCCATTGACAGGCATTATGCTCACATGAAAAAATCACCTCGAGATTTTCAAGGTGGTGATCAGGCAAATTGTGAACCCCGAAGGATTCAAAAGTAATGCGTACCGGCAAGCATTAAAAATTGTGCACTTGATATAGGGGATCACATAAAATAATTTAAAAAATTGGATTTCTGGCTTACCTATTGGACCTCCAAGAAGGAACTCAAGTACAACCGGTATTTCACGTCAGCCGACTTAAGAAAGGTCTACGTGCAAGAAATCATCTTGGTTTTGGAGATCTATTGGACCTGTTTGAGGAATCATCCAATATGACACGATTTGAACCTGAAAAGATCTTGGATATAAGAATTGAACGATTGTATAATCGTATAGTTACCGAGCATTTGGTTCGCTAGAAAGGTCATACAGACGATGATGACTCTTGGGAACAAGAGGGTAGCCTAAGAAAGAACTTTCCTAAGTTCAAGTTCTGAGGGCATAACTTGAATAAGGTAGGAAGTATGTCATGCTCGAGATTGGACTGATCTCGGATTAAAATCCCGTAAGGAGATCAATAGGCCTATCTCGACATGTAAATTAATTATGGTTGTTCCCTCTCACTATTGTATTGTGACAATAAGTTCTAAGCTAGGACTCGTACTTGCAAGATAGCTTTGTTGACAAGGATCTTCACCTTCTCACAAATCTAATAGGATGGAAACTGAGTCGGGTGCCAAGTATGCATTCCAACCTTGTCACTTTAGGTTACTCTAGGTTGGTGCATATTGCATGCATGATAAATCTTTGTTTGAATTGATATACTGACATTATTAGATTTCATGTAGATGTCTCCACCCTTATTCGTTCACGATGAAGCTCGAGGGTGATCCATTCAACCATAATTTTTTTAATTCAGCCAATGGAACCCTATTAGGAGACACGTAAACTAGGAGCAATAGTAGGTCTCAAAATCTAGGGAGTTCTATTGTACGCAGCACATCTATGTCAAGTTAGTGCCTCCTTGTCATGCCCTCTCAGTGATATCAAGGCCAAAGCTTGCATGTTAAAAATCTAGAGGGTAATTTGGAATAAGCTTTGCTTCAATAATTACTCGTTGCATATGTGTTAAAGAACACAATACCTTGCATGATGTGCAACAAGGTATAACTCGATAGAAGAATCCTCAATAGCAATAGGACTTAAAGATCTATCAAAACGTCTTCTAGTTGCATGGATACTGGTCCCATAACCATGGAGTGTAGATATACAAGGATCATTCAATATTATTCAATGCTTTTTGTGATCTAACAATGTAGCAAAGCAAACTTGGTTCCAATGCAACTACCTAATACCTATCATTGTTTTTTTTACCTTTCTAGGCTTTTCTTCTCCCTACAACACCTAAAAATTTCACAAAGAACACCCCCCCCCCCCCCCCCCCCCTCCCAAAGAAAAAAAATGTTCCGCCGCTCCAAGATGACCTAAATTTCTGGAACATTCTGAAACCCAAGACATCTATGATTACCCTCGTAGAGATGGGAAAAGCATTGAGATAAATGCTATAAATGAAGTCACTACCACCCAAAAGCATAATTACAAGGTGGGATACTTTGACGTGATTGCCACTAGAATGTTTACATTAATGTGAAATATATTATTATTTGATGGATCTATAGATAAGTTCAGGCACAAGTAACAAAAGAGAACTTTGTCCACCTCATTCAATCCTGAAATATGAAAAACATAATCCAAAGTAATATAAGGCAGCTACCTGTCGTCCAACATTGCCTGCTAGAGATTGGAGTGCTTGCTCACCAAATCCTATTGATCCCCTAATAATCAACCCACATGAAGGCTCAGCACAATAATCAAGGTGTTAGAAATAAGTCACTAATCTAGTATTTTGTACTATTATTAATATTGAATAAACATTTTGATTCGCTTTTATATGTCAACTATTGTGAGCCCCAATAGTTAGAGGTTTGAATTTTGTTCTAAGGAATGCATTCAACCCAAACAATCTAATAACACGGTATAAATTCATCGCACTCATATGAATGGGGTGAAGGTCTGTATGATTTCATGGTGAGCTAGTACCTGTAGTTTACATGAAGTAAATTGAAACCAGATGCCAAAAGAAAAGCATTCGTTCTAGAGAAATTTGTTAGTGAGACTGAATGGGGTCCTCCATGAAGCACCAGTAGAAGAGGGGATTGCTTAATTTTCTCACGTCCTTCATTTGTGTGGGTACCATTTCCAATAGGCGAAAAGACAAATATAGCTTCAAATGGCTCATCAGAACCTGTTGACCAACTTGAATGTGATTGTTGTAAGAACATATATATAAAAGACAACAGAGAATATAATTGCTCATACAAGCATATTTTCTAAGGCTCTTTCACACAAAAGTAACGTACTAAAGCAAGTGAACAACAAACACATCACTTCAGAAAAAAAAACTACGAGTGTGACTATAATACACGTCAATGATGAATACAATGTGAAAGAGTATAGATATACAATGCTTGATGATTTATCATTGCAACTTCTAACCTTATCCCTATTTGTAACATTTTTTTGGACTTTTAGCTTCAAACCTTTGAAAGCATCTTCATGCTTAGGTCAAAGGCAAATAAGGATATAAAAAAGAGTAGTCAATATTGTATTTTTGTCTCTTGTATGTCCTCATTTGAGCAGCCGAACCCCTAACCTCAATACGAGGATGGCACCACTATTGTCACCAAGGAAAATCAATTGCACTAAGAAAAGTTAAGCCTACCTCTAGATTCATCTTTTAACAAGGAAATTTCTTTTAAGTAGGAAAAAGAAAGGTCATTCTAGGTACAAAAGGGCATAAAACTATGATATTAGATTTAGTTGATTTTCAAAAACTAGCCACATTAAAATGACACATGATATCTCAAGGGTTTGGGAGAACCTTATGTCTCAATTTCATGTCTAACTACAGCAAGCACTAAAGCCCATACCCTCCTCTGCAACTTAGTCCTAAGCAAATCTTTTGATATTATTTGTTTAGCTCTACAATAAGGCCTCTACTACGACGCATTCATGTTACAACAAGAGCTCCACTAAAACCTCAGATTTATCGAGCAACTAAGGGTAAACTTCTAAATATAAAACAAGAAGAATATCCGGAACACGATCCGGGAAATCCCATTAGGGTTTCCCGGAACGTGCACTTAATTATTCTTATTTTGATTTTTTTTCCAAAAAAAAGCAGAATTGTTGGTTTGCAAAATTGTTTCGACAGTCTGTAAATTTTTTTCTATTACTATTGAGGACTTTTTTAGGCTATTTGTTTCTTAAATTTTATAAAAAAAATTTACTAAAAAAAAGCGATTCGGACAGCGTTCTGCTGTTTGAAACGCTCATTCTGGATCGTTGTTGTAGCGGAACGCGATCCACTGCAACATTGATAGAAACATTTATATGCCACAAATATCACATGAATATGGTAAACCTCCTTGGTCCTTGCCATTGATTGTTGTCTAGGTATGAATTCTTGGAGCTTTTGTCAACTTGATTTTGGTGTCTAGGTATAAACTCTTGGACCCCTTGTCATACCGTTGTAAAACTTTTGAGTTAATTTTTGCCTACATGTTACGAATGTTAATTTTCCTATACAACCACGCATTTATGTTAAACAAGAGCAATCAAGAGCATCCACTTGAGGCCTCATAAATAACTATTTAAACCCCTGAAAATATGATTTACAAAGTAAAGATCAACAATTCCATTTATTATCTAAGTAACGTTGTTAAATTTCAATGGGTGGATCCTTTTACTATCATCTTTTAATCAACGATTATCAAAAAGGAGCTTTCTATGTAGTGAAGAGGCTTACAACATCCTCTTTCACTTTGTCTTTATCCTTTGATTTGTTAGCCTTCAAATTAGCCAACTTGTTGAGACATTGATTGGCCGAATGTCCAAGTTTACCACAATCATGATATGATGACATGCATTATCTCTATTGCTGCTTTTTAAGAGTACCTTCATTGTTCTTGGCATTCTTCTTGAAATGAATCTCACTTAGCAAACAAACTTTCATCACTAGGAGGTGCATTAGAATGATTCTTCACTCTTTGCTCCTCTTGAAGTGAAGTAGTAATTATGTTCTCAAGTGATTGATTGGGAAGGTTAACCAGAGTGAAGATCACATTATTATACAACAAGCATGTATTTCAAGTCCCAACATAGCATCATCTTACGGCACGTTTGGCATTGATTCCTATTAGTTCATTCATTACAAATTTCATATGATTAATATGATCATCCAAGCAATTACCATTCTTGAGCTAAGAATTGCTAAGAATTGCTATTTCAAAAGGACACTACCATTTCTAGCTTTGGCAACAAACACTCTTGCAAGTGACCCCAAATATCCTTCAAAGATTTGGTGAGGTGCACATGATGTGTTTGTGATTCAGCCAAGCCTAGACCAATATACAAAGTAGCCTTTTAATCACTCATTATTCAACTTAGTTAATCACCATGATAAACCGGCGAAATTCCAAAATCATCGACAATTCCCCATAAATATTTTTGTGTCAAAACAAGTCTAATTTTGGCTTCTGAAACTCTCACTTAGATCACAATTAACAATTTTTAACGTAACACCAATCCTTTCTAATAGTGTAGGAATTAACAAGTTAACACTTTGATCAAGAAACACCCACACTTTCTAAAAAAGACAGCTTCTTGGAAACGATGGTAAATAGTCACCACAATAGTTACGAGAAACTACCACCACAAACTGTGAATGCAAAACGCCAGCTCTTAAATAGTTGACGGCTTCACCATTTGAGGCACAAACTTCTAAATAAGGGCTGGACCAGTTTCTTATGAAGGTTTGAGTTTTTGATTGAAGTGTAGGATCTCTTCTTAATGAAGCTTTTCAAAAATCAAACTTTCAAATTCATTGAACAAGTTCCAAAACCCTTCAAATTTTCAAAACAAGGATGAAAGACCTCTTTGTATATAAGAAGTTTTTGATCCATTCCAAAAAGACATGCGCTCCTTGCTTACAAGAAGTATGAGGTGGGAAGTAAGACGCTACATTGAACACTTTAATCTCCAAATCAAGACCATGTCCCAAAAGTTGGATCCAATGATAGCGCACCCACTCATCAAGTTTCATGATTGTGAGTAGTGGACGTAGAAAGAAGCATGATACCCCGCCTGATCCTCTACCATCCACCACTGATTGCACTTCGTCATAGCAAACTAATTATGAGGTGAAAACCGAAAAAGGCCTCTCTCCTAGCTCTCATGTGTCTCCAATTTAAACAAGATATATCCACCCTCAATGATGTCGCAAGAAATCCCCTATTGACTGATGAATGTCTTAAATGTCACTGACTCTAATATTAAGGGCTTTGCTTGCGCACTACCACCGCCAACTTTGATACTTGCAGCAATCTTCAAGACATGAGAGAGATGGAGAGAGACCACACAATGCTTATATCAAAGAACAGAACATTACTCTACAATGAGAATGAGAGGGATGTAGATGAAGTTATGTAGGAGTTGTCTCCTCACATTAGTCCACTACTTCCAAGTCTATTTCCAAATGAGGAGGACCGGACCACATTGATTGCATTACTTGAGGCAAAATGGGCTATTAAGCCATTACATTTACTGAGTACGTTGAAAACCAGTATATATAATTGATCATCGACAAAGCTACTTATTAATCTATAATAGAGAATTAAACATTGATGTACAGTCAATTGACACTCTTGCAAATTGCAATGTTGTGATGTTGTTGATATGGCTGTGAAGATCATCACATCCCAACATCCATCACGCCGAGCATCAAAATATTGTTATTGAGAGACACATATAGATGGTTTCGTCCATTTGGAACCAAAGGCTGTGTAGATAGATAGTTCAACGCTTAGTAAACCTTCACACCCTTTAGATTTGCAAATTGAAAGTGGTAAGGTTCCAACACATGCATAGATCCAAAAGGTGCTACTACAATTTAGCCTTTTTCCAAATAACTATTGAATTTGTTGTTGAACGTGTAAGATTCCAAACATGATGATGCTAAATATAGCTACTTGATCTTGCACCCATGATTTAAATCCTGGAAAGGCCAAAAATTTATAGGATAACCCTAAATGTGCTCAAATTATTTAGCCCTCCATATCCCTTCATCCGTCCTATACACCCTAAGAAATCTTAATGGTGGATGGCAATACAAAGTTCCTTCTTGCTTTTCAATATGATCAAAGTAAACTATATAATGCATACATGTAGAATGATAATGTCATCAATGGTGTAATTTTGGCCATCATTTGAAACAAGTAAAAATAGCAACAAATCAAAAAATCATGCACGTAAACTTACAATACAGTTTGAGAAAGAGTATTAGCATATATAACTTAACTAAATCATGAGAAATGATTTACGACATAGTACTACCTTTTGAAGGAGACTCTCGATTGGCTGAGCACAAAATAGGAACTTGTAATATTTCAAATTTCCTTGATACCAATGTTGAGTCTACCTAAAAATCCATAGACAAGAACATTAGACCTTTAGAAAACTCAACTGTGGACATCATTTTATGTGCGTTGAGGTTGCATGATATCATTCCAAACACCTTATACATTGAAATTCATCAAGAAGTTAATCTAACAAAAGTTTCAAGAAAACCTTAGTAACCATGCAACACTAACAGGAACAAGAACAAAAATATTCTCAAGAAAATGGGAATAGAAATAGGGATGCCTCATCATAATAGTACAAGCTAAGAGCATACACATACAGAAGAGCATGTAGTTTATAAAAATTTGAATCTAGAAATAACACTTTGTATCAATGTTGCAGCTAATCCGTTGCAAAAACGATCCGAAATGAGCGTTCCAAATAGCGGAATGCTATCCACTCCACTTTTTCTCTAAACCTCACACACTCAAAATTTTTGAAAAACCTTGAAATTTTTGAAAAAACCAGAGAAAAGAAGGGGGAAAAAAATTCCCACGTTCATACCAACCCTATGCGATCCGAATCATGGCTTGCAACCATGTTGTGTATTAACAAAAAAGGAGAATTTATTTTGATTCAAAAGTTGAATGCTCCTGGAGAGACATCACTTGCCTGCAGGTCACCATGTTAGGAAGGATGATCCATGCAAAGCCATCAGTTCCTCATGAGATTCTTTTAGCGGAGTTCGCCTCACTCCCCATGGTGGTTGAGGCTCTGTTTCAGATTGTTACCTTTCTACATCGCAATGAGACCACTCACAGATACGTGACGGCAGCGCTTACTTCTTCTCAAACTATAGCTGGACAGCAGGCTAGATCTTCTTGGTACAGTGATGTGATGGCTTTCTTCAAGTCATGGGGCTTCTCGATGCTGGATCTCCCACAGGGCACTCATGCATTTAACAGACAGCAGCTACATCATAGATATTGCCTTTATATCTATCTCTTCCTCTTTCTTTTGGGCTCCGATACAGATTGGGTCAGCTACGAGTCCCTTCGCATCAGCTTGCTATTGAGACAGGTAGATATTCAGGCATTTTGAGAGAGCATCGGATATGCCAGGTATGCACATTGGGTGTAGTGGAGGATGAGTTCCATTTTATCTTCATCTGCCCTACATACTTTGAGATACGAGGTCGATATCATTGTTTATATCGAGACACCCCTATTACTCTTAGTACCTTTTTGGAGTATCAGGATCCCAGATGTGTCGACCTTTTACTACGAGACATGCTTATGTTGAGAGCCTCTC
Organism: Diphasiastrum complanatum; assembly: GCA_029204225.1. Taxonomy (NCBI): domain Eukaryota; kingdom Viridiplantae; phylum Streptophyta; class Lycopodiopsida; order Lycopodiales; family Lycopodiaceae; genus Diphasiastrum; species Diphasiastrum complanatum. Next base: position 40,810,681 of record CM055092.1, on the reverse strand, counting down.
TGCTACCATCGGAGAGTATTACTGATTCGGGCCAACATCTCATTACTAGCTCTTTTCAGAAGCGGGGCGCAATGACCTATCAGATGATGAGACAGTCACACCGGTGAGGGCGAAGGCCCAGCGTGCCCAACCACCACCTCTTGTCAGATCTACACGCGCCTCCAGAGCTACCAGAGCTCCTCGACCACAAATCACATCTTCTATGAGTATCAGACGTCTTTTTCGAGATCGATATTTTACTCTTCCTTTTCCTTTCCTCAGCAAAGCAGGCGGTTAAGTTCTTGCACCTATACCCTCTTCAGAGCTGCAGGTTAAGCTCTTGTATATTTGCTCTTATATGCTTTTTTATGACTCTATGTTAGATGTGTCTTTAACTAACTAGAGAGAGTTCTATATTGTCTTTCCCTCTTAGACTAGTGATTTCTTTTATGTTGTCCGACATGGACAGTGATCCTACGAGATATGTACTTATTTATTCTGTCTTATGTGCCCTTGGGCAGTCAACAGACATTAATACATCTCTCTCTCTCTCTCTCTCTCTCTCTCTCTCTCTCTCTCTCTCTCTCTCTCTCTCTCTCTCTCTCTCTCTCTCTCTCTCTCTCTCTCTCTCTCTCTCTCTCCCCCTGGAGCGGACCTCTGACAAGGTATTCCTAATGGAAACAAGGCTCTTGATGAGGCGAAAGACCTTCTTGTATCTAAGCTTGCACATAATATGGAGGGATTTGACACTGCTTGGCGGAGCAAATTTGATGATAAGGTCTTATTCCTAAAGTTTCATTCCATTGAACGACACAATGCTGCTTTACGCCTTCGAGCTAAGCTCAAAGGATCTTTTATTTTTATGGATGAAGATCTAACACAGACACAATGGCAAGCGAGGAAATTGGTCATTCAAAAGGCCAATGCTAGGAATCAAAGAGTGGTCTTTATTGAAGGCAAGCCTAAATTCTACGATAAAATTTCACAATAGGAAGTCGGGGATCCCGGGCACAACAGCCCGAGATCCCCTCAGCCATTACGAATTGGTTTTTGGAATTGTAACGGTGTGCTTTCATCTTCTTCAGCAGGAGACGCTCACTCTTTTTTGCAGCAATGTGATATTTTTCTCTTAGCAAAGACTCATGAATCACTATATCGACCCCTTGCAGCCATTCAGGATTATTCATGGCATTCAGCATACAGGCCTTTCGTTCGAGGAAAAACCACACGTGGCTTTGGTGGTGTTGCATGTCTTACCAAGGAAGTTTATCATACTCATTTTAAGCTACTCAAAAGTGATCCATTTGCACATTTCAATTGGTTACAGTTTTTTGGTCACTACTTGGGGCCACCTCAAGATCTCTTTATGGCAATTTGTTATTTTGCACCTCGGACATCAGCGTTTGCAGACTATGGTGGTGACCCCTTCCAGCCAGCTTTGCACAGCAGGGCCTTATTCTTTTAGCAGGAGATTTTAATGCTCGTACCAGCACCCAGCAGACAAAGTTTCATGCAGATAGTGATTTCCTACATATCCAGGTTTTGGATGTGACTTTGGATAGGACCTCTCAAGATGCAGATACCCCGGCCACACACTTTGGAGAACAGCTGATTGGACTTGTAGAAGCTCACTCGTTAGCCATTTTGAATGGCCTATCTCGATGGCCATCATCATCTGTGTATACCTGCCATTCGCACGGGGGTGGTCACAGCGTTGTTGACTACTTCATTGGCTCACCAGCCTTGACTCCATTTCTTCATACTTTTCATATTATGCACCCTACCATTTCTGATCACTCTCTATTGCTCCTGTCTAAACACCAACAGGCAGCATATGAGAGACACTATGTTCTATTTTGATGGACAGCTTCTAGAGATAGTGGCATCTTACACATACCTGGGTGTTCTCTTCTCTGGTCCATTGCTTTCTTTTAGACCAGCCGCATTGGCTAGGCTCCGCAAGGTGGGCTCTGCTCTTGTTCAGATGGAGAGGTTTTCCTCCTCTTATTACGTGCATGACCCGGACACACGTTGTCGCCTCTTCTCTTCGACTGTTTCTCCAGTTGCACTATATTCAGCAGAGTGCAATCGCATCTTCAGAAGTTGGATACTTCCATTCAAGAACTCAAGAACGAAGTTGCAGTTATAAAAAGTGAAGCTTCTTCTCAAATCGCTACTTCAGCTAAAATCCAGCATCTCAAAAATCAGGTGGAACAGCACCATACGGCCGTCCAGTCATGGGTAGATGTGCTTAAAGGTTCATCTACAATTTTCTCTCCACCTTCGCATTCACCTTCGTTTATCTAAGCCACGTTCACTGAGAGCCGTCTGCGAGAACATAAAGCTCTCAATGTTCGTGTTAGAGGTATTCCGAACTCTCAAAATGTTGTCAAAGAAGCTGAGAAGTTTTTGGAAGGAAATCTTCAACACCATAGCAAAGGTATGGAAACTGCCTGGCGACCTAAGAAGGACCTGGATACTCTTGTCATCCGCTTCACATCAGTGTCTCACCGGCGTGAAGTTTTAGGGAAGAGATTCAAATTGCGGGGTACCAAAGTCTACCTGGACGAAGATCTTACCTTCATCCAAGTTCAAGAACGTAAGAAAGCAAGACAAGAAGCTCTATCAATTGGCAAGCGGCTTATCTATCGTGATGGTATTATCAGACTTGTCGATCGGAAGCCTAAAGTTAATGAGAAGATTTTTGAGATAGAGTCTGAGATAGAGAAATGAAGAGATGTCCAGTTGAACATGTAAATGGTCTACGCACCATATAATCCTGGCTATATGAATCTCTTCTTAGTTTGTTTTGTTATTTTGCTTTGACAGCGCTGATCCATCTTGTGTCCAACTTTATCTGATGTAGTCATTCGTCTTATACACCTTTTGGCATGGAAAAGACGTTAATAAAGTGCTCTCTCTCTCTCTCTCTCTCTCTCTCTCTCTCTCTCTCTCTCTCTCTCTCTCTCTCTCTCTCTCTGGGACTGGGTAGGCATTTCCCGCATTCAGGTCACTATGTTGGGTCGCATGATACGTGCCAAGACTACCACCACTCATGATATCCTATGTGTTGAGTTTGCTACTCCTCCGCTCATCCTTGAGGGCTTTTTCCGCCTTATTCTTTTTCTTCAGTGAATTTAGGAGATTCGTGCATCTCACCCGGATAGATACATAATTGCTGTGTTTAATTCTTCATGTGTCCTAGCTTATTCCCATGCCAAGCTCTCATGGTACCAACAGGCGTCTGATCTCTTACGACATTTGAAAACAGAATTAATGATGGCTCTGCAGGTCTTATATTGTCCTCTATACAGACCGTACAGCGTACTAAGTTGGGTGTATGGCCTGCAACAGGTACAGAAGTAGAAAAAGAGTCTGCAAAAGTGCAAAAAACACAGAAACATTTTTGTACAGATCTGTACTGACTAGTATGGACTTCTTTGTCTGCAAGAGCGTGCAACATCAACCAGTCTGCCTGCAATAGTACTTTCAGCAAAAAAGTCTCCAACCAAGTATTGTACGGACTATACTATCAGATCCCAAAATCCTGCTCTAACACCACGAAGAAAACTTTTGCTAAAACTGTCCAGGATCTTAAACTAATCTTGAAACCTGATTTAAGACTAAATACTATCTTCAGAATGATCAATAGTCAAATTGCCTTTAGTCTTTGACCAAGTACTTCCTATTTACATCCAATCAAGTATATAACAAGAGTAAATGTAGTACTAAGTGGAAAGTATTAGACTATCATTCACCATAATGACTACACAAATCAAGAAGATAGTATTCTATTATTGAAATAGAAAGTACAATGATGAGGACACAAAAATGACAGCATCAACTTATCAAAATTATTGTTGCCTAAACTCACTATAGGGCCTTTTACTTATAGGCTTGTCAGTTTCTCTGTCTAAACCCACCTATCTCTACCTATTACTAACTACCTACCCTACCTACTCACTTGTAGCTCAATGTAGATCTTTCTAAAGTAGAAAACATTTAATAGGGGTCTAGACTCAAGTTTTGGCCTATACATTTAATTACCTAAATCTAATTAATAACCTACAATACTTCTTGCACTCAAAAGAAAAATGGCCATCATACTTGTTACAATAGCTACAATTGCCTTTCCTTTGAGGTGTGGATAGGAGCATGAGGCCTGACCTTCTAGCACTTTCAAATTGTCCATGCTTTGCTCTAGGTAAGCAAAGGCATGCTCCTAGTGATCCTCCCTCTATGTGAGGTTCACCATTCTCATTTCCTCCTATTTCAAAAGCCCATACAACTCTTCAAAAGCAAGGATTGTATCTCTTGCAAAAATCATCATTACATGATTTTGAAAAGCATAAGCAAAAGGAAGATGGGAGAGTATATCCATGGACTTTATCTCCAACGTGCCTCGTACATCATCATAGCATGATTCTATCTTGGTTGTGGTTGGCAGACTCATGAAAACGACTCATTTTATTCCAATGCATAAGAAGATTGATGCCTCTGGAGTAGCTAGCCTTTTTATCGAGCATGTGTTCAAACTTCATGGGTTACTGTCATCCATAGTGTCTGATAGGGATATTCATTGGTAACTTTTGGACAGCAGTGATGGCCAAACTTGAGGTCCAATTGAGAATGATCGGTACAGAGCATCCTGAAACAAATGGCCAAACTGAGAGAGTTAACCAAACCTTGGAGGATATGTTGAGGGCGTATGTTGGGGATAAGTGAACTTAGTGAGAGAAGTATTTACCATTGTTAGAGTCAGCTTACAATGATAGTAGGAATGTGCGTACAAAAATGAGTCCTTTCGAGCTGAATTATGGTGTTAGGCCTGCAGGTCCTGTTACAGCAGGGCACTGCCAAGTGGCAAGTGTCAGTTGTGCATGGAATTTGCCATGTGTCGATTTTAGCATGTTTCAAGTCAAGGGTGCTTGAGTATTGAGATATGAGAGCCCAGGGGAAGCATTCTTTGTCACTTTCTATGCAACAAAGGCTGGGAGGAGACATGGGAACCAGGGAACCAAGTCCTATAATGTTCTGACAGCATCATATGTATCGTTTGAAGGAAATCAATAAAGTTTTACTTGGATAATTTTCCTGTTGTTGTTGGTTAATTCAGATTGAGTCTGACATCCTTATGAATCAGACTTCTTGACCACACATTGGATGACAATAACCTCCCCCTGTTGATATTTTACTCATTTTCATTGACAATCCCCTACTAGTCTAAATTTGCATCCTACATGTCTATGACGCTCTACTTGCCATTCCCAAACTCAAAATTCCAAAAGCAAGTAGCAAATATTGCATTGAGACATATTTTTGCAACATCCATACAACATCCTAGATCCCTCTCGTAGGGCATAGCCATGGTGTCCCATACCACCATAGCCCAACTCTATCCCAAAGTTGCCTTACCTAAGTGTCAGAGGATCCGTAGCTCATCCCATAGTCCAAGCCTCACACTAAAGAATGATGTCGACGAATGTTTAAGCCCACTCTGATATAGCTACAACCCAAGCCATATCCCAAGAGTTATCAACCTATGCATGTCCATTCTAGAAATTCTATGACTTAGGCCCAAGTCCTAGACTAAATATCAAAGCCCTACTAGTAAGGGTATCCCTTATCCCTAGGTCCAATACCAACTATTAAAGCGAGTCTCAAGGCCACCATAACCCTAGTTAGTTAGAGACATAACAATGAGGTGCAGAACCCAAAATAAATTGTTCTTAGCAAGAGACCTTGGTTGCAAATATTAGTATAGAGAATATTTTTAGAAAATTCTTTATTATTCGAAGTCTTACCATCTCATCTTTGATATGATCATCGTTGCTTATGTTATGCTCATATTTCTGTCTTTATGAGCTTGCTGGATTTTACACTTGTCTTTAGTGTTTGTCGTGATTTTTGAACTATGTTATTCAAGTGTTTTCTCTTGCAATATTTCAATATTTTTGCAGCTTGCACATGGACTTAAAACAAAGAACTGATTGAACACACCACATCAACGAAAAGCACTTTTGGCTCACATTTTAGTAGAAAGGATATTCCTCCCTTAAGCTACAAACTTACTGCAGTTATTCTTGTTGTTTTAGACAAAAGGACTCAACTTATTTCACCTTGTCTGGGTGCTTGGTAAATGGTACAGAGACATCAAACCAGCTCCATAATTTCTCAAAGTCGTCAGCACTACCATCATTAGGAGGATGCCCAATCATCAATGTTGGAGGACTCACAGGGCTGCTAACCACTGGTTAACATAGTCCAAAAGAAACACACTTCATCATCTCTCTCTCTCTCTCTCTCTCTCTCTCTCTCTCTCTCTCTCTCTCTCTCTCTCTCTCAATTGGAGGAATATTCTTTACAAGCAAGGCCTTCTGTTAACCTGCAAAGATGAGATCCTTCTGCACTGACAGCAGGCTCCAAGAGGCTGCTGAATCTGGAGGTGTAATCCTGAACACTTTGCCACTAAACAAAGATAGCATGTAAGAAAAACTATAACTTAAGTTCACCACATTACAAATGAGCTCTCCAAGGAACCTAGAAAACCAGGCTCCCTACACTTGACTATTTCAAACATATAACATGTATGAGGTAGAGCATAAAGTTCAATTGAGAGTCATTGCATTCATTCATTCCCTTGTGTATTCAACATGCCTCAATGAAATTGCCATGCAACCCAGGCCTAAAAACACGATGCCTAACAGATATGCTCTGAACATGAGCTACATGCTATTTATTGGTACACACAAAAGCAAATCAAGTCCTCTCTGTCTAAAGCCTTGAGATACGAATTAACAAACACCCTGACTCAAACTCTACATGTTTGGGTCCCTTTCTCTATGAATCATAGTGTGAAAAAAGCTTAAAGCTTGCATTAATTTTCAAAGTAGGAATGGATCACCTTGAAGAACTTGAACTTAAAGCTCAAAAAAGGCCCTAGGAGAGGAGCTTTCTAGTCACTAGATCTTAAGAAGTTTTCAGATAAACAGATTCAGCTTTGGTGTAATGACATCTTGCATTTTACAGTCCTAGTGGGTTCATGGGAAATAGAATTAACTAGACGTTTGGAGCATCCTTTTCAAAATCGTGCTATTGGTACTTGCATGGCAGTTGCATAAGGTCTTTGTGCAAAGGCAGTATCAAGGGAAAGAGAGCTTTGGTACTAAGGTTCTAGAGACAAATATAGAAAGTCGGTACTTCTCTGGCAAAAGTGGAAAGAAATGGGATAGCCTTCCAGGGGTAATGTTTCAAGAGCAACAATTAACCGTAGACTATAGTTACCAAGAACACCGCAATCGAGCAGCTCCAAATCAAGATTCGGCTTTTCACAAAAAACTCAAGCTCAAATCTAACAGATTTTGATATCAAAAAGATATGACAAACTAATGGTTGAACTTTTTATTATGGAATACTTCATAAATTGATCAAATGTTCATGAATTTAAAAAGTGCATTTGATTCAATAGCCAGATCTGCATGCCATCTATGAGCTCATAAAATATTAGTTACTACTAGGTCAGTCACATTGAGGCGATTAAGAAACAAATGCATGTTTATAGTAAAGCTTCGACTATGAGTTGTCAATCATGAACATTTAACATTCAAGATTCAAGATTCATAGATGAAATTGCTAGCATTACGAAAGGGTATGAAACACATCCACAACAAAACATGCAAAGGCAAAGTAAGAGACGAACTCTCAAGTGTTGATAATTCTCCAACAAAGATCTCAAGAACAGATCATTTCCCCAACAAAGAAGCTTAAAAAATTTAAATCACCCACACTATCAAATGAGAGGCCCATTCGGCATTGAATGGGCTCCTTGAATCTCAACTCTTTCATTCACTTCTCTCCAAAAAACCTGGAAACAATTGTGCCCATGACCAATGTGAACATGGAAACAAATATTGAAGATGCCATCATGCTTAGCTTTCCTTAAAAAAGGTGCAAAAAGATCAAGAATCAAATCATAATCTCAAGAATACATAGACAAACTAGAGAGATCAACAGAAAAATATAAATCTAAAATTACACAATGCAACAAAAGAAAGTCGTTAAGAACTTAATTTTACAAACTTAACCATTGTCCTACGCATATACCAAAGACATAATTTAGCCACACATGTGATCCTATCTAGACTTGTTGCATCTTGGAAAGCCAACTTGTTATGGCTGAAACAGTACTAGAACACTCAAATATACTAAAAAAACTACATAGATATCCTTCGAAGACCGTCAAGAGATCTCTCCAACTAAGAGCTCACATCTCCAGATCAATCAACTTTTTCTTGGTGAAGAAACTTTACTCTTTGTGAATTTCACAGCCTTGGATCCCTTCGAACTGAAGATTTTTAATGAAGTTGTTGATAATGAAATGGATAATTGACCTAACAAATAGGCTTAGTAATGATAGATAGTGCCATTGATAACCACAGGTCCTAGTGTATGCAGCGTCGGTTATGCATGTACTCTATGTCCAAAACCATCCCCTACTCGAAAACGTTGCTCTCTATGTGGGCTACAAAAGACCATGAATATGAATAGTGAACATAACTACTTGATTGTTGATTTATATATATATATTATTAAGGATGCACATCCGGGCCGGACGCGGGCAATCCGCGTCCGCGTCCGGCATCCGGACCCAGACGCGTCCGACCCCCAGACGCGGGGTCGGACGTGTCCACATTTTTTTCATTTTTTTTATGTTTTTAACACTAAACCAATTAAAATAAAAATAAAAAAAAGAAGACGCGTCCGGACCCCCAGATGCACCCTTGGCGCGTTCGTGTCCAGGGTCCGCTACCTTAGATATATATATATCATAGGTCCCGCGGTACTGGTGTTATGTCCATGACCGGTACATTCAGTACTCCAGTGAAACAAGCTGTTAGTTATGCGATGTCATACTGGACGTGACCCGAAAGTATCTAATATCCTTGTGAGGCCCAGAACACACTAAATGGAGTTTAGACAAAGTATGAGACAGTGTATGCATGTGTAGAGTTATCAACAGCAATTCTATGAATAGTTGGTCCATGTATAGGACTCTATTCTAGGTGAATCTATGTATAGGGAACATAGGGCTATGCATGGCTATGTGCCCAGGATGCTTTTGGCTCTATATAAGAGGTCCAAAGTCGCCCTACTCCTCATCATGGTTCTTGATTCATTGTCAAGCTCTCACTCTACATTCATGCTTCTTGTTCCTTGACTTGGGGGTGAGGCTTCTAGAGATTGATTGGATGCTTCTACTTGGTTGGGTGGTTTCTCCACAGTGTGTTATCCTTTTGTGTTTAGGATCTATAAGAAGGATCTAAGGAGCTTCCCTTATAGTCGTATCAGAGCAAGGCTTACAAGCTTGGAGAGGTGGTGCTTTTCATTTGGAGCTTGGTGGTATTCAACTAGTATTCTCATCCAAGTAGAGGAGCAAGGTTGCAAGTTGGTGGATCTTCCCAACTTCAATTTGCATGTTCCATATCTCTTTCAAATTCATTGTAGTTTATGGAGAATTGTGCTAGGAAATCAATTTTGGTGTCTTTTTTGGAGTTTTAGCATGTGTAGCTCAAAACTAGTGAAGGATCTGAAATTTCCAGCAAGTTAATTCACTTTGAAGTAGTTGAAATTCAGTTTGCATGTTGAATCTTCCCATGTATTTGGATTCTAGGCCCTTTTGTGGCCAAATTTGGTTTGTTTTCCATTTTTTTGGCACAAAATGGAGGGTAGAATTCAAAATCCAGCAAGATCAGATCAATTGATTGGTTGTAACTCTGTATTTTGGATTGCATGTGGATTTCGAAAACGTTCTTGCCATTAATTTCCAATTGTGCATGGTGAAAAAACCTAGAAAGGGCTAAAATTCATGATTTTTGCTTGTTTTTTCATGAAATTGGATGGTAGGAGGTTGTTGAACATCAATTGAAGCTGGGAAAAGATGAATCATAGTCTTTTGAAGCTGTCCTAGAAGTTAGAGCCAAGAATTCCAGCAATTGGGTTTGTAGGAAGTCAAAAAGTGTCAAAAATTGACCAATTTTGGTGAATTTTGGGGGATGGATTTCTCTAAATCCATAAGGGGATCATTCTGGATCTTTTCCAGCATGATTTGTATTTCTTATTACCTTCCCAGCAAGCTATCAGACCTGTAAATTGATGGGTAGAGGCTTATGTTTCAATTCCATCAAGTTTGTAGCAATTTTGACTTCTAGAAACCAAGAATTCATGGTTCTCAGCCCATACTGCTTCATAAGATCTGTATGAAGGCTTCATGGAAGTCTTAGAGACCATTTAAGACTGTTTGGATCATCACTTTTAGGCTTGGTTGAGTGTTTGCATGTTTTTTGACAAATTGGTCTTGAAAAAGTGCGCCCTCCTACAGCTTAATTGGCTGTTCTGAACTCGCACGTGTGAGTCCTAGGTGGCAGGCTAACGTGGCAAGTGTCTTGTTCACTGAGTCTTCCTTTGTACTGAGCTTTACAGCACCCAATTTGGTGTCCTGTAGCCAAAGATATGAGCATATAAAGTTTTGCAATTTTGTGAGCAAAATTGATAAAATTTCCAATTGTTCTGATTGCATGCATGACAATTTCCTATTTTGAGGTACTGTGGTTGCATGGAATGTCTGCATGTGGTTTCTCTGAGTGATTCTGACATGCATGAGTTTGTTAGATATGTTTTGAGTGGTCATACGCATGTACTCTGACGGTTAGATACAAAACTGGATTTTATAGTTGATAATTTCCGTAGAACTGAATTTTTACGTAAACTTCCGTAAAAGTAAAAAATCAGTTTAATGTCGCATGTCTTGCATGCCTGATGGACATTAATGGAGTAAAATTAAGAATCGAACAGTGAATCGAATTTTCGGTTTCGATTGCTCAATAACTGACTGTGATTTTTTATAAATTTTTAGAAAACGTAAAATTTTTAAAAAAAATTAGAAGTGCGAAAACTCAAAATTTTTAGTTTTTTCCAGTTTCTTGTAATGTCTATGAAATTGACTAATAATAGTGATTTGACCATACTGGAATCAATTTCAGTCAGTTTTTGGTCAACAGTACTTCACTGTGAGTTAATCAGATATTAACTAAATTTAGTAATTTCCAGGATAGATATATCGAGATGGCCGAAGAAACTTCAAATCAAGCTGCAAATCCAGGTGCGCCATCTTATATGGTGATTTGTCAGCAGTTGAGTACGGCACTCAATGATATGAATAATCGTAATCAGATGAGAGATCGGCAAATGGAGGTTCTTTTGAATCAAGTCAAATTGGTGTCTTCACCCAATCTCGGTTTTCAACTGGAGGTTTATGCGGGTGAGAAGAAGGAGAAGAAACTTGAGGTCGTCGAGGACTGGCTGGCCAAGTGGAGTAATTACTTCAATCTGCACGGTGTTCCTGATGAGAAGAAAATTGAAAGTGTCGTGTTGTTCTTGCGCGGCAAGGCGTCATCGTGGTGGCGAGATTTACCGGTGAAGCCAACTACTTGGGATGCGTTTGCGGAAGTTTTCAAAAAAGCTTTCGTAGTTGCTAATGACGTGGACTACTACCTAAAGTTCGTGAACTGCAAGATGGTTACAAAGAGTTTAGACTCTTATATCCAGGAATTCATGGACCTATGGAATAGGGTTCCATCATTCGATGCGAAGTTGGCATTATGGCAGTTTGTCCTAGGTTTGCCAGCCGAATATCAGAACGAATGCATTCGAAATGTGCTTCAAAGCCTCGAGGATGCGTTTCGGATTGCGAAAGCATATGATTCCACAGTGGTGGCATCCAGGAAGCAATTTTCGCAAATTCCAACCACTTTGAAAACCAAGAAGGTTAAGAAGCACGGTCCAGACCAAGCAAAATATTTTGACGAATTAGATCAAGCAGCATCGGAACCTAGGAAGCCGAAGAGAAAGAGATTCAAGAAATCTATGTCCCGGGAAAAGGCTAAAAGAGAGAACTTATGTTTTGTCTGTAAGAAGCCTGGACATATGATGAAATTTTGTCCAGAAAGGAAGAAAGGGTCTGCTCACATGATTGAAATCCCAAGAGGCAATGGTAAGACTTTGGAAATTAACCTGACTGATTGTGAGTGTAAATGTTTTTTTAGTACTACTTCTTTCTTGCCTAATGAACTTTTCCGTTTAATTGGCACAGTTAAAGATCAAGAAGTGAGTATTTTATTGGACAGTGGTTCAACTCATAATTTTATTGATTCTCGTCTTGTGCAGAAACTTAGCTTGGAAACTAAAGCCAGCAATCATAGATATAAAGTTTATCTAGCTTCAGGAGCAGAGTTGGAGACTTGGAACGTAAAAGTCCCAAAGCTCCCAGTTTTGATGCAAGGAGACACAGAATTAGTTAATTTTTATGTTTTAGACCTAGCTCGTACTGATTTAATCTTAGGTTACGATAGGTTAAATCGCCTTCTCTGTTAATTGATTTTGAGAAGCATGTTCTCACTTTCAAGGAGGGTGATAAGGTAGTTACATTATTTGGCAGTAATTTTGTACGTCCATTGGATTAGATTTCTACAGTTAATAAAATGGAAGCATTGGATTATTCTGAGTATGAAGTTTTTTCAATTTATGCTATTCCAATTGTGGATGTTCCTGAAATGAATCTAAATGGTTGTGAATTCTCAACAATTCTTAACTCAGTAAATTTAGATCATGAACAAGCAGTGAAAGAACAGATCATAGGTGAATTTAGGGATGTTTTTCCATCTGAATTACCTCGTGGTTTACCACCGTCTAGGTCAGTAGACCACAAGATTGAGTTAATTCCAGGAAGTCAACCTGTCTCTAGACAACCTTATAGGTTCTCTCAGAAAGAGGAGACAGAGATTTCAAATCAAATAGAAAACTATCTGAGGATGGGACATATACAACCTAGTAAATCACCATGGGGAACTCCTGTTCTTCTTAAAGCGAAGAAAGATGGAGGTTTCCGGATGTGTGTGGATTACAAGGGGCTTAATAAAGTGACTATAGAGAATAAATATCCATTACACAGGATGGATGACCTTGTAGATCGCTTGGGTGGAGCACGGTATTTCACCAAGATAGATCTCAGGACAGGGTACCATCAAATAAGAATTAAGTCAGAAGATGTCCAAAAGACAGGATTTCGTTCTAGATTTGGTCATTATGAATTTCTAGTGTTGCCATTTGGATTAACGAATGCTCCAGCAATGTTCCAGCAAATGATGAACGATTTATTTCGTCCATATTTGAGGAAGTTTGTGGTAGTATTCTTAGACGACATTCTCGTTTACAGTAAATCCTTGGTGGAACACGTAGAACACTTAAAAATCGTCTTGATGAAACTCCGTCAAGAGTTACTCTACGCTAAAGAGTCCAAGTGTGAATTCTTTAAGCAAGAGTTGCTTTATCTCGGTCATAAGATCATAGTAAATGGGATCAAGATTGATGAGGAAAAAATCAAGATTGTGATTGAGTGGCCAATTCCAGAAACTGTGAGGCAGGTAAAGTCTTTTTTAGGTTTTACACTTTTCTTCAAGAGATTTATTGAGGATTATGCTAAGTTAGCAGCACCGCTTAATAATCTGACAAAAGGAATTGTTAATAAAAAGAAAAAGAGGAATCAACCTAGTCCACCTGTTGTTTGGAACGAGGAATTGAATCAGTGTTTTGAGAAACTGAAAACAATGATTGTTTCAGCTCCCGTGTTACAAATTGCAAATCCAGATTTACCTTACGTCGTGAGAACAGACGCAAGTGATGTTGCAGTTGGAGCAGTTCTATTACAAATGGATAGGCCACTAGCGTTTGAAAGCAAAAAATTCACTGGTCGCAAGAACAGGAATTGTTTGTTGTGATCCATGCACTTAAAACCTGGAGACACTACTTGTATGGTAGTAAGTTTGTAGTGTATACGGATCACCAGCCTCTTACGTATTTTTGTAATCAACATGATCTTCGGGGGAGAAAAGCTCGATGGGTTGAATTGATGCAAGAATTCGATCATGAAATCCGTTACATAAGAGGCAGCTCTAATCAAGTTGCTGATGCTCTTAGTCGGATCGGTGAACTGAACGAGTTGTCATTCACCCAGATTTCTACGGATCTATATCTTTCGCTGAGAGGAAAATATGAATCAGATTCCCATTTTGGTCACAGTTGGAACATTGTTCAGACCGGAAGAAATGTGGACAGTGTTGAGTCAGAAACACAGGGGACTCAACTAACTAAGAAAGATAATAACATTGTGGAACAGTTCACCATTCGAGATGGATTACTATTTCGGAATGGGAAAGTTTGCGTACCTGGTGATGATGAGCTCAAAAAGAAGATTTTGTTTGAATGTCATGACGTACCCTGTGCAGGACATCCTGGTATACACAGGACTCTGGACTTGGTTAAGAGGGAATTTTATTGGCCAAAGCTCAAGCCATATGTCGAGTCATATGTTGTTAAATGCAAGCCCTATCAACTAGCAAAGGCTGAACGCCATAAGGCTAGTGGTTTGTTGCATCTGTTAGATATCCCAGATAAGAAATGGGAAAACATATCTATGGATTTTGTAGTTGGACTTTCAAAGACCCGACGGCAAAATGATTCTATTTGGGTGTAGTGGATCGGTTAACTAAGTTAGCTGCATTCATACCAGTCAAGTCAACTATAAAGGCTTCTGATTTAGCCCGGATCTTTGTTGAAAGATTATTTTGGTTGTATGGTCTGCCAAGTGACATTGTTAGTGATGGAGATCCTAAGTTCACAGGTCACTTTTGGTCAGCAGTATTCCATAAACTGGAAACTTCTTTGAGTTTGAGTTCTTCTGATCATCCTGAATCAGATGGCCAGACAGAAAGGACTAATCAAACTATGGAAGATATATTGAGGACGTATGTTTCTCACAGGCAATCTCATTGGGAAGATTATCTCCCACTGGTTGAGTTTGCATATAATAGTAGAAAACATTTTGCTACAGGTTACAGTCCTTTTATGCTTATGTACGGTTTTCAACCTAGATCTCCAGTAAACGTTGAGACGAAGGCTGTTAAGATCCAGAAGGTTGCTGATTTTTTGCATGATATGCAAGAAATGTTGCAAGTGGCTAAGGATAGTATCCGGAGTGCTCAGGATAGAGCTAAATACTATACCGATCTTAAGAGATCTCCAAGAGATTTTAAAGTTGATGACTGGGTATATCTTAGGATTCCAAAAGATTCTAAGACGTTACATACAGGGAAGCATTATAAGTTGTCTACCCGTTATTGTGGACCTTTCAGGATTGTACATAGAATTGGTTCTTTGGCGTATGAACTCGATCTTCAAGGAAAATCGACTGCACACCCAGTGTTTCATATCAGTCGTTTGAAACTAAGTTTACATCATGGTGATACAGTTGGATCGGATGAGGATTTATCCCGTTTGGAAGATTTGTCGCTTATGTACCTTTGGAACCTGAGAAAGTGCTCAGAACCAGAGATAAACAATTGAGGAATCGTTCTATCTCTGAGTGCTTAATTCGGTGGAAGGGTCGTACTGAGGATGATGATTCGAGGGAGAGAGTTGATAGCAAAAGAAGAATTTCCCGAATTTTAGTTTCTAAGGATAGAAACAGTTTGAGGGAAGAATGTTATGTCCATATTGGACGTGACCCGAAAGTAACTAATATCCTTGTGAGGCCCAAAACACACTAAATGGAGTTTAGACAAGGTATGAGACAGTGTATGTGTGTAGAGTTATCAATAGCAATTCTATGAATAGTTGATCCATGCATAGGACTCTATTCTAGGTGAATCTATGTATAGGGAACATAGGGCTATGCATGGCTATGTGCCTAGGATGCTTTTGGCTCTATATAAGAGGTCCAAACTCGCCCTACTCCTCATCATGGTTCTTGATTCATTGCTAGGCTCTCACTCTACATTCATGCTTCTTGTTCCTTGGCTTGGGGGTGAGGCTTCTAGAGATTGATTGGATGCTTCTACTTGGTTGGGTGGTTTCTCCACAGTGTGTTATCCTTTTGTGTTTAGGATTTGTAAGCAAGATCTAAGGAGCTTCCCTTATAACTGGGTACCGCGGATCCCAATACCGCGGGACCATACTGGTACCGCGGTACCATGATGGTACCGCAGTACCACAATATATTAATATATATATTATTTAATTTTCTTTTAATTTTTTTTTACCTAAACCTGCCCGCCCCCCTCTCATTTCCTCTGAAATTTTTTTGCGCCCTCTCCGCCCTGCCATCGCTGTTGTTTTTGCCTGCCTGCCTTCGATTCCTTGCGTCGCCCTTCGCCCACGCAACACCCTGCCTTGCATCTGATTTGCATCACCCTGCATTCGCCCATTTCTCCATCTCTCCAACAGTGAACCCTTCTATTTTTTTTACAACAATCCATCCTTCCAGCTTTAGCTTCATCTGCATTTTTCCCTAGTTTTCTCCATCGCAATGGTGCAATCCGACCTTTCCGGTCTGTGGGACGAGGTGGAGGTGGACATTGTCAGGCGGGTTGCCGACAAGACCAACAAGACCGGTCAGAAGATCGTGCGTTGTCGATACTGCCTAGTCGAATTTGCTGTGTCCCTCACTCGCCTTAAAGGCCACCTGCTCGGTGCACGCGCCAAAAATGGTGCCACCTTAAATGCTGCCCCTTGTGGCAGCATGTCCGTCCTCGACAGGCAGCGACTACTGGACACCTACGGGCCACGTCTCGTGGCGGGGAGAACACCATTTCGGAGGGCGTTCTCCGGTTTTGCACCGCCCCTTATGTGGCTGACCCAGAGTTGTTGCCTGCTTGGCTGGCACGCACGAGAAGAGGGAGTGCATACTCATCCCATCCCATTGCCGCTCATCCCCCTCACACAGTTCCACCACACACACCCCCATCTGCACCCATTCCGGTGGATCTCGTCCCATCGCGTCCGCCAGTTGCCACTGCGGTTCCACCACCACGTCCTGTTGCTCGCACGCCCCCAGTTTACGATTTTCTCATGGACTCCCCGCCACCCGAGCAGGCCCAGGATGCTACTAACGAGGCCTTCGAGGATGTGGATGAGATCCCTTCTTCCTTCCCGTCCCATCCGGATGACCTCCCTAGCCAGCAGTTTTCGTATCCCATGCCAGATCTTGCCCCTCCACCAGTGCACCCCACTTATGCTGCTGCATCCATCCCTGCCAGTGCATCCCACTCTCCCCATTCCACGTCTACAGCCGATGCATCCACTAGTGCCCAGCCTATCGCGTCATCATCCATTCCCGTCACGATTGGTGCACCATGCTGGAGGTCCACCACCCGTCACCCACCAAGTAGAGCCCTTGTGCAGCAGACCATTCGCAGCGCACATCAGCCGCACATGGACAGAGAGGCCACACAGGCAATGGCCAGTTTGATTTACGAGCTGAACCTACCTTTTGCCATCACCGATTCTAAGCCCTTCAGAAGGGCATTCCGCCTTGCACAGTCTGTCAGCCCTAGCTCGAAGAGTCCCTAGTTCGGAGGTTGTCCGCACACACATGCTGAGAGATAGGGTCGAGTCCTTGTCTAGAGAAATGGAGCCTCTACGTCGCTACTGGGCCACATATGGATGCAGCATCATGTCCAATGGCTGGACTGATGTTAGGAGGAGGCCGATCCTCAACATCTTGGTCTCCAGCTGCATGGGTACACAGTTTTTGAGAGCCGTGGATTGCAGTAGAGGGGGGAGAGTGTTACGAGCTCGTGACCAGTGCCGAACCCTAGAGAACACAGATAGGTCAGATACCACAGTCATGGTCGTGTCCTGCGTACACGACCAACAAGGCAAGACAGTGTGAGTAGTGTGCCCCAGCATGGTCCATAGCCATGGCGGGCCTAACACAGCCTAGGGACCCTGTCAGCAGGATAGGGCTCCCCGTTGGGTCCCGACGTGCAGTCGGCCACGTGAGTGACACGTGGCCGACACTTGGCAGTTGCACGCTACCAGTCCTCACACTGGGCTAGGAGGGGCTTACTCTATATCAGGGAGTAGGCAAGGTTGGGTGAATCAGTTAGTGTTTGCCCTACTGTGGTGTTAGGATCTATTACATTGGTATCAGAGCCATCTCCATCCTAGGGAATTTAGTTTTTAGCAGTGGAGAAAGTAGCTAGATTGCTCAGAACTTCTTCAAGTTTTCAGAAATCTACAAAGCAGGGCCAGCGCTGGAAAATCGGTAGGATACTGAGAAAATCGTGGTGAAAACTTCTTTTTTTACCTGGGATTTGAGGCAAAATAGAGGTGCAGGTCCAGCGCTGCCAGATTAGGCTTCAATCCTGATTTTCGAGTGAAAATTTAGCAAGTTCTCAACGTTGCCAGAGCAGAAAGCTTGGTATAGGTTCAGCGCTCCTAGAGCCGAGGAAAAATCAGAAATTGGAACACTTTTTGGGCCCCAAATCAGAAGAAATTGGGCTAGTTAGGTTGCTTCCCAGTCAGCAAGGGTAGGAACTGGTTTGTTCCGGATTTTTCTTGCATCCTTTCCATATTTTACTCGATTTTTCCAGGATTTGCAAGTGGATTTGGGCTTCGAATCTGGTTTTTCGGTACCAATACAAAAGTTGTCAGATCAGCGAGGGGGGATAGCAAAAAAATTTCAGATCTTGTGCTTCCTATTCGGATTTCTCAGAATCACAGGTCTGAAAGCAGTTGAAGAAGAGCTGAAAGGGCTTTTCTCGATTCTCTCTGTGGAAGTACAGTTCTCAGAAACAGCTAAGTCATCTTTCTTTTCCCTTGTAGAGTTGTAAATTAGTCTTTTAGACTTTTTTTCTTTCAGAAGTTAAGGTACCTCTCCTTCAGTTCCGAAAATGACCACTCCTCAGGGACCTGATCAACCCCCGGAGAGAGGCTTCGACGAACTTGAAACAGAAGCCTTGGCTTATAGAAAAGGTAAGGAACCCATGGAATTGGAAGAACATGAACAGTTCGCCGAAGAACTCGACAAACTGGTTACCAAGGAGCAGTTTCTCCAGTTGGTAACAGAAGTGGATGAACTGAAGTTGGCATTAGCCAATTTCAGGTCCAGTGTGGATGACTCGTTTGCTGAACTCAAGAGCTTGATCTTGAGTTCCGCGAAAGGAAGCCTTCCCTCCACTTCTCAGCTGTCCCCTTCTCCATTTCCATCAGTTTCAGGTGAGACTATACGGTCTCACCCCAGTGTTTTTAAAGATTTAAAGCCTCCTACTTTTAATGGGGAAGAGAAGGATAGAAATGCAGATATTCTACAAACCTTCCTCAGCAAATGGAAGAACATTCATGCTCTTAAACAGACCCCTGACCATTTGCAAGCAATTGAGGCCAGTCTTTCCCTAGGGCCTATGGCCTATAAGTGATGGTTAAATCTCCAGGAGACTGGGCAGACTCCCCGGTCATGGAAAGCTTTTGAAGAAGCCTTCCTAAGAGAATTCCTACCTGAAAATGAACTTGATAGAACCTGGGAAGCCTGGGAAAGAACAGTAATGGACAAGTCCCTCATCCAATATATCTCGCAGTATCGAGAAGCAATTTTAAAGATTAAAAATATGGATGATTATCAGAAAATCAGGGGATTTGTCCGTGGCCTCAAAGATGAATATAAAGTAGAGGTCCAGAGAAACTCGCCTACTACCCTTGAACAAGCTCTCAGATATGCTCAGATCTATGATGATTCAGTGGGTAGGAAGAAGGCGAGACAACAGCCACTTTCTGAGCAGCCTTCTCAGAAAGACTTTCAATTTAAAAAGAAATTTTTAAAAAGAAAGAAAGAAGACAAATTTAAAAGTGAAGCTCCTCAGAAACGCCCTTCACTCATACAGCCCTTAAAACCAGATGATTTTGAGAAAGCCAAACAAGAACGTTTGTGCTTTGTGTGTATGGGCAAGGGACACACAGTCAGACAGTGTCCCAAGGGGCCTTTCACTAAAAAAGATAAAAAAGATAAAAAACAAGTTCATCTTGTTCAAACTGTATGTTTCCCCAGTGACTCGGCAGCTTCCGAGATCAAAGTGTATCATGAAGATCATGAACATTGTTGCCAGCTGACCTCTGCAATGCTAGCGAGACCCTTCAGCTTTGGGCCGCATGACCTAGTACGTATGCATGGGAAAGTTGGTAACCAGTCAGTAAGAGTCATGGTTGATGATGGGGCAACCCATAATTTCATCAACCACACCCTGGTTAAAAAGCTAAAACTACCAGAAGTACCTAGTCAGCATAGGTACATAGTTTCATTAGCTAAGGGTGAAGATAAAAAAATATGGGAAACTATGGTAAGTAAGTTAAATCTTGGTATTCAGGGGTACCAAGATGAAATAAACTTTCAGATAATGCACCTGGATCGAACAGACATTGTTCTCGGGAGAGATTGGCTCTACAGTTTAGGACCTTCCCTCCACAAAAACTATCAGGAGAACACCCTCAGCTTTCAGCATAAAGGCCAAGAGATCCAGTTGCATGGGGAGCATGATGTTCCCAACAGCCCTATGGTCTGCAATTTTAAAGATTAAAAACATGGATGACTATCAGAAAATCAGGGGATTTGTCCGTGGCCTTAAAGATGAATATAAAGTAGAGGTCCAGAGAAACTCACCTACTACCCTTGAGCAAGCTCTCAGATATGCTCAAATCTATGATGATTCAGTGGGTAGGAAGAGGGCGAGACAGCAGCCACTTTCTGAGCAGCCTCCTCAATTTAAAAAGAAATTTTCAAAAAGAAAGAAAGAAGACAAATTTAAAAGTGAAGCTCCTCAGAAACGCCCTTCACTCATACAGCCCTTAAAACCAGATGATTTTGAGAAAGCCAAACAAGAACGTTTGTGCTTTGTGTGTATGGGCAAGGGACACACAGTCAGACAGTGTCCCAAGGGGCCTTTCACTAAAAAAGATAAGAAACAAGTTCATCTTGTTCAGACTGTATGTTTCCCCAGTGACTCGGCAGCTTCCGAGATCAAAGTGTATCATGAAGATCATGAACATTGTTGCCAGATGACCTCTGCAATGCTAGCGAGACCCTTCAGCTTTGGGCTGCATGACCTAGTACGTATGCATGGGAAAGTTGATCGGAATGAACTTCACACGATGACAGCTCATCATGGTCAGGGAAAGGGCGGCTAGACGTCGGGCTGACCAGGAGGCAGAGCGAGAGCGACAGAACAATGCACCCGACGAGGGCGAGGAGTCGGTGGAGGATCCGTAGGCATGTTTAGAATAGATAAGGTCCAGTCGTACGTGGCGGACTGTTGCTATGTAAGTTTCGGCAGTTTAGGGTGCGGCAAATAACTAGATAGTTGCTTAAAAAAAAGACGGGATATGTGATGTTATCTTGATACAACGGTTGAATCAATATATAGTTGTTTTTTGTGCAAAGCGAGCCTGGTCATGTGAAATGCAATCTCTGTATTGTTCTAAATGCAATGTAATACTTGTGTTTATGAAATGCCATCACGGGTTTGGGGCGTAGGGGTAATTGCTATGCTCATGATCGTTTGGAGTGCATGTGCTATCAGTTTGCTATGGCATCAATGATCAGTTTGTAGGTGCATTTTTGTGAAGCTATTATTCTCTTCAATCGAAATTAGTTGAAAATACGATTCACACATGCACATAGAATTTGACATGAAACTGGAAATACAGCATCACATGTACAGAACGACATACGCACAATGTGCAGCAAATAAAGTACGCCAAACATTGAATATAATGTGAAAAATGGTCTGAGTACAATGGTCGACCGTCTGCTAGAAACAACTATTGAAACTAAAATAACAGAGCCACAATCAATGCTCTGGCTCTGGCTCAGAAGAATGCTCCGAAGACAACTCAGGGCCCTGAGCTGACTCTCGCAGCCGATATCTGTGCCTGTTTGGAACTGGCATGGCCTGTGTATCCGAGGAGGAAGACTTGTCACTAGCATCATCCCAATCTGCCTCCGCATCAGCCCCCAAGCAAGCCAAACCAACAACACCTGCTCCAGCTGGTTGTGACCCTGCACCTCTAGCTGTACCTGGAGCCCTGCGTGGTTGTCCTCTCTTCCCTGGCAGTTTCTGTGCCTTGCCTTTCTTGTTCGGTGCACCCTTGGGCCTTCTCCTTCTCTTGCGGACAAGAGGAGCTGTCAATGCCTCATCACCCCCATGCAAATCACCTGGCTGGCTAGGCTGGGCCCAAGCTGAGGCCGGCTGGGATAGGGAAGCAAAAGATGGAACTCCCTGTGCACCTGAGCGAGGAGGATGAGCTCGTGGAGTGTGTGCCCGTGGGGCTGCTGCAGGTGGAGGAACTGGCTGTGCAGGAGGCAAGTACAGCGACGATATGTATTGAAAGGGGCGCTGGGGTGGCCGGTATTGGTACATCTTGGGTGCTGCCAAAGGGGGAGCCAGTGGAGTGGGTGCTGCCAAAGGAGGCGGATGTGAAGTGGGTGCTGCCACTGAAGGAGGGGGCACAAATGGTGGCCTGCCATGGAGACCTGGTGCTGCAGAAGTGGACAGCGATGGAGGGGCTGCATGCCTCAATGGCATCGGTGGCACTGGAGGTGCTGTGCAGCGCACATATACCCTCTGAGGAACTGGAGGAACTGGAGGCACCTCATGTGGCTGCTCTGGCTGGGACTCTGTGTATGGCATGCTGGCAAGAGATGATGGGGGTGCCTTGACACTCGGCATCTGCTGGGCCTCTGAATCCAATGTGGCAATCAAGCCGTCTAGCTGGGCATCTGAATACAAATGCTCTGGGCTCTGGGCCTCATCCTGTGCACCATCCCCTGAATCAACACGTGCCTCATCATGTGCACCTTGTAGACCCTGCATTGCCTCCCAATCGGTGCAATCAAAGTCATCTGGTGCCTCCTTTGGTGTGTTGTCGTAGTAACGACCATGACTCTATACTGCATGCATCCAAGCAGATGCGGCGGGACCGGCATTCAAATCACTTTGCCCTCTATCAAGAGCCTCCTCCATCATATCGACATAGGTAGTTATGCCACTGGCCCCCCCTGTGTGCCCTGCCTGTCTCCCAATATAACCTGTGCAATGTGCCCAACCTCTGCCACGTGGCGTGTGCTCTGCACCTGTATCAACTGCCTCATCCCACTCTGTGACCTGTATCACCTGTGACCCCTGCCCATGGCGTGTGCTCTGCACCTGTATCATCTGCCTCATCCCTCTCTGATCTGGCAAACACAACCCAAATGGGCTCATCCTCATCATGCTCATCCTCTGAAACTGGCTTATCCGCCTCATACAATGGGGGCTCTCTGTGCTCAAGCCCAAGCTCTCTCTCTCTCTCTCTCTCTCTCTCTCTCTCTCTCTCTCTCTCTCTCTCTCTCTCTCTCTCTCTCTCTCTCTCTCTCTCATCTCAACAAGCTCCCTCTCTCTCTCTGCCATCAACTGTGTGCCCAAGTCATCTGCAGGCATGGGATGGACGTTGTCCGTAGGCAAGTCAACCTGGCGCTCCAAATCAGATATCTTCGTCCGCAAGGTCAGGAGAAAAACTTGATCAGAAATTGAAACCTACATTTTAGTAAGACGTCAACCAACATGCTATGGGAGAATAGCCCATCACCTGCAATGCGCTCATAATGGTCGGCAGTCTCCTGGTGAGATGTGCGTTGGTGCTACAGAACACCAACCGCTCGAGCTGATTCACTGACAGCCTGTTTCTTCTCCTCGTGTGAACGAGGGCCCATGTGCTCCAATTACGCTCACACACGGAGGCAGTGCAATCCTGTGGTATGTGCAATGAAATGGTTCAGCACATGTGCATGGGTGGAATGTCAACGAAACACAGCAAGAGAGGATGAGATGAGATGCATACCTGTGAAAGGACCCGCAGTGCAAGACGCTGTATGGAGGGATAGGTGCTACCGAACATGGTCCACCAGGTAATGGGGAGCTGCCTCCTCTCTGAATCCTGAGCAGCCGGGTGACCGAACGTGCCCATGCCGAAACGAAATGCAGCTAGCTCCTCCATGAGTCTGATAGGATCCAAGCCAATGTGTGGACCCACCCTGTAGATGTACTCAAGCCAATCCGACTCGAGCTCCCTGTTTGATATCTGTGTCGGAGAGAGGAAGAGGAAATGCAAGATGTGTGCAACGCTGTGGATACTCCTGTGAAAGTAGTTCCACCGCGTCTCCCAAATGAACTTCAGCTCCGTCATCCTGCATGAAGTCGAAGCAAATTTTGAAAAAAATGTAACATCGACAGAAAAACAAACTAGCAACCACTGAAAAGATAAAGACCAATTACATTGCTATACTGCTTACCTCTCTGGCTGCAAGATGGGCAGCTGCAAGAACTGTCCGATCCGGTCCATGAGCTCATACACCAGTCCAAGTGTGGACCCCTCACTGTCAGCCATGCAGAGCACAATGTAGAGTGGTCGAAGGAGTCCTGACAATGTCTGCGCATCCCTCCAGAACTGGTCTCCCCTCACCGTGGAAGAAAAGTGCTCCCCATCCTCAGTGTGCTGAAATGTACTGGTATGCCAAAGATCACTGGCAACCATCTGTAGAAGTTGTGCCCTGCACCTGATCAGACGGTCGATCACCACCAAGTCGAAAGCAAAGCGTGTGGGGGCTAGCTTCCGGAGGTCCAAATGGCTGAACACCCGGAACATGGGAAGAACACGCCTCTTCCTGGTGACAAAAGTCATCAGGAAGAGGGCCTTGCGGAAGATGGCCTGCCGTGCGCTGCACAGGGGGTATGGTCGATGTGGGAAACTCGGCCTCTAGGAGGACACCCATCTGAACGCAGTTGGTGGCATTGTCCGTCACCACCGTAACGACATGCTGGGGGGCCTCCGGGAACAGGATGGAAGACCTAATGACGTCGTACAAGATATGACTCTCTGTAATAGATCCTAACACCACAGTAGGTCAAACACTAACTGATCCACCCAACCTTGCCTACTCCCTAATATAGAGTAAGCCCCTCCTAGCCCAGTGTGAGGACTGGTAGCAGGCAACTGGCAAGTGTCGTCCACGTGTCACTGACGTGGCCGACTGCACGTCGGGACCCAATTGGGAGCCCTATCTTGCTGACAAGGTCCCTAGGCTGTGTTAGGCCTGCCATGGCTATGGACCGTGTTGGGGCACACTACTCACACTGTCTTGCCTTGTTGGTCGTGTACGCTGGACACGACCCTACTGCGGTATCTGACCTATCTGTGTTCTCTAGGGTTCGGCATTGGTCACGAGCTCGTAACACTCCCTCCCCCTTAAGAACCGTCTTGGTCCTCTAAGACAAAGTCTGGAAACACCTTGCGAAGGACACTGCCTCTTTCCCAAGTGGCATTCTCAACAGGCTGATCATTCCGATATAGAGTATGACGAGTCTGCGTCTCTCTACTATCAAGAATCTCCTCTGGTTCATGTGGAGGTTGCTGAGGATCCAATGGGAGAACTAGAACACTGTCCCCTACCAGATTGTCTGATCTGGTTAAGGCTTTTTGTAACTGACTTACATGAAAGACTGGAAAAACCTTACTGCTGTGTGGGAGTTCTAGCTCATAGGTGACCTCACCTAGTCTCCTACTGATGGTAAAGGGACCACAATACCTTGGAGACAACTTAGCACACACTCCTGATTTGAGGGTTTTAGAGTCGACTGGGACTCTCAAGTAGACTTTCTCACCAGTGGAGAACTGCACATCCCGTCTGTGCGGATCTGCATAATGCCTGGTTCGATCTTGGGATTGCCTGATGCTACGCTTAGCATGTTCTATCATTTGGTTTAGGTCCTCTAAAAAGTTTCTAGCTGCTTCAACTTTTTCTTGTTTAAACCCTACAGCTGTGGGTGAGCGTGGCTGAAAACCGGACATCAGCATAAATGGGCTGTATCCCGTAGCTGAATGTTTGGTACTGTTGTAAGCAAACTCTAATATCGAGAGATACTCCTCCCAATTAGTTTGCTTCTTGCTGACGTATGCACGAAGCATATCCTCCAGCACCTGATTTACCCTCTTTGTTTGACCGTCCGTCTGTGGATGGTCTGTGGTACTCATATTAAGTTTAGTATGGAGATGATGGAATACTTGTTACGAGCTCGTAACCAGTGCCGAACCCTAGAGAACACAGATAGGTCAGATACCACAGTCAGGGTCGTGTCCAGCGTACATGACCAACAGGGCAAGACAGTGTGAATAGTGTGCCCCAGCACGGTCCATAGCCATGGCGGGCCTAACACAGCCTAGGGACCCTGTCAGCAGGATAGGGCCCCCAGTTGGGTCCCGACGTGCAGTCGGCCACGTCAGTGCCACGTGGCCGACACTTGGCAGTAGCATGCTACCAGTCCTCACACTGGGCTAGGAGGGGCTTACTCTATATCAGGGAGTAGGCAAGGTTGGGTGGATCAGTTAGTGTTTGCCCTACTGTGGTGTTAGGATCTATTACACTGGTATCAGAGCCATCTCCATCCTAGGGAGTTTAGGACAGCAGTAGAGAAAGCTATCATAAGATAGGAAGTGTTTCTCAGATTCTCAGAGAGGAATAGAGGAGGAGGATCGCTGTAGGAGCAGCCTTCAAACTTCTGATTTCCACTGAGAAATCACAGTAGCAAGGAGTCAGATTCCAAGTGTAGGTAACTCGCTGAAAAAACAGCTGTTTCTCACTGACTTCAGAGGATTTTTCGTAGTTTTCCCAGCGAAATTAGAGTAGGAAGAAGCCAGCACCTCCATCGCTGTACAGTCAGAGACCTACATCCGATTTCCAGGGAAAAAGTTACTGGTTTTCAGCGAGTTGGAAGCCAAAAAAGAGGAGCAGGGCCAGCGCTGCCAGTGCTTCTGAAAATCTGGTTTTTGAACAAGTTTTTGGGCCCCAACGTCAGAGATTTGGAGCAAGAGGATTTCTACCAGATCAGCGAGTAGGAGACTTCTGAAATTTCAGAACTCAGAAGGGTTTTTGGACTTCAGATTTGCCTTTTTGTGGACAAGTTGGATTGCAATCAGACCAGCGAGCTACTATCCTCAAAAAACCGGGAAATTTAGTACCGTTTTGAAGCCTCAAACTGGCATTTTTCGGAACAGCAGGTCTGAAATTTTGGGGAAAAGAGCTGAAAGGGTTCCTCTTCATTCTTTCTTTGGAAGTACAGTCCTCAGAAACAGCTAAGTCATCTTTCCTTTCCCTTGTACAGTTGTAAATTAGTCTTTTAGACTTTTTTCCTTCAGAAGTTAAGGTAGCTCTCTTTCAGTTTCGAAGATGACCACTCCTCAAGGACCTGATCAACCCCAGGAGAGAGGCTTCGACGAACTTGAAACAGAAGCCTTGGCTTACAGAAAAGGGAAGGAACCCATGGAAGTAGAAGAACAGGAACAGTTCGCCGAAGAACTCGACGAACTAGTTACCAAGGAGCAGTTCCTCCAATTGGTAACAGAAGTGGATGAACTGAAGCTGGCATTAGCCAATTTCAAGTCCAGTGTGGACGACTCGTTCGCTGAACTCAAAAACTTGATTTTGAGCTCCGCGAAAGGAAGCCTTCCCTCCACTTCTCAGTTATCCCCTTCTCCACTTCCATCAGTTTCGGGTGAGACTTTACGGTCTCACCCCAGTGTTTTTAAAGATTTAAAGCCTCCTACTTTTAATGGGGAAGAGAAGGATAGAAATGCAGATATTCTACAAACCTTCCTCAGCAAATGGAAGAACATTCATGCTCTTAAACAGACCCCTGACCATTTGCAAGCAATTGAGGCCAGTCTTTCTTTAGGGCCTATGGCCTATAAGTGGTGGTTAAATCTCCAGGAGACTGGGCAGACTCCCCGGTCATGGAAAGCTTTTGAAGAAGCTTTCCTAAGAGAATTTCTACCAGAGAATGAACTTGATAGAGCCTGGGAAGCCTGGGAAAGAACAGTAATGGACAAGTCCCTCATCCAATATATCTCGCAGTATCGAGAGGCAATTTTAAAGATTAAAAATATGGATGACTATCAAAAAATCAGGGGATTTGTCCGTGGCCTCAAAGATGAATATAAAGTAGAGGTCCAGAGAAACTCGCCTACTACCCTTGAGCAAGCTCTCAGATATGCTCAAATCTATGATGATTCAGTGGGTAGGAAGAGAGCGAGACAGCAACCACTTTCTGAGCAGCTTCCTCAGAAAGACTTTCAATTTAAAAAGAAATTTTTAAAAAGAAAGAAAGAAGATAAATTTAAAGGTGAAGCTCCTCAGAAACGCCCTTCACTCATACAACCCTTAAAACCAGATGATTTTGAGAAAGCCAAACAAGAACGTTTGTGCTTTGTGTGTATGGGCAAGGGACACACAGTCAGACAGTGTCCCAAGGGGCCTTTCACTAAAAAAGATAAGAAAGATAAAAAACAAGTTCATCTTGTTCAGACTGTATGTTTCCCCAGTGACTCGGCAGCTTCCGAGATCAAAGTGTATCATGAAGATCATGAACACTGTTGCATGCACCTGACGAGGGTGAGGAGTCGGTGGAGGATCAGTAGGAATGTTTAGAATAGATAAGGTCCAACCGTATGTGGCAGACTGTTGCCATGTAGTTTTCGGCAGTTTAGGGCGCGGCAAATAACTAGATGGTTGCTTAAAAAAAAAGACAGGATATGTAATGCTATCTTTATACAACGGTTGAATCAATATATACTTGTTTTTTGTGCAACGCGAGCGTGGTCATGTGAAATGCAATCTCTGTAATTTTTTTAAATGCAAATGTATTACATGTGTTTATGACATGCCGTTTGGGGTGTAGGGGTAATTGTTGTGCTCATGATATAGGTGCATTTATGTGAAGCTAACATTCAGTTCAATCGAAATAGGATTCACACACGCACATAGAATTTGACATAAAATTGAAAATACAGCATCGCATGTACAGAGCGACATACGCACAATGTGCAGCAAATAAAGTACGCCAAACACTGTATATAATGTGAAAAATATTCTATGTACAATGGTAGACCGCCTGCTAGAGACAAACTACTGAAACTAAAACAACAGAGACACAATCAATGCTTTGGCTCTGACTCAGACGAATGCTCTGGAGACAACTCAGGGCCCCGAGCTGACCCTCACAGCCGATATCTATGCCTGTCTGGAACTGGCATGGGCTGTGTGTCCGAGGAGGAGGACTCGTCACTAGCATCATCCCAATCTGCCTCCGCATCAGCCCCCAAGCAAGCAAAACCAACAACACCTCCTCCAGCTGGCTGTAATCCTGCACCTCTAGCTGTACCTGGAGCCCTGCGTGGTCGTCCTCTCTTCCCTGGCAGTTTCTGTGCCTTGCCTTTCTTGTTCGGTGCACCCTTGGGCCTTCCTGGTCTCTTGCGGACAAGAGGAGCTGTCAATGCCTCATCACCCCCATGCAAATCACCTGGCTGGCTAGGCTGGGCCCAAGCTGAGGCCGGCTGGGATAGGGAAGCAAAAGAGGGAACTCCCTGTGCACCTGAGCGAGGAGGATGAGCTCGTGGAGTGTGTGCCCGTGGGGCTGCTGCAGGTGGAGGAACTGCTGTGCAGGAGGCGAGTACAGCGACGATATGTACTGAAAGGGGCGCTGCGGTGGCCGGTACTGGTACATCTTGGGTGCTGCCAAAGGGGGAGCGAGTGGAGTGGGTGCCACCAAAGGAGGCGGATGTGGAGTGGGTGCTGCCACTGGAGGAGCAGCTGGAGGAGCCACTGTGGATGTGGGCGCTGCAAGAGAAAACTTGGGCACAGATGGTGGCCTGCCATGGAGACCTGGTGCTGCAGAAGTGGACGGCGATGGAGGGGCTGCAAGCCTGAATGGCATCGGTGGCACTGGAGGAGTTGTGCGGCGCACATATACCCTCTGAGGAGCTGGAGGAACTGTAGACACCTCGTGCGACTGCTCTGGCTGGGACTCTGTGTATGGCATGCTGGCAAGAGATGAAGGGGGTGCCCTGACACTCGGCATCTGCTGAGCCTCTGAATCCAATGTGGCAATCAAGTCGTCCAGCTGGGCATCTGAATACAAATGCTCTGGGCTCTGGGCCTCATCCTGTGCACCATCCCCTGAATCAACCCGTGCCTCATCATGTGCACCCTGTAGACCCTGCATGGCCTCCCAATCTGTGCAATCAAAGTCATCTAGTGCCTCCTCTGGTGTGATGTCGTAGTAACGGCCATGACTCTGTACTGCACGCATCCAAACAGCTGCGGGACCGGCATCTAAATCAATCTGCCCTCTCTCAAGAGCCTCCTCCATCATGTCGACATAGGTAGGTATGCCACTGGCCCCAACAGTGTGCCCTGCCTGTCTCCAAGTATAACCTGTGCCATGTGCCCCACCTTTGCCACGTGATGCACCTGTGACCCCTGCCCGTGGCATGTGTCCTACACCTGTATCATCTGCCTCATCCCTCTCTGATCTGGCAAACACAACCCGAATGGGCTCATCCTCATCATGCTCATCCTCTGACACTAGCTCATCTGCCTCATACAATGGAGGCTCTCTGTGCTCAAGCCCAAGCCCTCCCTCTCTCATCTCAGCAAGCTCCCTCTCTCTCTCTGCCATCAACTGTGTGCCCAAGTCATCTGCAGGCATCGGATGGACGCTGTCCATAGGCAAGTCAACCTGGCGCTCCAAATCAGATATCTTCGTCTGCAAGGTCAAAATTGAGCGTGTCAGGACAACAATTTTATCAAACATTGAAACCTACATTTTAGTGAGACGTCAACCAACATGCTATGGGAGAAAAGCCCTGTTACGAGCTCGTAACCAGTGCCGAACCCTAGAGAACACAGATAGGTCAGATACCACAGTCAGGGTCGTGTCCAGCGTACACGACCAACAGGGCAAGACAGTGTGAGTAGTGTGCCCCAGCACGGTCCATAGCCATGGCAGGCTTAACACAGCCTAGGGACCCTGTCAGCAGGATAGGGCCCCCAGTTGGGTCCCGTGCAGTCGGCCACGTCAGTGCCACGTGGTCGACACTTGGCAGTAGCATGCTACCAGTCCTCACACTGGGCTAGGAGGGGCTTACTCTATATCAGGGAGTAGGCAAGGTTGGGTGGATCAGTTAGTGTTTGCCCTACTGTGGTGTTAGGATCTCTTACAAGCCCACCACCTGCAATGCGCTCGTAATGGTCGGCAGTCTCCTGGCGAGACGTGCGTTGGTGCTACAGAACACCAACCGCTCCAACTGACTCACTGACAGCCTGTTTCTTCTCCTGGTGTGAGTGAGGGCCTATGTGCTCCAATTACGCTCACAAACGGAGGCAGCGCAATCCTATGGTACGTGCAATGAAATGGTTCAGCACACGTGCACGGGTGGAACGTCAACGAAACACAACAAGGGAGGATGAGATGAGATGCATACCTATGAAAGGACCCACAGTGCAAGACGCTGTATGGAGGGATAGGTGCTACCGAACATGGTCCACCAGGTAATGGGGAGTTGCCTCCTCTCTGGATCTTGAGCAACTGGGTGACCGAACGTGCCCATCCCGAAACGAAATGCAGCTAGCTCCTCCATGAGTCTGATAGGATCCAAGCCAATGTGTGGACCCACCCTGTAGATGTAGCGAAGTCAATCCGCCTCAAGCTCCCTGTCTGATATCTGTGTCGGAGAAAGGAAGAGGGGATGCAAGATGTGTGCAACGCTGTGGATACTCCTGTGAAAGTAGTTCCACCGCGTCTCCCAAATGAACCTCAGTTCCGTCATCCTGCACGAAATCGAAGCAAATTTTGGAAAAAATGTAACATCGACAAAAAACAAACTAGTAAACACTGAAAAAATAAAGACCAATTACAACACTGTACCGCTTACCTCTCTGGCTGCAAGATGGGCAGCTGCAGGAACTGTTCGATCCGGTCCATGAGCTCATACACCAGTCCAAGTGTGGACCCCTCGTTGTTAGCCATGCAGAGCACAATGTAGAGTGGTCGAAGGAGTCCTGACAATGTCTGTGCATCCCTCCAGAACTGGTCTCCCCTCACCATGGAAGAAAAGTGCTCCCCATCCTCCGTGTGCTGAAATGTACTGGCACGCCAAAGATCACTGGCAACCATCTGTAGAAGCTGTGCCCTGCACCTGATCAGACGGTCGATGACCACCAGGTCGAATGCAAAGCGTGTGGGGCCCGGCTTACGGAGGTCCAAATGGCTGAACACCTGGAACATAGGCAAGAACACGCCTCTTCCTGGTGACCTTTGTCACCAGGAAGAGGGCCTCGCGGACAATGGCTCTAACCCAGGGAAGTGCACCTTTGTCCCCCATCAAAAGGTCTATGTCGTGCACCGCACAGGGGGTATGGACGATGTGAGGGAACTCGGCCTCTAGCAGGACACCCATCTGAACACAGTTGATGGCATTGTCACCACCGTAACGACATGCTGGGGGCCCATGGACAGGATGGAAGACCTAATGACATCGTACATGAACTCTGCAGATATGACTCTCCCCCACCTACTGCAATCCACGGCTCTCAAAAACTGTGTACCCATGCAGCTGGAAACCAAGATGTTGAGGATCGGCCTCCTCCTAACATCAGTCCAGCCATCGGACATGATGTTGCATCCATATGTGGCCCAGTGGCAGCGTAGAGGCTCCATCTCTCTAGACAAGGACTCAACCCTATCTCTCAGCATGTGTGTGCGGACAACCTCTGAACCAAAGACTCTCCAGGTAGGGCTAACAGACTGTGCAAGGCGGAATGCCCTTCTGAAGGGCTCAGAATTGGTGATGGCAAAAGGTAGGTTCAGCTCGTAAATCAAACTGGCCACGGCTTGTGTGGCCTCTCTATCCATGTGCGGCTGATGCACGCCGCGAATGGTCTGCTGCACAAGGGCTCTACCTGGTGGGCGACGGGTGGTGGACCTCCAGCACGATGCACCAACCGTGACGGGAATGGACGATGACGCGACAGGCTGGGCACTGGTGGATGCATCGGCTGTAGACATGGAATGGGGAGAGTGGGATGCACTGGCAGGGATGGGTGCAGCAGCATAGGTGGGGTGCACTGGTGGAGGGGCAACATCTAGCATGGGGTACGAAAACTGCTGGCTGAGGAGGTCATTCGGATGAGAAGGGAAGGAAGAAGGGATCTCATCCACATCCTCGAAGGCCTCACCAGTAGCATCCTGGGCCTGCTCGAGTGGTAGAGAATCCATGAGAAAATCGTAAACCAGGGGTGTGCGAGCAACAGGACGTGGTGGTGGAACCGCAGTGGCAACTGGCGGACGTGATGGGACGGAATCCACCGGAATGGGTGTAGATGGGGGTGCGTGTGGCAGAATTGTCTGAGGGGGATGAGGGGCAGTGGGACGGGATGAGGATGGACTCCCTCTCCTCGTGCGTCCCAGCCAAGCAGGCAGCAACTCTAGGTCAGCCACATAAGGAGCGGTGCAAAACCGAAGAATGCCCTCCGAAATGGTGTTCTCCCCCGCCACGAGCCGCGGCCCGTAGGTGTCCAGTAATCGCTGCTTGTCGGGGACGGACATGCTGCCACAAGGGGCAGCATTTAAGGTGGCACCATTTTTGGCGCGTGCACCGAGCAGATGGCCTTTAAGGCAAGTGAGGGACGCAGCAAATTCGACGAGACAGTATCGGCAACGCACGATCTTCTGACCGGTCTTGTTGGTCTTGTCGGCAACCCGCCTGACAATGTCTACCTCGTCCCATAGACTGGAAAGGTCGGATTGCACCATTGCGATGGAGAAAACTAGGGAAAAAATGCAGATGAAGCTAAAACTGGAAGGATGGATTGCTAGAAAAAAAATAGCATGGGCGAAGGCAGGGCGAAGCAAGTCGGATGCAAGGCAGGGTGTTGCGTGGGCGAAGGGCGACGCAAATGCAGGGCGGAAACAGCAGCGATGGCAAGGCGGAGGAGGGCGCAAAAAATTTCAGAGGAAACGCGAGGGGGGCGGGTAGGTGTTTAGGTCAAAAAACAATTAAAAAAATATTAAATATTAAATAATATTTATATTGTGGTACCGCGGTACCAGTATGGTCCCGCGGTACTGGGATCCGCAGTACCTGGTACCGCGGGACCTATGATATATATATACACATATAAACTAAGGAAGCGGATGGTGGGCACAGAAGCGCATCCGGGGTGGGCGCCCTTGACGCCAATTTTTTTTTTCAAAAAAAAAAAATATTACAGGCCCTTTCCCGCTCACTCCCACATGCCCAAAATCAATTAAAAACTATGATCCTGACCCTACCCCCCCCCCCCCCCCCCCCCTCTCCAGAATTCATTATCAACGGGTGGACAACTACTGCCTACCCCCTCCAATTAAAAAAGATGAAAACAGTGCCAAAAAAATTTGCAAAAAACCTACTCACTGCCCATGCCTCCCATAACTGAGATGGAGTGCTAATGGGCTTGAAAGAGCAAACAATTCTAACAGTTTAAACAAGCAGACTATCCCTCGCTCTGTCGCTATCTCTCTCTCTCTGGCAAGAAGAGCTTCCTTAGATTTATACTACCGCATAGTCTTGGCAGATATTTGCTTGTGTTCAGATCCATCTCCTAGTGAACGCCAGACATGAATGCTCACTACAATACGTCCCTTATAAACTGTGTATTACCTTATCACCAACCTCGTACTATAGAGTGGGGGCTATAACTCTGTCTTTGGAATGGAGGTATCACATGGCTCCTGTTACGTACAACACTGTTACGTGTACGCAACAGGAAACTTGAGGTGACGGTCTCAGTTATGGGACGGAACGCTGATCTGGAGCTATAGATCTTTTGGGTGCCACGTGTCAATGTCTCATTGGCATGCGGCGACTCGTTGTTATGGACCCGCGTCAGTGTTGGGTCCATAACAACGAGTCACCGTGTGCCAATGAGACATTGACACGTGGCACCCAAAAGACCTATAGCTCCATATCAGCGTTCCGTCCCATAACTGAGACCGTCACTTCAAGTTTCATGTTGCGTACCCTTATGGGTACGTAACATTCCCTCCCCCTTTAAGAGTCTCCTCCTAATGGGAGCAAGCCAGGGAAGTTCAGTCTTAAATAGTCCTCTCTCTCCCAACTGTCCTCGTCATCTGTCTTACCTTTCCAACGTACGAGAAATTCAGAAACCAAACGGTTTCTCAATTGGTGACGACGAACGTCCACAACTTTTTCAGGTACATTAGGCACAAAGGTAGACAGATCCTCGAGCTAACTAGTTCACCTTCCGGAATTAGGGAATCCTTCCTACTAAGTCGTTGTTTTAAACGACTTACATGGAAAACACGATGAACTCCAACCCCAATCGGAAGATCTAGCTGATACGCGACCGGGTTGATTTTCTTTACAACCTTATAAGGTCCGCTATATCGAGGAGACAGCTTATGGCATTTTCCCGTCCGGAGTACCTTCAAATCCTTAGGGATTTTAAGATACACCCAGGTTCCGACCTCAATATCCCGAGGTGATCGACCGCGGTTAGCATAAAACTGAGCTCTATCTTGAGCGGTTTTCATGCTTTCTTTGGCCACTAGCAGCATTTCTTCGAGCCTCCCCTTGGAAACCAAGAAGCACTAGCAGCATTTCTTGCATATCTTGCAGGAAATCTACTGCAGCTTGCACCTTGAGACCTTTGAGACCGACAAAAACTGGAGAACGCGGCTGAAAGCCGTACATCAGCATAAAAGGACTGAATCCGGTGGCAGAATGCTTAGCACTATTGTGCGCAAACTCAACCAAAGGGAGATACTTTTCCCAATCAGACTGTCGGTGAGAAACGTATGCTCTAAGCATATCCTCCAACGTCTGGTTGACTCGTTTTGTCTGCCCATCAAACTCTGGGTGATCCGAAGAACTAAGACTAAGGGTTGTTTCAAGTTTTTCAAAAACTGCTTGCCAGAACTTGCCAGTGAACTTGGAGTCGCGATCACTAACAATATCATTCGGCAAACCATACAATCTGAACAACTTTTCAACGAAAAGTTGGGCTAGTTCAGATGCCTTGACAGCTAATTTAGTTGGTATAAATTGCGCCATCTTGGTCAGCCTGTCAACTACCACCCAAATGGCATCGTGATCACTCCGGGTTTTAGGGAGTCCAACCACAAAATCCATTGAAATACTTTCCCATTTCTTATTGGGAATTTCCAAGGGATGTAAAAGACCCGCAACTTTGAGTCTTTCTACTTTGTTTTGTTGGCATTGTTCACAACTTTGAACGTATGACAAACTCCTGAATGAGTGCCGACCATCTAGCCTTACGGCCACGAAGGTCCTTAGCATCACAGATATACTTAAGGGATTGGTGATCAGTCATTACCATAAATCTGGCACCATAAAGATAATGCCTCCAGATTTTTAACGCGTGAATGACTGCAAAAAGCTCCTTCTCATAAGTAGAATACCTAGTCTGAGCAGGATCCAGCTTCTTGCTTTCAAAAGCAACTAGTCTACCGTCCTGATACAGGACCGCTCCAACAGCAAAGTCGCTAGCATCCGTATCAACCACAAAGGGCCGGTTAGGATCGACAATATGCAAAATTGGAGCCGTAGAAACACAGTGCTTGAGAGTCTCAAAACTCTCATTCATTTCATCCGTCCACATTATCAATGGACTTTTTTAGAGGCTGCATTTTTTCTTCACCCCCTTAAGAACGTTCGTCAAGGGCAATGCTATTAAGGCATAGTCCAAAATGAACCTGTGAAAGAATCCTGTGAAGCCCAAAAAGGATTTCACATGACGAATTGTCAAAGGTCTCGGCCATTCTCACACTTGTCTCAGTTACAGGACGGAACGCTGATTTGGAGCTATAGGCCTTTTGTGCCACGTGTCAATGTCTCATTGGCACGCGGTGACTCGTTGTTATGGACCCGCATCAGTGTGCACAACTATCGCGTGTCGTTAGTCATGCATGACTCCTATGGAGGGAGATGACCCACCTGGACTATGTATATAGAGGTGGATCTCCATGAGCTGGGTATTCATTCTCTCCTGGAGAATGAATAGGCCTCAGGATGTAGGTAGGTGAGGGTCGAGGGTAAGGCATGGTGGTATGGGACACCATGGCTTACATGAGATCCGAGCTTGCTTGATGGTGGTCTGTAGCTCCAGTGCACGGGGGTGGGGTGGCTGCACCTCTATGGTTGGGTGGTAACGTAGCGTTCGTCACTTGTTTGTACTTTAGCAATGATCGGCATGACGATGGGGATTCTAACAGCTCCCCAGGATCCAATTCATCTTCTATTGCAGCTATAAGTGCCTTCGTTCCTTTTCAGCTTGTTTCCTCGTCAACTTTGCCGCTTGAGGAAAACAATTGCAACAAAACTGTTGCCCACAATTTTAAACTCCAAGGTGGTCCTTTGGAACTTCGATATTCTCTTTAGTAGGTAAATGAAGCTCTCTCTCTCTCTCTCTCTCTCTCTCTCTCTCTCTCTCTCTCTCTCTCTCTCTCTCTCTCTCTCTCTCGCTCTCTCCCCCTTGTGCTGTTTGTTGGGTTGCAAGTAACCAAACAAAAGGTTTACTTACTCATGGAAGCCAGTCAAAGAAAAAGAAAATCGCTCTTTTCTGTCCCCCCTGATTTCTGATCACATGCCCATGCCCACCATAATTGAGACAAAATATAACATTTCATAACCACATACATTACATTGCATTCAAAAAATACAGAGAGTTCATTTCACAAAATCAGTCACGTGTTGCACAAAAAAATGCACTGTATATTAATTCAAGAGATGTATCAAAATAACATTATGAATCCCGCCACATACGGCTGGGTCTGTTTTTTATACTAATGTCTAACTATATGCCGCCTCCTTTACTGCTAAAAAATTACATAGAAACAGTCCGCCACATATGGCTGGACCCTATCTAGTCTTAGCGTTCCTATGAATCCTCCATTGACTCCTCACCAGCTTTGGGTGCATTGTTCTCTCGCTCTTGCTGGGCAACCTGGTTAGCCCGACGAATTCACACCCTTTCCCTGACCAGGGCCAGCTGCCGTGCAGTGAAGTTCATTCCAATCTGCTCATCCAAACCCACCTCGACAGTAGGGGCGGGGGGGTCCGGCTCTAGGTGTCTCAGCCGAGCCTGTCGCAGCATCTTTGCACAGTCTGCTTCTTGCTTCCGATGTCGTTTGTTGTGCCTGCGGACATCTTCCAATCCCCCTCTGCACACAAAGAAACCCGTCAAGCTATATACCACGATGAAAATAAACGTCAACTGGTATGCGCTCTGCCATCTCGACCGAAAAGGCCTCACAACACACTGGCGTCCAGGTACCGCAGCATTCAATGACTCCACCGCAGGAATCTGTGAGTCTCTCTCTCTCTCTCTCTCTCTCTCTCTCTCTCTCTCTCTCTCTCTCTCTCTCTCTCTCTCTCTCTCTCTCTCTCTCTCTCTCTCTCTCTCTCTCACACACACACACACTCACAAAACCACACAAATCTATTATCTCTCTCTCTCGCTCTCCTCCTATACCCTATACCCAAGGACACACCCTAATCTATTCCTCACACATGCACACAAATTAGAACACACGCACACACCCACATGTACACCTCACCTCTCTCTCTCTCTCTCTCTCTCTCTCTCTCTCTCTCTCTCTCTCTCTCTCTCTCTCTCTCTCTCTCTCTCTCTCTCTCTCTCTCACACACACACACACACTCACAAAACCACACAAATCTATTATCTCTCTCTCTAGCTCTCCTCCTATACGCTGAACCCAAGGACACACCCTAATCTATTCCTCACACATGCACACAAATTAGAACACACGCACACACCCACATGTACACCTCTCTCTCTCTCTCTCTCTCTCTCTCTCTCTCTCTCTCTCTCGTGGGTGCGGGTCTGGTCGCGGCGGTTCTGGGTCCGCGCCTGTTTTTTGGTTTTTTTTTTTCAAATGCGCGTTTGCGCCCGGACGCTGGGCACATCCACTGTCCAGCATCCAAAAAAAAATTAAAACAAAATGGGCGCGGCGCGTCCGGCCCGGACCCTCATGTCTGATTCTATATATATATATATATATATATATATATATATATAAGGAAGCGGGGACGCGCGTCCGCGTCTGCATCCGGACGCGGACGCCTCAGGGGTGCGTCCGCATCCGGACACGTCCCCCATTTTCAAAATACAAGCACTTACCCTCACTGTCCCACATTCCCAAAGCGAAATAAAAACAATTTATGCCCCCCCCCCCCTGCAATTAATTATTAGAGGGTGTCTGGCACCCACCTGCCCCTCCTGTTAAAAAATAGGAAAAAGGTACCCAAAAAAATTTGCAACAGACCTAAGCACTGCCCCCATGCCTCCCATGTCTGATATCTATAGAATCGGACACGAAAGAGCAACAATTTATATTTGTTGAGTCTCCAAAACTCTGTCTCGCGTCCACTCTCGCTCTCTCTCACTTTGTCCCCCCCCCCCCCCCCTCTCTCTCATTTTGCACAGGGCAAGCCACTTCTAACCAACCATAAAAATTGCGTAATTCAAACCATTTCTAACCAGCCATTCAAATTTCACAAACCTAGCCATTTCTAACCAACCACGATAAATTGGCCATGACACGAATAGACTGTAAAAATATATACACATTTGTTCTGATACCAGTGTACATGATGCTAAAATGTGTGCAAGCTCTCAAGACAGGGAACCACAAGACCTACACACTACTATGTCTCATATGATGAGATCGGTTTCCCCCCGGATGAACTTCAACAGCTTACTAATTACTTATGCAAAACTGTGTCATTCACTACAGGGAACCACGAGACCTACACACTACTATGGTTCGATTGATGAGCCATAGTAGTGTGCAGGTTCGTAATCCCGATACAAACCCAAGGGATCGAGCCTGGCTCGATTCGGGTATCGTTCGGTCAAAATGGCCCTTCAACAGGAAACAAACGCAACTAGTTTTGCAGCTTTCCGTCCGACGGCTCCGTTTCTTCAAACGGGATCCGTTTCAGGTGTCGTCTGTTTCGGCCAGTGGACAACCTCGATAGGAACCTATCGGAACAGACAAGACAAGGTAACGACCGACGCCCGGAACGTCCGTCCGAAGTTCGACGTTGAACAGGGCTTCAGGGACACTTTGTGGGACGGGAATTGAAAACATTTGGAATCGACCAAAATGGCCCAGGAATACAGTCCACAGGTTCGTGATCCCGATACGAACTCAAGGGATCGAGCCTGGCTCGATTCGGGTATCGTTCGGTCAAAATGGCCCTTCGACGGGATAGATACGCAATTAGGTCAAGCGAAATGGACTAGTTTTGCAACTTTCCGTCCGACGACCCCATTTCTCCAAACGGGATCCGTTTCAGGTGCCGTCTGTTTGGGCCCGTGGACAACCTTGATAGGAACATGTGGGAACAGACAGGACGAGGAACGGACGGACGGACGGCCAGGTGCCGTCTATTTGGGCCAGTGGACAACCTTGATAGGAACATGTGGGAACAGACAGGACGAGGAACGGACGCACGGACGGCCAAAACGTCCATCGGAAGTTCGACGTAAACAGGGCCTCAGGGACACTTTGTCCAGTCGAGGCCTGAAAATTGGGAGATGTTTCGGAGCCCCCGTGTTGGTACGCAAAATTTCAACAACGTGTTGCAGTGTGTTGAAGTTGTGCCGCAAGTAATCAGTAAGCTGTTGAAGTTCATCCGAGAAGAAACCGATCTCATCAACCGAGACATAGTAGTGTGTAAGTTTTGTGGTTCCTGTAGTGAATGACACAGTTTTGCATAAGTAATTAGTAAGTTGTTGAAGTTCATTCGGGGGGAAACCGATCTCATCATATAAGACATAGTAGTGTGTAGGTCTTGTGGTTCCCTGTCTTGAGAGCTTATCACTCTTCTGGTGAGCACATTTCCCCCAGAGACTTGTGGTCCTAAGAGCTTGTCACTCTTCTGGTGAGCGTTCACTTCTTTGAGATAGTCACTAATGCACCCTAAACCCTCAGTAATCTGTTTGCCATGCAAACCATCATCTTCACTCCAAACCTCTTTCAAATCTTTCTTTGCCGCTTTTTTTGAGCTTAGTGTTAGAATTGATGGTTAATTGTAGAGGCCAGCCTGCGTGCTAGAAGGCCTATTTCTATTTTTAGTATAGGTACTATCTATTTTTAGTATAGGTACCTAAGTTAGTACCAATTTTGCTAGAATAGTACAGAAATCTATTTTAACCAAGTTAGCGTAGATTTCTATTGTTAAGACTTCATAATTAGCATTTCAATTGCTATTGTAGTAGAATAGCTTTTGCTTTTCATTGTGGACAGCCTCTATAAGAGTAGATGGGCGCCCACCTCCATTGTTATCTCAGTTTCCAGCTTATGAAGCATAGCTTCTTGCAGTCTCTCTTCTTCTTCAGCTTGTGGATGATGTTTTGTGTGAGTACTAATAAGATTAGTCTACTCCGATTAGAGAATCTCTTCAATTCTAACACTTAGTTCCCAATGAAGGTTCATAATAATTTATGGACTGCTCATTAGTCATCGTTCTTTGGTAATATGTCAGTTATGAGAGGCATGGGCAGTGGTTAGGTTTGTTGCAAATTTTTTTAGGCACCTTTGCAAGTGGAAAAATAAAATAAAAATAAAATAAAATGTGGACGCGTCCGACCCCGCGTCCGGGTCCGGACGCCGGACACGGATTGCCCGCGTCCGGCCCGGACTCGCATCTTTGATATTATATATATATATAATATCAGACATGAGGGTCCGGGCCGGAATGCCCGCGTCCGACGCCCGAACCCGGACGCGTCCGACCCCCGGAAGTGGGGTCGGACGCGTCCTTTTTTTTTAAATTTTTTTTTTTTGGCTGGACGCGTCCAGCGTCCCCTCAGAATGCGTCCGGGCCCCGGACGCTTTTTTTTAAAAAATAAAAAAGAAAAAAAACAAAAGGCGCGGGCACTGCGGAACAATCCGGAGAAGCCTGAAGCCCGAGAGGAGAGAAAGAGGGCAGGAGAGGGAGAGAGAGAGAGAGAGAGAGTGAATGAGAGAGAGGCATAGAGAGAGAGAGTGCTATGGTGTTTGTGTGTGTGTGTGTGATGAGTTGTGTGTCTGTGTGTGATGATTGTGTGTGTGTGTGTGTGATGATTGTTGAGCATATAGATGTGTGTGTGTATGGCGATTTGTGTGTGAGAGAGAGAGAGGAAGAGACAGAGAGTGTGAGGGACGGAGAGAGAGAGAGGATGTGTGCGTGTGCACGCGTGTACGAGACATGGTGTGTGTGTGAGCTTAGAATTTAGGGTTTAGGGTGCTTGGATTTAGGGTTTAGGGTGGGAGAGAGATACTGGATTTGCGTGCTTCTATGTGTGTGTGCGTGAGAGAGAGAGAGAGAGAGAGAGAGAGAGAGAGAGAGAGAGAGAGATGGCCGCTCGTCCCATTTGGGATGAGGTGGAGGTGATGCCCGACAAAAGTTGCCCTTTTTGTCGAAAGCAGTTCACAGGGAACGCCTCTCAGGTTTGAGCACATTTGGGGGGGTTGCGAGTCCGACCCACGGGGGGACGCTACGGGATCGGCATTTGTATGGTCATCCCCGCTGCGGAGAGGGCTCGCATTCTCGAGGCATATTCTGAGACAGTTGCTGAGCCCGACGAGCTGTCCACAGATGTCGCGGACTCTGTTTCCATTGGTGCACCCACTGCCACCGACCCTGCCACTGGTACACCCAGCGCCCCCTCCGCCAGTACTCCCCATGGATCCACAGCCTCCACTGCTGCATGTACGCCTGTGCCATCACCGTCAGATCTACACGTAACATCCACAGCCTCCGCTTCCGCACCTGCACCTATGCCACCACCTCCAGATCTGCATCGTCCATCCACATCCTCCTAGCCATCCACATCCCGAGGCACTAGACAGATGTCCATGTTGGGATCTTTCAGAGAGGGGCAGCACAGAGAGGCCACCAGGACCATAGCACAGATGTTCTATGACCTAAACCTCCCCTTTATCATGGCATCATCCCTCATCTTTCGAGAGGCTATCTCGAAAGTTGCAGTCTGCGGGCCCGGCTACACACCACCCACAGCCGATGCACTACGCGGCCCTTTGCTCTAGGACCGGGTTGCATCAGTCAGAGAGAGACTGGTCGCACTGCATGAGGCTTGGGATAGATACGGTTGTTCCATCATGGCTGATGGGTGGACTGATCATCGCAGACGTCCACTCATCAACGTGATTGTTTCTAGTTGTTACGGTTCCATGTTCTTGCGCAGCATCGACGCCTCCGAGGCAGGGAGAGTGCATTCGACCGAGTACATTTACGGCATCATTCACGCAGCGATAGAGGAGGTCGGGCCACAGCGCGTTGACCAGGTATAATCTTCTTTCATTAGTTGCTTGGTCATTTACTGCTTAATGTTGATACAATAGTTTTGCGTAGTTTTCGATTGATTGCAATGTGTTTCCAAGTTGTGAACTGATCGTGTGAACGTATCGCGAAAGGTTGTGACAGACAATGCGTCCAACTGTCGCGGTATGGGGGAGCTTCTTATGGCAGACTACCCCTCCATTGTGTGGACTCCATGCGCCGCACACTCACTGGACCTCCTCCTGCATTCCATCGGGCGCCTGCCTTGGGTCAGTGAGATTCTCACGAGGGCACTTGCGGTTGTGGACTTCGTCACACTCAAGCGCCGCATGACAGCCCTGTTCCGCACATTCAGCAAGTAAGCTGCTACTTATTTTTTGGCCCGTTCGAGATGCTTCTTTTTTTTTTTGCTCGTTTCATGTGTGCCTTTCATTCCGTTTGTCAATGCAGGCTCGACTTGAAGAAGCCCGCTCGCACCCGCTTCACCTACCAGTTCATCATGCTTGAGCGGCTACACAAGCTCAAGGGTGAATTGCGGCACATGGCCACTTCTGCAGAGTTCACCGCCATGGACCTGTCCACGACCCCAGAGGGCTTGGCCTTCCACGACATCTTATTCATGGAGCCTTTCTGGGTGGATATGCGGCAGCTGATGGACGTCATGCGCCCCATCTACTCTATTCTGAGGCTCGTTGATTGCGAGGGGTGCACGATGGGCATCATTTACGAGTTCATGGACCGCATAGGCGACTCTCTCCAGCGTTCTGAGCTGGACCCTGCCAGGTATAACTTTTTTCCGTCTCACCATCCTTACTTCCATTTCGCACTCTATTTCGTCTTGGTTCCGCAACACGATGTTATGTAACTGTTGCCTCCACGTGGTTTGGTCCACAGGTTGGAGCCTATCAGGTGCTTGTGGCAGCGGCGATGGGATAAGTTTCACCGGCCCATTCACAGTGTGGCCCACATACTGCATCCGTTGATTCAGAGCGAGAGGCAATACGACGATGCAGAGCTGCGTGCGGACTGGTTCGCATACATCC
Organism: Diphasiastrum complanatum; assembly: GCA_029204225.1. Taxonomy (NCBI): domain Eukaryota; kingdom Viridiplantae; phylum Streptophyta; class Lycopodiopsida; order Lycopodiales; family Lycopodiaceae; genus Diphasiastrum; species Diphasiastrum complanatum. Next base: position 40,766,516 of record CM055092.1, on the reverse strand, counting down.
GCCTCCTCAGCAGCGACAGTGGTATCTGCAGCAAGCTCGAGGTGCAGAGGTTCAGTTACAAGTAAACTCTTGATCTATCGTACGCTGTCGTTTGTTCAATTTCCCTGCGCGGGCTCAAGTGTACTCAAGCATATCGTTGCTCAACTGCAGGCACTCTCTGGGGCTGTTCGGCGAGGACCTTGCACGTGTTCAAGAGAACAAGCTCTTGCATGTATCATGGTGGGAGAGCTACAACGCTGGGCAGCCAGACCTAAGGACGCTCGCGCTCTGAGTCCTTTCACACGTATGTTGTCTAATCTCATTCATCCAACCAGTTTTCTCATTTTCTCTACAAGGTCGGTACTCACTCGAGTTGTTGCCCATTAATGCAAGACTGTTCTGCTTGCGTGTGCGAGCGGAACTAGTCAGCGTTTAGCCTTGTTCACACGAACAGGCGGAACCGTCTAACGACGGAGCGGTGCAATGACTTGGTGTACTGCAACACCAACACCAGGGTGGTTCGACGCATCACGGAGAGCATGAGGGCAGGAGGCGCACGCGCCCTACTGCTATAGGTATATTTCGTTGCTCTGTCGTTTTGCTTTCGTATTGGTTTAAGACATTCAGTTTAATGCCCTCACGGTTGCTTCGGCTATTCTCACGAATGATTGACTTGTGCAGGTCAATCCAGATGAGTGCATGGTTCGGCAGATCATGAGCCAGAGCCAGAGGTTGATCCAGACGATGCTGCTTGGCGTGCTCTACGGGGTGATCCCGAGGATGACCACCCCCCTCCCTGCTTACGCAGACTCCCAGCCAGACTTTGTATTTGACACCCCTGCAGATGCCTCTGGCACGCAAAGGGATGATTTTTTTAGCACAGACTTGTAGATACTGATACACATTTTAGCATCATCCTCATGTACAGTGGCATCAGATGAGATGTTTACAGTCTATTAGTGTCATTGCTAATTTATCGTGGTTGCTTACAAATGGTTCGCTCTATGAAATTTGAATGGTTAGTCAGAAATGGTTTGCTCCGTGCAAGATGAGAGAGAGAGAGAGAGAGAGAGACCAGCACATCTGCATCTCATTCATAACATATGCATCATGTTCAACCATTTAACATAACATGCTAAACCCGACACCCTAACAAATGGCACAGTTAACATAACAACCTAAACCCTAACAAATCATCCTAAACCCACAACCCCACAGCCATAACCATCAAAACAAGCCACAACCATAATCATCATAACCACATCCATAAACATCATCAACCCCACCCCACGTCCTCATTGTGCATAAGCATTGCACCACAGGTATGTGCAGATTCAACATCAAAGCTGCACTTGTGTAGGATACACTTAAACCTGCGTAGAATGTATTAATGGTCCAGAAATACAGTCCACTGGTTCGTGAAGCGGGTACGAACCCAAGGGACCGAGCCTGGCTCGATTCGGGCATTGTCCGGTCAAAATGGCCGTTCGATGGGATAGAAACGCAAGTTCCCAATGAAGGTTCATAATAATTTATGAACTGCTCAGTAGTCATCGTTGTTTGGTAATATCTCAGTTATGAGAGGCATGGGTAGTGCTTAGTCTGTTGCAAATTTTTTTTGCAAATTTTTTTGGGTACCGTTTTCCTATTTTTTAACAGGAGGGGGCCGGTGGGTGCCAGACACCCTTTGATAATCAATTCCGGGGGGGGGGGGGGGGGTGGGGAGGGGCCATAAATTGCTTTTATTTCGTTTTGGGGTCTGGGACAGCCTGGGCTAGTGCTTGTATTTTTAAGTTTTTTTGAAAAAAAAAATTGAAAATCGCTGACTCGTCCGGACGCGTGTCCGCGTCCGCCATCCGCTTCCTTAGATATATATATATATATATATATATATATGAAGATATTTGTGTCACATTTGTGCCTATGCATGGGGTAGGAGGATGCATGGGTGCATCCTCCTACCCTATGCACTTTTTCAAAAAACTAACTAAAAGTTTTACATGCATGCATGGGCAGGAGGATGTATTCCTCCTGCCCCATGCATACACATTAGTCCCCATCCTAATTCAAAATTCAAACCAGGATCCTCCTGCTCTCTCTCTCTCTCTCGCTCTCTGGATCGCGAGGAAGGAGGAAGGAGAGCGAGACGCTATGCAACAAGCAAGATCAATTGCGCTCCTTTCCCTGGAAAGAAGATTCCATCCAAAAACCTCCTTCCTACCTTTGTTAGCAATCAAACTACGAACTAACATTGTTTTAAAAGTTGAAGAATCAGTCATTTTCCGTGGTGGTTGGTGTAAAGAGCAGCGAGATTTGAAATCTGAAGGTCTCCGTTCTGTTGGAGCATTTTTGGAGATAGCGATGGAGGGAGCAATTTTGGAGATGGTGCAGCAGCTTTTGGTGGCAAGCTTGATGGCGGTAGAGTTGGAGGCTTGGATAGTGAAGGTAAGAGTGCAGGAGGTGGGGCTGTTTTGGGAGGAAACACGAGCACAGGAAGATGAACAGGCAGGGGGGTGGAGATGGTGGAGGTGCTTTGAGAGGGGCAGGTGGCAGAGCGTGAGGGCCGACTATCACAGCCAGACTCTCTCCAAGGGTGCAATGACCTGGCGTGCCACATATGAGGTACTGCGCCTTTCCAGAATTGGTGAAGACATCATTTCCTGAGTCGCCAGCATGAAATCATCCTGGAGGTGTCAGCCTTCTCCTTGATCCAAGGAGGGGTTTCTGAGCACACCTTTCTTTTGTATCTGTTAATAGGATTCTCAACTGACAGACCAATACGGCACCTCATGGCTGAGAGAAATGGCTACGGAAAGTCCATCGCTGCTCATGGAAACCGCCATAATCGTTGATCAGCTAATGCTCAACAATCACTTGAGTGCTACCCCTCTAAAGTATAATTCGCGTACAACTTTCTCTCTCTTCGAGTCGAGAAAAATTCTCTTTCGCAAAATATAAGGGACTCGAAAAATTCGCGAAATACTCTCTCTCTCTCTCTCTCTCTCTCTCTCTCTCCGATGCGAAGGACTCGAAAAACTCACGAAAAATTCTCTCTCTTTCTACGATGCGAAGGACTCGACAAATTCGCGAAAAAAATTCTCTCTTTCGCGAATATAAGGTACTCGAAAAATTCACGAAAAATATAATTAATGAACGACAGATATGATCACTCTCTCTCTCTCTCTCTAGAATTCACACATGGGAAATTAAAGTTGCAATAAATGATGCCAAAACATCATCAAATTCACCAAATTGTTGATTATAGGTTAGCTAAAGTAAAAAGCAAGAGATAGGAATATCAACCATGAACTATTTCTGAAGACAATCCAAAAAAAACAAATTCTACTACTTAATTCATAAACACCATTTAACAACAAATTGAAGGGCTTATTGTTTCAAATTCAACGTAATTTGACAAAATTTAGGAAACGTACTCGATACAATAACATAACTACATTTTGAAATAGGAAAAATGGTATAAATATTAAGACCTTCAAAAGTTACCTCATATCAAGTGTAAGACTAAGATGCTAGACAAACAATAAGTTGGGACAAACCTCTACCAAAATACATTTTCTAACGAGTCTTCTGAAATACCTCTTAGAATTGAACTCGAATTTTGGAAGACTCGAATTTCTGAAGACTCGAAATTTTTGGAGACTCAAAAATCCCTGAAGGCTTTGTGAAAATCCTGATGCCTTCGCGAAAATATCTCGAAAAATTTGTCTGGAGGAGAGGCCAGTGTTGCAATTTTTCTAGGGCCAATTTTGCATTTTTGAGGGCCAATTTCGCAAAGGCATCGCCGATTTTCGCGAAGCCTTCACGAAAATCTGCGATGCTCGGATCCCGTAACTCCCGTGAAGGCTTCGCGAAATTGGCCCTCGAAAAATGCGACACTGGCCTCCCATTCCAAAAAAAAATTTCGAGATATGTTCGCGAAGGCATCGGGATTTTTGAAAAAATTTCGCAAAGCCTTTAGGGACTTCGCGAAGCCTTCAGGGAAATATTTCCAGATATTTTTGCGAAGCCTTCGCAAAATCCGCGAAGGCTTCGCCGATTTTTGCGCAAGCTTCACGAAAATCTCGCGAAGCTTTTGCGGATTTTGCGAAGGCTTCGCGAAATTGTCCCTCAAAAAATGCGACACTAATCCTCGAAAAAAATGCAACACTGGCCTCCCCCCTCCAGAAAAATTTTTAGAGGTATTTTCGCGAAGGCATCAGGATTTTCGCGAAATGTTCGGGAAGCCTTCAGGGAAATTTGGCGAAATTTTTGCAACATTGGCCCTCCCCCTCCAGAAAAATGCGACATTCCCCTCCCCCTCCCAAAAAATGCCTCCCCCTCCCGAACCATGCGACACGTCGGCTGGCACACTTCGGCCACGTACACACATACATCAGCCACCCGTCAATGAGGAAATACTAAATTTCCAAATCATCCAGAAATCATCGCCCATCAACAAGATACTCAAGTTCCAAATCATCGGCCATCACCTAGATCGGCCACCTATGCATGGGGTAGGAGGATGCCTCCCCACACCCATGCATACATTGGTATTTGCAAGTTGCAATGCAGTCAAGGGCCCATTTAAATGTCAAAAGAAGTGTGAATTAAAAACGTACCCTTCAAATGTGAAAGGTAATATATTTTGGTTACAAGTCCTATGATGTGATTGGCATGTTAGGATTTTGAAAGATGAAAAATACAAAGAGAATTCAGTTGAAAGTCGGAGTAACTAGCTAATCATCAGAATCCTGCTAACAGTATATTTGATATCCTTCTTTTGGCTGTTTGTTAGCTTGCACGGCTGCCTAAACCAAACAAAAGGTCAACATTTTTGCGTGTTTTGAGGTGCTTGTGTGGTGTGCATCCTCGATTCCAGAGCTTGAGGAAAACAACTGCAACAAAACTGCTGCTCACAATTTAAAACTCCAAGGCTCTCCAAGTTCATAGCTGGTCTTTGCACATTCTCACTTCATCTCCAAGTTCTTCTTGCATAGGCCTAATCAAGAAGTGAATGGTCACCAGAATTGTGTCATTCACTACAGGGAACCACAAGACCGACACACTACTATGTCTTATATCAGCATCTCAGGAAGGACCAATTGTGACTCCACTTCCAAAATTGCATAAGAACATGCAAACAAAAACAACTGGTCTTTGCACAGTCTAGCTTCATCTCAACTCTCTCTCTCTCTCTCTCTCTCTCTCTCTCTCTCTCTCTCTCTCTCTCTCTCTCTCTCTCTCTCTCTCTCTCTCTCTCTCTCTCTCTCTCTCTCTCTCTCTCTCTCTCATTTTCAGCTCATTGCAGATATTACATATGTTAAACACATACATACATTATGTTAAGAGTACAAAGATCGCGTTTCACAAAACCAGGCGCATGTTGTGCAAAAAAGCATACTGTATATTATTTAAGAGATGTATCAAAAAGACATTACGTATCCCGCCACATACAGCTGGGTCTGTTTGTAAACTATTGTCTAACTATATGCCGCGTCATTTACTGCCGAAAATTACACATACGGCTGGACCTTATTTAGGTTTACATTACTAGGGCGCCGAAGAGCCCACAGACTCGTCGTCCTGGTCAGGTGCATTATTCTGTCGCTCTGGCTCCTGGCTGGCCCGACGATGAAGGACCCTTTCCCTGACCATGGCCAGTTGTTCTGCGGTGTAGTTAATTCCAATCCGCTATGTTTCCTCGCCCTCGCCAGCGGTGGTAGGGGGCAGCAGGTCCGAGAGTCGTAGGGCACGGGGCTGCAGCTCCGGGAGTCGCGCGATTATCTCTCGCTGGCTCTCTTGGAATTCTGCTTCTTGCTTTCGATGTCGTTTGTTGTGCCTACGGACATCTTTCGATGTCGCCCTCTACGCACAAAGAAGACCGTCAAGCCATATACCACGATGGAAATAAACTGTGAAAAACAAAAAAAAAAAAAGCCTTAATTGCATGCGAACAGGTACAGGGCAAACGTTCACATCAGTTGGTGTGCGCCCTGCCATCTCGATTGACCCTCTCTCACAGCACACTGGTGCTCGCAGAGGCTCTCACAGGCTCCCATTGGCGTCTTCTACCCTCTCTCTCTCTCTCTCTCTCTCTCTCTCTCTCTCTCTCTCTCTCTCTCTCTCTCTCTCTCTCTCTCTCTCTCTCTCTCTCTCCATTGATGCATAGAAGTAGGATTAGGCATGTGTAAAATAACATACATACGTAAAGATCTAAGATTCATTTGTCTTGATTTAATTTCATATGACAAAGAACTATAGATTGCGAAGCTTGAGAATCCTGTGACGCATCATCAACGATACAAAAAAAAACTCAAAATCTCTTTCATTAAAAATCAGTAGCATAAATATGACCAGCCTCAATAGCACTTTGAAGTTGAGAATAGTCACAAGCTCCGTGGTCCAAGCTTTGATACTTGAAATAAGGCCTTTGGTTCATAACTTAGACCTTTGTTGAAGAGACAAATGAACTCTAGCAACAGAAGTAGATGGAGCAAGTAAATTAGGATGAGCTAGAAGTGATGACAAAATAACATGAGATGAGTCAACAAAATGGATGATTGAAAGAATGGTAGCGTAAGAGCAAGGAAAGACTATGTCTATACAAAAAGTTGGACAACAAGGAGGGTTTTGAGAGTTAGCAATGCAAATAGCATGCTGAAGAATCTTTGGCTGGAATTCAACAAGTTTTCCTAAAGATGGTCGTGGAGACCATTGATAAGGCATACCAAGAACTCGTCAACAAAAATGCCATGAAAAAATCAAGTCCAAAATCGTTGAATGCAATCCCTCTAGGGGAACCTGTTTGTCATGAATGTACCACTTCCAGAGTCACTAACTTAAAGAATTTGTTTACTGTGAGCCCCTAAGTTGAAAGCTGCAGACAAGAGAATGAAGCTACAATTTGAATTCGATTAAAGGAGGGAACAACTTTGTGCTAGAGGCTTCCAAAATGGGGATGTGGCTTTTTTAAGGCTTCCATAGGGCAAGCATAGCTACTCTTGCACACTATAAATACAATCCTTCTTCTACACGAAAATACAAGAGCCTTGAAAGAAAACAAAGTGCTGAAAGCAATCGCACTACTTGCAAAGACCGATGGTGATTGAAGATCATAAAGGACTTGCTGTGCAAATGTCAAGATACAAAAGGTCATTCCGACGCTCATGGCTAGGCGGTAAGCACTCTGCTCCAAGTTGTTGTTCTACATCTAAATTAAAGCAATTGCCATGGAGAATCAGGTAAGGTCATTCTACTCAGGTTTCTTGGAGTGGCATCAAGGGTGATGTATCTTGCCATCTTTAAGTAGGATCCAACTAATTAGTTGTTTTTGTCAGATTATTTGAAGCGAATGGCTACAGGCGAATGTGAATGGCAATTTTTTGTAACATTAAAATTATGTTAGCTAGTGCATTTGTGCAATTCCATGAAAGAATGATTGTGTCTATCTATTTCTTATTTATTTACAATCACATTGTTGCAATAAAGTTGAGCTTGCATAAGCAAAAATGATGTTTTGTGATTTTGTGCGTACATTGTCAAATTGCCTCCTTATTGGCTTAATGAACATACTTCTTCATTTGTGCCATGTTAGAGAGCTAACTTCACAAAGCTTTGCTTTTAAAATTTGTCACCCTTTCATACAACGACTTTCAATAAGGATAATAGTTTATGCTTTCATGTAAGCAACATAAGGAATACCTTTCAATATTAGTTGCAAGTATAACTTGAGTGCTACGCCAAATTGAAGAGAACACCAATGTACAATTATCAGAAAGCCAAGGATTAGAGATTAAATGTCCACAATAAATGCCCGGAAAACCTCCTCTAGAAGAAAGACAAACAGGAACCTGGTCCAGAGCAACACGGTAGATAATCAGCAGAGTCTACATTAATGATTAAACAAACCAAAACAACTGTTTGCTAGAACATATTAAAAAGGAAATGAACAATTCAAACATTTGCACGCTACTAAGGAAAATATTTAATGCTAGCTAGTTGTTGACATATGATATCCTTCAAGGGAAAACTTACCACTTCTTTGGCCTGCAACTTCGATGCTAAATCTGCTTGAGGGGACCAAGAGAGGCAATACAATGAGTTTGTTGCATTATGGAGACCACTATCAACTGCAGCTTTGGCAGACAAAAATGCTAATATTTTTCCATCTGGACTGCACACCCATTGTCAACATCATATTTGAAATTTTCCTTGCATTGGCAAGAAAGCAAATACACCAGTTATGCTGAAAAACATGATATCTTGTTACTTTAACTTCATATCAATACTTACTTTCTCTTTTGGACATTTTGAACCAAACCTCAATTCACACACATTCTAAACTCTACAACTTCTTTTCCAATCAAAAGCCAAGAAATAGAGGAGCAACGACATGGCCCTTATACTAAGTACCCTTGTCAACCAACCACCTTGTCAATAAGGAGAGATTAATTTTTTGCATACAGATTTTGGATGATCAAGCTATTTGTGATAACTTCCTAAAAAATCTCATAGTAGGAGTGATACTGATTATCAATTTGAAATTTGTCTCTTAAAAACTCCAATCATATATTAGTTGTTACAATTTGTTGAAAGTCATCGTTATGAGCCGATCTTGCTCTTCGTATTGTGTTGATCGGCATTCCTCGTTGACTTGACCGAAGTCAGAGTTTTGCACTGACCAAATTGGCCTTTCGGCATTTTTTAGGCCTTATGCTTTTCGGCATGTACCTAGGTCTGTGCCGAATCGAATGTAAATCTGCAGATTGTGTGAACCACCCTCGTTCATTTCTGCAAACTGTCATTTTCTGTGTTTAAAAATGGAGACCCGCAGTTTGTCTGCAGAAAATCAGTTCAGAAATTTGTTGAATCTTCACATGGAGTGAGATTAATATCCAACATTTTCTTTACTAAGTATGTTGTTGGCGTTCCTGCTAGGACATACATGGAGTTGGTGGTGAGTTCTAGTGATCACCTATCGGCAGGTTATCAACTGTATTAGTTCAATGGCAGGATGTGAGTTGAACTCATAGCATTTCAAGTTGTAGTAGTATTCTTTCGGATTAATTAAAAAAATAAGAAGTCGGGCGAACTTCACGTCAGAATATTCAAATTCCACTTAATTTTTATTCATAAGATATACTTCTAGAATCCACTTAAATTGCAATTTGTGAATCAGCAGCTTAAAAGAGTCCAAAAAGCACAGAAATTTTTATCATATATGTCAAGATTATCTAAGCTACAATTTGTAGCAAAATAGAATTCATGCATGGAGGCATTGGCTACCGAGTCTCACATGCAATTGAGAAAACTCTTGTCAGTTATGTCTTCATCATGCATAAGCCACTATGGTTGAATCCATAAAGTTTGGGTGTTTTTTGAACCAATGTACCCAACCACTTCAAATCGATCCATGTGAATAGGCCAATTCACCAATTTGAACTGGTTCAAAATCAGTCCTTAGAAAATCAATTGGCGAGTCAGATATACAGTTAGCGGACAGTAGATCCTCAACATTCAAATCCAAATGTTTCATCCCTCTGAAGGGGCACCAAAAGTTACTTGAGAAATGCTTATGAAGTTGTGTAGCATTGACAATTTTCATGAACTACAACACAACACAAATCGTTGGGGAATGAGAAATATCGAGCCAAACCTGAACCTAGGAAGTAGTGCACTGCTGACTCCATCAGTCAACTTGATCGCAAGCGGCAATGATTTTGATTTTGGCCATTTCCTGCTCATATAACATGATATGTACAATAAAGTTCTAACTGAAAGAGAATGAAAATGGTATGTGGAGATGAATTTGCTAATGCCCAAGCTCAAGCATTGTACACATTCATTTAACTCATAAAACCCCATAAACAACCGTTCCAAATAAAGAACTCCTACCTGGGCACAAAAATTCAAACACACTGCCAAAATGACAAGCACTGCCACAGTAAAGGTTCAGCAGAGTATTCTAAATACAAAATTCTCAGACAGCTCAAGATGTACTAAAACTTGCTCCTCACCTCTCGAATTGAGGTGCTTCAACTGCATAAATTGCACAAGGCCTGTTGTAACAATAAATCATTCCAAGCCTCCGAGGTGTCGTAAAGTTACTAGCGTATGACGTCCAGCCCACAAAGATCAACATCTGCAATTTTTCTCCTTCAGCTGGAGGAGCCCATATTACCTGGCCCGGACTCAGATCAGTTGGTATGCCTTCAACTCCCTGCACCACACCACTGATACCCAACCCAAAAAGTTGCTAATTATAGGCTACCAAACGAAATTTTGCCCAAGTTCCATTAGCTAATATTGCCGATCTAAGTGGTAGCAGTTATGAATACCTGCTGATGTTGGCAACTAAAATTTTTGGTTTCCTCTTGCCGGAATAGCTTTCCCCCCAATCTTCAACCCACTCTCCCTGCCCTTTCCAAGTACCCAACTCATTATCACTAGCTGATTTGCTCTTGGGATCATCAGACGGTTGCCTGCCAAAGGTTGGTAGAGAGACTGCTGATTCCTCAGCAATATAAGCTATAAGGTCCTCGTCCTTACTCCAAGAAACGCTCTCAAACCTGTAGGACACTTACGATACTTGAGGATGGGAATCTTGCAATTTCAGCACAGCTAGGAACAATTAAGAGGACAACCTTTCTCTATAAGCAAAAAGAAAAAATTACGTAAAGATCGACCAAATAGATAGGATATTTGCTTTGCGCAACAAGCTCAAAAAGAAAATTGCATAGCAAAATGATGAAGTGCTTTGACTGATTCCATTGGAATCAAATAGTGCATATGAAGGATTGTAAAGAAAACTCCTTACAAGGCCTAGGCGAAATTCTACTACCACAAAATGACCAAGATCGTACATGGTGAGCTGAGAGTTGGACAGACGCACCATCCATCAGTATATAATGGGCCGTGTACTGAAGATGGAATCCATATTTCTTTGAGTAACTGTGCTTGGCCCCAGATTTCAAACTTCACTGAGCTTGATTTTTCCTTGGCACCAGTGTCACTGTTACGAACAATCAACAGTTTTGTGCCAGAAGGCGAAGGGACAATAAGGGATGCTCCATTCAACTCAAAGGGGAATGGTGACCAATGGTAGCATTTATTATCCTTGTCAACTTGAGAGATGTGAAGTGAGCTCATAAATTTTCGTTTCCCATTGGCAGGAAGATTAATCTGACTCATAGAGATCAGCAAATCCATGCCTTTACCTGAACATACAAACATTTTGTTGCTTTTTTTAGTAGCATACGGATATTGACATGTTTAAACTTTAAACAAATAACATGCTGATATACCCTAGTGGTAGGGCAGGTTCAATGGTTGCTTTCCCAATGATTGATTTCCATGATAACGTTAGTTTGTTGACTGAATGCTATTCCGGTGATGGCGAAGTAGAATCCAGAGTTTTTTCAGGCATTCGCACTGTAGGCTGCAGCAGGTTGTCATGTCACGCTAGTGACTGCGATTATTTGAAAAATCCATACTTGTAAATTTTATGCATTTTGATTTTGAACTGCACCAAAATTTGGGCATTTTTCAGATTTTCCCTTATTTATTGGACAATCTAAATTTCAATCGTTTACCACCGAGCCTGCCCTACGCGTAGAGTATGACTCAAAAACCAATCATGGAATCCACTGATGCTCAGAGCAATAAAAACCAAATACTAATTCTCAATAAAAGACCAAAAACAGCTTAGTAAAATTGCATTGCCCATCACTGACTTGGCAGAATACCGTAAAGCAAAACCCAAATATCTTTTTTCAGAGTAACAAGCGTCACCCAGATTTTTTTCTTTCCTTACCCATATGCATTGCATCTTTGAGTATAGCAACTGATAGAAAGAAAATTAACCTGCAAGCCTACCCACAAACCCCAGAGCAAGAAGATGATAGCATTCTAGTTGTGAAATTATCAATATGTAGAAGACAGCAAGCACAATTATCGGAGAACTAATGGCCAGAAGTAAGCAAATGAGGGATCAAAGTCAACAAACCAGAGTTTGAGGGAGTAGCCCAGGCTTTGTCAATGCTGGGGATGCCATAGAAGGATTGCAAGAGCTCAGCCTGTCTTGAAAACTCTTCCTCTTGTGCTGAAGAAACAACACCAGCATCATTTGCTGCCGCATGTGCCTTCAGCTCTGCCATTGTCCTCCAGCTTGCAGCAGCAGCTACTCTCGTGACTGACTTCTTCCAATACCCTGCTCTGTTATAGTGTCTCCAAGATTGGATCTTTGAAATATGAGGTGTATAAGCTAATAAGACCTGGCACCTAAATATTTGAAGGGGTTTAGGGATGGACATTTGTAGGAGTGCTCTGAAGAAAAGAGGGGGAGGCAATTTAGGGCCTCCATCATCAAAGGGTGTGACATCCTGTGACATCTCTTGGGTGGTGGGGCTGCATGTTCTCTATGGATGAGAGTAGCGTGAAAGACTTGCCCAGCAAGTTAGTTGTTCTTAGGGTGTTTTTGGACTAAAGACGAGTGAGATTGCAGGGTAGCTTTCTCTTACCGCCCATTTGTGATGATAGTCTAAGGACCCATTTGCACTCTTACAACATGATTTGGTCCATTCATCCCTGACAACTCAATATGTTGGGCAATGTGCCTAGATACTAATCACTCTCACTTTCCCTACGTGGCAAAGGGCCTTGACGCCTCATGTTCCACATGATGGCAATTCAAACAAAGTTAAAGGGGGGAGAGAGGGTGGCCCTTTTTTTCCCAATGACCAATGAGAGAGCTCCATTTTGAATGAAGAACTTGTCATGCACCCCAAGTCTAAAACCATGCTTACCTCCCACTTAAAGGGCTTTCTTCCTTCCTTTTGTGGCATGACCACCTTTTGTGCCATGACCACTCTCCTTTGAGATTTTGTACTTTCAAATTGATGCCTCTTAGTTCTAATAAAAATGACCAATTTGAATTCCTTGCTCATGATTGGCTCATCCGCATGAAGTTATGTTGGATCCCAAAATATACTTGGTCCCTCCTAGTCAAGTTGGATGACATGAGAGTGTCACATGTGGCAATGAAGACCATGGAAAGTAGACATTTAGGAACCCACTTACACACATACTAGGAGGCCGATAGCATAGGCTCACCCCAAACTTGCTCATCAAGCTTGCTAGCCATTTCTGTGTGTCACTACATCGAAAAACCCCACATAAAGGTTCAGGTCTGAAGATATTCATATCTTTGATATCCTTGATGATCAAGAGAAAGGTAAGCAAGTGGAAGTGACTCACTTTGCTTTACTCACATGTTTTAGAGATTCTTCTTGTGTGTATGATGCTATGCAAGTGGATATTGGTTCTCATGGTTTTCATGCTAGAAAATCAAGTAATGGATCTAAAAAACAAAGTTTGTTCAATAACTTTGATGGTCAAGAGGTTGGTCTCAAAGGGCTTCAACAACACAAAAGTAAAGGTGGCAATTTGGAGCTAGTCAAGAGCATCAAAGGAAGGTCATTTGGCAAAGATGTTATGGATCTATTTTTGCAGATTATTGAAGACTCAGTCAAAGGAGCAGCAAGTAAGTGTTGCTCAAGTTTACTTTACTTGTTCTATCTCATGTTTGAGCTATTTCATGTGAATGTGTGCAAATTGTCAAGATATGAACAAACTAGCTACATTGTCTTGCAATATTTCATTGTTGGAGTTGTACTAGCATTCTTGGCTGGTTTTGCTGATGGAAATGAAACTATTGGAGGTCCATTATGTCACTCATTCATGGCCAAGTCATCAAGTGTTTATGATATCTTGTGGCAAGATGGAGATGGAGGCTCATTCATGGAGTTTTATGGTAGAGACATATCAAGAAAGGGCAAATATGGAGGATACAAGCAAGCATTGGATGATCATTCACATTTATGGTTTGGTTGCTGTAATTTTCCAGAGAGTTCAAAGTTTTAAGCATGGAGGAATCATTTCATTTACATTCTATTTGATTCTTCATGTTCTAGTTATATCTTGATGTGTAAAATTGATGTAGATAGTGAAACATCCAATTTGGACACTATTCTCTATATGAATTATGGAAACTACTTTAGAACCTTAGAAATGAGATCTATACTTAGGATGGAGATCATTCTAAAGTTGGATCAAAGTAGTATGGTTAAAACTATGCCAAAACTAGTTGAAGAGGGAGTGTAAGAGATTTCAACAAGTTTAGTCATATTTTGGTAAATTGTCAATTCAGGCCAAAACTCATGAGATAAACTTTTTGAAATCATATTAGTTTAAAATACATTCAATAAACACTTTTTGAAAGTGTGGGAAAGTTGGTAGTCGAGAGAGAGATTCAAATTATTTTGGGTAGGGTTTTTCATATTGGATGGAAAGCCAAGTGGCAAAATAGGGTTTGGACCTACTATATATTGTTGTAACTCGTGGAGAAAGTATATTCTCTCTTCTCTCTCTCATTTCATCATTTCATTTGTGCACTCTCATGATGTTATCTTGCAATTCTATGTGTAGAATGATCATTTATTGCTATTTTCGGTTCCACATGTGTGAAATACAGTAGGGTACTGTAATTGAATGGACAACAACTATATTTTATGTTTTGGTTCATGTTTGATCAATATCTCTTAGAGTTTGCATCTCATTTTGTATGTAGATGCTGATTTTTCTACATTGGCAGGATTGTTGGTTTGCTCTTCTTTGTAACCAAAGATCAGGGACATGGATTTGGATCTTGAATGATCTGAAATCCTTCACATGGATCTCTAGAATCTCAGATAAGGTGGTTAAGGGTTTTCTGGAAGGAAAGCTAGTGGTATGGGACATCAGTAATTTTGGAAAGGAAATTCTAGGACTATAAAGATCTGATGATCGAGGGTGTATTCTAGTACCTAGTCGTGATATGGGAAATAAAACCGTTTGATCAAATGTGGGGTATTCTGGAAAATTTTGAGGTTTAATCTAGATTCCAATGTGGTATCTCACTATTTACAAAATCAAAAACCCTCAAATCTACTTCTCGCTTTCTTAATTAATCCTTTATTTCTTAGTAATTTCTCAAATATAAGACATCAGACTAGTTTATATGATTATTTTCAACATGAAGTTATTCTTCTGAAAGACTGTTATGTCATATAAATTACTACTTGTGTGCATAAATGGATTTCAATGAAATGGTAGTTTTTGTCACTCGGGTTGAAAATATTTGAAGGAGAAGTTTTGTTTGTAATAGAGTGAATCCTTTTGTGGGATGCACTTATTATTGACTTTTCTTGGATTTGGATATCTTCATATATCATCTTTCCAGTCAAACTTTTATTGAAATTGATAATTTTGTTAAAAAAGAGGGGTGAAGTGATGGAATAATTTGGGAATCTGTGGGTTGCATAGTTTTCAAAAGAGAACCAGCTGTGGTATAGAAATGGGATTTGGTCTGAAAGTAATTTCTGATAGATTCAGAGTAAGATACCTAATTGGAACTTTTCCAATAAGAGGATTTTGCTAGGGATTGTGTGGACAATCTAGAACTCTGGAACTAGAATAGGTTTGAAATTTAAATCATTATCTATAAGTAGTATAGTGAAGGGTCGAAGGTTACTAATTCCGTTCTGATTGGAATAGGAGTAAGTTTGATCAGAATTTAAGTCTGAGAGTTCTATATTTGATCAACCTAATCTTAGTTGAAGTACTAGGATCAGAGAGGGGTTGATTGAGTGGAAGAAATTATGTAATTAGAGGTAAACTGGGTTGGAAAACTACTGAGAGTGAATGTTATTCGTCTTAGTGATTTTTCGGATATGTTATTTACTGATGAGAAATATAAAATTTTTTGTAGTTGAGTTACAAGATCTCAGTGAAATATGTTAGTAACATATGTGGGTTTTGGAGGAATCTACCAGGGTCATAGTGAGATTAATCACATACGTGCACAATTAATCTTGTATGAATCTACTGTCAGAAATGGTGAACTCCTGCAACTTTGTTGCAGCACGAACAAGAAACGAAAGTCGAACGAGAAAAATTTGCGACAGTCAACGTCCCTTGACTCGAAGCACGAACGATTTGTGAGAGATTTCAACTAATTTAGTCTAGTTTAGTCATATTTTGGTAAATTGTCAATAAGAGGCCAAAATTCATTTTAGACTAAGAGAGTAAAAATTTTTAAAGTTATATTAGTTTAAAATACATTCAATAAACACTTTTTGAAAGTGTGGGAAAGTTGGTAGTCGAGTTTGAGAGAGATTCGAATTGAACTTTGGGTACATTGAATCTAGACCCAAAAATAGTAGGGTTTACATTTTGGAGGGAAAGCCAAGTGGCCAAATAGGGTTTGAAAACTCTATAAAAGGATGTAGCTTATGGAGAGACATATCTTCTCTCTTCTCTCTCTCATTTCATCATTATACACGGTTCTCTTTGGGTTCTACTACTCATTGGTGCACTATCTTGGTGTTATCTTGCAATCTTGTGTATAGAATGCTCATTTATTGCTATTTTCGGTTCCACACGTGTGAAATACAATAGGGTACTGTAATTGTACGGACAACAAACATATTTTATGTTTTGGTTTATGTTTGATCAATATCTCTTAGAGTTTGCATCTCATTTTGTATGTAGATGCTGATTTTTCTACATTGGCAAGATTGTTGGTTTGTTCCTTATTGTAACCAAAGATCAGGGACATGGATTGGATCTTGAATGATCTGAAATCCTTCACATGGTATCAGAGCTCTTGTATTTCAGGTTATGAAAGGATCAGCCACATTTATCAAATATTTGGAGGAGTTACCAATGCTAGAGCATGCTAGATTGATCTCTACTCAAAAATCAGCATTTTTGCATGTGTAGAATTGATCTTTTGTAGGTCAAAACTCAATATAGGGTTATATACTTGATCAATTCCAATTTCACACTTGGTTTACTGGATTTAGATGATTTTTGGTGCATTAGGAAGATCTCATTGGAGTCTACAAGAAGATATATCAAGTTTCTAGAAATTGCATGTAGAATTTGAGATATTCAATTTTTTGTGATTTTGTCAAAACCCTAATTTTGATTGGATCTCTAGTTTGTGAGGTTACTGAACTTCATTTGAGTGTGTTTCAATCTTAGGAAGTGGCAAGAATCATTAGATTGAGGATAGATCATAGGTTGATCAAGATTTCACTATTCTATGTGTTGATTTTCTAGTTAGAAGTGCTAGAAGAGATTTGAGAGGTTCCATATATTTGTGATTTCTTCTTGAGTTCATTTATTGACATTCAAGAGAGTGCTATGTGCATTGGAATAGGTTGAAATAAGAATATCATGTCATTGCAACATGGCTACAAGTGGTGGATTCATGTTGGAAGGCAATGATAGGCTTACCTCAATCAACTATTCTACTTGGAAGGTGGGGATGGAGTCCTTATCGGAGATGAATGAGTTGATGGAGATTGTTGCAGGTGTGGAGGAGAGGCCTCAAGCACCTCAAGATCAAGTGAGTTATGACAAGAGAACAAAAAAAACTCTACATATGATTAAGATGAATGTTACCAATGAACTTCTCAAGGAAGTTGGTAAGTGCACATCGTCTTTGGAGGCTTGGAAAGCTTTGAATAAGCTTTATGAATCCAAGTCTACATCAAGAGTGCTTACTCTTAGGAGGCAAATCTTTCAAAGTTTGCAAAATAAGGAAGAGAGTACTCATGCTTTTGTTTTGAGGGTTAAAGCATTCAATGATGAGTTAGCATGTATTGATGAAAGCATTAAGGAGGCAGAACTTGTTCAAGTTATACTTAATGGCTTGTTGGATGATCATGCTAATCTTGTTCAAAGTTTTTCTATTCAAAAGACTTTGCCAAGTATTGTGGATTTGCAAGAGATCTTGGTGAATGAGGAGTATAGGCTTCAATCAAGAGAAGGTGGATCTACATCGACATCTCATTTTGAAGAGGAGGCTATGTTCATCAAAGGCAAGTTCAAGGGCAAAGGCAACGGTAAGTGGTCTAAAGGGCAATATCATCAACTTTGAACAATTTACCTTGCCTCTTCCCTTTTGCAATCAATTCACTTCTTTGAGAAGTCCATTAGTCATATTCATCTTGATCACATGAAGAGATTTCTTTGCCCTCCTATCAAACCTCACTTGATCTCGTGGTGCCAAAGGTCTCTTCTCCACACCTACAACAATATCCATCAAATCGTTCATCTCTAGCAAAGACTCCATCCTCACCTTCCAAGTTGAATAATTTGTTGTGGTAAGCCTATAATTGCCTCCAACGAAGCCACTTGGGGTTGCCATGTTGCAATGGTTGATCTTCTTCTTTGAACATGTTCCAATGCACTTAGCACTCTCTTCAAAATCAAAAAATGATGACAAGAATAAATCACAAAGATTTGGAACAATCTAGCCTCTCCTTTTCTCTCTTCTAGGCAAATCGTGGCACATAGATTGATGATTTCTTGATCACAATAGATCTAAACACAATATGATGAACTTTTGCTTACTCCTAGTTAAATTCGGGTGTATATATTATGTACATAAATACACATATACAGTCGCCAAGGAGATTTTTATTGTATCTCCATTTTTTGGGCATTTGTTGAATAAAGAGAGCAAAGCCAGAAGACTCTTCATGCACACAAGCAAAGAGACATCAATATTCATCATTCCATATTGTGCAAAGAAAGACAATTTCTTTTTGTAAGATTTGTTTGATTCTTGTCATTTATTGCTTGTCATTTGCTGGCAGCAAACATTGGAGTGTACACAATATCTATGAAAGTGGATTCTACTGGAAGCTGCACACTTGTGTGCATGACAATGAATTCCTTGAATGCCACCCATTCCATTGTTAACTCCATGTACAAGAAGATGATGGTGGAGCTATTGCCCAGGATAGATGGGCTGATTGTAAATACTAACATAGAGATTGTTGATGCCAAGGTAAACGGATCTTTTCACGTTATTTATTTACATGATGACATGGAGTTTAAATTTATATTAATTATAATTTAACAATTTTTTGCTGTAATCTTTCAGTCTTTGCAACAAGACGATGCTTTCAGCTGCGGATGGATTTCCATTTGGAATGTTAAATCATTCTTGGATTGGTATATGCTGCAAACTCCAAATGCTAATATACGTGAGGTAAATTTCTAAACTTCCTGTATCCTGATGATATTAACTGTGTAATTATATTTTTTTTGACACTGGCTACTACATACACTCGATGTTTTAAATTACAGTTCCAATGTCCTGAAATTTCAACAAATGATATTCATCAATTCCGACACGAAATGTTGCAAATCCTACTATCCTCTGCAAGGCCCTACAAGCATGAATGTGCCGCAGATGAAGCTGCTCTGGAGGTGGATAGTGAGGTTGTGATTCTATTGAAAGCCACAAATACTTTATTTTGATTTCAAGAACAATGTACAGTTTCCAAGATATTGAATACTATTTGTTCTACAAATTCTTGAAGTCATTTGAGATAATTTTGTATTGATTTTTTTGAAAGGTACATTGTTGCACGTCTACCATCCCAATGTTTATGCGGTTTCGACAATTTCTACGCTTCTATTTGAATCCTTGCACTGTATTCAATTTTCTTGTCTTGGTCTTACCTGTACATCAAAGAAACTTGTTAAACAATGTCAACATTGAGATTATTCTAAATAAAATAAAACAAGATTAAATAGAATCATTGAAAGTCATTTCAAATGTGTATTAAAGAAAACACACATACACTTACCAATCTCTCATTGACGTGAAAACAAAAGTGTTCAAGAATATCATATTGCAGCAAGGTAAGCTCTGATCGAGTGTCCAATCTTTCATGTCCATAAAAAACCTTGATCGGAAGCTCTCTGCTATGGTGGAATCTGGAGGAATCCATTCTTCGCTTGAGAAAGAGGGTAATGATATCGCCTCTAATCTTCCACCTAAACTGGATGGTGTGTAAGATGAATCATGTAAGAAAATACAAGAATCCAAAAGTGATCTCGTGGAGCGGTTCTTGTATTGCAGAAGACCAATATCAAAATGAATAACGTCCATGATGCCAACAAGGGATTGTATAGGTCGCCATTCCATTATGCTTGATGGATACAAATCTGCACAAACCCATGAAACTATATATCATTTAAATACTCAGATACACGTCTAAATGATTGATGAAAAGCTCAAAGCAAAAAATTCTCCAAAACTTACAATTGCATTTGAGTCTGTCATTTGAACTTATGCCTTCCACTCTAATTTCCTTATGCATGTAGACATGTTGAACCAAGACCTCTGATATGGATCGACCACCAGGTGAAACTTTGAAGTCTAAAATTCTACCTTTCCAAATGCATATTTGATTTTCTCTTTTTATCAAAAACACCTCTTGATAAGGGATGCATGAGAATCCACTGAAATTTTCTATAGATACATGGTATCAAAGAGCCATCAGAGTCTTTTCGTTACAAACAGAAATTGAGATAATATTGCTTCGTGGTCTACGGCTTCCGGAAGCCATTACAAAGCTAAAAAAAAGATGAACAATAGAGTTTGAAACTAAAAGTAGAAGAATCAGTATGAAAATAAAAAACCAAATTTGTAATAAATGATGGCGGTCTTTCATAAATCATATATGTTACTCTAACTACGGTTAGATCAAAATAGACTTACTTTAACCACAAGTGTTAGGTCCCGGGCACTCAGGAAACTCACAGGCAGCAATCACGGTCCAATCACAAGTCACGGCGGGAGTTTTGAATTGTATAAAAATATGATCGGAAAATTCCAAAAAAAAATCGACCGGCAAACGACGTTACGATCTTTCAAAGGCGTAAATATGTAACTGGGCAAAGTGTACGTCAAATAATTGAAAAGTCAAAAACAACATCTTGACAAAAGGCCCTTTTGGTGCTCGAAACTCTAATGCTTGAGAAGCTCATTGGTAACATTCATCTTGATGATGTGTAAAGCCCTTTTGGTCCTCTTATCATACCTCATTTGATCTTGTTGTGTCGTTGGTCTCTCCGCCAAACCTACAACAATATCCAAAACATCATTCATCTCAAGAAGTAATTCCATCCTCACTTTCCACAATGAATAGTTACTTGAGGTAAGCCTATCATTGGCTTCCAACATGACTCCACTTGATGTAACCATGTAACAATGACCCGATCTTCTTTTTCAACCTGTTTCAATGCACAAAGCACTCATATGAACAACAACAAATGTTTTCAAAAGAAATCACAAAGATTTGAAACTATCTCAAAAATTCTCTTCTAGCACTTATACCAAGCAAATCAGCACATAGAATCATGGAATCTTGATCAACCTATGGTCTATCCTCAATCTAATGACTTTTGCCACTTCCTAAGATTGAAACACACTCAAATGAAATCCAGCAACCTCACTATGTAGAGATCCAATCAAAATTAGGGTTCTGACAAAATTACAAAAAATTGACTATTCCAAATCTACATGCAAATGTTAAAAATTTGATATGCAATCTATTAGCCACCACTTAGGCTGATCCAATGATCCCAAAAATCGGCCAAATCCAGTATGTGAAATCAAAAATCGAAACTGATCAAGTTTGTGAACCTATATAGGGTTTTGAACAAAAAATCCAATCTACAAAAAAAAAACAAAACTCGATTTTGGTGTAAAATCCTCTCTAGCATGCTCTAGCCTTGATATCTTCTCCAAATCATTGATAGATAAAATTTCCTCCTTCATAACCTGAAACACAAGCTCTGATACCATGTGAAAGATTTCAGATCAATGATGATCCAATCCACAAAAACAATCTTGGGTTACAATGTAGGTGAGAGATGGATTTCATATAAAAATAGAACTCGCTCATCGTGGAGGAGGGCACCCTATTCTCCTAATCTCGGCCTCCTATCCGCCACACAAATGAGCAAATACAAGAAAAAATTAAAAGTAGAATGAAATAAATGCTCCTGTTCTAAAGAAACTGCACAAAGAAGATCCAAGTCTGCAAGAATGTAAAAGGAATCAAAAGATAAAGTACTATTGTTGTCCGTACGAAACCAGCAAACTACTGTATTTCACACGTGTGGATCCAAAAATAGCAAATATAGATCATTCTACACATAGAATTGCTTGCAATCACAAGTACATAGATGAGGCATCTACCTCCTATCCGAATGATCAATATTATCCGGATGAGCAACCTAGTCAAGTCGACCAAGATAGTTATGCAATTTTTCCTTCAGCCCTTTTGAGCTGATTGTATCAGAAAACATTGCTATAAAGATTGTCCTAACCAAACAAAAAAGAATGTTCCAGCACGTAGGGTAAGTAAAGAGTCGTTGCTTGCTGTTACACGAGCACAACAAAGGGCCTTAGATCAGAATACGGACCCAGCACAACCAAAACATATCGCCAATACTTACATGATTCCACGATCATACCCAAACCCTATAGAAGCTCAAAGGCAATACAATGAATTCTGAGATGAGTTTGATAGAGTTGAAGAGAGGATTTCTACTCCGCCATCTGCCCAATTACCTACGCAGGGGCAACTACCACGAGGAATAGAGGTTTTTCCCGATCTCTTACAAGCACAAATCATTATGCCCTTCTACACGGCTGTGAAGTTTTCCAAAACTTTGCGGAACGCCATATTGCAAAGCTCCTAGCAGCCTGATATACAAGATGAGTTGAGACAACCGGAAAACAATGAAGTGGTTCATAATGTAGATATGAGCTTCACACTGGTGTTGCTAAAGGTAACAACATCACTTTACCTGTGCACTATAAATCTTACCCATACGTACAAGCCATTCTCGATAGTTGGTCTGGCGTAAATATTATCACCCTGTCCTTAGCAAAGGCATGAGGAATAACATTGGAAAAGCCTAAGTACAAGTTACGAATGGTTGACCAAAGAGTAAGGACGCCTGCAGGTCACATAACAAATTTACAGATTAAAATTGCGGGTTTGAATTTCACCATAGAGTGTGTTGTACTAGACTTTCTTGTTGAACCACACACCTATAAATTTCTTCTTGGAACGCCTTGGTTAGAAATGGCTGGAGTGATTCAAGACTGGAAGAACAACAATATAGTTTTTGGCAACAGAGATAGAAGAATCTTTGTCGATGCCACGGGAAAGATAAAGCATGCACGAATTGAAGACGATTGGTTTTCAACTACCTATGATGACCTTGACAGTATCGACTCAACCATAAAGGGTCATTACGTGCAGAGTACTGATATCATTAATTGGGGTGGGGTCATGCTTTAGTGACCACTGATTGCCACTCTTTGTGAACGAGAAGTTCAGGAAAAGGACCCAGTCGATATAACCACAAACTCCAGTTTCTCCTCATCTATGTTGCATAAACAGTCAAAACTTATTACTAAGCAAGTGAAATAGCCGCTCTTCAAATTTACTAGACAAAAAACGTGCTATCTCGTTGTAAACCTTACCAAAATTTAGTGCGGGGTGAGTACCAGCGATGGATTGCAAGCATAAACTCTGCATAAAAACATCATAAGATTCTAAGAACATTCTTTGTCCAAGTAGTTCAATTTCTCTTCATATCCTTCAAATACATTCCTAAACCATTCTCATAAGTAGGCAAGCAAAAATAGTGCCTCTTTCAACAAGAAAGTTACCTAGAAAAATCAAGGGGCTTTTCCTTGTCAACCCTCACACACTTGTTTTTCAGAGCTAACAAATCAAGTGATGTCTACTTGTAAAGCCTACCAATATCAGCAGCAGGATGGGCATCATGATGCCAGCGATTGAGATTCCAATTCAGACATGTTCCATATGTGCATGTCCTGTCCTTGTGAACCTTACCAAAAGTCAGCAGGGGGTTGAGTCCAAGCCATGGACTGTAAAGCATAAACTCTGCGTAAAACAACTCCCCATAAGATTGTAAGCACAGCATACATTCAAGCAGTTCCAATTTCTCCTTGTATTCCTAAACCATTCTCATAAGTAAATACTGCCTCTTTCGGCAAGAAAATTGCCTAGAAAATTCAAGGGGTTTTTCTTTATCAACTCTCAGACACTTTCGAATCTAACAAAACAATTGACATCTCCTTGTAAAACCAATATTCAGCATTAGGATGGATGTCAGCCAGCGATTAAGATTCCAATTCAGATATATTCAAAACATGGTTCCAAATGCAGTGTTCAGTAACACAGGGCCTAGAACCCTGAGTTCCTAAAAAATTACCTTCTCAAAACTGTATCTTATAATGCTCTGAAAAAGTATTTTGACGGATATGTTTGAAACATGTGTACCCAGCATTCTGGATTCCAACAATGTATGATAGGAACTATGACCTACTCATACCGTTCCGGAACTTGACCAAAAATAACAATCAAAAAATACATCCTTTTTTAACAAAGAAAAAAAAAAGCGATACTGACTTTAACCTGTGTAAACATTATCTAAATACCGAGGAAAGCCGTAACCATTGTCGCTCCTCCTCTGATAATGTTAGCCGCAAAAAAAATCTGTTAGCACTAAAGTTGCGTTGTTTTTTTGCCAATGACACTGTCGAACACTCAGTGCTTGTAAACTGAGTTCTGGACACAATCAAGACGTTGCTTTGTTCCTGCTTCGGTGCCAACATGTGACGGTTATGATTAAAAGGTGCTTCATGATGGTGGCTGGTAGCTCTCAAGAAATTTCAAAACTGTATGGATGGAGTTTCTTAGCACGCTGGTTGTCTGCCTTGTTATATACAACCTGGTGTAGTCGTTGTTCCAGACACTTCTGGCACAATCAGAAATATATATTACACAGATATAAAATCGATTGGAGTGGACTCTGGAGACTTTGTTAGCTTCTTGGCCTGTAACAGATGTGTTTAAACTTGATTATTTGACATCCTCCCTAACATATAAGAAAATGTTTAAGCTGGTAAGGACTTGGCATATTACAGAGGAAATACTTACAGCTGTCCTATTATCATATTTTAAAGGAGAAGCTAGCAGGATATTATCAATTCTATGTCATAGCCTAGATGGTCAGAAGGAAACTCACTTCGGTTTCTCAGTTTCTCACATACTGACTAACAGTTTTTTTTTTTTTTGAAGTTCCGACCCAGTACGTTCCGGAACGTCCAGTACATTCCGTCCCAAAAGGGTCGGAACGGGTTTCTAGTACCTACTACATAAAACACTCTCATACTTTCCATGCACAAGCTGAGTGCTAGAGTTAACATACGCACTAACACAAACCCAAACATACTTTTGAGCAAGCAAGTAAAATGTTTCCCATTTCCACAAAAATTCAAACAGTATAGAAATTACTCCTAGAAAATCAGATAACACCACATTGAACATGAAGTCAACACTTGGATAGTTGTGTAGGACTGTTGTCAAAAAATTGTAACACAGCATTGCATACAAGATAACACTTGAATAGTTTAGTAGGAATACTTCTAAAAGCAATTCTCAATTGCAGTTCGTTCAAAAATTGGAGATTGAAAATTCTACAGCACTCCTAGAGGGTGATACTTTTACAATCAAAAGTTCTATAGCTTCTACAAAAATACTTGTGAAGGCACGGAAACCTCCATCAATAAGGAGAACAAACATCCCCCAAAAAATCTTCTCAACACCCATCCGGTGACAGTATACTCCAGATATCATTGAAAAATCTCCAATCCTCAGCTATAATTGTTGAGCAACTCTTCATGATACTTTCAAGACTGTTTTCATTGTTTCATACACCAAGTAGCCTATGGCTGCTGAAGGTAATACCTACACATACATAGAGAAAAATTAAATTATGCTCTTTATAATGTAATCCTACAAGAGAACATTAAGTTAAAAGCAACAACATACGAATTTTAAAAAACCAATGGTCCTTGAAGAGGGTGGACTAAAAAGCTCAAGAAGCAGCATACAAACTGATAGAATGGAACCGAACATAGCAACGAAAGCTCCTGAAGCTGCTAAAAACCTGATAACCTGACCGATGATGATAGATAGCATGCTACTATTTAACCCTCAACGCCATGGTTTGAAGTCACATGCCCTGATTCCTCTGCATGCAAAATACATTTGACTTGATGCCTGAAAATTGATAAAATAAGTGGCTATTCTACAAAACTTTGTTTGTGTCTGCCTTTTTTTTTCTCATTCGATTATTCTTTGACTTACGAGGGCCGCTGCTATGAACAATCACCAAATGGGGGGAGTGGGGGGGGGGTTGCAAAAAAGTCTTGCGTAGCAAGACTTCAGTGGAAGGATGTATGATGGAGGAGTTTGAAGATTACCATGTGGTAGAAGGTTAACATACTAGAGAGACTTTGAGGGCACAGTCAACAAAGAATTGGTTCACTTGCTGTGCTCCCACAAGGTGAGAGATTTTTGGTGTCTCAAAAAGAACAATGAAGTTCACACATGTACAAACTGCACAAATGTCTGGGGATCTTTCATGTCATTGGTCTGCTTTCTTTCATAAAGGTTACAACTGACAATCTTTAAGTTCGGCCTATCCAAACTACTAAGTGATAGGATTCAGCACTATTTGACATGGTACATGGCAAAGGGCGAGGCTGAATTCTTATGTATGCCAATTTTGTAATTTAAGGCCTCTTCCTTGTTTTAAGGGAGTTCGGTTCCTAGGATGGAATAAAATTGGCCCTAGGATGTGCTGCAAGTATCTACATGGGGGCTTTGCCCTTCACTCTTCCGTATTCTTCGGGGCACTTCAGTTTCGTATGACACTTGAGTTTCTGTAGGTGTTTGGCCTTCCAATTCCAAGTTTGGCTTTCCAGGTTCCCATAACTCTAGGTTATCCTTTGAGTCAATGTATAGCTATATATCATAGTTATTCCCCATTGGAAATTTGTTCATTGTACCATCAGCTATTGCTTATTGATTCATTTAGCTATTGCAATCTTCTTCTCTCTTGTATTTTCTCTAGTCTGAGATGGTAGAGGGAAGGAGCGACCTTCTATTTGATAGTCAAAGTGTGATAACTTTGTGCTGGGCAAAACATCAAAATTTGAGAAAATCTCATTGGAGAATAGATATGATGATAATTAGAGATAGGTTACTCAATGTATTGGAATTTCTAATATCTATTTTTTGCTATATTTCTCATCAATCTTATAACATTTTCCAAACTTGATCACTTACCCAAAGCTATAAATCATGTGCCACGTGCACAAAACTTGTGAGCAATCTATTTTCATTCCAATTTTTGTAATTCCATGAGATGATGATTTTTATTGATGTTCTTCCTCTTTATTTATAATGGGAGAATAACATACTATAATATATGAATCTACAATGCACTATTGAAGTGATCTAGTGAAAATATTGTAGGTTTAATAGGACCCTTTAAAAGTACTAAACCCTACAGAAGTTAGAATATTGATCAATTGCAATGTTTCATGGGCGCGTTTCGTACGTCGTTTCGAAACGCATTTGAAACGCATATGAAACGTTTGGTTCAGGTTCGAAACGGGAAAATTTTTTTAGGGTTTTTTTTCTTGAAAATTTGTTTTTCAGGGTTTTGGGGGTTTACAGATGTCATAGAAAGTCTAGTAACAAGTAGATACATCCAATTTCATGAGAATGCTCTAAAGAATGCAATTTCAAGAGGAGAAGCTGTGCATGGTGACTATGGTCACTTTCCTCAATCAATTATTGATACGGTCATGGATAGGTTATTAGGTTGCGAGAATCTGTTCATGCCCATTGCTAGTACAAACTACAAAGCTTATGGCGCGGTTTTTGGGGATTACAGATGTCATAGACAATCTAGTAACAAATAGATACATCCAATTTCATGAGAATGCTCTAGAGAAATTAGAATGCAATTTCAAGAGGCGAAGCTGTATATGGTGATTATGGTCACTTTCCTCAGTCAATTATTGATACTATGATATTACTATCATGGATAGGTTATTAGGTTGCGAGATCTTGTTCATGCCCATTGCCAGTACATACTACAAAGCTTATGGCGCGGTTTCAAAAAAAAAAAATTGGTTTTTTTTTCAGTCGTTTCGAACACTAAAACGGCATTTCGAAACGAGGTCGTTTCGTACGTCCCGTTTCGAACGTGTTTCAAGGAAACACTGATCAATTGCTCATGTTTTTCATTCTCTACTTGTTACTATGTATATCAATTGCATTAGGGAAGTTTGAGGTTTTAGATGTGAGTATGTAGTGTAAACAACTAACCATTGATCAGTTTCTATTTTGTTTTCTTGCTGATAGAAGTATTTTTTGTTTTTTGGTCCTTTGTTTTTTCAACTCAACTTTTTTACGTGTTTGTTTCCACCCCTTTAATTTGGAGCTAAAAACTTTTCAAGAAAATACCATTCTTGAAAATATTCCGGAGGATGGTGAAAAGATTCTATAATGTTTCATGTACGAATGACATAAAGAACAAGCTTGTGCCTTATGGCTTGTAACTATGCTTAGAACCCATTTAGAAACTAGGCATATTTCAACTGCTTTATTGCTCAATCCAATGAAAGAGGGAGGCATTGCATTCTTAGAGGTGGAATTGTCGATATGCAAGATCTACATTGTCATGAAGAACTATGTGTGGATAAGGACCCTTCAATTCAATACTATACAGATATTGAAAATTGAAATACTACAATTCGAATATCAACAAGCCAACTGGAAAATTTATTATAAAAGAGCATGTTCTCCCTTAATATGATGATTGGTAAACCGTTTTGAAGGTAAGCACATTGCAAGGTAAAATCTTGCTAGGAGCGATTTGTTTGTGTGCCACTATGGGTATTGGTTTTCAACTAATAACACTCATTCATGTTATTTTTTATCATAGCTAGCTCAAACACCATCTCAAAGACATCAACCTTTCCAAATTCTTCACAAAAAGATGTCTCATGCCCATCGGTTGTTATCCTTTTGAGTCTCTATAGGCGTCCGTTGAACAATAATTGGAGAGTTCTCATAGTTAACCAACCTTTTAAATGTAAAAAGAGTGGTAGTCTTAACATCTTCATGAGTAATAGTCAATGAGACATATATTTGTTTTGTGTAACATTTTTCTCTATTTGGGTGAATCTAAAATTTCTTTTATTGTTTCATTTCATTTGATGTTCTCTTGGAAGGCTTCCACCTTGCATGCAACATAGTTCCTACTAATCTTGATTCTCATGTGTCAAATGTTTCCAATTGTCAAAATGCCCTGCCCCTTTTTTCCACATTTTTCAAAATTTTGAAACTATTTTAGGGTTTTTTGGAATGTTTGGCAAGAGCTAGATTCTAAATTTCTACTTCTAAACACAATCTCTAATCCATTTATATCTCATGGGAACTATGACATATAGGATCTAGCCACATGGTCAAGTGCCCAACAAGTTTTCTAGACTTAAATTCATGATTTCAATGCATGACTACAAATATTAGTGTAAGCGAAATAAATTGAACAAACATATTCCTACCAAACCATATTAGCTTCATCCTTCCAAATAAAACTATAACTTAAATAAAAAGTTAGCATATGCGATCTTGCGAAGAGCATGAAAATGCATAGCATAATGTTGTCAAGCAACATTGAGCACACAATTTGGCAAATTGAAGTTTGAAGATAAGTTTTGCCCGACAAACAAAAATAGTTAGATACAAACTACGAACACTTTTGGGTGGACATCCTAGTTATGGAGGAGCACTTAGCTTGAAATAGGTTGTTAGGAGAAATTTATTCCAAGTTCCCGTAATACAAAGCACATGAAAGCCAACACTGTATAATGCACCCTCCAAAGCCAAATGATCAATCGATCTAGATGATTGCAAATTCAAAACAAGATGAATAGCAACATCAAGCTAGTCCTGTAGAAAAGTGACAACTTTTTCTAGAATGTGTTAATTAGTAAAAACATCCAAATGCTAACCAATCCAAGTTTTCATTGACACATTCAAACTGGTCCATATTTCCAAGCATAGCTAACTATCATGCAGACTCAAATCCACTACAAGATATAGCCTCAAGATTTTGCTACGAGCATCCCATTGAAAAGTTCATAGTTCAAAACATAGTCTTTGGAAAGTATGCTACCCTACAACTTCACTAGTTTCCATAACACGTTACTTCAAAGACTGTATGTTGGACACTAGTTTCCATAACATGTTACTTCAATGACTGTCCTCTAGAATATTTTGCTCACATAAGCTTGTAACTAGCAGATACGTAATACCCATCAATGCAAGCCTCTATCAAGATGCAAAGCTGTGCTGCTTTTCTATGCAAAAGTTAGAATGCATATAACCCCACAAAAATAACTCATCATAATTTCTATCATATGCAAGGAAGACTTTGATCACTTGCGAACTTAACATGAAGGTCTAACCTGGAAAGTGCTAGGAAGCAACCCAGCGTAAAGGGCACCAACACCACCTTTTTCCACCAGTGCTTTGACAGTGGCTATCATACCAATCCTGTTTGCAGCACTTTGGAGCTGAAGTTGTCGCCTGATAACTTCCAATGGGTAGGTAACAGTCTCAGCACATGCACCTGCTATGGCTCCATACAATAAGGTCCTCATTGGTCCAAGTTGCAGTTGGTCGATGGAGCCACTCTCTTTTCTACTTTCAACAAAGTTCATATGCTGTGCTTCAAATCTCTTCCTTGTTGACTCCATCCTTTTTGGTGATGATAGATAAGAAGTCTTCAGGATATCATATACTCCGTAAAACACAGCCCCAGATGGTGCCATGCTGACTAGTGCAGGCAGCAACCCTGCATAGAGTGATAGAGGGCCCTCTTTCTCAATCATATACCTGAAACAAGTTACGATATTCCCAAATGCCTCGCCACCAGGAGCAATCATTCTTGTGCGTATCTGCATTCGCAGTGTAACACACAGTTACTAGTGATGTAAATGGGAGGCTAAGAGGAAATAAGAGGGGATCCACAGAACCTATGCACATGGAAATGCAATGCTTAAGCTAAGAAAGAACAATTTATGTTCTGTGAAATCTAGAGACTAATGAATAGAATCGTCAGAAACCATATGCTGAAAAAACAAACTTGGTCTAAGAATGCCAATTTTCTGTTTACTTCAAAGTACAAAAGATGCATGGGAGTCACAATGCTGTTTGCTCCAAAATATACCATCCAAAGCACATTGCAGAATTATAAAGGGATAATGAACTGGAGCTCGGTAGACATGAAACCAAGATCCTTGCGAAATATCTATCCAGTTAAAAAGGGGCAAGCAAAAAGATAACACGATGAAAAATATTACACGCATCAAAATTAGAGCACAAAAAATCAGCAAGAAGCTGCAGAAGGTCCTTACAGTATCCATAGGAAAACAAATGATGCTGGCAGTCACACCCGCAGCAGCACCAGCAGCAAACTTCTCCAAATTTGAAACTTCATTTTTTCCGGATAATAACATCATATGCTTCCGAAACGTATCATATGCATAAAAGTTCACTGATTTGAAAGGAGCTGTGCGTATCAAGTTTACCAGGTTGCCTTTCCAAAATCCTCTAACTCCTTCTTTCTCAAGTATCTTCTGTACAGTTCTTAGAACATCACCTTTTGCTCCACGAACTATGTATTCCAGCTTGATCCTCTCCAAGGGAGCCACCAACGTTCTGCCTACCAAAACCGTATATAACGAAGCCTGTTGGAACGCAATGCGTGGAAAACGTTTGTGCTAATTTCTAACCCTATAACAATCACAACAAAAGATCAAATATTTATGAAACCGTAATGAGGGGAAGGACTGGCAAACCTGGAAACAATAGCTGAGACGGCACCGGCAAATAAATGCTTAGAAGTTTTGATGGCAGCGGTTACGTCTAGTCTTGCACCAGATTCATTCTCCCTGCGGCTGTTAAGATTAGACCTAGCCTTCTCAAAATGCTGCCGTCCTCTTCTCAACCCCGCGTCGTTGGGCTTTTCACGTGCTTGATGGCATCCAAACCCTTGCTGACGATGCCTCAAGCCCTGGCCGTCTAAGTTCTCACGTGCTGGATCGGATCCAAACCTTTGATGATGATGCCTCAAACCGCCGCCATCGAAATTTTCACGTACTGGATCGGATCCAAACCCTTGATAATGTTGCCTCAAACCCCCAGCATTCCCATATTGCTCATACTTTAAGCCTCTCGATTTCCAGCCAGTCTCAGACCAATCCGGCCAACTCTGCTGTGCCCTAGAAAACCTGTCACGATCATGTTTTCTGCTTAGCAAAGAAATGCAAGGCTTGCCAATACTATTGCTCAATGAAGACTCCAGCATGGGGATCGGAACTACCATGGCCCTGGAATCCCCAGCACCAAAATCAAAGAATTGAACATCATCAATACATCCCGAAGAAGAAGCCGGAAAAGAAACTGAGTCAGGGAAAACAAGATCCAGGGCATTATAATTACAGCATTCTGATTGTGCAAAGACAGAAGAACACGCCGCGCTGATTTGCTGGTCGAGGACGACGCCGATGCCATGGCGAGGGTCAGAGATGTGTCGAGGCATGAATAATGAGTTATTAATCGGCGAGGAAAGAGAAGTGTTCTAATTTTGGATCAAATGCAACAGCAATAAATAATAAAAAAAAGCAATGACCACAACCAAGGAGAACGCAGGTGTAGCTGAGTCAGAGATGAAAATAACTGCCGCCATTTCTGGCTGCCTAAGCGGGTCACATTAAGAGCATGACAGCAATAATAATGATCCCACTAAAAGTCTCCGCCAAATAAGCGGCGTGACACCAATAAAATGATACGACGCCAACTTTGTATACCTTATGTTCATGTGCTTACACAAAACCTATGTATTACAAAACCCTGCAACGTGCTCAGGCCCTATCTATTCTGCAACGAGCGACGGTGGCTGGGTCAGCTACATCTCATCTCCTTTCATTAGCCGACTCACCACCTCTTCACTTTTATGATCTGCTGCTGCAGTCAGTTGGCAGACTCCCACGGACATCATCATAGTTTATGCACTTTTATTTTTAATGCCAGGATTTGGATTAATCTTAACTTTACTGCAAGCTTCGCTCTTGTTTGAGCCTACTTTTGTTTAAACTTCCCCTTTGGGGTGTATATATCTTTTTCATCAATGTACCTACTAATTTTTCCTATGAATAAATGCACCAAGGTACTACTTCCTATTGATGCTCTTGTTATCCCCCTCCTACGCTGTCTTTCCGGGAGTGAGCGCACAGTTACGCATGATGTTGTTAGAGATGCAGCGGCCGCTATAGCCAGAGATGAAGGATTCCATTTCCTCATAGAGCAGTCTCATGTCCTTCCTTCTACCGCGTCCCACTCTTCCCACAGGCGTGTTGACATTGTTCTCTCTCAGGATGGGCTTCGTACTTTGGCAGATGTTGTGTTCTGATCCCATGTGTGGTGACCTACTGCCTCGCTCTGCCTTCACACTAGGAGAACCGGCGGGCGTGGCAGCACAAGAGAAAAATAAAAAACTACTCCAACAGGCCCCCTTACTAATGCTTTCATTCCTCTGACAATTGAGACTTATGGCACCTTGCATCGACACTTTGAAAAATTTCTTCACATGTGGGATTGCTTTGTCATGCAAGTTGGCATTAGTTAATGCTATGAATAATTTACAGAAAGTGACCTTGAATTGTCCTAAGCATGCTTATGACGTGGAATTCTGGAAAGAGTACACCAAACATTGCAGCCTTATGGCTTTATGGCTTAGCACTATGAGAATATATCTCAGTTAAGAAAGGACTATTTTACATTGAATCCAAAAAATGAGCAAAGCCTGCATTGATAGTTGGTGCTTTGAAGCTTTTTCAATTTCAAAAACTAAAAGAAATTGTGTCTCCATTTTATAAGTTTTTTTTTTCTCTAGCTAAAATCTATTTACTTAATTGATTACCGCCATGTGTATTTTTTTCAAGTTAAATTTTTTTATCTCAGTCATTACCATCCTTGGCACTTGACATTTCAAGCATGCTGGCGTGCTTTCAATTTCATCTACAATTATAAAAAACGAAAAGAAATCTAAATTTGATAGAACCATTGGATTCTACATACAAAATGGAACATTTTTTTCTTTTTGGATCATCTCAATCCGAGCTATAATAAGGAATTTATAGTCGTTCAACGTTTTCAAAGTTAAGAAAAAAATCCTCGGCACTTGAAATCCTGAGCACGCCGACATGCTCAGGACTGCAAAGATAAAATAAAAATCTAAATTTGATATTACATCACGCTCCTCGAGAATTTGCTCCATTCCTCCTGCCCCTTATTCTATGCTACTACTCTTGCTCATGCTTCTACTCCTACTTCTAGTGTGTCTTTCATGTGCTTCTATTGCTTCTAATGTGGCTTGATGTAATAATGCGGTTTCCCTTGGATTTCTCCTTGTTGTTTGTTTTGTACGTGCCATAAACTAGGTTGCCATGCATATGTGAAAATGGACTAATGCATAGGAATTGCAATAATGAAAGCAATGAGCACTAGCGTGAGCATAGAATGCTGATAGCAAGTGATTTCTAAAGCTCTTTGATGACAACATGCAAAATAGAAACGAGAAAAGACTCTGACACTCAATGCCACAAACAAACGTGGATACCAAGTTGTAAAGTCATGAGGGGTGGTTGAAAGATGCTAAAAAGGTTGTGTTAGGACAATTAATGGTGCTTTTGTTTTGCTTTTGTGACGTGTCAATTAGTTAGGACATAATTAGTTAGTGGCACAAAGTCTCATTGTTGTTATTGAATGGCATGTATTCAAATAATATTTGACACCTACCTTGATAGGATTGTGTCTCAATAGCTTAAGTCCAAAATTGTTCTTGTGGCTACCGCCTCCTGGACAAATGTGCCCATAATTGGTAGGTCGTTGAAAGGTCTGTGGGACCGGTCGGTATGGTGGTGCTAGTTGGGGCTTGGTGCGATGTAGCCTAGACGATCTACATTGTGTCATCGTCGTCTTCGATTAGCTTTTCAGGTGGTAACATACCGTCAGGTGCGGTGGGGTTAGCACGATCAGGCAATGCTCCATAAGTTGTCTGCACAAATGCGTCATCAGGCAACGGTTGGTCGCCCTCGACAACTTTCAAAGGTGAGGTGGGTGGTGTGATAGAGGTGGTTTTTAGAGGTGTAAGAACATATTGCTCAAATGAGGGGATGATAGGGACGGTGGAGAATTAAAGGACAGTTTGAAAAAAAAGAAAGCTGTGAACTGAGGGGGTTGATATGGAGAAGTGAGGTAGAAGTGGATGCAAGAGGGATGGAAGAACCGAGAGTGATGGTAGGAATGGAAGATGCGAGAGTAGTGATTGAATGAGGGATATGAGAGAAATAGGAGCAGATGTGGTGGTGGTAGCAGAGGGTTGAACAGAAGTGGAAGCAGTGGTTGTGGAAGAAGCGGAAGTGGGGTGCAACAGTGTAGTGCGTTGTCTGGTGGCAAGAGGGTTAGATGAAGATGAGGTTGCGCCACGCATGTGTTTGTTGATCGTTGTGTCAGTAACTGCTAGTTGGGTGGAGGCGGATGCAACCGAAGGAGGGTACAAGTTAGTGTGTGGAACGGTGGTAGATAGAATGGTGGAGCAGTTAAACCCGCAAACCTTCTCTTCAAGAAGTGCACAGGCAAAGTTACAGAGCAGTGATTCGATGGCGATGAGGTCACACGTGGTAGGCTTGATAGCGATGGAGAGCTCATGCATTAGGAAGGTATTCCAATCATATGGCACCACCGAGGGGCTCGGGAATTCTATGAAGAATTCCATGATTTTACACACTACATATTTAGAATCATACTATACCATTAGATCGCTATTAACTACACGTTATTTTGTCACATGATTGAGCAATGGGCAACTATCTCCACCCCATCGCACACACACTAAGAGTGCGTTCTCTACCAACTGGTTTGCTATTCACAATTTTGATATAACTCTCTCTCTCTCTCTCTCTCTCTCTCTCTCTCTCTCTCTCTCTCTCTCTCTCTCTCTCTCACACACACACACACACACACACACACAACGACCTACATTCACCTACACAACATTGGCTTGCTAAGTTGATAGTGGGCGTGATCACTAACACCAAATAGGTTGCCATAGATTCCATAGTCGTGTTTCCCATCACTCATCGGACGCAAACTTTAGATTTAGACTACAATATACAGATTCCAGAATCGTCCTTGGCTCTCGGCCCTAAATGTCCATGAAATTCCAAAATCCAATGCCATCGAGTGTTAAAATGCTTTTATCAATAAAAGTATTAAAATAATGACCTGGATTCAAAAAGTCATAACTACAATATTTTTCTACTCTATGAGCTAATTCCAGCAAGTATATGCATGACAATGTTTGATTTCAGTTTGACTGAGATTTTTAAAGATCCTATTTAGATAGATGAAGTTTTACGGCTCTTTTACGAAATTTCTTAACTCTCTTTCAAGTTAAATATCTTCTAAGTATGATCTCCGATTCAAGTGATCTAGAAAGCAATATTGCTTTATTTTTTGAGTTCTTTGCATTGACTATATGGCTGATGATTTTAAAGTATTTTTATAATGTGACCCATAATCAGACATAAAGGCCTATTATCATTCCTCATACCGTAGATTCCATAGTCGTGTTTCCCATCACTCATCGGACGCAAACTTTAGATTTAGACTACAATATACAGATTCCAGAATCGTCCTTGGCTCTCGGCCCTAAATGTCCATGAAATTCCAAAATCCAATGCCATCGAGTGTTAAAATGCTTTTACAAAAAAAGTATTAAAATAATGACCTGAATTCAAAAAGTCATAACTACAATATTTTTCTACTCTACGAGCTGATTCCAGCAAGTATATGCATGACAATATTTGATATCAGTTTGACTGAGATTTTTAAAGATCCTATTTAGATAGATAAAGTTTTACAGCTTTTACGAAATTTCTTAACTCTCTTTCAAGTTAAATATCTTCTAAGTATGATCTCCGATTCAAGTGATGTAGCAATATTGCTTTGCATTGACTATATGGATGATGATTTTAAAGTATTTTCATAATGTGACCCATAATCAGGCATATAGGCCTATTATAATTCCTCATACCGTAGATTCCATAGTCCTGTTTCCCATCACTCATCGGACGCAAACTTTAAATTTAGACTACAATATACAGATTCCAGAATCATCCTTGGCTCTCGGCCTGAAATGTCCACGAAATTCCAGGGTCCAATGCCATCGAGTCTTAAAAATACTTTTATTAAAAAAAGTATTAAAATAATGACCTGATTTCAAAAAGTCATAACTACAATATTTTTCTACTCTACGATCTGATTCCAGCAAGTATATGCATGACAATATTTGATTTCAGTTTGACTGAGATTTTTAGAGATCCTATTTAGATAGATAAAGTTTTACGGCTTTTACGAAATTTATTAACTCTCTTTCAAGTTAAATATCTTCTAAGTATGATCTCCGATTCAAGTGATGTAGAAAACAATATTGCTTTATTTTTTGAGTTCTTTGCATTGACTATATGGATGATGATTTTAAAGTATTTTTATAATGTGACCCATAATCATGTGCATATAGGCCTATTATCTTTCCTCATATTGAATTGATACAAAAAGCCCAATTACTCAATTGGCTTGGTTTTGGCTATTCTTTATCTATTCCTAATGCCTAGACCCTAATCCTCTATTTTGGCTATTTTTTGAGTTCTTTGCATTGACTA
This sequence comes from Diphasiastrum complanatum, assembly GCA_029204225.1. Lineage (NCBI taxonomy): Eukaryota > Viridiplantae > Streptophyta > Lycopodiopsida > Lycopodiales > Lycopodiaceae > Diphasiastrum > Diphasiastrum complanatum. Next base: position 40,728,928 of record CM055092.1, on the reverse strand, counting down.
TATGAATGATTATTTTAAAGTATTTTTATAATGTGACCCATAATCAGGCATATAGGCCTATTATCTTTCCTCATATTGAATTGATACAAAAAGCCCAATTACTCAATTGGCATAGTTTTGGCTATTCTTTATCTATTCCTAATGCCTAGACCCTAATCTCTCTCTCTCTCTCTCTCTCTCTCTCTCTCTCTCTCTCTCTCTCTCTCTCTCTCTCTCTCTCTCTTGCCATGCCTATAACCTACCCATCACACCTAATGTCATGCCTACTTCTCCTCTCTCACGGCACAGCCTACCATTCACACCTAATGTCACGCCTAGGTCCCACTAGATCATCGACCGCCACCTAGATCGGACGTCATCGCCCGTCAACGACATACTGAAGTTTCAAATCATCAGCCGTCACATGTGTCGGCTGCCATTGCCCGTCAACGACGGGCACTCTTTACTAGTATACACACACACACACACACACACACACACACACACACACACGTAGAGAGAGAGAGAGAGAGAGAGAGAGAGAGAGAGAGAGAGAGGACTCTTTAAGCAAAATTGGACAACAATAGAATGAATGATGAGAGAGACAGATGGATGTTTCACAGATTCAGATGGGCATGATCACACCCAAAAAAAAAAATGGATGATGTATCGACGCATATTGTAACATTGATGAGTGAGTAATCAAATCATGCATGGGATTAATATAGAGATGTTGTCTACTACTCCAAGTATAACACTTCCTACAAGTATCTAATAAGATTTTGCCAAAACAAATTGAGCTGGATTTCTTAAACTTTCGATCAACAAAGAGCAATTGTTGCCAATGTCTTCTCACTATAAAGGTTAAGAGGGAAGAGACTTTAATAAATAAGTAAAATTGCTAGAACATAAAATGCACAAAGTTGGTAAAGCAAGCAAGAAATTAGAAAAGGATGTTAAACAAGCAAGGACCAAAGAAAGCCTTTACAAGAGCTAATAGTTAAAGAAAGAGCTCCTTTATCTACCTTGCAAATAGAGGCCCAAGACATATGAGATTGTACTGGTAGAAGATTTGTTTGAGATGTGACCTTGTATTTTTGAAGTGCATTAATTTATGGAAAATAATCATTCTGCCTTGAGGTCATAAAAATCTCTAAGGCCTTTATATATGATGGCTCATAAATTTTTATGAAACATGAAACATGCCAAAAGAATGGTCTCCACTTGGAAAGGGAGAGTGGGAATGGAGGATGAGAGGAGAGAAAGAGACAAGTCATATGCGTTCCCCACATTGTGTGTGTGTGTGTGTGCGCGCGCGCGTGCACGTGGGGAGTGGCAAAAATGGTCTCCACTTGGAGAGAGAGAGAGAGAGAGAGAGAGAGAGAGAGAGAGAGAGAGAATGGGTGGTCCCCACGCTCGGGGAAAGAGGGGAGCAAGAGGGAACTCATGTGGCCCCCACTCTTTTAGAGAGAGAAAGGGTGGAGTTGGTCATAGGTGGTCCTCATGTAGAGAGAGACTTGCCTTGCCATTTTGATAGCATCACTCCTCATTTACATAAGTGAATAGATTTTTCGATGACCTTTCCATTGGATCATCCTGCCATAAAAATAACTCAGCCTAACAACCTCACCATCTTTTATGATGGGAGTCCTCAATGGAAAGGTCACTAGAAAATCCATTCCCACATACATCTAAGTTCTGAATTAGAACTTTCACAATTAGCATGCAATTCTATCCTGAAACTGACATGAATGGTTTTGTTACAATGTCCTTAACCAGCACAATTCTCAATGTTGACATTCAAAAGTAGTTGCCAGAACTAAATACAATATGAGTGCAGCAGTCAATGGTATTTTGATGTCAACGTATCCCAATGAATTCTACTGAACTGGACTGAGATCCAAGATATCATTCGGTTCCAGAAGCTTCTACTCTGGCGGCCGAGTGCTTCTTTCCTTGCAAGGTCAAAGCTCGTTATCCTTGTCCACGTTTGGCGTATATTTAGATCAAGCCTTGCTGATTACAAGACGCCCTGTTTTCAGCTTTCCAGACCCACCAATTCTATATCCCTGCTGGATTAGATGCCATATTCCTGCTCCATCAGCTCCAAAGAGTAACTGTCAGTCACAATCTATAAAGCCTATGCCAACCCTCGCGAGCTACCAAAAGTAACCATAAGAAACAAATAAAGGAGCAGACTCAACCAGAACAAAGGCTAGTCATGTTCTCATCCTTCAGTAGGTTTTTGACAAGTCCAAATGGCACCAGGCCTTGAAGGGAAGGTTGCAATCACTTTCAACCCGACATGTGTACATGAGATACCTTCGTTGCTTTTAGCCAGAAATCATGTCAGCTTGCAATATTCACAAACATACAATTGTCCAAGATTGGAAATAGCTTTGTGCAATCTCATATTAATCTTTCAAGAAAAACTGCCTAGATAATTTGAAACTTTCCTGCTGTCACGTGAGTACTTACAGTATAGCTTATCCCTGAATATTTGGGTCGGCAGCTTTCATTGTAGCAGTAAATGAAATTATGTGAGCCGACTTGCGTAGTCAATCCATTCTACCTGGACTACATCATGTTTGTTTCAAAGTCCTAAGCACTCTAGCAATGTACGACAAAATATTGGTCAGTCCAATTAACCTAATAACAACAGAAATTTGATGATTCTTGCAAGGTCTCCCTAATGAATTTCTGAAGTTCAAATGATATTTCATTCATTGAACTACTTGCACTGTTTATAACTAGCATGAGGCTTTCCAAGGCTTTCTAAGCTGATCCCATTTCAATGAGAAATGCGCACCCACAATGAAACGTCTCAGCTACGAAGTGTTAGGATGCAGTGCTTGCTTCAAGAAATAGAAGGATTCAAAGATCTAATGTGCAAGACCTCTATCTCATAGAACTAGTAAATTCGCCTAAGGTGTAGCTCAATTGAACTGTTTATCCTTTCCATTCCTTGAATAACATACCCATCTATTTTATCGTGGCATTGGTATTATCTATCACTACAATGTCATTTTCCTCACCATAATCTTATGCTCAGCAACCCTGTTTCATTTGAGCCAATCACTTACCATGAAGTTATTTTTACTTGGAAAAACATGCTCCAGCTAATAAAAGGTATCAAATCAGGCCAACATTTGCAGTGCAAAACTGGGTCAACAACCATGACCAGTCCAATGAGCAAAACTTCCAGGATTAACTGCTGCTCGATTGAATCTATGATAGTTAGTGTATGTGTGTGTGTGTGTGCGCGCGCACGCACGCACGCATGCGCATGCGCGCACCTGTGTGTGTGTGTGGGTGTGTGTGAGAGAGAGAGAGAGAGCTTGCTGATGTTAAACAAGGCTACAATAAGTTTGTGGCATTTCCCCCAGAGCTCCAATATTCAATCTAAATGTATACATGTATAGTTGCAAGTTTGCAGGCCAACGTTTAATTGTGGGATCGTTGAATCACTAAACCAAGAATAAGGGAGAAAGCGTAAGAATCAAAGCTACAATCTCAAGTCGCACTGCAGCAAAGGAGCATAGCGTCTGAATTCAATGTAAAATTCTGCTTTTATCTCTGCTGCACTCTGTAAGTTGGAAATAGCTACTAGCTAGGAGCAGAAACAATCTGTGATGGGTTGACAGAAAAGGATTAATTTCTCCATCTTAACCTTCACCAGCAAAAGTCGCAGCTCTCTAAGTATTAGGTGTGTGGCCAGTTGTACGTTTATGCCGGCTGAAATCAGAAACAAAACGATATCTTTTGTTGCAAACCTGACAAACGTATGGCCTTTCCCCAGTGTGGACACGGATGTGCTCTGTGCGAGCCCAAGCCCACTTAAACGTTTTCTTGCAACCTTTCCAAGGGCATTTCAAAGGCCTATCATCTATGTGGACACGAAAATGCTGTAAAAGATAATTATGTGTGCAAAGACGCTTTCCACAACCTTTGAAAGTGCACATATTGTTCATATGCAAGACCAGCTCTTTGTTTGTTGTAAACCCCATTCCACAACCATCGATATCACATCGATGAGGCTTGCTCCCCTCTTCATTATCTGTCACATTGGGATGTTTCCTGACCTTTCTAACAGCTTTCTTTGCTATTTTTCCTTTAACATTCTTCAAGGTATCATCCGTCGATGTTTCATCTTGGACATTTGCAGCTGTCGTTGAACATCTGGAACGAAGCCTTGTGAAAGGACCTGGACAAGAATCTCCTAAATTCCCCACAAAACAGCATACAATTGTGTCAGTCTCCATTCTTATTAGGCACGTGAGTGTTTGATAGAAAACAAGTCTGTACATCAACTGCAGTAGCATTATATGATGTCAATAGTTTGAGCTACAATATAAGTCAATCAATGTGAATCATACATAGTTGATAGATTCAACTACCCTCATAACCTTAGATTTACCTCTGCAATTGTAGTCTAAAGGATATAGCAGAAATTAAGGAAATCAAGTGCTTTAAAAAGTACCTTTCTGGCAATCAAGAATTTCCGTCTGTTTGAGCTTTGCAAGATCAAGATCCTGCTCCCCACTGGAAGTCACAGAATTATCATTGAAAGGTCCCCCAGAACAAAGTAACTCAGATGCTTCTGCTTGGTGGTCTCTTGATTCCTGACTTAATATATCTTCCTCTGGCAGATTCTGCAGACTCTTTTTCCAGCCTGAATGCTTCAGACGCTTGCTTCTAAGTTTGCTGAAGGGTTTCACCACACGTTCCTTACTACCAGAGCACTGAACTATAGAACAGCGGTAAATTCGAGTTTGCTCTTCATGCACTTCAGCTACTCCTGAGCAAGATTTGGCTACATTTCTAGCTTCTCCTTCAAAATCACAGTCACTTATAGTCCCAGACACAGGTGTATCTCCTTGGCAAGGCCAGCATCCACTATCTGCTATTGGAAATAAATGTTGACTGTTATTAAGAGTGCAATCAATGCAACCCTCATTTGCAGAACCAAGTTCTTCATGTTTAACAACCTGAATGTCACAACCTTTGGCTTGGATATCCTCTGTTGATGTGTTTGAGACAACCGAAATCTGATCATTATGATGTGCCTTTTGCCTATCACAGCAAAAGCAATGGCTATGTTCACAGAAAGCAGAACCATTAATTTGGTTACAGATCTTAACACTTTCAAGGGCACCTATCTTACAAGGAACCATTTGGTACATGCTGTTGGGAACATGTTGAGAACTAAGATATTCTCTTTTGGAAGTATCAAGCTCTTCAATATCAGCATTCACATCTTTCAATTTAAGCTCTGGCCTTCGGCCACAGTTCTCTTCTAACTTATTACAAGATCCTGTCAGGAGAAGTTTTTCAGAGGCGGATATCAACTGATGATGGAGGCCACAATCTGGTGTGTCTAAGGATTCGCCAACCTCCAAAACTGCAGAAGATGATTCTGTCAGGTTACAAGAAACTTGGCTAGAGTCAACACACAATTTAGTGCAGGCCGCAGAAACTAAGCTGGTTCTTTCCTTGAAACCCTCTTGTGAAACCCAGCAGCAGCAAGACGATTTCTCATCACAATATATGCTCTGTTGAGCTTTGCGAGCAACTCTAGAATCAAGTGCAGGAGCACAAACAATAGGCACATCACACCAAACACTTCTACTGGGACCATCTAGGTTCAACATGAGTTCCTCGCTGGCTTTGCTTGTAAACACATCTGTCTGTGTATTGAGGCCACTGCGATTACTTTTCCTAGAATTTGAAACACAACTCACAGCCGAACATAATCGTGCATAGCTAGTAGCGTTATCATTGACTACTTCAGCTACAGATGGACCTAGTAGAGATAAGCTTTCATCTCTTGGTAGGGAGCTTGGTGAAATGTGGTAACCTTCTGTTGAAGGACTCCAAGGAGGTACACAAACTGGAGAACAATTGCTCTGGACAACTGCTGTCCTTGATGGTGACCCACATTGAACCCTGGGCTCCACTGACATGAAAGTCAATTGGTGAGCTTCGGATGAGTGCAGTGCGGCAGGATGAAATTTCCAGCTCTTTTTACATGCATTCTGTTTGCAATTTTTCTCAAAATCTGAAGTAAAGTTTAGTATTTGCATCTCTGGCAGAGATGCTGCAGGTGATTGAAGAGCACCCAGTGCTTGGTTTTCTGCCTCAGTATTACCATCAGAGTGCATCACATTCACTTCAGAGGCAAATGAAGGTACTATTTCACTCCCATTACCAGACGAACACTGACAGAGAACATGCGCATCTCCAGGACCCTCAACAGCAATCCGCCTTTTTTCTTGGTGGCATGATCCGGTTTTTAATAATGTTACTGATGCCTCTTGGTCTGAATACAAGTCCATTGCAACTAATTTCCGTTTTCGCCCAATCTTTCTTGATATATGGCCTGGATCTTTCTGCTTGTATGAGTCAACCATGTTGATCTTCCTCTTGTATCTTGAAGATTGGATAGTATTTATATGCTGCCTCTGTTTTCTTGCATATAATGCTACAATCTTCTGGCCTCTATCTTTTCTTTTCTTGCAGGATGTCTTCAAAGCAAGTTGATGCTGTTCCTCTGAAGATGAGCTATCTTCGCATGTCTGTGTACCATCAGTGGACTTTGACCATAAGGATTGAAATGCCTCCATTGAATTATTGACAGTCTCAGAAATTCCTATAGTGGACGGACCTAATGTAGTAGTTACTAGAGAAAAAAATTTGGAAGGCTCCGGAGTTTCCCTACAACCTCCAAGAAGAACATGAACTTGATCAAGTCTCCAATCTCTTCCACACCACCTGCCCACAACCCAGCACTTTTTTTCCTTCAGATGTTTGCCTCCAGGTTTATTTTCTAGAGTGCTCTTTGAAGATCGATTCCCAGGATGTAGCCTTGTTCTAAGTAAATTCCGTGGTGAAGATTTCGGTACAGGTTCACTTTGAAGGTTTCCAAATGATAAAGGAACTCTACTATGGTTAGCAGATCCATACAATCCCCTGTCTTCTAAGCCTTCAACATCTTCTGAAGGTCTTTCCTTCATTTTGTATGAGTGACGGACATTCATTCCCAACTGGGCAACCCAATCATGGTCAGCTAACGTATGATCATGTGCAGCATCTATTGCAGCATTCACAATCTGTGAATGATCCTTGTGAGGACTAGATATTGGAGCTTTGGTCCACTCATGATTGATGCCCAGTTCCATGGCCAGAAATTGGGCTCGCTGCTCAAAATCCTGGAAACCTGAAATCAGTGCATTCCAATTATTGCCACATTGTTACATGGAAAGTAGGCAAATAAAACTATCCAGATCATAAAGTTTACCCCTTTTAACTGATAGATGGAAGTTTCAAGCCAGAGATAAATCAAAAACTGCATACAGAAAATTGCATTGAATGTACATATTTAACCCCTTCACATGTACCAAAATGTAGTACCCTTATTTTCTGCAACTACGCTGGTTGAAAGTAGCTTTTTTTAAAAGTTGAAAAACTCTTCAATCATTTTTAGTACTTAACGACTTCCATATCTCAATGACACGTTCCAAGCTTACCTCACATCCAATGTGCCAAACAAACGATATCACTTGTGAACTACTCATTATTTCAAACACGTTTCAACATTGCATTTCTGCATAGTGTTTTCCAAGGCCAAAAGGTACATAAGGTAGCTCATCTTTAAACAGGACAATTTCAACTGAATTCCAGATTCTACAAACTATGAAAACCTCAATTTTGTGGTGTTATAAAACTTTGCAAAAACCAAGCTACAATCTCACAGGTTTCTCTTTAATTATCCTGATTCCTGAGTACTCTCCACATGAAGACGCTTCATTCTTGCTCTTCATTTGCAGAAACTACGAAGTCATTTGAGCAGAAGCACACCCCTTTTCTGAAATATGTGCTACTTCACAAATCTGAATTACAGTGCTGAGTTTCAGCTCAATAGGTTTAAGTTTGTGTACAAGCTTACTGCAAGGACCAACTAGTTGCACTCGCGATTCTAGAATCGCTCTCCAAAAAAACAGGGATTCGCCCAGAATCACTATTTTTTTTTTCGATAAAAAAAAAATCCAGGCAATATGGGTATCAGCAGATAGAGAAACAACAGACGATTACGATTACAGTAGTTTCAGGTCTAATTTCAGTAGTTTCAGAAGAAAAAACAATTGGACCTGAAATGAACATGAAATCTTCATTTCAGGTCAAAAAAATTTATGATAAGTAAAAAAGAAAAAAAGAAAAAATTTCTGGCTATTCTGGGCAGCAAATTGCAATTCGCGGATCGCTATACCCCCAGAATCGCGATTCGCTGCAAATTTGGGACCAAGGTTATCAAGCCAGAACCTGAATTGAATTAGCTAATCTTCCACTTGGTAAACTATTAGAAGCATCTACTAAAATGTGGATAATGCAAATTGCATCCTTCTGCTCTTGCTTGTCATCTGCTAACTACCTGCAATCTTGATAAGGTCCTAAATTATATCGACGCCATAGTTGCAGCGGATCATGATCCGCTGCAGGAACAATCCAGAACTTGTATTCCGGATCATCAGCAATCTGCGACCTGGATCACAAATTTCTTGTTTTTATAGGAAAAAGGACTAATAGCTGAAATTCCAAATTTATCTAGTATTAACTGAACTCAGAACTGATCAATCAACGCATCAACATACTGATAAATTGGAAAGAGGCAAAAATAGCATTGCACCAGGGAATGCTACAAGCCACCCGCACTCTGCCTGCACACCTACCCTAGATAAAGATTTAGCTACCCCAATCATGTTTCCTAGATAACAATTCATTAGTTTCAAAAGAAACACTAATTACATTTGAAAAATACAGACTAACAAAGTGCAACTCCGTAAAATGATAAAATTTCATTAGCATAAAGTTATGAACTGAAGTTGTTAGCTTGGCATCCAAAGTTTCTTTGGTCTCAAGTTCGAGCCTCCCCTTGGAAACCAAGAAGCATTGACCTAGCGACTAGTCACTAAGTGGCCAAAGTGGGCTCAAACGCATGTAATATGGTTTTTATTGTTGAGATGTGATTAATGTCCCTCAAAAGGAAAATATCACCTATGAGGAGCCAAATGTAATCAATGTATCCAGTTGAAGATCGCAAGTGCCGAGCGTGCAACAGTCAACTTGCTGGCCCAAATAACATCTAACATGAGACAGTTGATTGCAGCCCTATCAAAAATGCGTCGGTACATGATGCCTACACCGAGTACTTCAACCCCATTTCATAGCTGCATATTTCAAATTTTGTTTTTGTTTTTGTTTTTTAAGGTTTTCATTAGTTGCAGTCCTTATAATTTTTTTATGTTCAAAAAAAATATAATTTGAGTGCCATAACTCTTAAGATGTTTTTTCTATTTTTTATTACAAAAACAAATAAATAAAAAAGCGTTCCGGAACAAAGATGCAGCAGAATGGATTCACCTGCATCTATGATATGTGTGTGTGTGCGTGCACATGTGCTTGTGCTTGTGCGTGTGCGTGTGCGTGTGTGTGTGTGTGTGTGTGTGTGTGTGTGCGCAAGTGTGTGCATGTGGGTGTGTGATCTCATTCATTCGACAAAACTATGAACAATTACTAGGGAATACCAAAAATTTGAAACAACAACCAGAGAATGAAATATGACAATCAATTTTGCCAAAAACATTACGATCCAAGTATTCTTTCTAAAAGGGCTTCGTTTGATTGTAGCCAGCTTCAATGACTATTCAATATCAGAAGAAACATTGGATGAATAAAAACTGAATCGAATGCAAGTTATTGGCGTTGCTGACACAAACTATTCAGAAAAGAACAACCATACAAAAAGCCCCAAATCACCTACTGGGATGGAAGATGACAAGCACATGCCCTCCACCTCGTGATTGAAGCTGTAACTGGGCCTTATAAGCATGCTCCAAACACATGATACGAGGTCTTGCTAAATCATGTCCCTGCCAACCGTTGCAAATGGAATTGACTGCTCCAATGCCATCTTTCTCATTTGGCAGGAGCTCTGTACCACAGCACCCTGTCGCAGTCAGTTCAACCTTGCAGCCTCATATTTGTACAGTTCTTTTAACCTTCTCCTCAAGACACCCTTGTAATAAAGAATTCTAGTATAGAGGAGAACATTTCTACCTTTTTTTCACTCTAGACTGATCGACAGCCACTAATAGACCCAACAAGATGTAAACTGAAGACTTGCATCATCAAGAATTTCAATCGTCATCTGGAATCAGATGAAACAATTCTTGTCATTAAATAAGACTCACACCAGAATGTGGCTATCATTGATAAGGAAAGGACACACTCCAAACATGGCTAATCAGATATTCTAGTATAATTTGAATACATGTAAGGATTTACCTTTGTTCAAGCAGCTGAGATGATCGGGGATGCTTTGATCATCTGACGTCTCTGAGCTTTTGTGCTCGGCAGAAGCAATGTCTTTAACACCAACATTTTTCTCACCATGTGTACTAGTTTTTCTCGTACTCTTAGACACCTCTGTTTCAATCAGACTAGTGCCATGGACTACTCCACTGGTTGTTTCATCGGTATCTCTATAAGGCACGTTATCTTTTAATACTGGCATTTCCAAAGTACCAGCATCAGTTTCGGGAATCAACAAACCCTTGAAGATAAAATTCCTATCCAGAAGTTCAACACCTGGACTCATTTTTGGAAGTGATATTGCAGGGCCAATTTTTCCTACTTCAGAAACAGTGGTGTTTTCCATTTCACTCAATGGTCTAACCACGCTTTCCCATGGTGCATCTGCAGATAGACCAACAGCATCCACATTGTCACCCAGTATAGAATCAGGCAAAAAACATAACGGATTGCCTTCATCTGAAAATGACTCGTCATCATCAGATTCAGATTCGTTATCGTAGGCAGCTGCTAGCAGCTGAAGTGAAGTAAGAGTTGTATCAAAAGATTGTGCAGCTTCAGTTTTCAAAACCTGTGCATCATCTAGTGTGGCATCCAAAAATCTTTGTTTTACCAATCCCTTATCATAAAAAGCTGTGCCTTGGATGTCTTCAGCATTCACTTTTGTGAACTCTATCTCATCCATCTCATCTGCTTTCAGCAACTGCTTTACTGGAAGATTTATCCTGAAGTCGATGGTAACTGGATCCATTGGCTCTGACTCTTTTGAATCACTGTTACCAATGGATGGGTTCTCTTTCAAACTATTGTCATCCCTTGAAGAGTTCCTGACAATAGGGGCAGAAGATAAACTGTACCAAACCCCATGATCTATTCTGGTGCAAGTAATCCCCTCCGGTGCATTCCTAGCGGCAGAAACATGACCAACATCTCCCTGTTCCAAACCACAAGATGCAGCCATTTGTTTAATGATTGGAACATTAGCTCTCCCAATTCCAGATTCCATTCCACCCAGCTCGTTTTCTGAGGATGTGCCAGCAATGGTGGAGGACACCTGATACTTGCTTGTGTCTCTAAGTTGTGGATGCCTAAAAGTGCATGCAGCTGTCAAGGTGGGTTGAATAATAGCCATACTCAGAAAACATAAACTTCCACAGGCTGCACAGGAAAGACTTTCCCAGTCAATGAAACTTCCCCGAAGACTAGTATGAAGATTATCTTTCAAGGATTGACTCTTAGCATTGCAGTTTGACAATCTATTGTTCTGGAAGTTAGAGTTGGCTTCATTTTCTGAAGATGGTAAATTAGCAAGCAACAATTTTTCTTCAGCCTTTAAACTAAAACAAGTTGACATTGTAGAGTCCAGAATAGTTTTCTGGTCCAGCCGCTTGCAATCATCAACTGTACCTCTGCAAGCCAAGTTACTTTGTTCACTGACCAAGTGAGGCATGTGTAGACCTTCCAAAGATCGCAAACCTGCCATCCTCAACAGGTCTTCACTACTGTGGAGATCACTTGCTATATTTGAAAACCAGCTTAAGTTACTCTCTGGAGTTTTTAAGATATCTGCAAATACTAAGCAGCTAGAAACTCCACAATGAAGCAAATCCTTTATTAGAGTATTGCTATAAATGACATCATTCACAAACTTGGTCTTCACAATTTCTTCTCCCAAAGATTTCTTCTTGAGCTCTAGCCTCGAACTTCGAAGCTTTGATCCAAGGCTGAGAGAAGTCCTGATTGAAAACGGAAAAGATCATTTGATACATGAGTTGTTTTCACACAATATCTAAATTAAAGTCAGATGCACCTTACAGCCTGTTTACTCTCTCTCTCTCTCTCTCTCTCTCTCTCTCTCTCTCTCTCTCTCTCTCTTCTTGGCAGCTATTTTTGCTCCCACTTATATTGTTCATCTTTTATGCATAGTTTATATACGCTCCCATGGTTACCACATACTTGACATGTACTCTTATTGGTCTTATATGCTTTTTGGCATGGAAAAGACATTAATACAGCTTTCTCTCTCTCTCTCTCTCTCTCTCTCTCTCTCTCTCTCTCTCTCTCTCTCTCTCATTTGAACAATCATGATCTTTAATACCTTAGGACCTTTATGCTACAAAAGGTGTTCACTCTATGAAACCAACCACTCGAGGTGGTATCCTCTTACACTTATTTGGGGACTTCCTTCACTGGTCCTGCTTTCAGTATGAGACATGCTGCTAAACCTCGACTTCGTAAGGGTCGTTTTTGTTTCAAGAAGCACATTTGGGATGCCCCAAGTAAGTGTAAAACCACAATTATGTATGCATCGGAGGCTTGGAAGTTGTAGCACCGGAATTCCTGAGAGAGTGGACTAGCATTTCTCGTCTACAGATCAGTATGCTTGCACGCATGATCGGGGCCAAACCATTTGTTCCTCACCAGGTTATACTTGCTGAGTTTACCGCCATTTTACTCCGGGTTGAGGCTATTTTCAGGTCGATCACATACATCCAGAGAGTGGTGAGTCTTCCGGTTTCATGCTATCCCCACACAGCTTTTCTCTCTTCTCAACAGCTTCATCACCAAGGTCATCAGCTATCATGATACTCTCAGGCTTCCCAGGCTTCTAATCTTTAACGCATATACCACATAGATATCTCTGATCTACAGTGGGTTCTCATCGATATATCAAGAGGTATTTATCGTGCATATTCGCGAGTGACATGGCAGGGGCCCTTGGGGTGAAGATGTTCCTGTTTCATAGAGATATTTGTCAGAGAGATCAGTATGGATCCAATCAGATATCTTATCTCGGGATTCTCATCGTGATCGACGGCAGCGTATTGCCTCCATACCACGCGTTAGGGCTACTAAAAGACTTCACAGATACCCTTACAGAGCTTTATAATCTTCATCTCTTGAACTATTTAAATCCAGTTCTATCTGCATGCCACATGTGATTTGCATTGTGCACTTTTTATGTTTACACAAACTAAAAGTTTGAAGTAACATTGCCGCCTTCTGGTGTACTAATGTTTCTGGCTCAATTCATACCGGCCCATCCAATTTGTGGATTCGAACAGGTTCAGAACTCTTCAAATCAGAGAATAGAATTTATGGGACGAAAAAAGTACAAAGAACAATGCTGGACTTATGCGTCTACAGCAAAAAACCAACAAATAATCAGTGGTCCAGGGTATTGATGGACAGAACGCATATGAATAACACAGACTACAGTTACCTGAGTATCAATTCCTGAAAACCTATATATATAAATACGATCAATCATGATTCATCATACATACAAAATCCAAAAAAGTTAGAAACTTAACAGTTACAGCTTGACTCGGGCGTTTAAGATTTTAGCAATCTGACTCGCGGAGATATGGAAGAGAGGAGTGGAGTAAAAACCTGAGTCTGAAAGGGATAGAATTCTGATGTCCAGAAACTAAAATTTCAGAGTAAACAATCAAATTCCAGAAACACGTAAAAGTGAAAGAAAATTTGGGGGGGGGGCAAGCAACCTATTCTACTCAGTTCAAAAATAAGTTGTAATCTGATCCTGATCGCATTTTGATTCAGAAAAATAATATGGTGCAGCACCAACACAAACTGTGGAATGGTCATGTACAGGTTTCTCATTTCAGGAAACATGGACATGGTTTACTAACGTTCTAGTGAGACACAGGACAAATGAGTGATTGGCAAGCATTTGACTATTCCTCTGTGTGTACATGTGGATGAAGATAAAAATATAAGGAATGAACAGTCAGGACTCGGTACAGGTGGATAATTTTCCATGCACATGCGGCATGCCTATCTACATGCACCACAACTCTAAGAAAGCTGACTATTCACAAATGGATAAATAAGTTGCTGAACAATGGCATTGGCTCAAAAAGGGATGCTTTTAGGAAGTAGCAGTACATATTATTAGCCCCAAAAGTTATCATCCTATTTAAGTCCAAAGTGCTATAATTAGGAGCAAGGAGAGAATTCTCAAATTTTTAACCTGATTATTTGGGGCAGGCTGCAGTCCGTAGCCTGCACGTCTGAATGGAAACCAGATGGTGCATTTCAATTAACCTGTCCAGTGTATTCTGTTTGATGTTGCTGTCTTAGAGTCGGAACCATTCGTTGTTGTGGTCGTCGCCCCAAAGCTACCCTAAAATTCCATCTATCATGTTCAAGGGGCCTGATAAATTCATGTAGAATCTTCCATTGGTGTGTTTTAGACAATTTTTAGGTGAAGGAATTTTTCTCAAAGGGAAAAATATTAGGAAAAAAGTTTGGAACAGGTATCTATGGGTAGAAGCATCAAGATTCACAAAAAGTTGTTCAATTGACGTGTCCACTTGATTTATACCACACAAAGAATGTCACATAAATCAAAATTTATAGATGCCGATAATCACCTAATAAGAAAAGTAAGAATTCATTTAAAATCTTCTGTTACATTCTTTTGATGATAAGTTATTCCTTGAATTCAAAACCTTCCAATACTGAATTTCAGGAAGACAAAGTAACCTTGAAGGGAAAGACATAGCATGATAGTATAAAAGCTGTTGATGTGATAGCATCGGAAGATGATTTAGAGCCACTCTACGCACAGCTGCCTCTTTAGCCACTTCCAACCATCCAGGTGTGGCGAAATTAGCTGCCTCTCCGCAGTTAAATCCTGATAACCAAAAACTGCACCTTTTACAACCATATGAAATTGTTCCAAAAGAGATAAATAAGCTGAAAACCAATCTTCAATACCCATTTCAAAGAGAACTTTAAAAGTGATCGATTGAATATATGGAATTGGAAACAGAAAGAAATATCCATTGACTGATACTGAGGTAGGCTACATCAATTATTTGTACTCATAAAAACTTCTTGTGTTAACATAATTGGAATTTCATGATCATTCAAGTACCAGATTGACAAATCAATTTTTTAATACATAGCCATTCACCTGAAACCTTAACAAAGCATTCATGAGGTGAACCTAGTAGCAGAGAGCAACAAATAGATGGCTGATGACTCTTTCAAAAGGTTGACAATTTCTGTAGATAAACCAAAAGTTTAAGATTAGTAAAATCACTTCAAGATGGCGATTCCAGAAGAAGATTGATTGTTCATCCTATTGTCAGACCATTGACTTAACTTTGCAACACATTTTACTATCTCCTCCCCAGGTTCTTGTTAAGATTTTTTGATCTTATGATTTATAGTTTTACTGCTCAAAAAAATATAAAGTGATTTCAAGGACCAAAGTTTCCTAAACTTCAGAAAACTCCCACCTGGCAAGTGTACATGTTATCAAGGTAACTCCTTTGAAGATCAATTCCAAAATAAGTTTCACAGAAAACGGCACTATGACCCCAAAGACTCCCGTTCTGTACCTTTTTGGTAGGGAACATATTGTTCTGTATCACAGATGCATAAAATATTATGTTTTATGGCAAGAAAACAGCATTGAATTTGCATTCTTGGTTTTTCATTAATTTTTATAGGTTATGTATATTTTATACATATACCATAGACGCACGCGCGCGCGCGCGAGAGAGAGAGAGAGAGAGAGAGAGAGAGAGAGAGAGAGAGAGAGAGAGAAGAAAAAAAAGAAGAAGAAGCTTTACTAATGTCTTTTCCATGCCATGAGGCATATAAGACTGATCATTAAATCAAAAGGATGGAAACTAGACGGATCGATGTTGTCAACTAACAACATTGGAAAACAAGATCTAACTAAGAAGATAATAATGGCCAGGATTATATGGTACACAAACCATTTACAAGTTCAACTGGACATCTCTTCAGTTCTCTAACTCTGATTCTAACTTTGAACAATCTCAAATATCTCAATCAAACTTTCATTAATAGCAATGGGTTTACGATCTACAAATCGAATAATACCATCCCTGTAGATCATCCGTTTTCCATTTGTTAAAAACTCCTATCTTGTCTTTTTTTGTTCTTGAACCTGAATGAAAGTATGGTCTTCATCCAGGTATATCTTGGTATCCCACAGTATAGATCTCTTACCTAGCACTTCACAATGATGAGATATAGATGTGAAGCATATGACAAGAGTATCTGGATCCTTGTTAGGCCGCCACACAATATCCATACCTCTGTTATGGTGTTGAAGACTCTCTTCGAAAAACTTCTTAGCTTCGCCAACAACATCATGGGAATTCATAATACCTCTGACCCAAACATTAAGAGCTTTTTGCTCGCGAAAACAGCTCTCGGTCAACGTAGCTGACACAAATGAAGGTGGAGGTGGAGGTGGAGGAATAGCAGTATTTGAACCTTTAAGTACATGTGCCCAAGTTCGGATAGCAATATGATGTTGTTCCACTTGATTCTCAAGCTGTTGGATCTTAGTTGAAGTAGTCGAGAGAAGAAGCTTCGATTTTGATAATTACAACTTCATTCCTGAGATCATCACGTATCCAGCTTCTGAAGATGCGATTGCGCAGCATGGATTGCAGCTTCGAGAGAAACAAGTCTTTCTCGATGGCTGTTAAGGTATTCATAGGAATATAGGTGATCTACACAAATGACCGAGATCATAAGGGGGTCACCATTTGTGGATGGGATGGATAATATTAGTACACCAGGAGCGGGGGAAGCCCGAGACGACAACACTATTAAGCAGAGTGGCTAGAGTGGGTGAGAATATATTTGCAGCATGGATCAGAAGTCTTCTATGTCTCTAGTGCAATGGATCTTCATTTTCTTTATGGCCTAAATGACCACTTCAGAGGTGAAGAAGGTGAATTCATTTGGACAAGGGGAGATGGAAATGGGTGAGTCAATGGGTAGGGTGTATAGTGACATCGTAGGTGGACCAAGCATGTAGGTCGTCAAGAAGAGGGAGTGGAGCGCAGGGGATAAATGCACGACAAAAGGCGCCTGTAGAGCAGCTAAATAGGGAAGCAACGATGCTTCTCCCTTTTTGTTATTCGTAATCGCGCTTTTTGCGGCGGAGTGTACGATGGAGAGATCGACGAGAAAAATGGATAGAATGAGTGGCTCATGTATGCGTGTGTGTGTAACACGGAGATGTAGGAAACGACACTCATCATCAAACCAAGGAGGCCGAACAAGACAAGCTGGTGTGAATGCGTGTTGGTGGGGTGTTAGATGGAAAGGAAACTGAGGCAGCTGTGTGAAGTGAGGTGGTAAAGAAACAGGCCTATGACTCCAATGGGCTATCATGCGAGAAGTTAAAGAAACAAGGGCTTCTTGGTAAGTCTCAGTTCAGTGTAGGGATGAGCAAAGGTATATCTGGGAGCATGGGTAATGGAGGAACGAGGTGGAGATTGTGAAGTTGGGACAGAGCCCAGCTGGAAGGATAAAAAGGAGTGATCAAAGAGATTAGTGGGAATGACCTCAAAGTGTGATACTAGTGGAATGAAAGATGGTGACCTCATGAGATAGTCAGCAACATTGTGCCCACCACTATGAGGGTAGCATGTGTAGCTGCCAGAATCAGGTCAACAGGCTAGGCCATTATAAATGGCTAGCTCGTGAGCTTCTCTGAGCTGCAACCGATACTCACCGCAGCCAGTGGGGGGGGGGGGGGAGAGAGAGAGAGAGAGAGAGAGAGAGAGAGAGAGAGAGAGAGAGAGAGAGAGAGAGAGAGAGAAAGAAAGCTTTATTAATGTCTTTTCCATGCCAAAAGGCATATAAGACCAAAAGGAGTACATGTCAAGTATGTGAAAACCATGGGAGCGTATATAAACGTCTCCAAGAAAAACTATGCATAAGAGAGAAATGAGTAATATAACTGTAAACTACAAACTGCCAACTGTCCATAAGTGGGAATAGAGTAGAGTAGTGAAAACTGTGTACTCTCGTAACAAGGCGAGAAGTGTGAACTGCTGCATGACTATGAGTGATACACTGTCTCTGACATCGGTGAGGTGGTATGTCGTCGTCGTCGTCGTCGGGCCGAGTCCGTCTCCTGGTGAAGAAAGACGTAATCTGAGCCTGAGAGCTAGGATGTGGCTGGTGAGCTGTCTGGTACATATCCTGGCGCAACAAGACCATCTCTCGTAGCATAAGTGCAACACAGCAAGAGTCCTCATATCCCATCAATGCTCTATGTGTAGTAGGCATGTCACGGAATAAACAATGATATCTCCCTCTAATCTCATAATATATGGGGCATCTGAAGATGAAATGCTCCTCGGACTCTATCTCATGTAGGGGACACAACAAGCATAGTCTCTCCTCTCGTGGTGTACCCTGGAGAGAGAGAGAGAGAGAGAGAGAGAGAGAGAGAGAGAGAGAGAGAGAGAGAGAGAGAGAGAGAGAGAGAGAGAGAAAGAAAGAAAGAAAGAAAGCTTTATTAACGTCTTTTCCATGCCAAAAGGCGTATAAGACGAACAAGTACATCAGATAAAGTGGAACCAAGACTGAGCAATGTCGTCAAACAACCTAACAAAAACCAAACTAACTAAGAAGAGGATAATGTCCAGGATTATATGGTACGAAGACCATTTACAGATTCAACTGGCATCTCTTCAGTGCTCTAACTCTCTCACTAACTCTGAACAATATTAGATATCTCATTAATAGCAATAGGTTTAATATCTACAAAACGAATGATACCGTCTCTGTAGATCAACCTCTTTCCATTCGTTATAGCCTCCTGTTTTGCTTTTTTCCGTTCTTGAACCTGAATGTAAGTAAGGTCTTCATCCAGGTATATCGTGGTACCCCGCAGTGTAGATCTCTTCCTTAGCACTTCATGACGACTAGTTGCAGATGCAAAACGTATGACAAGAGTACCTGGATCTTTCTTAGGCCGCCATGCAGTATCCATATCTTTGTGGTGGTGTTGAAGACTCTCTTCAAGAAACTTTTTAGCTTCACCAACAGCATCATGGGAGTTCGTAATACCTCTAACTCGGACATTAAGAGCCTTTTCCGCTCGCAAACGGCTCTCGGTGAACGTAGCTGAGATAAATGAAGGTGGAGGTGGTGGAACAACAATATTAGGACCTTTAAGCACATCTGCCCAAGATCGGACAGCGGTATGATGCTGTTCCACTTGACTTTCAAACTGTTGGATCTTGGCTGAAGTAGTCGAGTGAGAGGAAGCTTCGATTTTGATAGCTGCAACTTCTTTCTTGAGATCATCAATAGATGAATCTAGTTTCTGAAGATGAGATTGCACAGCTTGGATCATGGCTTCAAGAGAGGAAAGTTTTACTTGATGGTTGTTGAGATATTCATAGGAACGTAACTGATCTGCACGAATGACGGAGATCATAAATGCTGGAGGTAGAAGTGATTCCTCTTCAGGGGTATTCGGGGTCAAAGGATCGGCTATAATGGATTCACTATTAGCAAGAATAGGATTTGACGGAGAGATAGGGATTGCAACTGGGATAGAAGGTGAAGGTGAAGGTGGATCTGAAATGGAAGAGGAAGACGAGGGGGATGAAGAAGACGAAGCAGCGTTGGAAGAAAGGGCAAGAGCCCCTTTACGGCAAGGCATCTGGAAGTTGGAACGCTGCTGGTCCGTTTAGCAGTCAGAGAAATCCGCTCAGGTGTAGGGCCAGAACTGCAAGTTGTAGAGCGTGGAAGTAGATCCAAGTATCGCTGGTGGGGCAGGATCGATGGAGCAGAAGGCAGTTATTGGCTTCCGTTCAGACTTCCGCTCAGAGAGAGTTGAAGGTCCGCTCAGGTGTAGGGGCAAGTAGTAGAGCGTGGAAGTAGATCCAAGGATCGCTGGTGGGGCGGGATCGCTGGAGCAGAAGGCAGCTATGGAGCCATCGCTGGAGCAGCTAGGAAGAGCCATCGCTGGGACGATGTGGAATGGGACAGATCGCTGGAGCCATTCAGACTTCCATTGGCTTCCGCTCGGATTTCCGCTCAGACTTCCGCGAGAGAGAGAGAGAGAGAGAGAGAGAGAGGGGGGGGGTTGTGGGCAAACGGTGTCAAATTTTCATGTATGAGCATTCGACGTCCATATACTGATCGTACTTTGGTGTGCTTTGGGTTTAGTTGACATAGCTATGTGAAATAAATACAGAAAAACAAGAAGCCTATTCTTCGAAAATACAGACACGCCAAATAATGTTATAAGTTGGATCTTTGACACAGCTAAGCCAATCAAAACCTCAGCAGATCAATGTGTGACTTTTGTATCATAATATTCCTTTGGGAATTTGATGTTGCTCAATGCACTCAATATCATATATTCCTTTGAGCTACCTATGATATAGTACATATTTCCAAACGAGTTTTCATTCACCAGTTTTGTTTAAACCTATAACAATTTAACAAAAATGTTATTCTAGGGCTGGTCTTACATTTCCACTCATTGAACATTCACATCTTGAGTGTTTGCCCAAAGTCTTGAAAGTCAAAACGAATTCTAATCATGCTTCTTGTATTTCAAGGACTCAAAGTTATTTAGAATCCTGTTCGAGATTTTGCCCCATATAGAACAGGCACATTATGGTTCATGATTTTCGTTGAAAATGCTTTTTAGAAAGTCCCACCTACTTAAGCTGTTCACTGACAATTTTGCAAATCTGAACCAAAAAGCTGAATAATCTTCAGTACCATCACAAAAGTATCAATGCTCCTTCAAAGCTTGATATCAAGGTCATTGTCCAATATGTGAGTGATCCAAAACTCAGTAGATTCAAACACTAAAACCCATGAAATGGGCTTGAGATTTGAGTGCGCTTAAGAGAGAAAAAAGTTGAAAAAAAAATTAATTTCTTACGGAACATGGGACTTTCCCATGACATTTTGAATGATCTTTTTTTGTACACTATGACACTATGATTGAAGCCAAGAATCGGTGACTAAAGAACAATAAATTGTAGCTACCTAGATGCTATCTTTGTTGAAAAGAAAAGCTTCTTTATATTTTGCACAGAATTGTCCAAAACCAAAAGCGGCTAAGTAATTTTCTCTCCCAAGAAAACGGCCCCAACACCCTACCATTCCTCTCTTTCCATATTTCTTTGGAAGAGGTTTATTTCTAGATGACATTGAGCAGGGAAGAAATTAATCTCAAAGGCAAGATATAGATACTCTCAAGAAAAGAAATTATCTTTTTGTTTTTGTACATCGGTGTCGTCCTCGTCGTCGTCAATATCTAGGTCTCGTGGTCTCCGCCTACGAAAGATGAAGTGATCGGTAGCTAAGGAGTAGAGTGTTGGGTCGCCTCGTGTAGATCTCGTCACAGTAAGAACATCTCTCATATCATGAGAGCCACGCATCCGGAGTCCTCATAGGATATAAGCGATCGTAGAGTGGTGGATCCGTCTCTGAACAAACAGTGGTATCTCCGTTGATCTGATAGTAAATAGGGCATCTAAAAATGAAATGCTCCTCGGACTCCACCTCGTCTAAAGAACAAAACTGGCAAATCTGCTCCTCTGTTGGAATACCATGGAACCTCCCAGTCTCATAGCTAGCTGATGTGAGGATACTCTGAGCTGCCCCAATGTGACCCTAAGGCTGTGTGATAAGCCTGAGACTAAGTATCGTGGCAGTGTTGGAACTCCGACTACATCTAGCTCGAGAAAGTGGGTAAAAATCAAGCCTAACTCCCAACTGGCGACTCCATGTCCGTGCCAAGTATGCTCGATATGGAAACCGTCTGATATACTGGTGAGTGCCTGATAGAAGCTCAGTGATGGAGATACCAAATGACTCATGTAGAAGGTGGGATGCCTGAGAGAACCATGATAGTTTGTAGCCCTGGTCATGGAAAATTTTAGTGTATCATCTGTCTGTATCCGGCATGGCCTGTAATCTCTAAATATACGTGATAAGCTGGAAAATTGCGTCAATCTGTAGAGGTGGGACTGCAAACTTGGCCAGTAGAATCTCACGTGGAACTGAGGGCTTCGCTCAGATCAGAGAAGCTCAGATCAGAGAAGCTAGGTGGTCTACAAACGTGACAAGCTGGCCCAATGTGAAGAAGGAAGACCTGTACACCAGATAGTGGAGGCTAGTAAATCAGCTGCATGGATAAGGAGCTCAAATTCAAGGTCTTTGATATCTCTTGCCTTACGAGATTTCATCTTCTTGATGGCAGCAAGTATCATGTCAGGTGTGAAGAAAGGCGCAAGTCGTCCAGGAGAGGTGGTGGAGAACAGGGAATGAACTCTCACCAAAAAGCACCTGAAGACAAGTTGAAGAGAAGGCAACAAGACGTCTCTCTTCAGCATCATCGTAGGTTCGCTTTTTGCGCCGAAGAGCACGATGATAAGAACGACGGGATGAGCGGAGTAGGTGCGGAGCATGGATGTGTGAGTATGCGACCATGTCATGAAGGGAACGACATTCGGCATCATACCAAGGGGCCTTTGGGGAGCGGGATATGTGATGGGTTTAGCCTGGCTGGGATTTGGTAGGAAAGGCTAGTGAAGCGGCAACGTGGGGAGATGTGGTGAGGAAGTCGGCTTGGGTGTCGACACAACTCTCGTGTGAGAAAGAGTGTAGAAGTGAGGCCAGGTATTGTTGATACTGTGGTATATAAATGGGGTTAAATATGTATCTAGGCGCGTGGGTGAGTGTAGGTAGAGGAGATGAACGTGCGGGTGGAAGATGACCAATGTCGAAAGAGAGAAAGGAATGATCAGAGAGAGTGGTAGGTGAAATATAGAAGTCAGACAATAGGTATGGAAAATGGTGACCCCATGAGATAGTCAATGGTACTATGACCGCCACTGTGAGGATGGCATGTGTACCCGCCTGCGTGTGGCCAACGAAATAGGCCATTATAAATGGCTAGCTCATGGGCTTTCCCAAACTGCAGTAGATACTCTCCCGTATGAAGTGATAGGTCCCAAACTGTCTGCAGATGTCCTGGTAACTCCAAGTATGTCACTGTCAAGGGCACAAACACGGAGCTAATCTGTGGTGTCAAAGAACTCTGTCTGATGTGAGGATGTTCGGGCATTGAAATCCCCAATGAGGAAAACATGCCCACGCTCCATATATATCTGATAATGTTCAGTGAGAGATCCTGGCATGGAGATCCAAAACTCTCAGCAAAATACAATGACTCTGGTAAGAAGTAGCAAGCTGCAATAAAAAGATCTCTGTCCAACCCAATATTTGGACCCACAATACGTGTCCATAAATAATGGGCCTGCTCATGATGTCTAATGAACTCAAGGCTCGCCTGGAGAGACTCCCTATACAAGCATGCAACCCCTCCTGAACCACGGCCACTGACGGATTTGGTCTCACGTCGGAATACCGAATCCCATCTAAAAATCCCATCTGAAACCAAGGAAAGAAGGATTTCCTCGCTCTGGGCTCTCGTGTGTCTCCATAAAAAATAATATGTCCCGTCCAGTAATGAAGTCAATCAAGTCCCCTGCAGTGGAAGATGAGTGTATGCCGGCACAACACTCCAAATCTTGCATTGATAAATCTCTTTTGTACTCCATTGCCTTGCATCAAATAGACTTTTGTCCAAATTTTCAAAACATGCAAAGAACCAAGGTAACAATGGATTCAAAGAGTGACTTCTATTGTCCCACCTCCATACATCCACCTTTCAATATGCTACTTCTAAGAGCCATTAAAAGTTTCCCACCCATCACCATGGATCTTAACAAACATTTACTCAAATTCAAATATAGTTATTTCCATCCCCAACTATTCAAATATTTGGCTTACAACATCTTCTACACTGTTGAAGCCCGTTAGACAAAATATAAGGATCACTAACATTGCTACATCGGATGAACTTCATCCTTCACTACATCCAAGTTAACTATGATACCAAAGAGTCAAAAAACGCTTTTAGAACTTGAAATTGTCATACCATAACTCCTAAGATCCATCAGATTAAAGAAACGATCAGACAGTTTGGTAGTTCCCAATATTGAACTTTCAGCCTAACAAACAAGCTTCTCTAAACACACTACAATGAGGTGAAGCCCCTTCTATAATATGTGATGGAGCAAGAAGAGTAGACAACCCAAGCTACTTTAGGACCTATAGTTATCTGAATTATCATTGTCAAGCATAATCAAAACATTGTCTTGCTTAATCTTGCACAAGAGACGCATACTTTGACTTCAATAATTTTAGCCTGAACATCATTTTCAAGAGCTATACACTTTTCTCTAGTTATAGCTGAGATCACCTTTCACTCTCCAGCAACCTCTTCTTTATCCATGGCTTGCCCTCCTTGATCCCTTATTGCACTGTGAAGCACAGTGCCCCTTCTTCCTAAACCTGAAGTAAGTAGCATTATGCATGTTAACATTCTATCTACTCTTGCTCTTACCTTTCCTCTTAGTATTTTCCGTCTTCTTTTGCTTTTTATCCTTGTTCTTTGGTAATTCAAGAACGTCCACTCGCATGACTTACCATCTTTGATAACAGCCTCTCCCTTTCCTGCACCTAAGGTAGACTCCATCCTCTTGGCTCAAGTGATAGCATTTTTATTAACCTCAAATAAGATCATCATTCTAGGTTACATCTTGAAGATACCCTTTCATGGGAATCGAGATCAAGTACTTGGCAAAAACATCTTGTTTATCGCATCATCCTCTAAAAAACAATCAAGAATCTTGATTCAACCAATTTCATCTCTACTAACTCAAGTTCCAACAAGCACGTCAAAACTAGGTAGCAGTTAAAAGACCTAGGATAAACAAAATGAGCCTCTTGACAAGCAAGTCATCAAGCCCTTAACTATTCGGTCAACTCTTGATGTCATAATCCAATACTCCTACGTACTAAAGATATACATGAACCCTTTGCAAACCATATCTATGATCCTTGAGGAGCTAATATAAACTTTGACTAAACTACGCAATACTTACTTGCATGTGTCAAATGAGATGATTATAAAGGAGTACAAACTTCAACTATACATAGTCCACCACAACAAACTTCAACTATACATAGTCCACCACAATGGTACTAAGTCTATAAGAGGAACCAAATTTTGACATCCCTACTCGATTCATCGACCCAAGAGTGATTATTTGGCCATATGAACACGCATAAATCCACAATGTATTTGTACAAAGACGGACTAGATTTCCAAAGGAGAAGGGCAAACTAAGCTACGATGAATGATAGCACTAACAAGCAAAGCCAATCAAATGTCCCTACTTCCTCGTAGAAAAATAAGGTAGATTTATATTTCATCACTTGAGCATACTCAAAAACTAAGATAGCATAGTTGGTGGGCAAAATGCAGCCTTGTAAATAGAAAGAATCAATGCTCATAAGTTGGTCACAACTTGGAGAAGGATCTCAAAGGAGAATAGTACGTCCGCAAATGCAGCAAATAACATTGGATTTATTGTTTACAACTAGAGCTAGAAATATATACTCAAAAGCTACTAATAAGACATAACTTTTTTGCACCATTCTAAGGTATTACGATGAAATGACAATGTTTGCTTTTCCCCAGGTACAAAAGCGTTTGGAGCCAAAAATAGATGGTAAAGCATATAATGTGTTGAGACAATTGAAAGAATATCGAAAAGGCCAACCAAGTTTGATGTTCAAAGTATATTACCCATAAATCCTCATTCCTCTTTGACAAGAATGCCTGCCTTCGAAATTAACAAAAGGCTTGTCAAAAAAACACTTATGTTCAAACTACATTTTGGATGGAAGCAAGTCCCATACTTAACCAAAGGGGTATGAAAGATCTTGCAAGGATTTCGTAAATCCTTAATCCGAAGTAAGTAGTTTCATCATCAAGCCAAAGCAAACTTACATAAAAGTTTGTGTCACATACTCCAATTAAACCACCAACGAAATAACTTTCACTATGCTCATCAAACCACAAGCAACCAATTCATGAACGAATGGCCACACAATTAAACATTGCCTTCATGCTAGAGAAATATGCAAAACCAAAATTGAGCCAATAAAGTATACAAGGTCCAGTTCGACAAAAACTAGAGATGCATGCCTCATACCATGGCTAAACCCCAAATGATAGGATCGTGGAAAAGTAACAACATATAAACTAGAGATGCATGCCTCATACCATGGCTAAACCCCAAATGATAGGATCGTGGAAAAGTAACAACATATTCTCCCGCATTCTGCACAAGTCTGAACAACAAATGAACCGCGTAAACTTGTTTCCAACGAAAAATTTGAAGCGCTTTCAACATCTATGTATCAAACCATGCTCTTGCACATATGTGCCAAAGAGAATGCTACTGATACATGAACTAGAACTGTCAAACATAATTATTTCAAAACAAATGCTGTCAGTATAAGCTTCTGTCTCAAACATGTTGATTTTCACTATTTTATCTAAAAATAAATCGCAAACATACAAGGATCTAAACTGACGTTGCAGCACGTTCCAAACATGATATTAGTGCTTAAAGGTGAGCACAGGGGCCTCCCTTGCTTCCATGAAATCAAGCATAAACTGTATGTAAAGTTTCACTATGAACAAAATATAAAAAACTCCAACAGCACTATCATCATTTGAAGCTAAGACCAGAAATACAATGCAGGCTCTCCATGTAGAAGGATTTTTCTCACAAAACACACAACTTAGCCATGACATCAAGGGAGAAATTATGATGAAACCTGCAGCAGGGAACTCCTGTTAAGACCAGCACCTCTGGTGACAAAATTGTTGTCTTTTCTCCTAAGAGTGAAAGTGCAGCTGCATTTTCCAGGCCATGTATGAACCAATTGCCGCAAAGCGAAAAGAATTAGTCACTTGAAGAAATTTTCTGCAACATAATACATCTATAAAGATCAACACTGATAATCTGACACGTCAGGCACATATTACTCGCCAGCTACCTATACGAACCTCTCGAGTTGATCTGGCCTCCATATCCATGAATGCGAATTACTTCTTCCAATGCAAGCGCTGCATCAGGAGGCACAGCATACCAGGTCTTTGGAGAACCCATATGTAGGTAATTCAAACTGTGCAGCTCATGGTCTTCAACATGCCAGGCAAACCAACTAAAAAGCATTCCAATGTACACCATAGGTGAAGTTACACCTGGCACCTCATCTGGCATGAACCTCAGCAATGAACCAGGAGAACGTGCTACTTTGCGCATGTTCCATGCACTGTTTGCAAGTTTCCATCCTGAGCCTTCCTTTTCTCCAACAGTAGATTCTTTTGCATCTTCAATGTGATGAATAAATGAATTTAGATTTGATCTACTGCCTGATGTTGAAGCTTCTTGTTTATCTGCAATTTCACTAACTTTCACAGTTTCAGCCTGGAAGATCAAAGCATCCACATTGTCACCTGCATCCTTGGCATCATTTGAGGAAAGCCTTAGAGCATCGTGAAGTTCTGTTTCAGGTTCTGCTTCTTGTTGAAGCCTTTTCCTTTTCTTTCCCTGCATCAATGGAGTAAAGGCTACCCTACATGGCTCAGCAAAAGCAGAGCCTGGAATGTCATTTGCATACTCTACAGATAGCGGCTTATCAGCAGCTGCTTTCCAAAACAGTGCCTCAAGAGCTAACGGTGGAATCTCTTTGCAGGTGCCAACTCGATCCCGAGAGAATGCCTTTGCCTTGGCCTCAAACTGCTCTAAAGTATAACTTTCACCACTCTGCCAAACAAGCTTTTGAGCTGGAAATTGCGGCCCTCCTCGAGGACGACGTGAGGTACTTCCTACCTGCTGCCGTCGAGTTGAGAACCTTGCCTGAATATCCACCTCATTAAGCTTCCCCTCCTGCATTGAAGGCTTGACCTTGTCTACCTTCACTATGCAAGTTGCCCCGCCCATGTTGCGGCCCTTACCAGCAAGTGCATCAAATGGTGTAGTCAGATCCGTGCCTTGGGAAAGGACAAGTGAATTATTCAAGTTCATCAGCACTGTCTTTTTGGATGCCTTGACCCAAGGGGGCACTATTTTACAAATCCCATACTGACATGCTTCAGACTCAATTTTCGAGATATAGCCCACAGGATCTGTAAACTCCGCCTCAGTGGGATGATATTCAGGTGCCAAAGGCAATCCTTTCAGCCAAGGTGGCACGTCTATATCTGCCATTGTGAACTGTAAATAAGCACAGCTCAGCTTCTATCCAACTATGAGATCTTGGCGTTGGTGTGAGATTTTCTGGAATGGGGCTTTAAACATTTCGATACTAAGCACTTGATGTCCATTGCATTTGCCAATCCATGCACAACAAAAAGAACGATCGCCAAAGGCACCCAAAATGCAGCAATCATGTGCAAATAAATGCATCAAAGAAAATCTGTGGGGCCTCCCAGGTCCTGGAAACTTGGCTTAAGTTCCTTTGTAAAAATTGTTCATGCACAGTCCATTTCTGGGCACGGAAGGGCTTGGAGAATCCAGGGAAACACACAAGTTCAATAAAAACTGCTGCAAATCTCATAATAAGTGGCCTTACAACCTAAAATCTGCATTCTAATTTTAGTCTCCCCTCTCGGCTCATGAGAATATTTTGTCCAGGTTGTATGACAAATATCTAAATAAATGGCTCTTTCGGAGCCATCTACTAAGAGGTCGCACTCCTCCCCTTCGGTACAAAAATATGGGCAAGACCTTTGAAAAACTGGTTCAAATAGATATGAACTCTTTTCTCAGCTGAACTACAATATTGAGATACCAATTTCTATGTTCCTCTCTGATATAATGAAACGCCTGCATAATGCAGCTATTTTCACCCTTGCAAAGGCCTCAAAATATCTTCCTCATAAAAAGGGTCACAGATTACCTTCATCCTTTGGAACTAAATACACACTGCACAAGGGC
Organism: Diphasiastrum complanatum; assembly: GCA_029204225.1. NCBI lineage: Eukaryota > Viridiplantae > Streptophyta > Lycopodiopsida > Lycopodiales > Lycopodiaceae > Diphasiastrum > Diphasiastrum complanatum. The sequence continues at coordinate 40,699,865 of CM055092.1, read as the reverse complement.
CAATAAGCAGTTTCAAGATACTGGTACAGGGGTGAATCAAAGCTAGCCTAGTCGGTAATACTTGTAGGATGCTAAAACTGCTGCAGATTTGCGAAAATAGGTACATTCATGTGAAATGTAGGTGTAATGTCAGCCAGCTGCAAGCCATACTTAAAGAAAGCCAAATCTCGACATGCAAAAAAAATGCTGTGTCTGAAAACAAGCAACAAAATAAAATAAGTCCTGCAATGAGGGTTGTATTGGTGGAGTCCTCCTTCTCTCTCCTTGAGGTCAGGAAACTCGAATGCGCTACGGAAAAGAGAACATACAAGAAAAAAAAGCAAAACAAAAAACATTAGGCTACAGGCAGACCAGACCTTACATGATAGACACAGAGTTTTTGGGCAAAAGAGCGAGATGCAAAGGGGACAGATGAAAGCTGAAATACAGTGGTATGATAAGCGGGCTTACTGATACACAAAAGAGGACAGACAAGAAAAAGAACAAACCGAAGAACATTAGGCTATACGCAAACTCCACATCACAGATAAAGTGTTTCTGGCTCAAGACAGCGATGCGAAGGGAAAACATGAAAGGAGGTATAAATGGCTGGCTTACTGATGGAAAAAGGAGGCAGAAAACTGATCCTGCATCTCGTTGCTGGCGCCTAGCTCTCGGAATTTGGAAGCATTCCGCACATATGCTTGCCCCCGCGCCACCACCACAAATACAGATCCGCTCGCCTTCTTCCACCACCAGCGAAGGCGATTAATCGATCAAACAATCCCTCTCTCTCGCTCTCTCTCGTTCTCTCTCTCTCTCTCTCTCTCGCTCTCCTTACAGATTCGTACTACCTTTCTGGAGAAAAGCGCAGCTGCATGGCTTCTTGCAGCGGCAGCGCCACCACCATCGCCACCAGCTTCAACTACTCTAACACCGGAAGCAGAAGCGGAAGCAGAAGAGAAACGAAGAAGAAAGTGGCAAGCACCATCGCCAACCCCCGCCCCCTTCCCCCCCTTGCCTTCTCCTACTAACCTATCCTGCCTCCTCCTTGGGCAGAACAAATTTTACAGCTGGAAATTAATGCATTGCCGCCCCCCCCCCCCCCCCCCCCCGCCCTCTCCTTCCCCCCATATTGCTTTTTTTCTTTTTTTTATTCGTTAATTAATCTAGTTTATTTTATAGGTTACCACTTCCCACCCTTCCCGCCTCTCTATAATCCCATCTTAAGAATTAAATTAGGGTGTTGAAAGCAGGTTAGGGCCTTGGTATAAGTGTTAAAAAAAAGGGGGGGATTTAGATTTGTGCTTTAAAATTGCTTTCCATAAAGGAGAAGACAATGGGCATTATATTTTGTCACATGCAACCAACATTCAACCATGAATGTTACATGTACTTGATTGACTCCATTCCGGCCTACTTTTTTCATTTCAACACTTACCATTGATTGATTAATGGTGACAAGGCATTGATTGATTGATTAATGGTGACAAGGCATTATATGCATGGACTAGTATAATCCTTATCTAACATCCATGACTTCTAACTTCAAAGTTGCAAGTTATAAAGCGAATGTTTGTTGGTGACACCGAGAAGCTTGAAAGTTTGTTGGTGACACGGAGAAGCTTGAAATCTATAGCTAAAGCTTGAGTTTTCATTTTAAATGGTTTTTTCTCTCCCCGTTTGTGTCTATGACTTGACTCTTGATCTCGAGAAGAGCAAAGCAAGTCCTTTAAAACTCATCAATTATTGGAGGATGAATAGATGTACGTTGGTTTATATAGCTATTGAGCTTTAAGCAAAGATGGTATACTAGTTTTGGAGATGGTGGAGTTGTGGATAAAAGTTGATGCTAAGTCCACTCATCGAGTGGCTCAAGTATGGACAAATGTTTCATTGATGGTTATTGGCTAGGCCTTATAAAGCATGTACATACTGTACATATACTAGTGCAAATAAAACCAAGTTGTTAAAAAAAAAAAAAACTTGTGTACAATTTCAACTTTTATAAAGAGTCACTTAGTTGCAACATTTGCTACATGATGTTTGTGTCCCTACCTTTGGCAAACGATTATAGTACTTTATCTACAAGTGACATTTTTTGCCCAATTGTATTTAGGGAGAGTGATTTCATCTCAAATAAAGAGGTTATTGACTTCAACATTACATTATGTTTGTCCCTACCTTTGGCAAAGATTATAGGGCTCCATCTAGGAGTGACATTTTATGTTCCATTGCATTCAAGCAAAGTATGGTACACAAATTCATCCACTATGGAGAAATGCTTCATTTCAACATTTTGCAATATTATGTTTGTGTTCCTATCATAGTACTCCATCTAATAATGATATTTTTAGCCCCATTGTATCTAGGCAAGTATGGTATACAAATTCTTCTCCTATGCAAAGGTTATGCACTTCAACATTTGCTACATTATGTTTATGTTCGTACCTTTGGCAAACATGATAGTACTCCATCTACAAAGTGATGTGTTTCACCCCACTACATTTAATCAAAGTATGGTACACAAATGATCTTCTATCTAGAGGTCATTCAATTGAACATTTGCATTATGTTTATGGGCCCACCGATGGAAAGGATCATAAAACTCTGTTTACAAGTGACATTTTTTGCCTCATTAAAGTATTTATTCTAAAAGAAGACAACCTATTATGGTGAATGGACTTGCATTTAGTTGTTTAAGATTATTCAAAACTCAAAGTATATGAATATACGTCATTTTGATTCACCAAGAATGTTGGTCATCATATGTTTTATCCAATGTATGAACTATTAATAATCCATAAAATTATTACAACAAAAAAAAGCAAATAATATATATATATATTGATTAAGAAAGCCTTTAGCCTTATGAAAGCAATTTTTGGAAAATAATGGTAAGTTAGCCCATGGACCTTTACATAATCTCAAAAACTAATAAGTAGCATGTCCATATTGTAATAGCTTGAATCTTTTATTTTGGAAGTAATTTATCAAAGCAAAGTCTCACATAAGCCCACATACCCAACATATAGAGACAGTTCTCATATATATATATATATATATATATATATATATATATATATATATACTTCTCATATAATATCTATATAATATAAAACTATTTTAGAGATAGAATGTGTGAGGTGCCGTAAAAAATGTCACGCTTTTGCCGGCAAAAAATGTCATGCTTTGCCGGCAAAAAATGCCACCCATTTGCAAAAGGAAAAGCTCAATAGGTTTTTTTAAATGATAAAAAAAAACACAGCTTCCAAAAATATATAAACACTTTTTGTGGGTAAGTGCCCATTGCACGTCATCGACGGGCACAAGCAACTAGTGTATCTATCTATCTATCTATATATTTAAACTTATGTACAGTTTTGCGCATGTGTATGGGTGCACCATGCATGCTCCTCCCTTCACCCATGCATGAGCTTTTTCTAACTAAAAAACTTGGGAAGGAGGATGCATGTATAGGGAAAAGGATACATAGCCCTCCTCCCCATGCACGCATCTAAGGGGCCCACTCCAAATTCAAATTATCTTGCATGATTTGCCATGTGGTAGGCCTAGTTGGCTTGCCATGTGGCAACCTATGATAGGCTTGCTAGATAGTAGGCCTATGTGGCCTACTACATAGCCTAGGTAGGCCATGTGACAAGCCACACAAGCCTATGGTAGGCCTACGTGGCTTGCCACATGGATAGTCTCAAGCCTACATGGTTTTCCACGTGGCTTGCCATGTGACAACTTTCGACACCCAATTCTCTCTCTCTCTCTCTCTCTCTCTCTCTCTCTCTCTCTCTCTCTCTCTCTCTCTCTCTCTCTCTCTCTCTCTCTCTCTCTCTCTCCACTGAGGCTTACGTGACAGAGTCTGGTTGGCTTGCCATGCAAGCCTATGTCAGAACTACGTGGTTAAAACCCCAAGCTTGCATGACTTGCCATGGGGTAGGCCTACATGGCTTGCCATGTGGCAGTTTGCGACAGGCTTGGTAGGTATCAGACCTATGACATGCCTATATGGCCTGCTACAGAAGCCCATCGAGCCAGAAATTGGTCGGATTCCGTAAAAAATGGCCAGAACTTCAAACAGGTGGTGTCCACAGGTTTGTGGGCTTTACACGAACCCACAGGTTCATTCACAGCTCAATTCTGAAGCCGTTTGGCGAGGGGAATGCCACTAAATGGACTACTTTCCAACATTCATGAGAACTGGTCCAGTGTCGTCGAACGAAGTCTGCTTTTTTGGACCCTTTGTTCCGTCCTATGCTGCATGTCGAGACGAACCTGCAGGACTAAACCGGACTCCAAACAATTCAGTTATCACACAAAAACGTGTGTCCAAACCAGAAATCCTATACGCATTCCTGGGATTCTAGGCCCGTCGAAATTGGTCGGATTCAATAAAAAACAATCAAAACTTTGGATTTTCTTAAGACTCGAATTTTTCCAAAGACTCAAATTTTTCCAAGACTCGAATTGTTAAAAAGACTCAAATTTTTTCGAAGACTTGAATTTTTCCAATGATTTGAATTTTTCCAAAAGATTGAATTATTCCAAAGAGTCGAATTTTTCCGAAGGATCGAAGGACCCTTTGTACTGTCAAGTCAAATTTTTCAAAAGACTAGAATTTTTTGAAAGACTCAATTTTATCAAAAGACTTGATTTTTTTTCCCAAAGACTCGAATTTTTTAGAAGACTAGAATTTTTTTGAAGACTTGAAAGTTTTTAAAGGCTCGAATTTTTTCAAAGACTCGAATTTTTCCAAAGACTCGATTTTTTTCAAAGACTCGAATGTTAGATATTCGAGATGCAAGATGTACGAGATCGGCCGTGATCCAAATCATGAACCACCACCTAGATCGGCCTCCATTGCCCGTCAACGACGGGCACTCTGTACTAGTGTGTGTGTATATATATATATATATATATATATATATATATATATATATAGGAGGGGTTGTTGACAAGTGGCCGATGTATATGTGTGTATGTACATGAGTGCCATGTGTTTATGTCACCCATTTGCAAAAGGAAAAACTAAATAGGTTTTTAAAAAATGGTAAAAAAAAAACACATCCTCCAAAAATATATAAACACTTTTTGTGGGTAAGTGCCCATTGCACGTCATCGAGTATATATATATATATATATATATATATATATATATATATATATATATATATATATATATATATATATATATATATATATACTAGTACAGAGAGTGCCCGTGTGCCCGTCGTTGACGGGCAATGGAGGCCGATCTAGGTGGTGGCCGATGATTTGGATCACGGCCGATCTCGCACATCTTGCATCTTGAATATCTAACATTCGAGTCTTTGGTCCTTGGAAAAATTCGAGAATTTAAAAACATTTGAGTCTTCGAAAAAATTCTAGTCTTCTAAAAAATTTGAGTCTTTGGGAAAAAAAATCGAGTCTTTTGATAAAATTGGGTCTTTCGAAAAATTCTAGTCTTTTGAAAAATTTGACTTGACAGTACAAAGGGTCCTTCGATCCTTCAGAAAAATTCGAATCTTTGGAAAAATTTGACTCTTTGGAAAAATTCAATCTTTTGAAAAAATTCAAATCACTGAAAAAATTCAACTCTTCGAAAAAATTCGAGTCTTTCCAACAATTCGAGTCTTGGAAAAATTTGAGTCTTTGAAAAAATTCAAGTCTTAAGAAAAACTGAAGTTTTGATTGTTTTTTACTGAATCCGACCAATTTCGACGGGCCTAGAATCCCACGAATGCGTATAGGATTTTTGGTTCGAACACACGTTTTTTGTGTAAGTACTGAATTGTTTGGAGCCCGGTTTAGTCGTGCAGGTTCGTCTCGGCATGCAACATAGGACACAACAGAGGGTCCAAAAAATCAGACTTCGTTCGGCGACACTAGACTACTTCTCATGAATGTTGGAATGCCAAACGGCGTCAAAATTGAGCTGTGAATGAACCTGTGGGTTCGTGTCAAGCCCACGAACCTGTGGACACCACCCGTTTGAAGTTCTGACCATTTTTTACGGAATCCGACCAATTTCTGGCTCGATGGGCTTGTGTAGCAGGCCATATAGGCATGTCATAGGTCTGATACCTACCAAACCTGTCGCAGACTGCCACGTGACAAGCCATGTAGGCCTACCCCATGGCAAGTCATGCAAGCTTGGGGTTTAAACCACGTAGTTTTAACATAGTCTTGCGTGGCAAGCCAACCAGGCTCTGTCACGTAAGCCTCAGTGGAGAGAGAGAGAGAGAGAGAGAGAGAGAGAGAGAGAGAGAGAGAGAGAGAGAGAGAGAGAGAGAGAGAGAGAGAGAGAGAGAGAATTGGGTGTCGAAAGTTGTCACATGGCAAGCCACGTGGAAAACCATGTAGGCTTGAGACTATCCATGTGGCAAGCCACGTAGGCCTACCATAGGCTTGTGTGGCCCGTCACATGGCCTACCTAGGCTATGTAGTAGGCCACATAGGCTTACTATCTAGCAAGCCTATCATAGGTTGCCACATGGCAAGCCAAGTAGGCCTACCACATGGCAAATCATGCAAGATAAATTGAATTTGGAGTGGGCCCCTTATATGCATGCATGGGGAGGAGGGCCATTCATCCTTTTCCCCATACATGCATCCTCCTTCCCAAGTTTTTTAGTTAAAAAAAGCTCATGCATGGGTGAGGGGAGGAGCAAGCATGGTGCACCCATACACATGGCCTACCATAGGCTTGTGTAACAGGCCACATAGGCTTGCTATCTACCAAGTCTGTCATAGGCTGCCATGTGGTAATCACGTATGGCTGCCACGTGGAAAATCATGCAAGCTTGAGGTTAGTAATGTGGCAAGCCACGTAGGCCCATCATAGGCTGGCAAGCCAACCAGGCTCTGCCTACGTGGTCTACTATCTGCTAAGCCTGTCGCACACTGTCATGGGGCAAGCCACGTAGGTCTACCACATGGCAAATCATGCAAGCTTGAGGTTTGCCATGTGGCAAGCATGTAGGCCTACCATAGGCTTGTATGGCAAGCAAACCAGGCTCTGCCACGTAGGTTTGAGTGGACCTAGAGAGAGATATATAGGTGCGCTCGAAAGTTACCATGTAGACCTACCATAGGCTTGCGTGACAGGCCACATAGGCATGGCATAGGTCTGATGTCTGCCACACAAGCATGTCACAAGCTACCATATAGGCTTGCCATAGGCTTGTGTGGCAAGCCAACCAAGCTCTGCCATATAGGCTTGAGTGGACCTAGAGAGAGAGAGAGAGAGAGAGAGAGAGAGAGAGAGAGAGAGAGAGAGAGAGAGAGAGAGAGAGTTTGGGCTCACAAGTTGCCACGTGGCAAGCCACGTAGGCATGTCATGAGACAAACCACGCAGGCTTGGGACTTGCCATGTGGCAACCACGTAGGACTATCATAGGCTTGTGTGGCAGGTCATATAGGCATGACATAGGCTTGATGTTTGCCATGCAGGCATGTTGCAGTCTGCCACATAGGCTTGTGTGGCAAGCTAACTAAGCTATGCAGCACATAGGTCTGCCATACAAGCTTGAGTGCAACTAGAGAGAGAGAGAGAGAGGCCCACCAGGCCTGCGTTTTGAAGCCTTCTCAGCCCTTCACAGCCACTTTTCCTTCATAGAAATGTATTTTTATTTTAACCTTTTCCATGGAAAGTTTGATAATTTAAAAAATCCTTAGAGCACCCTTCAAATTTTTGATAATGAAAGTCTCATTTGTTTAACACCTTTCACCATGAAAGTATGTTCATGCACTTCAAAACACTATGTGTGTTGGTAAAGGATAATTTGAATTTGGCCCCTTAGATGCATGCATGGGGAGGAGGGCCATGCATCCTTTTCCCCATACATGATCCTCCTCCCCAAGTTTTTTAGTTAGAAAAATCTCATGCATGGGTGAGGGGAGGAGGATGCATGGGTGCACCCATATACATGCGCAAAAGTGTACATAAGTTTAAATATATATATAGATAGATATAGGAAGAAAGTCAATGGCCGTTGACGAGTGGCCCATTGCACGTCATCGACGGGCACATGCAACTAGTGTATATATATGTATGTGTGTGTGTGTGTGTGTGTGTGTGTGTGTGTGTGTGTATATATATATATATATATATATAGGAGGAAAGTCGATGGCCGTTGACGCACACAAAAATACACACACACACACACACACACATACATACACACACGTGCGTGCGTGTGTGTGCACACACACATCCAAATTCAACCCCCCCGTCCCCCTTTTTTTATTGCTTCTTTTCCTCCTCTCCCTCATACCCATCCCTCTCTTTTTTTTGCAGATGTTCATTTTGTGGCCCATGGATAAAAGCTTATGGATAACGAGCATTCCCCTCGGTAGAAAGGGCATTTTCGAGTTGCAATTGAACCTGTGGGTTCGTGTCGAGCCCACAAACTTGTGGACACCTCCCGTTCGAAGTTTTGACCATTTTTTACTAAATCCGACCAATTTCTGGCTCGATGGGCTTGTGTAGTAGGCCATATAGGCATGTCATAGGTCTGATATCTAGCAAGCCTGTCGCAGACTGCCACATGGCAAGCCATGTAGGCCTACCCCATGGCAAGTCATGCAAGCTTGGGATTTGTCACATGGAAAATCACGTAGTTCTAACATAGGCTTGCATAGCAAGTCAACCATGCTATGTCACGTAGGCCTCTGAGAGAGAGAGAGAGAGAGAGAGAGAGAGAGAGAGAGAGAGAGAGAGAGAGAGAGAGAGAATTGGGCCTTGAAAGTTGCCACATGAAAAACCACATAGGCCTACCACGTGGAAAACCATGTAGGCTTGGGACTGTCCATGTGGCAAGCCACGTAGGCCTACCATAGGCTTGTGTAGTAGGCCACATAGGCCTACTATCTAGCAAGCCTATCATAGGTTGCCATGTGGCGATCCATGATGCTTTGGCGGCCCCATTCTAAAAAATGGGATCAGAAAACTTGAAGCCACTGCCTCCTCGGACAATGATTTCTGCACGGCTCGTCTTCTCACATTTCGCCTTAGGACAAACATCCAAAAATTGAAGCCTAGAAAAATTTGAGTTCCTCCAAAAATTCGAGTTCATCCCAAAATTTGAGTCTAGAAAAATTTGAGCCTCAAAAAATTCGCGTTTGTCCAAAAAATCGGGTTCCTCCAAAACATCGAGTTCGTTAGGGCTGCCACATGGCAAATCACACAAGCTTGGGGTTTGCCACATGACAAGCCATGTCGACCTACCATAAGCTTGTGCGGCAAGCCAACAGAGCTCTACCATATAGGCCTAGTGGACCCATAGAGAGAGATATAGAGAGGTGGGCTCGAAAGCTGACACATGGCAAGCCATGTAGGCCTTCTATAGGCTTGCATGGCAGACCACATAGGCATGGCATAGGCCTCATGTCTGCCATGCAAGCATGTTATAGCTTGCCACATAGGCTTGTGTGGCAAGCCAACCAGACTTTGCCATATAGGCTTGAGTGGACATAGAGAGAGAAAGAGACGAGGCTCGCAAGCTAACACGTGGCAAGCCACATAGGCTTGCCATGTGGAAAACCATGTAGGGTTGATACTTCCCATGTCGTAAGCCACGTAGGACTACCATAGGCTTGTGTAGCAAGCCACATAGGCATGTCATAGATCTACTATCTGCCAATCTTGTTGTAGGCTACCACATGGAAAGCCACGTAGGTCTACCACGTGGCAAGTCTTCCATGTGGCAAACCACGTAGGTCTAACATAGGCTTGTGTGGCAAGCCAACCGGGATTTGCCACGTAGGCTTGAGTGGACCTAGAGAGAGAAAGAGGTGGGGCTCAAAAGCTGCCATGTGGCAAGCCACGTAGGTCTACCATAGGCTTGTGTGGCTTGCCACATGGCCTACCATAGGCTTGTGTAACAGGCCACATAGGCTTGCTATCTACCAAGCTTGTTATGGGTTGCCTGCCACATGGCAAGTCATTTATGGCTGCCACGTGACAAATCATACAGGCTTGGGGTTAGCCATGTGCAAGCAAGCCAAGCAGACTCTGCCTACGTGGTCTGCTATCTGCTAAACATGTCGCACACTGCCATGTGGCAAATCATGCAGACTTGAGGTTTGCCATGTGGCAAGCATGTAGGCCTACCATAGGCTTGTATGGCAAGCTCTGCCATGTAGGTTTGCGTGAACCTAGAGAGAGATACATAGGTGGGAATTGAAAAGAGCGCGAGAGAGCGAGAGAGCTTAATGAGAGCACCTACTGCAGCAGCAACAACAAGAACACGCCATGGCAATGACGAAAAGAACAACGTTAACAGGACGAGGAGGAGGAGAAGTAAGCCTTTGTTATTAGAAAAAGGTTCTAGAAAAAAAGCTTGTTTTGTATTCTTTCTTCTTCGTTTTCTTCAGGCGGAGGCCAGGAGCTGGGCCAATCAAAGGTCGCAAAGTCTCAAAGCTCACAGTGTCTTGATGCTCGGTACCAACGGATGGCACATGATCACAACAGATCTGTATCATTCAGATGCATAGTTTTCCACAAAGAAATCTAGAAGTGGCCAGGATTGGTGCTATAACTGGGAAGACCGCTAAAAAATTTTCAGCTCAGCAGAGCATTGTGTTGTTAGATCTACCTGGAATAAGAGGTAGATCTGAGCTCAAAGTATTTTTTGGAACTTACTGCAGCCAAATACTTGGAGAAGCATTTGTCGCATGCTTGGTTCCAATTGTATAGTCATCATTCACTTTTGAGGCTGTTGGTGGAAGTCATGAGGATCAGGAGGTCGGTGGAAGTCATGAGGCTGTCGGTGGAAGTCATGAGGATCAAGACAGGCCGACTGGTTTTGTTAGCAGCTTGCATTGATTTGCTGTTTTGGTTTCGTCATGCTTCAGAGTACGATCACAAGGTTTTTCTCATCCCAAGATACAAACTGCATACATTACTGTGGCAAGCAATCAGGATCACTAGGTTACTTGTTGAGTTGCAGCCTGTTGACAAGTATATTGTATCGTGGCTACGTGTCATGAGTTTGACAATGCCCGAGGCGCCCAACTATTTCGAATCGACTACTTGAACCCAATCTGCTAAAGGCCTTCATTTTTTATGTATTCGCAATGCATGAGAGTTCCTTTAAGTGAAAATTTTATCAATGTTATGTTGATTGAGACAATAGTGACAATTATTTGGACAATCTTATACTCAAGTCGCCATTCTATTATACGTCTTCCATGTACTTAATATATAAGATTTTAGCAATTGTCAGCATCAAGAATTTTTCTGGACATCTTAGGTAGGCATAGATCAAGTTTTGGACTTACTGAGGTGATTTTTCTCTGTGTTTTGACAATATGAAGTCGGGAATCCAGTGCTACTGTGGGTGAACAAGGTTGGACTTTATTATAATCCGCAGGATACGTATAATTACTACAGGTCGGTTTATGAAGTAGGTTTGTTTCAACCCCAACGGCAATCATCGTCATGGCAGCCTCTTCTTCTTGTTCCTCTTTGTTGATCGTTCTTTTCCTCCTCATCAATCTGTACTCCTTTTTTGCCCTCCTCGCCTCATCGTCAGACCCACAAATGAATACGCCCTCTCATCTCCTTCTGCTTCGCTCACTTGTACTATTGTTGCTTGTGAACCCTTTTTTGAAGCTTGTGTTGTTCTACGTTTCGAGAATACGCATCATGTGAACAGGGCGAAACAATTGAGTCATCGCTTACTGGTGTTGTTTATTCCTTAGGGTTTGGACGGATTTGCTTTCGTTTTCCTAATTGCAAATCCTGAACAGATTTGGAAAAGCTCTCCAATTTGCGCTTGATTCTGGTGGAATAACAATGTGAGCTGAGGATCTTAGGCCTTGGATTTGTTGATCATAAGCACCGTGCTTTCATAATTTTGATATCCCATTGGTTTTGGGCAGTGGCTTTTCTCCAGATCAACAATTTATATTAGTTCGTCATTTCTCAGAGCATTTGCGAAGAGTAAGAATTTATAGGCTTGAAGTGCGATTGCTGCATTGAAGAGTAGTTTTTGCTAGCTATGTCTCGCATTGGCAAGCAAAAACACGAAGGAGAAAAGGGCAAAAGTCGGGGAACACCGGGCTAGGGAAAGGAGGATGAAGGCGAGACGCGGGTGTTGGTACCTCTGTAGGTGGAGGAAAGGGCAAGAAAAGAAGAGGCAGTCTTCAATGGAAAGAAAAGGAGAGACATAACGACCATGGCCTGTTTGTGGACGGTGGTGATCTAGGGGAATGGCGACCATCTAACAACCAATTTTAGGGCAAGTTCTTTTGATATTCTTTCTCTTTCTTTCTTTTTGAAATGTTCTTTTGACGTTTTTTTTGCAATTTCTTTCTAGATGTATCCTCCCTGTTATAAGCTGCAAATTCTAATTTTCTTTTAAAGTCCTGACTCCTAGCTAGATGGAAATGATATAGTGTTCATAGTTTCTCTAATGCATTTTAATCCATCACATGTAGGTGTTGGTGTTGTTTGCTCGCTCAGCATATCAATCTACATGTAAGCATTTTCACTGTTTGTGAAAGAGACATGAATTTAAGTGCTTACTTGGCTTGCATTATAGTTTTGATTCTAAATTAACATCAGAGTTTGCAATAACTTTACTTCTAACATGTACTTGGTTAGGGAATCTCTTTGGCAAGGAGATTGAAAGAGTCTAAAGGCTATAGGTTTGAGCTATTTTTGGCCTTCTCCTTGCGAAGGCAAGGCTATGTGTCAAGGTAAAGTTGTGAGGAAAATCAAAATTAGTTGAAGCCACTATGTGAAGCCAAACAGTTCTCATTTACATGAAAGAAAACCAATTGGTTTGTTGGTTAGCATGGACCTGTGTATTAACATAAACACATAGGAAATTTGTCAATAACACTCCCCGACTATAAAACATTGCCCTTAGTAGAAAAAGTATACATTGAAATTTTAACTATCGAGCTATCGTTAGATGCATTGTGCAGTTAGTCCCACTGTTTTTTCTATTTCCAATGGTTATACATCTTGAGCTCGACATGTGGGAGGGGAGGGCATAGTCAATAACACTCGCCGCTATCTATATATATTGAAATTATAGTTTTTACGGACGGGTAGCGCTCATGCTGCCCGTGAACGCTTTTTCTTTTTGAGAGAGAGAGAGAGAGAGAGAGAGAGAGAGAGAGAGAGAGAGGGAGAGAGGGAGAGGGAGAGGGAGAGGGAGAGGGAGAGGGAGAGGAGAGAGAGAGGGAGAGGGAGAGGGAGAGGGAGAGGAGAGAGGAGAGAGAGAGGAGAGAGGAGAGAGGAGAGAGGGGGAGAGGGAGAGAGGGAGAGGGAGAGAGGGGAGAGAGAGAGAGAGAGAGAGAGAGAGAGAGAGAGAGGGAGAGAGAGAGAGAGAGATTTTTTCCCCCTCCTCTCTAGCTGCCCATGCGGGCAAACTTACTGCTGGCGAGAGAGAGTTAGTGTAAGGATGGCCGAAGGAAAGGTAGAAGTAGCAGCAATAGGAGAAGCAAGCTCCGGTTGAAGATTTCAACCCTTTGATGCAGCGATCATGCCAACTCTGGTTATTTCTGGATCTAGTAGCGATTTCGTCTTCATTCATATTTGGCATTTAGGTGAATTTTGAGAGCTGCTCTTATTCTTAAGAGTAAAATTATCAACAAATGTGAAAGTTTCGCCTAAATGTGAGGGTACAATTGCCATAAACGTGAAGTTCTTTTTGGCTCTAGTTGAGGGTAATACAAACAGAAACATGAATTTGTTGCGCTTTTGCAGTTAAATAGTTGTATTGCATATTTGGCATTCTTGTGGAAGGTCCTGTCATGTTTGAGAGCATATTTATCAGAAACATGAGGTTTGCCTACTTTCGTCTTCAATGACCATGCTAGGGAAATGATTAGTTCTGCATGAGACGAAGAGTAGGAAGAACTATTGCATTTGGACATGACATGGAGCTTGGAAGCTCCTCATCTAAGACTTGAGTGCTTCCGATTTGTTTGTCTTGGCGAAGATTATGTGATTGGTCTTGTGCCTCACACGACTAACATTGATGGAAAATTGCAAGGCATAAGCTGGATTTATTTTGAAAACATTATGTGAATTTGTGAGATTATGCCTCAATCGGCTATGGAAGGCCGTGTTTCTGAGGGCCACAAAAGTAGTGCCTATTGAAGATTTTGGGAACATATGTCAGTAAGCCTTCCTGCTCCTTTATCTATCCTTTTGGAGTCGCTTTCAGGGCTGATATGTGGTAGATCTCACTACTCTAAGTTGGATTCTGGGGTTTCTTCCGTGAATGGTGAGCATGTAGGGGATAGTGCAGCAAAGGTTGCAATTAGGAGCAGGAGCAGATTAGAAGAAATGCAGGCTCTGCCTTTTCCCACGGCAGAAATGCACTTGAAGATTCATCTGCTGATTCGCCACCATTTTCATAGTCACATAGAACGATGGGGAGTGATACTTTGGCAAGTCCATCAACAGGTCCACGTTCTGTCAACATCGAGGGTTTTGAAGGCTCTGATGCAGGTGCTGTCAGCAATAATAGAGAGGCAGTCGCACAAAGATATGACTTTCAACCTTTTTCAAGATGGATTGAGCCATTCTTGCCCTTTACAGCATTGCTGCTAATTTTCATGATTTTTGGCTTTTCCACATACTATGGCATCTAGCTATGTAGCAGAAAAACGCTTCATTGCTTATTTCAATAGTGAACCCGCTTTTTTTCAAAATTTATCATTGTCTAAAAAGTAGAACGAGGAGGGAGGAGGAAGGATCAATCGTAAGCTCGAGTGTGGAAGAGCAGCGCTGGCAGGCTGCACAGGCAAGTGCTTCATGTCTACCGCTGACTGGTGGTCACACGTAACACCAGCCACATACAATGGCTCATTGCAAAGTTTTAGGGTTTAGGGTTTAGGGTTGAATATTTTATGTTTCTTTAATGTCCATTGAGAACTGTTTTGATCGTGATAGTGGACCGGTTTGGGCGGAGAGTTTTGTTTTTGGAAGCCTCACTGCAGATGATGATTCTACAAGGGAATTAGAAATATCTAATTTTGGGTGTCGTTGCTGGGATTTTCGTTAATTTGTATCATAGAATTAATGAACCGTTATCGGTTCACCATGGTTCTGAGAACCGTACGATTCTTATTTTTTTTTTTCCCAGAACCGTGGTGAACCTACACTGCTTGGAGCTAACAGACATCTTCAACAATTTTAATGACAACAAACAAGCTAAATTTTAATGAGTAGTTTTTATAAATTCTAATAAAAGGGGCCATTTTGCAGCCATTTTGATCACAAAGGACACATTTCACTACATCTTGACCGCATTTCTCTCTACAAATGACCACGTTTCATCACAAAGGATCGCATTTCACCGCATTTTGACGACATACAATGCACACACACACACACACACACACACACACACACACACACACACACACACACATGCACACCTAAAAGCACACACTCGCACACATGTCAAGGTGTCGAAGCTTCATGTTGATGCATGTCGAAACCATCCAAAACCCCACCACCCGAATGATTGGCCGACAAAATTTTGGCCGCATCTAATTATGTCTGCCTTCAATCATCAATCTCCCGCTCTGAGCATCATCCACATGTCTCAACCACAAGCTGCCACCTGGATCGTCGACCGTCCATTGCTCGTCATCAACGGGCACACTTTGCTAGTCTACATCTAATATGAATCGATATTCTCTCAGAATAAAACATCTTCTCCTTTGCTGTTGGAATAAGAACTCCGCATAAGCTTCTATCAGCCACAAAATGGAGCAGCGAGACACCTCATCACCGAAACAAAATAACTCCATCAGGTCTCGCACAAAAGTCCTGTGATTTATGTAGATCTTCAACATCTACAACAACACCAAGAATGTCAGAAAAAAAATGTACATACAACAACACATAATCTTAACAACATATGACAACTCTGCATTCGACAATTGCAAACTATGTAAAGTCATTTATTTGATATAACAAACAACTCACTAGAAACAACATTACTAACATTACGAATCTGGTACCATTGCATAGCTTGCATTATGTCTTCCACGCCACATAGAGCTTTATTTATGACAACTTGACTAACATTTTCACCGCTTTCACTAAACCCCAAAATCTCGAACTGGTGAACGTAATCCTCAACCAAGTGACGCTCAACGGCCTTCCATAACTATATCCAAGGACCTCCTTCTACACAACCTTCTCCGTGTACAAAATTTGACAAATTTTTCTCTTTAAATCTAACTCTAATTCTACCCTACATCCCAAATGCTAAGTCTAACTCCAATTCTAACTCCAATTGTACCTTGCATCTGAAATCATAAACCATAAACGTCACTTTAAACTTACTACTACAACACGTCTGAATACAAAATGTTCTGAGTGTACCTCGCCACTCCATCCACATCCGTAAATCGATTGTCCTTGTCAGTACTTAGCACACGAAGACTTGCTGCATTTCGCACTCTCAAAAGTGCAACATACAGCTGCCCATGACTAAACACAGGCCGAGGCAAATACAATCCAATCGTGTCCATAGTTTGTCCCTGTGCTTTGTTTATTGTCATGGCAAATGCTACTCTGATAGAAAACTGGACCCTCTACAATTCAAACGGTATGTTCGAATTGCTTGGCACTATAGGGATACGTGGAATAAGGACTCTACTCCCTATATTCTTCTCGGTCACTATCTCTATCTCTATGACCTGTCTACCCAATCTGAGGATGATCAATCTTGTGCCATTGCACAATCTCTTGTGCGATGCTATTGATCGTAACAACATCACAATCATCCCAATATTCAGCACCAACTTATGTGGAGGACACCCACTCGGTTGCAGGTTGTTCAAATACTCTATAGGGTGTGGACATTAGAGCCCTTACACTCAACAACACTATCGGCACTATAAAAAGTGGAAATGTCACCCGGAAGCTTCTCAACAGCCCTCGCATTGATCTCATCCACATTTTTGTTCAATGGGGTCAATATTGCACGACTCCTCAAAAACTCAACATCCTTAAAACGTCGCGCAACATCAGGAAATGTGAATGAAATCAATTCGCCCACATCACGCGTCCTTAGGCACACTGGCATGGAAATTAGGTCCAAATCGCGATGCACGAATGCGGGCTCACGACCATCTCCCACACTCAACAAACAATCTACAAATCTCAACTACTCATCCTCATCGCCACCCTCCATGCCCATGACGCACATGTTCTTTGTCAATTAATGCACCTCCATGTGTTTCCACAAATGCGAACACTTCAGCGAAGCATTCACAATCTGCGCCCGACTACTACGCGGTGGTACCACTGGTAGAATCTGTCGAAAATCACCCCCCCCCCCGGAAAACAACTGGAACTCCTCCAAATGGAGCATCGATACTCAATATATCTCACAAAGATCGATCTACGCACTCTATAGCATACTTAGGTGCCATGGGAGCCTCATCCCAAATATTTAGTCGACATGCCATCAAAAGCATATCTAATGTAGATTGCTTAGAAATATTGCATGTCGAACTCTCATTCAATTTCGTCGGAGGAATTTTAACCTGAGAGTGTGCGGTAATACCACCTTTCATCAACATTGCAACAATCCCACACGATGCAACTGCTATCCACCCTTGTGCATGCACGTACGACTACATGACACTATACAGGTGCATCTTGCCTGTACCACCCGGACCATCTACAAAAAACACTCCACCCACTCTTCGAACAACATGCTCATGTACTACACGGTCAAAAATCTTTCATTGATCCAC
Organism: Diphasiastrum complanatum; assembly: GCA_029204225.1. Lineage (NCBI taxonomy): Eukaryota > Viridiplantae > Streptophyta > Lycopodiopsida > Lycopodiales > Lycopodiaceae > Diphasiastrum > Diphasiastrum complanatum. Next base: position 40,682,126 of record CM055092.1, on the reverse strand, counting down.
GTTCAATCTCTCGATGTCAACTTCAGCCTCTGAAGGGTTCTCGTCGACAAACATCTCCTTGTGAAACAATGGAGATGAACCAAAATCGACATCGGGGACACTAAAACCAAAATTCACCAACACTTTCCAGCTACCTGCATGTGCGACTCCACATCAAGAATAGCTCTGTCTACCAAAACCTGACTCACAAAAATGGTCTTGCACATTATTGGCCGTCCTAACTCATGCGCATAATCCTCAACTAAATGCGGCTCTATGCTCCTCCAGAGCTTCAATGGGTCAGAAGGGACACATGTCAAAAGAAGCACAACGAACATGAGATGAAGCTGCGATGGAGTGCCCCATGACACTGCCTCATGCAAGCAGCAACTCCACTCATTCGCGTCATTTATCAAAAGTCTGTGTCTTAAGACAATTTTAAACAATAAGAAACTATTGATCAAAAAATGAATTTTTATAACTCTGAATGTGAATCAGTATACATCTCTTGCTATGTTATCTCACTGTTGTGCCTCTGATTGAGTTAGTTACAATGAGTAGTGCACATGTATTTATATTGCCACAAGACAGGTCTTTTGGTCTTTTATTTACAGGTCTTTTGGCCTTTCAATGCTGTAACAATAGATATCTAATTGTTTACGATGGTTGATATTCAAATAGATGCTCTGTTTCCAGGGTCGAATAATTTATGTTCACGAATTATTCGTAATAGTCCTTCTCTTCGTCTCAGCTTCATGTTTCGCGAATTGTTCGCGACATTTTTGTCTTTCGCGAATTGTTCGTGACAGATGACAATTCTTGAGCTTGAAGAAGAATTAGAATATTTCACGAACTGTTCGAAACAGTTCCACGACAAGTGAGCTTGGAGAAGAGTCCAAAAGGTTTCGCAAAATGTTCGCGACAATTTTGCGACATCTGAGGTTTGAACAGGAAATAGAATATTTCGCGACAAGATTTTGTTCGCGAATCTTTCGAGCTTCAACAAGAAAGCTACGAGCTTCTACAACAAACTGTTTTGCGAATCTTTCGTGAATCTTTTGAGTTTGTCACGAATAGAAATGTTTCGAGTTTGCTCTACACTAATAAATTGTTCTATCTCATCCACTTGTCCTGATATATGCTAACCACCGCCCTCTACAGCCCCCGCCATAATCATATCAGGTCCTTTGTACACGTACTTGTACAAATATTTCACACTACGTATATGTACACATACCTCAACGTTCAAGTGACACTGAAAATGTAGTGTCAGCCACATGTTGTACGGTACAATCCACCTGTTATCTAACTCTACTCAATGTGAACGCACCTTGACTCCGTTCTCCCTCCGCCTATATGAAACATACCCCTTTACCACCGATGTTTCATCAATGAAATTCCCTGGGTAGTTCTTCGAGCATTCTCCATCCTTCATGCACTGAGCATTTGAAAAGGATGTTCCGCATGGACCGTGCATCATATTTCGTCACTATCTCATACAACTCCGGATCTTTCTCCTTCACAGAAATCTCTGCACACACAATACAATCATAATCTCCAACCGTGATGGGTTTGCTTGGCTCCACCAATATAATCAAAAGGTGGGCATGAGACAATCCTCTCTCTAGAATTCCATGACATGCAACCTCCCTATAATGCGCCCAAAAATACCATCGTTCTTCAGTAGGTCGATCAAATGTTGAAGCTTCATGCTAAAAACCCTCAATACCAAATCAGGCCTATCTGCAGCTTTTTGTTGGAATCACAACTCTCTCCTCACCTCCAACCAATTTGGGTTCGCTGTCATCATAATAAACAAATCAGGAGAATCAACTCCCTAACGACGGCCATACCATCTTGGTATTGCTGATGCATATGACGTAGTGAACCGATGTATGAAGATGGAAGCACTACTCGCGTTCCTATGTCGCTAGAGGAATGAGCTCCCATGACATCAACAATACCACTACAAATCTCTCTACAAAAATTGTGTGGATTATTGTAGTAGTAGTTGATGTTATTTTGTACCATCTTTGCCATCATGTCACACGCATACTCTTGCAGTAGCCTTCCACCCAAATGGATCGGTAAAATATGCTTTGCATGAACCTGTAAATGATAGCACTAAAACTCTCAAACGGTGACAACTCTGTGACTATCCTCTAAATGCTCTTCAAAAACATCAAAAAGCGCACCATTATGGACATCATCATCAGCACGTGTGTCATCTTTGACATGCACATGTGGGATTTCCGGATACCACCCATCGGTACCAAATGGAAATAACAGTACAAAATGCAATGCATCATATGACAAATGATGTTGTGTGATGAACTGCAAATCATCCTGAATGGAATGCAGTATGATGTTATGCATTCCGTCACTCGGGGTCTCGTCTAAAGGCATAAGCACCGCTATCTCATTGTTCGTGGGAGAATTGAATTGCCTGCTCACTCTACTCTGCGAACAACCTGATACTATGTAGAGACGAATATTTGTGACATTCTTTGCATGATCTGTGCAACGTTCTTAAAACGTTGCACAAATGGACTCACATCCACCATCATGCTCTGCAAGACAGAGAGAACATCATGCCTAAGCTCGGGGTTCAGAAATAATCTCTGATCCACCTGCAAATCATCACCATCCATGAAGTAAATCTGTAAAAAGGAAGGCTTATCTGATGGCAACAAACACCAATGTGATGGTACAACCACCTAGACACTCGAAGTGTGTATGCGCTGCCTACAGAGTTGGAGATGGATCTATCCAGATTCACCCCAAGAGATGCGAATGCCAATGAGTTATTGTAGCCTCGGATGTTCTTCCTAAAATGAGCTCCCGAGTCATCGGAGGATGTGTACAAACGAAATAGCTCAGAAGGCGGCAATGGCATAAAAGGCAAACACACCTTGCCTTTCATGCAACAGAAATGGCTATTCCTTTCTGCTTTCCATCGCAAGGTCGAACAACAACCACATGCAAACTCCATCCATTTCAAATCATGATGGGATGGAGTCAGGAGCGATCTGCCCACCTCAAGTAACCTACCAATCCTATCTAGAGCTCTTCTCTTCACCTAAAATCTACTCCCCCGTCATCTAGCTCTAGCTGATCTAGACTCTGCCTCTGGAGTCCTATATGACGGGTGACTATACACCTCCTCGGGCATAACACATCATGTTGGATGACTCCTACCTAAAAATCTCCTCTTTGCGCCATATTTATGCCTCAACCTTTTAGTCCTAGCTGATCTAGACTCAGCCTCAGGTGTCCTATATGATGGGTGGTTACGCACCTCCTCGGGCATATTCGATTCTACAAAAGTTGAATATGCACCTAAAGACATCAACAAAACTGCCTCTCTTGACTCTACTCCTCTCATAGGCGAGCAGACCTATGTGATAGACCCTACTCCCAAACTACTCGATGTAACATCCTCCCCAGACTCTAACCCTCTCACAGGCAAACCAACATCTACTCCAAGAGGAGTGTCATCGTCAACACTCACAACGGTGGTTGAACAAACTACATCCCTATGAACACCCTACTGAACCTGCTCCAACTTGTGAGGGAGAAGCCTCCTCTTCGCTCTTCTCCTCTGCTCTAATCTACTCTTCCTCTCTGACCTAGACTCCAACTTCGGCGTTCTATACATGGCATTGCCACACACATGCTTTGGCGTGACAACCCCCCCTGAACTATCCACACCATCGACACTAATAGTCAATATGTGCTCGACGCTTTGCAGGTTTGAAACCAAACTTGCGGTCGAACATGTCGTCTTCTCAACGACACGAACTGCAGGTGCAAGCGATAATGCCCTACGCACTGCTTGTCGCTTCCTATTCAACCTCCTCCTCCTTGTAGATTGGCTCTCACCCTCCGGAGTGATGTATGAAGGGTTGCTTCGTACACACTCGAGAGTGTCCATGTCATGGAATCACTCCCTCAAATACAAAACACCTGCAAAAATTGGAACAAAAACCATCAGGGTTTATATCAAACATTGGGAAACAGTCAAATACATGAAAACTAACTTAAGTAGACTATAAAATTGCATTAAGAGAGCGAGAGATAGATTAATGGTTCGGGGGTGAAAGTTACTTATAAGCAGATTAGGGTTTAGGAATTATGGGGTGTGATTTAGGACCTTTCATACACATAGTCTCTAGGCAATAGACATTACCATTAGGCTTTACGCATTAAGCTTCGCGCATTACATTTTAGGCAGTAGGCTTAAACTTACAGAAATCCTAAATCCAAACAAATAATTCAATAGACTATAGTAATGTGTGTGAGACTCTAGTATTATATAGTGACAGACTTAACTCGCCTATTTTGGGTCCAAAATTAATGTTTCAGAATATGTACAACAACATTAAATATGGTTAGCTCGCTTAGAATTGAGTGATTAGTCTTTTTGTATCAATTCTATTTGAGAAAAGATAACATGTCTATATGCATGATAATGGGTCACATTATAAAAATACTTTAAACTAATCATTTATATAGTCAATGCAAAGATCTCAAAAAATAGAGCAATAATGTTTTCTACATCACTTTAATCGGAGCTCATACTTAGAAGATATTTAACTTGAAATAAAGTTAAGAGGCGAAGTGTGGGGGAGTAACAACTTTATTGTTTTTTCTAGGTCTTGAAAAGCAGTAGTCATTCTAGGTGTGACACCCTCTCCATGATAGCTTGAGAAATTTTCAACAATCAACGTCCGCTAAGTTACTTCAGACTTGAGGATCACAAAGTGAATGAAGGCAATGCAGGCCCCTTCACTAAAAGATTCCGAACATTGTAGCCCTTCAGAAGGTTTCTCACCATTGCACCTTTTAAATACTTCATGTCCATGAGGCAGCAACACATCGATGGTTTAGGTTATTGTTTTGGTTAGGCAGTGATGGATTGTTATAGGACCTGTTGTTGAAGAAGGTCTTAGCCCTTCAAAATGAAGTCTGGGAATGTTACTGTTATGTCCATGACCAGTAAGTAGGATTCAGTATACTCCTAGTCTTGGATACACGGTACTCCAGTAGATCAAGCTGTTAGTTATGCCACATCATACTGGATGTGACCCGAAAGTAACTAATATCCTTGTGAGGCCCTGAACACACTAAATGGAGTTTAGACAAGGTATGAGACAAAATATGCATGTGTAGAGTTATCAATAGCAATTCTATGAATAGGTGGTCCATGCATATGACTCTATTCTAGGTCAATCTATGTATATGGAACTTAGGGCTATGCATGGCTATGTGCCCAGGTTGCTTTTGGCTCTATATATTGAGGCCAAACTCACCCTACTCCTCATTGTGATCATTGATTCATTGTCAGGGTTTCACTCTACATTCATGCTTCTTGTTCCTTGGCTTGGGGGTGAAGCTTCACCACATTTAGATCCTTATCCAAATCATTTATAAGTTAATCCATAAATCTTCTATACAAAGATTTGTCAACTCTGCAAGTATCTGTCAAAACAGTACTCGATCATATGTTCATGTTCACCGACTAGGTTAATTGCACCAGATAACCTTAGTAACTAGGATTACACAGAAGATTTATACAAGATTAATCGTGCACATACGAGAATAATCTCACTATGACCTAGTACATAAACACATTCTTACTTGGCAGATTCCTCCAAAACCCACATATGTTACTCACATATCTCACTGAGATCTTGTAACTCAGCTACAAAATATTTTTTATTCCTCATGAGTAAATAGCATATACGGAAAATCTCTGAGACGAAATGAAATTCATTCTCAGCAGTTTTCCAATCCAATTTCTTTTAATAGCATAATTTCTTCCATACAAACAACCTCTCTCTGATCCTAGTATTAAAACTAAGATTAGGTTGTTTCTATACGAAACTCTCAGACTTAAATTCTGATCAAACTTACTTCTCTTCCAATCAAAATGGAACTAGTAACTTTTGACCTTCTACTGTACTACTTATAGATAATGATTCAAATATCAAACTTGTTCTAGATCCAGATTGTCCACACAATCTCTAGAGAATTTCTCTTATTCGAAAAGTTTCAATTAGGCATCTTACTCTGAAACTATCCGAAATTCCTTTCAGATCCAATCTCATTTCTATATCCTAGCTGGTTCTCTTCCAAAAACTATGCCACCAACAGATTCCCAAATAGAATTTTATCCCCCTCCTTTTAAAGAAATTATAAATTTACATAAAAGTTAACTGGAAAGATGACATATGAAAATATCTAAATCCTAGAAAAGTCAGTAATAAGTGCTTCACTAAAGAATTCACTTCATTACAAACAGGACTTCTCCTTCAAATATTTTCAATCTGAGTGATAGAAACTACTATCCCATAGAAATCCATTTATGCAAAGAGATATTCTATGGTTTAAGAAATTGAAACATTTTAACCTTAGAATTTATCTGAATTTTAAGTCTATTCACACAAGTGGTGATTTATATGACATAACAGTCTTTCAGAACAATAACTTCATGTTGGAAAGAATCATATATACAATCTGATATCCTATATTCAAGAAATTACTAAGAAGTATTTACTAAGAAGTAAAAGATTAATTAAGAAAGCGAGAAATAGATTTAAGGGCCTCTGATTTCGTAAATCAATCTTACTCACAAAACTGCAAAACTTCAGATGATCATAACTTTGGCTATATGACACCAAATTGGGTGCTGTAAAGATCAATACAGAGGGAGACCAAGTGACAAGATGCTTGCCACGTCAGCCTGCCAGCTAGGCTTTACAAGTGCAAGATCAGAGTTGCCAAAAAACTGTAGTAGGGCATACTTTTTGTAGACCAAATGATCAAAAAACGTGCAAACACCTCCCCAAGCTCAAAATTGATGCTACCAACAGTCTTAAACCATCAATTCGACTTCCATGAAGCATTCATACTGATCCTAAGATGCAGTATAGGTTGAGAACGAAGATTTCTTGATTTGTAGAAGTCAAAATAACTTCAAACTTGATGGAGATGGTGCATAAGCCACCAGCCATCAATTCACAGGTCTGATAGCTTGCTGGGAAGGTAAAAAGGAATGCTAATCATGTTGTAATTAATTCTAGAATGATCTCCTTATGGATCTGGAAAAATCCATCCCCCACACCAAAAATGGTCATTTTTTGAAACTTTTTGAATTCCTACAAGTTCAATTGCTGGAATTCTTGGTTCTAACTTCGGGGAAAGCTTCAAAAGACTTTGTTCCAACTCTTTACAAGCTCTACATGGTGTTTTACAGCCACCTACTATCCAACTTTATGAAAAAACAAACAAAAATGATGATTTTTGGCTATTTTTTGGTTTTTTCATCACCAAAAAGTGGAAATTCATAACATACAACTGTTTCTCTAACACATGCAAACCAATTTACAGAATTACAACCATCTAATTGATCTGATCTTGCTGGATTTTGGTTCTTACTATCTATTTTGTGCCAAAAAACATGAAAAACCAAGCAATTTTGATCAAAACATAGCCTAGAATCATAAATCATTGGAGGGAACCGGCATGCATCATTAATTTCATATTAATGAACCCTAAAACAAAAGTACATTTGCTAGAAAATTCAGATCTGCCAAAGATTTGATCTACACAAGAAAAAGCTCCAAAAAAGCATCACAAATTGGCCTTCAAGGACAATTCTCCATAAAACCACAAAAAAATCCCAAGAGTAATGAATCTTAGCAACATGCAGAATGAAACTGGGATAGTATGCCCACTTGCACCCTTGCTATCCCCCTTGGAAGAGAATTCCCATGGATCCATCCAAAATTTCGATGAAAGGTAGCCCTTCTCCATGTTCTCCAATTTTTGTAAGCCCTTCAAAATGAAGTCTGGGAACGTTACTATTATGTCCATGACCAGTAAGTAGGATTCAGTATACTCCTAGTCTTGGATACACGGTACTCCAGTAAATCAAGCTGTTAGTTATGCCACATCATACTGGATGTGACTTGAAAATAACTAATATCCTTGTGAGGCCCAGAACACACTAAATGGAGTTTAGACAAGGTATGAGACAGTATATGCATGTGTAGAGTTATCAATAGCAATCCTATGAATAGTTGGTCTATGCATAGGACTCTATTCTAGGTCAATCTATATAAACGATTAAAACTAGTCATACTCTTTTATTACCAAAAACTAATTGATATGGACCAACTGCCCGTAAGCTGATCAGCATGGCACTCGCCCTAATATAACGGCTTGGCCTATCGCCAAAACACTATTTGACTGGGTGTAGGGTCGATGTTCTCGTGCCGTAGTAGCCCTCCCGCCTGTCAACTAGGGTTAGAACACTAGATAGGTGCCTAACTATGAATAGATGTTACTTTTAGATAGTTCTCTACTTTTTCTCTATCTCTATCACCACTAACACTACTCATCACTAACTCTATTGAAAGAGAAGAGAAGAAGAGAAGAAGTAGAGAGGAAGAAGAGGGTGAGAGAGAGTGAGAGAGATGAGACGGAGGTTAGCTCAAATTCTCAATATCATTGCTTATGGAGAAACCTTAACTAGCATAACCAAAAAGCATGGAAAATGGAATTAACAAGCAAACCACATCAATAGCATAAGCAAGAGTGATTAGCAAATGAGGATGCTTGAGCTCCCAAAATGGTAGAGTCTCCTCCTCTCAATTAAGCGTGCAAATAGAGTACATGAGGTGTCTTTTTATAAATGGGGAAGGCCCTTGCCCCAAAATACCATTGGCTAATATGTACACTAATCCTATTCATTCATCTTGGACCCAACTTGATCCAAAGGTCTTTTTTAAGTACATTAGAACTCACAAGATTCATGTGAGTCCAAGTTGGACCCAACTCTAAAATAGTAGACTTCTAAGTTTAAAATGACTTTGGGCCTCAAGTTTTATTTTAACTACAAGGGGCCCAAGTCTATTATTCTATTTACAACTCAACTTGCGTTCTCATTGGGCCATGGGCTTATACACACATGATGTCATGCCCTCGCAACATATTTTATTAGCCAGTATTATTTATTTACAATATGTTGGAAATACCCCCAACAGGACCCACGGCCTGAAGTAGTGCCGGTCCCTCGGCACTTTGCCGGTTTAGTACAAAGGTACTCTAAGTCCCGGGCGTAAGTGGCTGCCGCGCGAACTGTTGGGTCAGGGCAGTTGAAATACTTATTAGAGAATTGGGTGAGAGCCCTTCGGGTGTCTACATCCGTATCCCAACCGTACTCTGAAAGGATTTTTGGCCAATTACAGTTCTGGATGGTGATCTTGTCTAGATGAGTAACGCATTCCACCCATTTGGATTGTCGTGTGCATGGCAGGAAATGCGCGTTCACCCTAAGCTGTGGACTGGTCACATAGGCCCTGATGGCTGCTGAATTCCGTTCAAATAGCTGCTAGCACCACTCAGGTTGTGGTTGGAGGGTGGGTAGTGCTTGCAACTTGTTGTCTTTTATGGTTTGTTTCGAAAATGATATATGTCAGCCGCCTCTTAATGACTTGTGGAGATATTTGGATAGGAATTTGTTGATTTTCTCCTCCATGGACTTGGGGCATTGGAAAGCCTGGCTAGTAGATATAGTGTGCGAGCCTCTTGATGAGGAGGCTTGTTCTTTCTCGTGGCTATGGTTGGGACCCGTGTCTTGGCCTTAGTCCTACATCTCAGCTCTAGTATCAAGAGGTCCTTGATCTTGTCCGCCTGGACCTTGATCTTGACTTATTACCCATGCTATCTGCTGGCCTTGGTCCTGGCTAGTACTTGTCTGTGCAGCATAAAAAAGAGGTGGCGTTGGAATCACCACCGGGATTGGTTGAGCCTTCTTTTCCATAAATTGTTGACAAGCCTTGATGGCTTATTTGGCATGTGCGAGCTCGTTAATTGCGTTGGCTTGGTCGAGCTCCGCCTGGTAGTTGTTCAAAGTTTGACTATAGATCTACACCTAATGCCTGAAAAAATTCATCTTTGATTGAGAGAGTGGCCTTGAGTCAGGTGCGGGTTGAGCTAACCAGGTGAGTTTTTCGCTTTGTAGGGCTTGCACCTCCGCTCCCAGGCGCGTATTTTCTGCTTCATAGATCTGGAGTTGCACCTGGAGGGGGGCAAGCCGTTGGGACACTTCAGAATGAAGTCTCGCACCTTGGTGGAGGCATCTGTCAGTGCTTTGGAGAGGCTCTGGATATATTGGTTGAGGCCATCCTCCTTCTGATCCAGCTTCGTGTTGTTGAGCAATCATGAGCTCTTGTTACAGCTTCGTGATTTCTACTCGTAGTTGGGTGTTGTTTGTTGCCAAATGGAGTACCCGGCTGTCCAATGATGCCTTGGTTGCTACCGCGTCTTAGATGAATACTCCCTAAGGCTTGGTAGGTCGTCGTTAAATCCGTTGGAATAGCCGGTACACTAGCACTTGTAGGGGCTTGCGTGGTAGTGGCCCCGACAACCTGTTAAGTGCTGTCGTCGTTGTCTTCAATGAGTTTCTTCGGTGACCTTTTGTCATCTGGGGTGGTGGGATCTGCCCGATCTGGTGATGGAATAAAAATTGTTTGTACAAATGCGTCATCATGCAACAGTTGGTCACCCTTGGCAGCCTTTGATGGATAAATGAATGGTGTGGGAGGAACAGAAGTAAAAACATGGATGGGGACAATTTGTCCAAACGAGAGAATGGATGGAACAGAGGAGAACTGTAGGGTGGTGTTGAGGACGAAAGGAGAAGACCGGGTGGAAGTGGTCTGGCATGAAAAGTTGATGACCTACATCCACGCTAGAATGTCTGGGGACAACTGGGAATTAGCAGGATTGAACTTGAGAGGGACAATTGTGGGAACATGAGTAATGGAGGATGCGATAGTAATGGAAGAGGTGGTAGAAAATGGAACAGAGGTAGAGGTAGTATCAATAGAGGAGATGAGAATGGAAACAGAAGCAACAGTTGTGGGTGGAACAGAAGGAAGAGGAGCAACAACAGAAAGAAGAGGAGGAGGCTGTACAGAAGAGGAAGTGGCGGTGGTAGAAGCTGGAGCTATTACTGGTGTGATGGTGCTGACATAGCATCTGGTGGTAGGTGGAGATGAGGAGGAAGGGGCAACACCACGCATTCTTTTGCTGGCTGTCGTGTTAGTAACTGCAGGTTGGGCAGACGTGGATGCGGTAGATGGAGGATAGAAATTAGTGTGTGGCACTATGGATGATAGAATGCTGGAATGGCGAAACCCGTGCACTTTTGCCTCGAGAAGTGCACAGACTAAGTTACACAACAAGGGGCCTGCTGTGATACGCTCATGTGTGTTGGGGGTTTGATGGAGATTGTTAATTCGTGGATGATTCGCTAGGAAAGGTAAAAATGATTCGAATTCAGCCCTTATATAGCGGAATTTAGAGTGCGTATTAGGTGAAATCCAACTTTCCCTTGTTCAATTCCACCCAAATTTTGACAGGGACCTTCTTTACAACATTCTAAGACCTCAGAGAAGTCTGCAAGAGTTTAGAAGGTTATTTGACTACCCTGTGAAGGTTCTGCGAGGGTTCAGACAGTCTACGAGGTTCAATCCTCGCAGGAAGTGAATGCTCGCACAACTTGCTCCCGTGGTAGGATTTTCAAGATTAGACCATGTAGGCAGGCTAATTTCACTGCTCTGATTCCATTTATGCACCTTCCAAAGGTTGGTTTGATGATCTTGATGCTCTATTCATAATCCAACAAGGTAAAGTATAGTTGAAAAGTAAAATACAGTACTAAAAAACACCATAAAGCATAACCACTTTCAATATGTCTAGCTGATACCTGCCACCATCCCACAAAACACAACCACACAAGTTAGTTTAGTGAGGAAGACAAGTGTCATAGCTAAGCGTCAGTTGTTATCCATGTCCAAAAGAAGTTATACTACTTAATAGATTTGCATAGCATTTTAAAACATACCCCAGTTTTCCCAATGTTGCGGGTATTCCCATATATTGTAAATAAATAATATCGGCTAATAAAATATGTTGCGAGGGCATGGCATCATGTGCCTATAAGCCCATGGCCCAATGAGCACGCAAGTTGAGTTGTAAATAGAATAATAGACTTGGGCCCCTTGTAATTAAAATAAAACTTGAGGCCAAAGTCATTTTAAACTTAGAAGTCTATTGGGTCCAATTTGGACTCACATTAGAATAATAGACTTGGGCCCCTTGTAATTAAATTGGGTCCAACTTGGACTCACATCAATCTTGTGAGTTCTAATGTACTTTTTTAAGACCTTTGGATCAAGTTGGGCCCAAGATGCATGGATAGATCAGCATACATATTAGCCAATGGTATTTTGGGGCAAGGGCCTTCCCCATTTATGAAAAGGCACCTCATGTACTCTATTTGCATGCCTAATTGAGAGGAGAAGACTCTACCATTTTGGGAGCTCAAGCATCCTCATTTGCTAATCAGTCTTGCTTATGCTATTGATGTGATTTGCTTGTTAATTTCATTTTCCATGCTTTTTGGTTATGCTAGTTAAGGTTTCTCCATAAGCAATGATATTGAGAATTTGAGCTAACCTCCGTCTCATCTCTCTCACTCTCTCTCACCCTCTTCTTCCTCTCTTTTTCTTCTCTTCTTCTCTTCTCTTTCACCCTCAATCATGATGAATGTTAGTTCAGTGGAATAGAGCTAGTGGTGAGTAGTGTCAGTGGTGATAGAGATAGAGAAAAAGTAGAGAACTATCTAAAAGTAGCATCTATTCATAGTTAGGCACCTATCTAGTGTTCTAGCCCTTGTTGACAGGCGGGAGGACTACTACGATGCGAGAACATCAACCCTACAATGGCGCCAATGTCGGGGATAGGTTTCCACTAACTAGTATAGTTGCATTTTAGCTATTTCTTGCTTTTTGGAGTAGTTTTGGGTAGATTTTTGGGTGTTTAGAGTTAGTTTTCTATATTTTTCTGTGTTTGAACTGTTCATAGCTAGCAGAGGAGGTGTGAGAGGGTAGAGGAGACCCTGAACAGTCTCTAAGGGCTTGACATCCAAACCAAAATCTGAGAAAATCCAAAAGTTTTCTCTAAAAAACAGTGAGAGATAACCCTTGCATGATTGGCAACAGCTCTAGGGTACTGTCCCTTACTTGCATAGAAGCTTGCGAGAGTTGATTCCAAGCAGATTGCAAAAATCAGAGAAAAAATCATAAAAATTCAAAAAAACCCTTGTAAAAATTTAAAAAAATGAAAATCTTCACCAGAACTCTCGCAGAGCCCTCTAAAGTTCCATCTCAGTGAGACTAGGACACATAGAAGTTGTGAGAGTTAGTTCACTGTCTAAGTGTTTGTGCAAGAGTTTCCAGTGAAAAAAAGATGGGAAAATACCAGAGAACCCTCGCAGACACTGAAATTTTCAGTTCTAGTGGGCAAGAACCCTCGCAGAGAATCTCGAAGTCCCATCTCAGTGAGACCAAGACACAGAAGAGTCTGCGAGAGTTAGTTTGATTCTAGTGAGCAGAAAATTGGGTTTAAGTGCTAAAAAAATCACTAAAAATGAAGATCCAGCAAATCCTTCCAGAGAGAACTCTCGCAGACCATCTCAATTTCCATAAGTGAAGAAGCCTGTGAGAGTTGGTACTGAGTATTAGTGAAGATCAGACCAAATTCGTGGTTTTGAACCCTCGAAAATAGTGAAATTTTCACTTTTGCAAGAGTTAACTCTTGTAGAGATTTTTAGAGTCAGATCCAGGCCATATTCAGCTCATGTGATCCTTGCAAGAGTTACTTCCTAGTAATCTGAGAGATATCAAGGTTTTTGTCTGCAAAACAGCTAAAGAACCCTCCCACCAGAGAACCCTTACAGACTAGATCAGTGAAAAGATCTGCACCAGATCCAGCTACTATCAAAATCTCAGGTCAATCAATGCAAGGAGTAAAAAGTTATCAAGGAAAACCCACCGTAAGGGGCCTAATTTTCACTTTCGGCCAATCAGATTGATCTGATCCTTAAGATCTAGAGTGCATCCCATTGTACAAGCAAGATCCAACTATTTTGGACCCCATCATCAGATGAATCTGAGATCTGGATGATCAATAGCAAGAAGGACAACAAATCGAACACCACACCTTCCCAGATTAGCAGCTGCGCAACAAGAGACAGAACCTGAACTAGTGCCAATGGATCCAATGGGTCAACCCGTACTTGTCGCTTCCTTGCAAGCAGTCCGAAGGGCACCTCGGATGGAGATACCAAAATATGACGGATCATCAGATCCCATCCGCTTCTTCCAGATCTATGAGCAAGCTTGTGAAATCTATGGCGATCAGACACCTGTAGAGAAGTTGATATTGTTCTCCATGTCACTAGTAGCAGTGGCTTAGGATTGGTTTTTCAATTTGTTAGAGAAAAAAAAATCCACCTGGGAAGCGGTTAAAGCAGCTCTCATCATGCGCTTTAAACCAAGGAAGTTCCTAGAAGACCCATTTCTCCTGCTCATCAAGGTCAAGATGGGAAAAAGAGAAAGGGTCAGGGACTACATTGAACGGGTCAAACATCTACGATCCGAATGGAGTGCAGCCCTAACTCCCGATCATGCGGTGATCATGTGGTTTCTTGCAGGACTACCACATAGCATCACGAGAGAACTTAAACGACGCTACTTTGCAAGAAGCTATGGAGGATGCCATCAGGAAAGAGGATGAGGGATCAGACAACGAATATCCATCCACCCATACTCCTACTCCCTCGATAGCATCATCATCATCAACTGCTTCCACTCTATCCACGGAACTGCTGATGGAACAAATGACAAAATTACACAAACAGCAGATGGAGCAGCTTACGGTGTAGTTTGATCAGAAACTGAAAGCCTTACAAGAAGCTGTAGCAGCAACGCCGAATCTACCGGAATAAAACCAGCTACAATATCCCCGACGCGAAAATGTATGGTGTTCAGTATGCACACAAAACCATACAGCAAACGAGTGCCCAGTCCTAAAGCAAAATCTGAGACTGACCCATAGATTTTGTCATTTGTGCAACACAACACCGCACGATACGGCATTTAGCCCATTTAACCCCGGATTGTCCAACAGAAAAGGAGTCTTTATCAAACTTCTTATCCATATCATCAAGGGGCATCAAATGCGGCACTGAAGTACGGCGCACCAAATAATCAACACATATGGCCTTACCTGCACCACGGGACTAGCCAATCAACAAGTGGCCCACGTAAACTTGACAGCAGCAGAATCAGAGATGCCAGTACCACCTCAACCTGAGCAGCAGCAATGGTATGGACTGGATAAATTATATATGGATCCTGTCATAAATGAATATATTGTGGCTTATGCAGCTCAAACTCAACGTCAAGGTGGAAGAAATTATGGCTACTGCGGATGTGGCGAAGGACACAGGATTGTTGAATGTCCTTACAAGGGACAATATACATCCTTTTGCCGAGTATGCTGTTATGAAAACTACTACAAGAATTTTCCATTGAGACCTGGGACTAGCGCACCATTGAACTTCATTGCAATACAAGGAGCAACAGTTCCAACAGGGATGCCACCGGAAAGGCAACATTTCCATGCCCCTATGTTAGCAGTTATGCGAGCACAGAAGAGGAAGGAAGTGGCTCCCTCACCACCACCATCGGTCACCGATGACCAACCCTCAACTTCAGCGCCATATCTGAATGTGAGGGAATAAAGGAGACAGTACCAGAAGATACGGCACTGGGTACAGAGAGCACAAGCAGAGAAAAAAGAACAAGAAAATGACAACCATATGGAACTTCTTGCTGATGACGAATGGGAACCACGAATGGGATCACCATTGTGCACTGACCAGAATGATCAATTGCATCGTCATGAGACAAGGTGGAGCCCAAGGAACCGCACACCGAAAGGCTCACAAGCCTACTGGTGAGCATGGTTGAGAATTGCGCAAGTAGTACACAACTGGGGTACGGGGAAACTCACCTTTGAGAACTGAGAGCAGGCTGCAAAGGTCGATCCAACCACATGGGCGGTGAAACCACTTGCACCCAAGGCTGATGACGAATCCTCCATGACAAATCACACGATAGATCGCCCAAGGCAAGCCAAGGATGGTCACTACGATTCAGAGATGGACGGATGCATTAGCAATGATTGACTGCCAAGCATGTCAATACGAATCAGATCCTGAACCTAGCACATCTTCATCCAAGTGTTACACCATGGACACACCAATTACATTTGGAGTGAATATGATAAACATAGCGTGGCTGTCAACGGAATCTATTGAGAACCCATTGGACGATGATTTAGTCCCTTGGCAACATGCTCTGACTTACAACAAGGAGATTGAGCTGACTGATGAGTAGGTCCTACATCACATGGACCCAGATCGTTACGGAATTAAGAAAGTACCAGCTCAACCGCCGCAAAAATCTGCTATGGCGAAAGTTTCAAGGATAGATCCACCAAGGGCACCTGCGAACAAGAAGATCCAGTTAAAACAAAGCTACAACCAGGTGATCCGATGGAGTGATCTACCTGAAGAAGCTATAGCTATAGTGGATGTTGATATTCGCAACCATGAGGCGGATGTCACACCAATTCTGAAGAAAGACAACAAGGGCAAATCCATTGAGATGACAAAAAGCGATAAAAAGAAGGTGTTGGATTCCTTGAAGTCAATCAGGATGAACTTTGATACAACATCATTCTCTTCTTAGATGACGGAAAATCAAAAGATGACCAGTCAGACTAAGATCAATATGTTGAAGGAGGAATCTCGACAAGCACCAGTTCACGAGATGCCTGAGACCTTCAAGAATTATACCTTGGACGACGTGGTAATTATGATGTCGCAAGCCCAACGAGCTCAATGCCAAAAAATTTGAGAAATCCTTTACTTCTTGTTACAACTAGAATTTTCAAAATTAATTCAAGCCATCATATCCAATTATGTTGTCATTTTAAAATCTTAGTTGGAAGACATTCAAGATTAGCATTCATGCAAGGGAATTTGACCTTAATTTTTTGATGCATTGCCCAATTGCTCCAATTGCTTGACAACATTTATGGCCCTCAAGTTCTTTAAGGGGTAATGTTGATCAACTATGGGTTTCACATATGCCTTTGTGGATCTAACATTGATAAGGTTTATGTCTCGCAACATTGATGAATTGCAAAAATCTCTTCAAGTGGCCTCCAAACTTAGATATTCCTACAATAATTTATTTTGCAGTGTCTTCAACGTGTTGCCTGGATGTAGGTCTATACTTTCAGGTTTTGACATATTCATTTCCAGCATTGTTTGTACCTCTTCCTCGAGACAAGTCTAGTTTACAAGAACTGCATTTTTTGTACCAATAACACAACTTGTCTCATTGAGTTGTGAGCGATAGCTTGGGTCACACAAAATTGCAAATTATCCAAGGAGCATATCCCTCACAATGATAAGGGTGGGGCAAACATGGCCCTATTCTCACCCAACAATAGATACTCCATCAAAGTGGATATATCATGATGCCACCTTTGAATCATGCTCCATAGTTTGATGAGGATGGTGCCCTATGTGCAAACTCAATATTGACTAGGAATATGCTCTTCTAATTTATACCTCACTTGTCCAATGGTTCTAAAGTCTACTATTAAGGAGGTCTACTAATTTATCAGTGGGAATTCCCACTTTGATGGTCTTTTGTCTAAGATCTAATGGACCCAAACATTGGGCCATAAAAGAAACCTATGCTCCTCCCTTCCAAACAATTAAACTTTCTTAGCATAGTCTAGCTTAGATACCTCACATTAGGTGAGTTAACGAGGGTTAGAACCTTTTCTAAAAAATCTAGCATTTTTTGTATTGCAAGATTTCCACATTCTTCCACCATATTTGCAAGGAATAATATGCACATTGTTTTGTCGGAAATCCTGAGAAAGCATAACTATCAACTTGCAATACCCCCCTCTCCATCCCTTCTCTTTGCAAGTTAATTCTATTTTGGTGATGAGTTAGTTTGGTGGGGTGATCCCTACGAGTACAAGACAAAGTATGACATGTAGTGGAGGGCCCACTAAGTTTATCAGTCATGATTCATTTTGGCATGCCCTAGTTTAGTAAGCAAAAACAAAATATTTTTGGTAGGCTAGAGCTTCAATACATTATCAATTTCAAGTAGGTCATTATGCATAAATACTTCCTTTCCCATCCCATCCAAAATCTTAATGGATCGTGTTGGCATTTTAGTTCATATGTTTGAAGTGGATAGAATCATGCAAAGAACTTCATTCCTCTAGAAATGATGATTTCATTTTTGTGCCTACATTGTTGTATTGAAAAGGGGCGTAAAATGAATTGTGAAGTAGATTATTATTTGTCAAAGCTACATGTGATACATTATGAAATCTTCAAGTCCATAAATCTTTTCAGGTTTTGCAGCGAAACTCCAAGGACGTGGTGCCTCACCTTTATCTATCCTTACGACTTATTATCGTCAACGAGTTACTATGACTTTACAACGCACTCAGGCACTTGCAATACTTCGACGTGCCGTAGTTGCAGGAACGGCTGCTTCACAGCTTCCTGCACTACCTAAACTTCCAACTGTCTTAACTAGCGACTTACACCAAGCAGTAGGCTTTATGTAGATACTCTGTGAGATTGTTGCCTTGTTATAGTTGTACAGTATCTCAATTTGCCTTATGGCCTTTATGCTTTAAACATGCATTCCTTTGTACTCTGATGGGTTTTTCCATCTTTTATTAATAAAAACAAAAAGTTTCTTCTTTTTCAGGAGTGTATAGCTCATAAAATGCCCATAAATAATTTGGGACAACACATCACACCTCATAAAAATTCAAAATATATGCCATAACATATTTTTGGCCATAACGTAGAATGCCAAGACAATCATGTACGCTTGGGAAAGGTTTTTATAAGTGATCTTTATTTAGTGACGGTTCGGCCTTGCCATGATTTTGCAGCCATTTTACACTTGGTTCAGTGACCATGATTTTGCGGCCATTTTACTAGGTACAAAAGGTCACTAAATAGACCATTCCCCAATATAAAAGACAACCTTCATTCATGTAAGTCTAGCAATAGTCAACATCCTTCATTCATGTAAGTCTAGCAATAGGTAATGTGCATCTATTCATCGATGGAAAAATTACTCATACATGAATACATACCATCATGAATCTGCGTGTCACAAGTTAATTGCTTACACATGTTAAGGAGTACAATTTGCACCCATGAGAAGGAACTATTGCAGATAATATTCCATTAGGTATGCCAACCATTGTTTGATTGCTCCAAACATCTTTGCCTGTGCAGCTTGGGGCTGCAGTAGAAGCTGATAACCCCCTTCCGTGAGCCAAATTTTGGCTACGAATTAGCTTGTCCAAGGAAGTTGACATATTGGATGCTTCCAATCCAAGATTGAAGAACGCTACATAGTATTGGCCTGACAGTAAGCATAAACAATTAGGTGCAACTGTCAGCTTTATCCAAGAGAAGTTCCTTCTCCCATTAGTTAGAAGAGTTTAAGCGTGAATCATGCATTCCAGTAATGTTTTTTCTCAATAGCAAGTGATTTGCAACTAGGCTTGAGATATGTAAGTACATCCTAGAGTAGTAAACAGTTAATTTGTATCTATGGTAGGAAGACGATGACTTAATGGTGCACGTGGAACCTTCAATGTATGCAAGTGGACAATATGCCTTCGAGTACAAAACTTCAAATAATAAGTACAAATAAGTATCTCGTTGGGATTCGTTTATGCTTTGTGTAATAGTGTTTTTCACACCAGCATTGCAATGTCTGCAATGACATTGATGGGCTCAAGGGAAAACATATCTTATAGCACCATCTTTGTGTGCTATGATATGTTCTTCACCCCTGTGCTATGATATGTTATTCACCTTCATATCTCAGCTATCTCAGATATGATATGTCATTCACCTTTATATCTCATGCTATGATACGTTTGTTCTTCACCCTTAGATGGGCGTGAGCCCATCGATGTCACTGCAATTGTGGTGCTTAATAAGCTGGTGGTGCTTAATACCCTGATCCGTGTAAAAGAGATAATAACTAAGACTGAAAGTATATATTAGCTAACCTTCAATTCCACGAGCAGCCCATATTCGGGCAGTATTTACTTGGGCATCAATTGCTACACATACACCAGAGTTGCTTGTACTCTCGAGCTGCCCTTCGGAGGTCAATTTCCAAATCTGTTCCTCACAAGCGCCATTACAGCATATACCAAAGAGGCATGGTGATGAAAAGACTATAGGAGCTCGAAAAGAGCAGGAAAACTACGAAAATAAATGAAATGATTAAAAGCAATCTGGCTTTGATCCTTGAAGACAAATTGAAGCAAAGGAGAAAATCACATGAACATAGCAGTTGTTGATGTACCTGGCTCCCTTGATTGGAGCAGGAAGAAAATAGTTTGGTAGTTATTTTGTCAAAGTTTGGTGCTACTCTTTGGGGATCATGAAGGGAATCTAGACACATACTCCCACCACTAGCAGACCAGAGGTGAAGAAATCCCGTTTGTGAAAAATGTTCACCAACTTCTGTTGCCCTTCTCTTCTTATTCCTACGAACATGATGAAAGCCAGCGTGAGGCACAAGGCATCTTTCGGTACATAGTTGTAAGAGCAAGGAAAGCTTGCTGGCCGTTCCCAAATATGCAAGAAAGTTTATGGTGAAGACAATTCTGAACATGAATTTACTTTAAAGATAATGTTGATCTAGCATTTAAACCTCTGACTTTTTGGTTTGATCACCAAATGTTAAAACCAACTACATCAACTTTACCATGATCGAAAATCTATGCAACTCAAACGCAAAGAAAATGCAATGATACACATTCTGCTCACAAGGAGATGGATGGCTTGCTTGAGACAGTCCAATCTAAGCAGTGTGCAAGTTCTCCAGCTCTGTTAA
Source organism: Diphasiastrum complanatum (assembly GCA_029204225.1). Classification (NCBI taxonomy): domain Eukaryota; kingdom Viridiplantae; phylum Streptophyta; class Lycopodiopsida; order Lycopodiales; family Lycopodiaceae; genus Diphasiastrum; species Diphasiastrum complanatum. The sequence goes on along the minus strand of CM055092.1, from coordinate 40,661,244 downwards.
TGACTTCAGGAACACTCCAACATAGGTAATCATTTGCTCCAGCTGATTCCGCATTCCTAATGACCCACTTTGTATCGGTTGCTTGTTCACAACTAATCAAGCTTAAAACTGGCACAGCTTCAATTGAAGACCCCTGAACTATCTGCGGTCACACATATGTTAGAGCAGCACAGATATAAAGATACCTTATGTTTCTTAAAACTCTAGCAACCCCGCACTTAGCAACTTTGTGCATTGGTGCGATAGAGAATTGTAGAATCATTCGTACCTCAGCATTCCCAAAACTTTTGGAATTTATGTCTAGGATGACAGTGTTTGTTATAAGACTGAGTGTTGCCTGATCAATATCTCGCAAATCACCACCGTACATTAAAGGAGATCTTGCCATTGCCCAAAGTGTGATCTATACTACCAACCACGTCAAATAAGTTACAAGTCAAAAAAACACACACACACACACACACACTCACTCACTCTCTCACTCACTCTCTCACACACACTCTCTCTCTCTCTCTCTCACGCACACACACTCACTCACTCTATCTCACTCACACACACACAAATTCTAGAACTCGTGGGCATGCCATACCATCACTATTTGAAATTTTAGGGCACACGTGGCCCAATGAAAAGCCAAGACTTCATTGTCCTCCACAATAACATACATATTCTCTCTCTCTCTCTCTCTCTCTCTCTCTCTCCATTCTCGAACTCGTGGACATGGCATACCCTCACAATCATTGAAATTTTAGGGCACATGTGGCCCAATGAAAAGCCAAGACTTCATTGTTCTCCACAATAAGTACGTACATCTCTCTCTCTCTCTCTCTCTCTCTCTCTCTCTCTCCACCTCTATCTTTGTGCTCTCTCTCTCTCTCTTACAACATGCCATCTCTCTCTCAAAAGCCTCAAAATCTCTCTCTATCTTACCCTAAAAACATGTGCTCTCTCTCTCTCTCTCTCTCTCTCTCTCTCTCTCTCTCTCTCTCTCTCTCTCAAAAGCCTCAAAATCTATCTCTCCTCAATCTACTTCTTCCAATTAGCACTTTGTGATTTGACCTTATTCCAAATGATCCGCTTATTCCCTTTACCCAGTTGCAAGAAACCAATCTGCAGCTTTTGTACATGCACACTTCCCACCTTCCTACACACTTCCCACTCTTTCAACCTCCTTTCAATGACAATAGCTCTCTCTCTCTCTCTCTCTCTCTCTCTCTCTCTCTCTCTCTCTCTCTCTCTGGGTAAAGGTTAATTTGAATTTGGAGTGGGCCTCGTAGATGAATGCATGGGGAGAAGGGCCATGCACCCTTTTCACCATACATGCATCCTCCTCTCCAAGTTTTTTAGTTTAAAAAATGTGTATGCATGGGCGAGGGGAGGAGGACGCATGGGTCCCCTCACCCATGCATAAAAGTGGAACAAAGTTTATATATATATATATACTAGTAAAGAGTGCCCGTCGTTGACGGGCAATGGAGGCCGATCTAGGTGGTGGTCGATGATTTGGATCATGGCCGATCTCGCACATCTTGCATCTCGAATATCTAACATTCGAGTTTTTGAAAAAATTCGAGTCTTTGGAAAAATTCGAGTCCTTGGAAAAATTTGAGCCTTTAAAAACATTCGAGTCTTCTAAAAAATTCGAGTCAGTAAAAAGGGTCCTTCAATCCTTCGGAAAAATTCAAGTCTTCGGAAAAATTCGACTCTTTGGAAAAATTCAATCCTTTGAAAAAATTCAAGTCATTGGAAAAATTCAAGTCTTCAACAAAATTTGAGTCTTCAACAAGTCGAGTCTTCGGAAAAATTTGAGTCTTAAGAAAATCACCCTTTTTTACTGAATCCGACCAATTTCGACGGCCCTAGAATCCCAGGAATGCGTATAGGGTTTCTGGTTCGGACACACGTGTACAAAAAAACAGACTTTGTTCGGCGACACTGGACCAATTCTCATGAATGTTGGAAAGTAGTCCATTTAGTGGCATTCCCCTCGCTAAACGGCGTCAAAATTGAGCTGTGAATGAACTTGTGGGTTCGCGTCGAGCCCACGAACCTGTGGACACCACCAGTTTGAAGTTCTGACCATTTTACACTGATCCGACCAATTTATGGCTCGATGGGCTTGTGTAGCAGGCCATATAGGCATGTCATAGGTCTGATATCTACCAAGCCTGTCGCAGACTGCCACGTGGCAAGCCATGTAGGCCTACCCCATGGCAAGTCATGCAAGCTTGGGGTTTTGACCACGTAGTTCTAACATAGGCTTGCGTGGCAAGCCAACCAGGCTCTGTCACGTAGGCCTTAGTGGACATAAAGAGAGAGAGAGAGAGAGAGAGAGAGAGAGAGAGAGAGAGAGAGAGAGAGAGAGAGAGAGAGAGAGAGAGAGAGAGAGAGAGAGAATTGGGTGTCGAAAGTTGTCACATGTCAAGCCACGTGGAAAACCTGTACGCTTGGGACTGTCCATGTGGCAAGCCACGTAGGCCTACCATAGGCTTGTGTGGCTTGTCATATGGCCTACCATAGGCGATGTAGTCGGCCACATAGGCCTACTATATAGCAAGCCTATCATAGGTTGTCACATGGCAAGCCAAGTAGGCCTACCACATGGCAAATCATGCAAGCTTGGGGTTTGCCACATGCCACATGGCAAGCCATGTCGGCCTACCATAGGCTTGTGCGGCAAGCCAACAGAGCTCTACCATATAGGCTTGAGTGGACCCAGAGAGGGATATAGAGAGGTGGGCTCGAAAGCTGACACATGGCAAGCCATGTAGGCCTACATAGGCTTGCATGGCAGACCACATAGGCATGGCATAGGCCTCATGTCTGCCATGCAAGCATGTTGTAGGTTGCCACATAGGCTTGCCATAGGGCTGTGTGGCAAGCCAACCAGGCTCTGCCATGTAGGCTTGAGTGGACATAGAGAGAGAAAGAGATGGGGCTCGCAAGCTACCACGTGGCAAGCCACGTAGGCCTGCAACGTAGAAAACCATGGAGGGTGATATTTCTCATGTCGTAAGCCACGTAGGACTACCATAGGCTTGTGTAGCAAGCCACATAGGCATGTCATAAATCTACTATCTGTCAATCTTGTCGTAGGCTGCCATGCTTGCAAGCTAAGGGTTTGCCATGTGGCAAGCCATGTAGGTCTAACATAGGCTTGTGTGGCAAGCCAACCAGGCGTTGCCACGTAGGCTTGAGTGGACCTAGAGAGAGAAAGAGGTGGGACTCAAAAGCTGCCATGTGGCAAGCCACGTATGCCTTCCATAGGCTTATGTGGCTTGCCACATGGCCTACCATAGGCTTGTGTAACAGGCCACATAGGCCTGCTATCTACCAAGCCTGTCATAGGCTACCATGTGGCAATCACGTATGGTTGCCACGTGGAAAATCATGCAAGCTTGGGGTTAGTCACGTGGCAAGCCACGTAGGCCCATCATAGGCTGGCAAGCCAACCAGACTCTGCCTATTTGGTCTACTATCTGCTAAGCCTGTCGCACACTGCCACGGGGCAAGCCACGTAGGTCTACCACATGGCAAATCATGCAAGCTTGAGGTTTGCCATGTGGCAAGCATGTAGGCCTACCATAGGCTTGTATGGCAAGCAAACCGGGCTCTGCCACATAGGTTTGAGTGGACCTAGAGAGAGATATATAGGTGCGCTCGAAAGTTGCCATGCAGGTCTACCATAGGCTTGCGTGGCAGGCCACATAGGCATGGCATAGGTCTGATGTCTGCCACGCAAGCATGTCACAAGCTACCACATAGGCTTGCCATAGGCTTGTGTGGCAAGCCAACCAAGCTCTGCCATGTAGGCTTGAGTGGACCGAGAGAGAGAGAGAGAGAGAGAGAGAGAGAGAGAGAGAGAGAGAGAGAGAGAGTTGGGGCTCACAAGCTACCACGTGGCAAGCCACGTATGCATGTCATGAGACAAACCACGCAGACTTGGGACTTGCCATGTGGCAAGCCACGTAGGACTCTCACAGACTTGTGTGGCAGGTCATATAGGCATGACATAGGCTTGATGTTTGCCATGCAGGCATGTTGCAGTCTGCCACATAGGCTTGACATAGGCTTGTGTGGCAAGCTAACTAAGCTATGCAGCACGTAGGTCTGCCATACAAGCTTGAGTGCAACTACACACAGAGAGAGAGAGAGAGAGAGAGAGAGAGAGAGAGAGAGAGAGAGAGAGAGAGAGAGAGAGAGAGAGAGAGAGAGGCCCACCAGGCCTACGTTTTGAAGCCTTCCCAGCCCTTCACAGCCGACTTTTCCTTCATAGAAATGTATTTTTATTTCAACCTTTCCCATGGAAAGTCTAATAATTCAAAAAATCCTTAGAGCACCCTTCAAATTTTTGATAATGAAAGTCTCATTTGTTTAACACCTTTCACCATGAAAGTATGTACATGCACTTCAAAACACTATGTGTGTTGGTAAAGGATAATTTGAATTTGGAGTGGGCCCCTTAGATGCGTACATGGGGAGGAGGGCCATGCATCCTTTTCCCCATACATGCATCTTCCTCCCCAAGTTTTTTAGTTCGTAAAACCTCATGAATGGGTGAGGGAAGGAGGATGCATGGGTGCACCCATACACATGCGCACAAGTGTACATAAGTTTTTTTTTTTTTATATATATATATATATATATATATATATATATATATATATAGAGAGAGAGAGAGAGAGAGAGAGAGAGAGAGAGAGAGAGAGAGAGAATGGGTGGCAACACACTTGGGGAGAGAGAGGAGTGAAAGAGACAAGTTGAATGTGGTCCCCACACTTTTCATGAGAGAGAAGGGTGGAGCAGGTCACAGGTGGTCCCCAAACAAAGACATTTAGTTTAGCTAGTCATCTTGGATAACATCACTTATCCTTTGCATAAGTGAATGAATTTTTCAAAGACCTTTCCAATGGGAAGTATCTCACAAAAAAGGCTCAATCTAAAGGCATTGCCATCTTTTATGGCAAGGTTATCCAGCGAAAATGGCCTTGCCATCTTTTATGGTAAGATTCACCAGTGAAAGGGTCATTGGAAAATCAGGACTTCCCCAATGCTTACTTTATCTTAACACAAGATTGCTTCCCACATTAGCTATGCCTCATACTTTTGAAGCAATAAAAAATGAATATTCATATTTGCAATTTTTAAGATGTAAAAGCATTCTGAAACATATTAGAATTGTAAGTTGGGTAAGAGTAGATGTTCAAGCCCTTACATAACAGAATGGTCTTTCTAAAGATAGAATCTTTATTTGTGGTTCACAGACTTTTGAAGTTACGTCTCACCACAATGGGTCGACAATTTGGGCCTCATTGCAAGTTCTCAAATGACATCTACCTATACTAAAGGTCAATAGAAAGACCATCACCCTATTCTTGAACTAATTTTGTTTGGAACTTTGAAACCCTTTACATCCTTTATTACTAAACAAGGGAACAATCATGAAAGGGGAGAAGAATGGCTAAAGTCAAGGCAAAATATCCAACTCTTCTTATGATATACTCATGAATATTGGCCATGTATGATGTATTGACCTAGATATGTTGTCTAGGTGTTTTGAGGCCCAAAGTAAAGTAGCATCCAAACATTGGGAAAGTTTAGAAAAGTTTTTAGATTTTAAAGTTGAAGTATTGAAACTTGTATTATGATATATTGAAGAAATTTCTAGGGAACATATATCATAATAAATCCTTTGTTTACCAACTGTATTACCACGAATTGTTTAGATTACATACACAATCTATTGACAAGTCTCAATAACTCATAACAATGACTTACAAATTACAGAAGTGATGTGAGCTTCAACATCTTGAGAATTGTTCAATTATTTTAAAATTGGACATAAATAAGTATTTTTCTTTTTTCCAGGCACATTTTGATATTGTCATTATTGTGTGAATTGGCATGTTTATTAGTATAAAGAGCACCAATGAAAAAATATGCTTGTCTTGATCAATTGCATGTAATGTGGAAAGAACAATTGATTGCCCAATTTGAGGCCTTGACCTTCTCATAAAAGTGGAAATCCCTTATGTACAATAAGTCTGAGCTACGAGCAAAGCTTGAGGAGAATCCAACATAAAAATAGCACTTTTTAAACATCCACAATCTCATTTTTACATTTTCTTACTACCTTTCAAATGCTTATAGAGCTCAACTAGTTGCAAGGCTCTAGATCCTCCATAAAAAGGGAAAAACATTTAATATGGACATTTGAATCAAATTTTACCTCTTTTCCAAGCACATTTTGGAATTTGGTTGCTACTATGCTTGGGAGAGATAAAAGGAATAAATACATGTCCCTACTAAGATTTGAAAGGATAATCTTAATCGAATATGCATTTTACTTGTTGTCTTTAAATGGAATTGATAAAAATAACCTAAGGGCATACACCTTTCTAACCATCTTTGAAGTAACTTGCAAGGATGAAAGGCCACTAGCCTTATAATTTGGTATTATTTCTATCTTTTCATGATTTTGGGATATATTTTTTTCAAAATTTTTCCTTAGTAATTTATATTCATAATGGCAAGCTATCCAAGATTTAGGTAAAAGCTTAGCAAGTGTATATGACATAAATTGTGATCGTTGACATTCATTTTGTGGTGGTAAGTAAAACACATTAGTGTTGTATGGAAAAGTACCAAATGCAACAATAACATATATTTCAAAAGAAGTAGTCAGTGGATGTAGAAGTCTCTTATCCTTCTCTTAAACATTGTACATATGTAGTATGAATCAAGAATGAAAACTAGAAGTAGTTGAAAGTACGAAGTATAGTGACAACCTGGGTCTTTTGTTCATCTGGCGTGAGTCTTGTTGAGCGGTGTGGACCCTGCTTTGAGCCTGCCATGGAGAAAACCAGCTTGGAAATTCGACGTGGCGAACTATATATTTTTCTACACTAGTATTATAAGCTTGAAATTACAAAGAAATAGCCACCAGAGTGTAGATTGGATTTGTGAATTAAGATTATCCACTCTTCAATGTGAAATAGTGGATAATCACGAGCTTATTCATTTACAAATTTCTATCAGAAATTGAATAAAATAGATTTACCAGGATTTGTGAGCCTTCCTAATGGCAACATGTCAAGGTTAGGCCAAGATTGACTGCCTTGCAATCTTGGAACACCAATAAGACCAGCAGCCGCAAAGTCCCTGTCAAAGATGGCATCAAAATCAAAATTCACAATGTTTTAACTTTTGCTACTTGTGAAAATAAGTATCGTATTAGGCACCCAATAAATAAAATAATAGTTTTTAGAATGTTTCATGCTCATGAAATGACAAATAATCACATAAACATCGATCACTCAATAGGACAATGCATACCTCGCAACATCAAAATGTGATTCAAGATCATTCCATGTGTCCCAATCATCACCAGTAGCACGATACATATCAACAAGGTTATCCACCAACTTTCCCATAGAAGGAGTTGCAAGTACTCCTGGAGAGAGCGAGTAGACCATTGGACGACCAGTGTTGACAATGGCCTAAAGTCACAATAGTGTTTTATTAAGCACCAAAACAAGTTCGTTGCATTTAAGTACATAGATGATGATGAAATGCAATTTGGAAAGATGACAATAAACAATGTATATTGGATAACATTAAGCAAAAGCTCATTTTCAAACATTTCTTTTTGAGAGAACTTTAACTCTTGTTCCTTTCACATGGAGGTTGGAATTTATTGAGAGTTCTATTTGAAATATAAAGAGGATACTTCCTTTTGTGTCACATAAAATTATCATTTTAAAATAGTTCTTATAACAAAACCAAATAATGACAGAGTAATAGCACAAAATAAGATAAAATAAAGGATCACACACCTCAGAGACTGTTGTAATCTCATCCAAACTGAGATCATCTTCACCAAACACGCAATCATGCTTCACTATACCAAATTCATATAAAAAGTGTCATTTTGCTGATAAAAGAGAAGATGTTGTCTGTTTTTTTCTAAGCTAATGTGATTATGATCCAGTCCTATATGCTCATTTGTCATTGATTTCATGAAATATCAATAAGGAAAAGACCTTTATAGTCAATAAAATCTATGTGTTCTACTTTACATGCATGTGAAATCAAATCTAATATATATGGTCTATAGGCTCTTTCATGGGGAGTTTGAATGGAATTTTAGCTTTGTGTGATGATCTAGATATAGATTTATTGTGAATCCTATGCTAACCAAATTTTTGGGAGATATTATTGGTAGAGCAAGCAAGCTTGATGATTTAAAAGAAAATGTTAGAGGGGCTAGTGCTACCAATGACGCTTCTAAATTTGCATAAAAAACTATGGCAACTATAAGTGCTACTACTAACAACAATTTGGAAGAGTAGAACATGTATACCATGGAGATTCTCTCACCAAACAATGATAGTTTAGGCAATAATAACTTTACAAATAAGATGTTTTTGTTTTTTGTTTTTTCAGCAACTATCTTTGAGCTCCGTTCCTAGGCTCGCTCAACCCTTCCACTCAAGGGTACACTATGAATTCATTTGAAACTAGGCAGTCTATCAAACACAGTTACGAAGCTTGCCATTTTTCTTGGGCACCACCACAATGGGTGATACCCAGTCCGTATGTTGGACTTCATAAATGAAGCCAACATCAAGCAGCTTCTTAATATCCTCATTGATTCGTTCTCGATAGACAGGGTTACAACGGTATGGCTTAGCTTGGATAGGCTTGCATTTTTTTTATCTGATCAAACGACGATTGTCTTTGATGCTTAAGAAACTTGCATTATCAGACCGCATTCTCACTTCTTTACATTCTGAACTGAACTTCATATTGAAAACCAATTTACAGTAATACCATACCTCTTCTAATCTCTTTGGTGGATTGTACTTATCTTTATTTGGGTATGAATTAATTTTTAAGATTTTGTGAGTGAGAACGCATGAGCTGTGAATCCATTTCTGCATTAAATGATAGATTGTTCTTGCTAGTAGCAGCCCATAACAACGAGAGAGTTCTTCGGCAAATATTTCCTTCTCTCTTCCTTCGTTCCATCCTCTCACCCTTACAGATTGGTATTATAGCTTCAACTACTATCAGCATGTCTCTTACTGGTAACTCCTCACCTTCTTCATCCAACGAAGTTAGAATCATTCACAAGTTCAACGGATCTAACTTCTATATCTGGAAATTAAAACTCTGGATGATGTTGATAGATAGATATCTTTGGAATGTTGTAGACGTGTCTGAAAGACGCTGATCATAAATCAGCTAAGGCCTGGAAGATCAAATATTAGAAGGCCCTAGCAGCAATCACGCTGAATCTAGCCGACTCCCAATATCATACGTTACTGTTACATTTCTTATGCTCAACCTTAAACAAATCATTCAAGTAATCAGCATCCTAAAAACCAAAGGCCAACAACATGTTTTTGGGCCTTCACCTTTTTCCTTTGAGATTTCTTGTGCCTTAAACATTTTTTAAGGCACCTTCTCCTTCTTCGCCTTTTTCACAAACTTCGCGAAAAATGCGACATAGTGGCCAAGTGGCCAGAATGCCTTAGAAATCATTTTTAAGGAACCTTCTCCTTTTTCCCTTTTTCGCAACTTCGCGAAAAAAGTGACACAGTGGCCAGAATGCCTTAAAAACCATTTTTAAGACACCTTAGTCTTTTTTGCCTTTTTTGCGCACCTTCGTCTTCTTCACTGCCTTTAATCTAAGGCACCTTTGCCTTCTTCGCTGCCTTCAGTGTAAGGCTGACCAGAATGCCTTAGAAATCATTCTTAAGACACCTTCGCCTTTTTCGTCTTCTTCGCTACCTTCAGTCTACAGGCGCCTTAGGGATTTACACACCTTACGTCTAAGGGCACCTTCAAGAGTTGCATACCTTCAGTCTAAACGACACCTTCGGATTTTTTTTTTTTTTTGCGTTTTTGCTACATTGGCAGACCGAGTCGCCAACTTATCATCAACCCTAAAAACAAGTGGAGAAAGAAAAATCCTAAGGGCGGTTACCAACTTTTGTATAGATGCAAAACTGGAGTAAATGGCAGTTAAGGCATAAAATATTTCTCTCTCGACACTTGTAAATATATATACTAGCTAAATCAAGCTATGTAAGTGTTAATTGAATTTCTCTTATGTTGACAAACCAAGGGGACCTTTATTGGAGGAGTGATATATGCACTACAACTGATACCTAGCATACCAACAACACAACCATGTAAAATAATTGTGACACAAATGATTCTTGACCTGCAAGGCACGAGAGTAACATGAGACAAAAAAAATCTTATACTTCTTCTTATTGATGATGGATTAGCAATTGTAGTAAAAATGTTTCCAGAAGGTCAAGGACCAACTTAACATAACCCTCACAAAAGGATGGGAATAATGTGATATCAATAACAATAATTGGTAGAAAATCATATTCATATCAAGAGAGGCTCATAATTGATTGAGCCAACCTCTTTTTGGGGGGGCATAGATAGAGGTTATGTGGCAAGAGAAAACCATGCAGGATAAAGTGTTAGCCATGCCTAACACCACATCTTAACACATGACTAGAAATAAGAATTCCATTTTAATGAATATAATATATATTGGGTTGTTGAATACAACTCTCACCAAAGGAGTTGATGGTCTCTAAGTTGGTAGAAATTATAAATGTTGAGCAATGTTATTGACCATTTTCCATGAGTCTAGAACGTTCTAACCATCAATGAGATGGAGTCATGGTTGTGGGTGTAACACTACTTTTTGAGCTACTTGAAGAAAAAAGTAGACATGAGGTTGCCTTGTTTAAGCAAATCAAAGTTACTTATTTTAATAAGGCCAACCACTTCGTTTCTCATTTTGTATATAAATTGTTTCTCTTTCTGATTTTGCTGTATTTAATACTTCTTGACTACATTACTGAATTCTTTTTCTCATCATATTCTTTCATTGATATTTTTTTTTCCATCACCACAAATGTTATAGATGAACCTCATGGTATAGCTCTACTGGATAGATTTTCAAATTTTTAGGGTTCACATTCATTTTGATATTCTAAGGCATCATCAGTTTTCTCGACAATAGCTAAATCTGGTAACTGAGACCACAAGTCCCACTGAGATCTTCATTATACTTCTGACTTGTCACCTACACTTCAGTTACTAAGTTCTCAACTGATGACATCTCAATCGGATCTCAACTGATGACATCTCGACCGGATCTCAACCGATGATGGCTCGACCGAATCTCAACCGATGAAATCTCAACTAACAAAACAAGTTGAAATCTCAACTAGATCTCGACCAACAAAACAAGTTGAAATCTCAACCGGATCTCGACCGACAAAACAAGATGAAATCTCTTAGTGGCGATGCTAGAGATGCATGGTCTTGAGTAAATCTCCTATAATATCCGACATGTCTGAGAAATCCGGGGAGTTTTTGTAAGTTAGTTGGTTCCTTCAAGTTTTGAATAATCTCCACTTTGTCTTTATCGACTTCAATGCCTCTTTCTAATATTTTGTTGCCTAGAAGTATATGTTCATGCAGCTTCCCATTATCGTCATATTTGCCAATACGGAAACACAATTCTTTCTTTTTCCAGTGCATTAGCTTGGTAAAAAGCCAGGGTCGACCAATAAGAACAAAATAGTTAGCAAGGTCGACTAGTTGAATTACAATAACGTTCATGATGAATAGCTCATCTTGGATATAAACTGTGACTTCTTTCAACTCTCCAACAAGCTTCCTTCTTGTTGAATCGGCTAGCTTAAATTTTCATTGTGTAGCTTTTATATCCGTCAATCCAAGTGCATATGAAATATCTTCTGTCATAAAGTTGACACTGGATACGGAGTCTATATGTACATTCTCAATCAAATAGCCTAGAATAATAACATCAATCTCAGGTGGTCCCAGATCTCTAAGGTCAACAGCCAACAATGATATCTCAAGAAGAGTAAATTTCTTCTTCCTTTTCAATTGAGAAAGATTCTTCAGTTGTTTTCGATAATAATTGTTATTAGATAAGAGTTGTTTGAATGTGATATTCGGTCTCAAAGAACCAATATTTGAAACACTGTCTTAATGCTTCTTATCTTTTGGTTTGAAATCAACAACATTGTTTGGATAATTTAGAATTCGTTGGTAAATCTTCATCATTTTCTTCAAAAGCTACTCTTTTCTGAACTTGACTGGATTTTACTTTGTTGTTGATTAAAGCTTTTGCTTCCTCAAACACATCCTTTTAAAATAATTTTGTTGCGTTCCAGTCATAGTATGAACCATCTTTTAGATCCTCCTTAGCAATAGACTTGTTCACCTTCGACTACTTTGTAGGATGTTTTCTCTTGTTCTTTTGAGTTTTGGCAAAATTCTCCTTTGGTACTTTCAGAGATTTCGAAGAACTTTGAGTTGAGACCTTAAGAATATTGTCTAGGTCACTCGACCAGTTCGTGTCTATGGTTAAGAGAGTTTCTTCATTATAGCACTTAATTCTCTGAACGACTGCGTAATCCTGTTTCGGCTTTGAATCAAAATTTGCAACAAGAGTCTACACATACTTATACAGAATCTTTGACTTTATAGGCTTTGGACAGTCTGTAACAGTGTGTCTCTCTCCTGAATATTTGAACATAAAAGAACATAGCCTATTGGTCGACGTGGTTTGGGACAGTCGGGTGAATAGTGGCCTTGAGCACCACAATTGTAACAACTACTTGTGACTCACTTTGGGAGTAGGTTTGCTGGTGCATATACAGTCTTCTGGTCCTGCACTATAGTCTAAGTAGGTACAAATAATTTCGGTCAAAATTTGGCTTTGATTGTATAACTGTGCTAGACTGTGGACCTTGAATGCAATGGCAATGGTCTTCTGGATCTTCTTCATAAACATATAGAACATCACTTGTAGAACTTTCCACATAAGAAACTTGTGTAACCTTACATTCATTATTGGTGTGGCTTGAAGAACCGCACTTAGTGCACCAGATGTTGGGGTTGGAGGTTGGAGCTTTCTGACTTTTATCCGACACTTCAGATATTTGAACCTTCAAATCTTGCATCTGCTTCGACAGATCTGCAATATTTTTCTTCCACACTTTATCTATCTTGGTAGGTAGATTATTGGAAGGATTTGTTTTCTTATTTGTGTTTTTTTCCTTTTGATAGTCCTTATAAGAAAAGAACACAAAAAGGCCTGAGAGAGAGAGAGAGAGAGAGAGAGAGAGAGAGAGAGAGAGAGAGAGAGAGAGAATTGGGGCTCAAAAGTAGTTGTCACATGTGGCAAGCCATGTAGGTCTGCCACGTGGAAAACCATGTAGTCTAGGGACTGGCCATGTGGCAAGCCACATAGGCCTACCATAGGCTTCTGTGGCTTGCCACAAGGCCTACCATAGGCTTGCATAGTAGGCCACATAGGCCTACTATCTACCAAGCCTATCATAGATTGCCACATGGCAAATCATGCAAGCTTGGGGTTTGCCACATGGCAATTTAGGCCTACCATAGGCTTGTGCAGCAAGCCAACCGAGCTCTGCCATGGAGGCCTAAGTGGACCCAGAGGAGAGAGAGATAGAGAGGTGGGCTCGAAAGTTGACACGTGGCAAGCCATGTAGGCCTACCATAGGCTTCCCTGGCATACCACATAGGCATGGCATAGGCCTTATGTCTGCCATGCAAGCATGTTGCAAGTTGCCACATAGGCTTGCCATAGGCTTGTGTGGCAAGCCAACCAGGCTTTGGACCTAGAGAGAAAGAGTTGGGGCGCACAAGCTACCACATGGCAAGCCACGTAGGCCTGCCACGTGGAAAGCCATGTAGGGATGGTACTTCCCATGTCGTAAGCCACATAGGACTACCATAGGCTTGTGTAGTAGGCCACATAGACTTAGGCCTATCATAGGCTTGCGTGTGGTAGGTCATATAGGCATGACATAGGCTTGATGTCTGTCATGCATGTATGTTGCAGTCTGCCACATAGGCTTGTGTGGCAAGCCAACTAAGCTATGCCACGTAGGTCTACCATGCAGGCTTGAGTGGAACGAGAGAGAGAGAGAGAGAGAGAGAGAGAGAGAGAGAGAGAGAGAGAGAGAGAGAGAGAGAGAGAGAGAGAGCAGATCCATCATAGTTTAGTAGGCAATCAAATGCGATATACTTCAAAAAACGAGTCCCGTTTCAACATAACAAGCTAATGATACTCCTTCGATGCATACGATCATTCAATCAAACAAACCACAACTTTCTTACCTTAGTTAGAAGTATCTTCCACCCGTATACTCTTCCACAAAGCTTTCACAGGTCTCCTCTCATCCAAGTAGAGATGGCAGCAATAGACTCAACCAACCAAGAGAGCTAAAGCAAGAGAAAGGAAGAGAGAGAACAAGAAGAGTGAAACTTAGGGTTGTAGTGATCTTTCTTTTTATAGAAATTTCAGTACCCCTTGGTGCACCAGGTGTTAGAAGATGCTCACCGTTAGATTGAATCCCTATCATGTGAACTAATCATAGTCGTTCGATGAAAACCAAATTTCCCACCAAAAGACTAGAAGTTTAAAAAAACTTTTTTGAGGCCATGTTTCTAAGTTTAGCAAAGTAAGGCATTTCGTTGGTATGGTATCATAAGAAAAAATGACTTTTTATAACGTTTCGAAAACCAAATGACGTGTAGTACCAATATAGTAGAGTTCATGAGAGAGAGAGAGAGAGAGAGAGAGAGAGAGAGAGAGAGAGAGAGAGAGAGAGAGAGAGAGAGAGAGTGTGAGAGGGGCCCATCGAGCCTGCGTTTTGAATTGAGTACCATAATGTGATCTTTATGCTTGGTAATCTTCCTAATCAAACAATTGAAGCATGATAACTTGTTTACGTGAAAAATGAAGAATGGGTTCTATGCAATTTCTTCTGGTGATGTGACCTTGTTTCTAAAGTGGACCCTAAGCAGCCTCCCCTCGTATCCTAAAAGCACGCGTAGCTTTTAGCCCGCCAGCGCACCTCGACCACACTTTTTGTTTTTTGGGGTGTCTGGGCAGCCATGAGTGACGCGGTCTTAGGTAGCTTGGGACATCATCCCATAAGCAAGTATGTAAAATGCATCTTGGTTTTAAGGGGGCTTGATCTTGGGACCAAAGGAACTTTGGATGCCAAGCTAACCAATTGAGCCAACCCTTGAATATAAGTATGTAAAATGAATGTTCTAGATTTGAAACCAATACCCCTTCTTGTGTGTTTGTGGGATTGTGAGGAGATACGTGCTTGTGAAATTTCACGTGCGGGCAAAATTTTAGATGCCTGAGATTCTTGTGTCGTGTCAAATTTTTTGCAAACACGCCAAAGCCCAGGTAGGCTCTGTGACCACGTGGCGCTGGAGGATTGGGCCTAGCCCAAACCCCCCATGTGTGCTGGGTGTGTGCATATAAGGCCTACATCCTAGCCTCATGCCAGGAGACTTGTGACGACCCACCAATTTTTGGTAAATAAGGGGACCAATGCACATTCTTTAACATCTCTTTTGAGTTTACTCCATGTGCGTAATGGATACCTTGTGACTATTATGCCCATTTTTGAACGGACTTAAAAGCATAAAATATATGTACTTTTTTTCAAACGCAGATTTTGCGCTTTTCAGTTGCGTGTCCATACGGTGTCTGTACGGCTGCCACGTGGCATGTTCATAGTGGTCAGTCAAAGTTGAACTGCCTATTTATATGCTTTGTAATGTACATGTGAAAAAGTTGAAGGTACCCATTATGCAATGGAAGGCGTCGGGGGCCTTGCCTAAAAATTATGGGAAATCCTTACCGGGCATAATGTCCTCTGCTCGACGCATTCCATAATACTTTTAGCCATAGTTGTGCATGGTGCATACTCTTTCATATGAGAATGAGAGAGAGAGAGAGAGAGAGAGAGAGAGAGAGAGAGAGAGAGAGAGAGAGAGAAGGCTATTGTGGAGAAAAGGTGTTTTGGAGCTTTTCATTGGTCCAAGTTTGCCTTGAAAGCTTTTTGAAGGACATTTGAAAATCAGTTAAAAGGAAGTTGAAGTGAGAGAACTCTCTCTCTAGAAACGTCTCTAGAGAGAGGAAATCAGGGTATAAAATCACGAGAGATAAATCGCGACGGCAAGAGAGTGAAATTTTTTCGTTTTTTAGGGTTGTTTTTAGGGTTTCTTTGGTTAAGGGAGAGAAATAGGGATATAGTGAGGTATTGGGGGGAGAGAGAGAGAGAGAGAGAGAGAGAGAGAGAGAGAGAAAGAGAGAGAGACATCCGAGAGAGATCAGATCACCAACATTGAAATCATTGGATGACCTTTTGGTCTCTTTTTCTCTTTTTGGCAACTCTATTTGTTTCAACCAAGGTAAAAGGCTCGTTAGTGGAGATGGCCATTGGCAATGGATGGTTGGGTTTGAATAATGATCCGAGTCTTGATCGACGCCGATGTGTCACGTGAGAACGTGTTCACTGCTCTCATGCACATAATGATCAATCAGCAGGTGATCAATCGTCGATCAGTACATACTAGTATTATTAATCATGAGATTGTGATGAATTTAGTGTGAAAACATGAATCACTCCAATAGTCTTCATGGAAAAGTTTGATAGTACCAAAATCCACGCCCCAGGAAGCATATTGCTGATAGAGAGAGTTAATGAATGCCTTGCCACCTTTACTGCTTGTGTTCACGCTCACAAAGCATTCTGGCATCCAAGAACATGGACGTGATGTGAGAGCAATGTCCTGTGCTGTCCAAGGTCCTCCTTCAGGGCCTCCCTGCAACAATATAATCATATTCTCTCTCATCAGCAGCTGCAGCCGACGATCAATTTGTTCTTCTTTTCAAACAGGTAGAAAAAATGCTGCTCACCCAATGCTACAATCACCAGTACTGGTCTCGAGCAACGACATATCATCAAGTAATGCATAAGATTGCTCTGAATTCTTCATTGCAAAGTTCTAGCTATAAGCAATGCATATTAATTGTATTGGATGTGCGTACATTGGCACCCAGAATAGGTGTGTTATTAGAGACGGCTGCCGTGCTTATACCCCTCATCACGTGAATGCCAAACTTTAACCCCATTGCATGAACCTTGGTTGCTATTGGTGCAAATCCTTTCCCACCTGCTGTGGATGGCCAGCGTGCTGGATCAGGAACAGGCCTCCCCCACTCATCTATTAGGTCGAACCCAGGCGACGTGAATGATGCCTCAGGTGCGACCCTTCTATACCACAGGAAGTCCACCACAACATACTACATAGCCGCACAGTAATCCATAAGTGTTCATTGGTAGTTCAGTTTATTTCCCATGAAACAATTGAATTGATACACGAACTGTTGATCAACTTACCAAAAAATTTGAATATAGAGTTCTATGCAGGGACTGATACGGAGTTGGTTTTACCTCGTAGCCACTGGATTTGAGCTTATCAGCCATTATCTGAGCATTTGCTAAAAATTCATCCTCGGTTATAATCCATGAAAAAGCGTCATATGAATTCCAGCCACGGGGAGGGCCGGTGATCGTGAACGAGCCTTGATCTAACCCCCAGGAAATCATTAGTACTCTACATCTGTAAATCAACACAGAAAAGGCGCCTCAAGAACATAACAGAAATTGATCTAGACCTCTCTCTGGGAATGTACTTTCAGAACTCTCAGCAATTGCAGTGATTTTAAAATTCAAAATGTGAGAGGGTTGAAAGATCGATGCAGCAAGAGGCAGAAGAGCCATCCGTGGAGCTAATTGGTAGGGTGGAAAGAAAGCAGGCAGTTACTACGACGTACAAAAATATGTAAAGCAGAAGCTGCTTGTTGTGCTTTATTCGTGAGCTCGCCATTGCAAGAAAAATATCTCTTCTTCTTTGATTTACACACTTGAGTCCTGTGATGAAACCTTTGCATTCATGACAGCCCTCCAATCTTCCTGTAGAACATGAACCAGCCACAAAAGTTGTCAAGCCATTGATGAGACTATTTGTGCAGAAAGACTTATGACACCAACCAACATGAGAGATAGAAAGAGAGTTGCCCAAATCGACATAGTAGGGCGGATGATGTGAGCTCAAATCAATTGCAACATTGGTAGCTGTCATAATCACTATAAATGTCAAAGCCAATCCTCATCTCTTTGTCAAACCAATCTTGCAAGACAATTGAGAGAGTAAACTAAGCAACAACAAGTGTGCCATACTTTGGCAAATTCTTAAATTCAACCCAACTTACTGTTCAATCAACCTAAGCGGGCAAGTTTAGTCATCTTCTGCAGAACACATAATCTACTGAAAACCACTTGCAAGGCACATGTTGCTTGAGAGGCAGATCATATGAAGCTCAATAATGCATTGGGAATCGCCCAGGAAGGACTCTTGCAGGTAAGCAACTGATGTAGTAGTGTGAGGAAGTCGAAGATGACAAAACACGTTCAACCTCCTGCTGGCTTTGGCTGGCTTCAGTGGAACGGGGAGGGCCGCATGGAGGAGCTAAAAGCTAAGATTTTAAGAATATTCTCTCGTACCTCCCTCATGGAGGTGAAAAGAGTCAACCTCCGGAAAAACATGTTCAATTAGATGATGACACATAGGTCGGAGGTAACACTCTACCTCCGACATGTGGCCTGCCCCCCAATTATGGAGGCTGCCACCGGAGGCATCCTCCTTCATGTGGCCGAGCTAAGAGACAAATCCCATTATGTTGGTGATCTCGAGTTTGGGAGCACCTTTGACAAAAAGAAAACGGAACTTACGGGCCGGCCGTCAAACCCAATGACCAGTGATCAAGTTAGTGGTTGCCTCTATTTTACCCTAGCGATTTGGGAATAAACTTTCTAAAAAAAAACAAAAATTGCTTGGAATTTGGGAGAAAAACAAATTAATTTTTAATTGGAATTTGGGAGCATCTTCTGTCCTAGAAAAACAATAATGTTGTGGTATTATGCCACAAAGGCCTTGCGAATTGTTGGACTGAATAAGAAAATTTATTTAGTAAAATTTTCTTTCTTTTCTTTGACATTCAAACAAATGCGTGTATTATAGCTTTTTTGCTAAAGAATTAAGTATCAGTAAGTTAAGTTATTGTGAGATTCATTTTTTTTTTTTTTACGTTTTAAGTTGCAAGAGCTTACACTATCGTAATCACTATCACAAAAGTTGTTAAAGTTTTTATAATCGTAGAACATGATTACATATTGGGATTTAAATGACTAAGAATTGTGTATCTAATGATTTTGCCAACAAACAGATGATTTTCATTTGATGATGGTATCTTACAATGGGTTTAATATTTTGACAACAAAATATGTCCGTCATTTTGGAATTTTGAAGTTGGCAAGGATTCACGAACATTCATGAACAATATATATTCAGAATATTTCAGTATTCATAATCAATATTCCCGAGTATTCACAATAATCATGATCAATATTCACAAGTATTCACAATCAATATTTACAATAATCATGATCAATACTCACGAGTATTCACAATATTTACGATCAATATCCACAATAATCAAGGTCAGTATTCAAGATATTCGCTTTTCAATATTCACAACAACACATTTTAGTGTCTTCTTTTGCAGGATGTATACAAAATGTCTTCCTTATATTGGATGAAGAATTAATCGACCTTTCAGAAATGCACCCTGAAGACTACATGATTGATGGTTGGCGATGATTATATAAGATTGTGAATATTGATCGTGAATATCGTGATTATTGTGAATATTGATCGTGAATACTCATGAACGTCGATCGTGATTATTGTGAATTTCGTGATTACTGTGAATATTAATCATGAATACTGATCGTAAATACTGAAATATTATAAATAATGATCTCTCAGATGTGAATTCAATAACAAAGTTTAGCAAAAAAACATCATCACAATGCATAAAAAATTTGTCTGGAAAACTTAAGAACAACCAATGAAATTTTACTGAGCTATTTTTCTACATTATTTTAATCTTTGCAAAAAGTTAAAATACGACACTGGCCCGTGAAGAGGTCGTTGTATTTAGGCATCCATCGTTGGCCCGTGGAAAAGGTATACCACAGCAAGGGCTTCGTCGCGTTCGCTACTCGTGGAGGAAGCCCATATGCCTCATACGCCTCTCTTACACAAGATGGTGTACTGATGCGGCCGCTCGATCACTTCTTGCCACGGATGTCAGGTGTGCCTGTCCATAGTAGATACAATGTGCTATTTCCAAGCAGCTGGCTAGCTGAGTTTGATGAGGAATGGAGCTCGTGACAAATAGTGAGATGAATAATGGCAATGGTCCTTTGTTTGCTCTCTCAAGTGTGGAGTCTCAACATTCTCACTGGCAAGTGTACACTGCTTGTACTTGAGGTTTTCTTTGAGTTGGTCGATTGACAGGTGCACTCACAATAAAGCTTCTATCCGGGGCATTCTTCTGTGGTGAGAATATTATTACAATTCAAGAGATCACGTAGGAGGAGAGGGAGAGAGATAGAGCGGAAGAGAGATGTAACTAACTACATTCTGTATTGATTGATTAATGAGAGAACAGCGAACTGCCCATTACATAGTGCGTGAGAGAGTGTTTGAATCGTCATGAGACGTTTGAGGACCCAAATCTTTTCACATTAACTAGTTATTATGAAACATTATTTGGCTATGTGTGAATGCGCACATTATTATTCGTAACACTCCCACTTAATGGAGCACTCACAATTTTATTCATCCTACTAACATCATATGAGATGTTCTTATTCAGAACTTATTTAGTTTAGCATTCTGATTATTTATCTTGACATTGCTGTCACTTATTTATTTTGACATTGCTGTCACTGATCCCACTTCATGTGAAAGCACATTGGTTTTGTTTTGATCTTGTGTCTTCATGGTCTATGTCTCTGGACTGCAAGAACTTCATGTGGGCTATGTTGGAAACGTCAGTGCTTTCCAAACATCTGCACACCGCCTCTTATCCAGCTTTCCGACATCTGCAAGAAGGTCCACTTTGATCATTAGTTTGTATATTTGTTGCTTGCTTCAGCAACTTGCTTTGATCCTGCTCCTCTTTGGTCTATGCTTTTGAACTGCATCTTCATGTGGACTGTGGTAGAAGACGTCTCTTCCTTTACCTGCACACGGACTTTGCTTTAATTCAACTTTCTAGCATCTTCAAAGAGCTAGCTTTGATCATTGTTTTGTTGATTAGTTGCTTGTTTCAACAACTCTCAGTTCATTGGTTGACTGCTGGTTGATGCAGTTCACTTTGTTTAATTGTTTACTCAACAGATTTGCCATGAAAATGACAAACAGACCAGGGCTGCTCGGACCAGGGCTGCTCTCAGACATTTATTCTCTTCACAAGTTTTGACTAGAAGCAAAGAGAGGTCTACGCAGGATCAGGATTCATTCCACTCTGCCTTCTAAATAATTGGCTCAAGGACACGGTCTATTTCTCAACAATGCAGCGTGAATGAACTGAGATCATTGTTAGGGCTCATGGCTCATGTTAACGATAGTGGCGTCATCAGACACTGAGGAGGCTTCAATTGCATCAGTCACATCAACACACATCAGAGGTTCGCGTGTCAAGCATAAATGTCAGAGGGCTGGCTCTGATACCATATTACAATTCAAGAGATCACGTAGGAGGAGAGGGAGAGAGATAGAGCGGAAGAGAGATGTAACTAGCTACATTCTGTATTGATTGATTAATGAGAGAAGATCGAACTGCCCATTACATAATGCGTGAGAGAGTGTTTGAATAGTTATGCGGCGTTTGAGGACCCAAATCTCTCCACATTAACTAGTTATTATGAGATACTATATGGTTATGTGTGAATGCGCACGTTATTATTCGTAACAAATATGTCAGCTCGCATCTCAATTTCTCTTATGCTTCATGTCTATCCTCAAGATTCTCCAAGATTCATATCAGGAGGGGTTTGCTCTTTTAGGAGAAATGAGAATCCTTCACTATAGAAAGACTCACACCAAAACTCACTTGATGAAGATAACAACTATGAAGGAGAAAGTTGATGACTACTATCTCTGCTCAACAATGGGACATGACACAAACTAGCAGAGGATCATCCTTATAGCAGGCTCAGCACATTCTAGAATAAAAAAATTCATAACAGAGCAGTCTGAGAAAATAAATAAACTCATCAACTCTTCCCTCAGAGACACATAAGCAATGTTGGAAGGTGCAGCTATCACATAAACAGACTCAATGCATTTGTGAGAACTAGAGAAGAGCTCAAGAACACATATTTTTTGATGAGACTCAGGCTTACTAGAATTTCATGAGAGGGAAAATGCTATTGCAGATCTAGAATCAGCTTGGAAACACATTATAAAACACCTAAGCTTTGCTGATCACAGTTCACAATAAACTGATGAATGTCTCAATACATTGTTGGCCACTAGTATTTTCCATTCATAAATTTTTTTACTGTATTTTTCATTGCAAAATGGCCTCCTGCATCTTCTACATGGAAAGATCTGAGCACTTGCTGAATCTGGTCTCTTGTCAAACACCTTTTAAGTTCCTCATCATTTCTCATCTTGTACAAAATGCCCGAGATTATGGTATAGGGAGCGACTCGATATCTCTGGTCATTCCCACCGGATATTGTAAAGTTTGCAAATATTCAATAATATCCGCATACTATGAATCCTGAGTTGCTAACAACATTACTTCCTCATCTGGAAGTTTATCAAAAATTGGATCCTTTTGTTCTATAATTTCAAGTACTGATAAATAATATGCATTCGAATGGTATTTGCCAGGTCGAACCTCGACTGTATAATCAAATTCAGATAATAGGAAAATCCATCGAGCTATTTTTCTTGACAAATTAGACTTATTTACCAAGTACTTGATATCATAATGATCAACATAAAAAGTGAATGCGTAGCTAACAAAATAATGTCGAAATTTTTTGACTAAATAAATCATGCCCAAAGTTTCTCTTTCAGTCGTTGAATAATTCTTCTCAGAAATAGAAAGCTGTCTACCCGCATAACAAATTGGGTAATCTCGTTTGGCATCATCCTTTTGGCTCAATACACTGCCAATTGCAAAGGATGAAATGTCCACGTATACATGAAATTTTTTATCCCAATTAGGAGGCCTTAAGATTGGAGCTGATTTTAATTTATCTTTTAAAAGCTCAAATGCCCTTTGACAGTTCTTCCCAATTATAATCGGCATTATACTTCAGAAGTTTTGTCAAAAGAGATGCCATAATAGCATAGTGCTTTATAAACCTTCTATAGTATCCCAAATGACCAAGAAAACCTCTTAGCTCTCTTAATTCATGGGTGGTTGCAGAGCTTCAATTATTTTGACTTTATCTTGGTCTACTTCAATCCCTCTTTCCGATATTAGATGACCAAGAAGTATGCCTTCAGACATTCCGAAGTAACACTTTTGGCATGTAATATTGATATTGATGTTTCTTTGCATCTTTGTAAAGTAGCCGCTTGTTCGTAGATTTGGAAAATCTAATGGAGTTTGTGAACCCATTATATTTTGGCATCTCGAGGCGAGGTGCCCTTCAGATTGCTTTCAAGGATATTAGGCACGGGTTGATCCATAGGGTCCATTACAGCTGGTTTTGTCTTAACTTTGATTGGTGCGACTGCAACTTTGGGGAGGTTTGGTGCTTGGTTATTTATGCTTCTTGGTACCGATCGTCCTAATCTCAGATTGGTCACTAACTCTTCAAGCCAACACATGTCACACACCAAATCTAAACTTGACAAATGTCATAAGCCTAACTTGGCTAGCCATATCACAACCTACTTTTGGCCTAATCACAACTTGCCATGTGTACTTGCCTATTTTGTCTCGATCCAAAAATGGCCTAATGAACATCAAACACTTGGCTAGATCTCTACCAAAAACTTGAGTACCCCTGACTCAACATAACTAAGATATTTTTCTCTATTTTTCACGTGGGAACATGCTCCACACGTGTGAGTGTCTCTCACAAACAAGAATTGCAAAATAACAAAGCTAGATTTTGCCAATTATTCACACTCCTCAAAAAACTAGCTTGATAAGGTACTAGATCAACAAAGAAGCTTGGGAAACCTTTTGAGTGGAAAATTTGGTATGCATGTGATGTAAAAACTAGCCAAGGGATTCTCCATAATGGCAACTTCACCATATCCATGATAAATAGTGAAATCTTGATCAACCTTTGGCCTATCCTCAATCTAATGTTCTAAACTTGACAAAATCATTCTTGAGCAAAGGGGTGTGAGAAGATCAGCAACACATGAAGATGATTTGATATGCTTCAAGGTGATCTCCCATCCAATGACCTTATCCCTTACAAATGGTGTGCTACCTCGATGTGCTTGCTTTTTGCATGGAAAATAGGATTGTTTGCAAGGGCTTGAACCGAGATATTATCACATTTGACAATATGTAGATCTTCATTCTTGATGAACTTTAGCTCCATAAGTAGCCTCTTGATTCACAATACTTCCTTGGTGGTTGTTGTAAGTGCCTTGTATTCGGCTTCACATGATGATAATAATATAGTATCTTGTTTCTTGGATAGCCAAGATACAAGATTTCCTCCAATAAAGATGGTGGTATAAGCACTTGTGGACTTCTTATCCACTTTTTCACTTGCAAAGTTTGAATATGAAAAAGCGACCATTGTTAGATCCTCTTCTTTGTCAATGCGAAGTCGTTGGGTCAGATTTTAGACCGACAGTATTGAAATTTACAAGTATCTAAAAATGTATGGATAAGGGGTACCCTTAGGATTAAGGATAAGTGTCTTAGATTAAGGTACTAGTGTACTTGGTTAAGGGCAGGTAGGTGTCTATGCCTTGGATGGAGGTATGGAACCTAGAGAGGTGTTAGAAAGTCATTCGATGACTATTTTTCTAAACCTTGGGCCTCAACCTTGAACCATATCACTTTAATGGTCCAAGACCAAAGTATACATGCACAACTTGGGCATTGGGACCTAGTAGGAGGGCGCACTTCCAATGGGTCCAATGAGTTCTCAACTCTCACAAGAAAGACATTAAAAGAGTCATAGGTTATGGAAGGAGTCTCTTGACTATCCATAAGCCTATGGAGGTTCTTTAACTCCCCTAGGCTTCTCTCTCTCTCACTAGATGGGCATGGAACTCCATAGTGTACTGGAGTGTCCATGGGCCATCTATATGAGGGTAGTTGGGTGCCCACTGGGGGAGGAGAGATCTCTCTTGCTTGTTTTTCTTATGCTTGTGTTGCTACTAGTGTGTAGAGTACTTTCTTGTGTGTTTGGAGCTTGGATCTAGCTATGGTTGGGTGGTGAATACTTGAGGCCAGCTTGTTATCTATTTTTGTGTTTAAGAGTAGGGACACAGGTGGAGGAGAGATCCTTGGAGGCTTGCAGATTCTTACTTGCAGGTGGAGGCATCCTAGCTTGGAGTTGAGGAGCATCTTGGAGCTTGCAGATTGCTTGGAGGACATTTGGAGGCTCTACCTTGGACTTGGAGGACTTCCTCACCTCTACTTGTAAAAGTGGTATCAGAATTAGACAATGGATGATAACCTTTCTAACCTTCTTCAAGTTCTATTAAGATCACCAACTAAATTTTATTTTTTGGGAAGATTATTGGCTTTTCTAGTTGTAGAAAGCTTGTAGTTGAAGTACCCAATGAATCTAGTTCTCTTTGAAAGAGAGTAGTGATGTTTATAGAATTGTTTAGGGGCTGATTTTTTATCATGTTAGAGAAGTTTTAAAGTAGGCTGTGGGTTTTTAAAAGTTCTAAAAAAGTGGATGTTTGTACGAACCATTCAAAAACCCTAGAAGATGCTATTAGGGCTGCAAAATACTTTGATGACACACCTTATCCACTTAGGTGAGCAGAAAAAAGGTTTTCAATTTAAGAGGAAGAATAGGAAAGTTGTTAGTGAAACACATTCCAATTCTAACAATCCTAAGAAAACTATAAAAAAATTTAAAAACTATCAAGGTGGCATTGAGAAAGCTGAAGCTCATAAGAAGGACATGTGCTTCAAGTGCAATGGCGAGGGTCGCCTTGCACATGATTGCGTCAAAAAACAAGCTTCAACCTCAGGTAATCTATCTCGAAGTAATGAGATGGATGTTTGTTTCCTTAGTTCTTTAGTTTTTGGACCTAATGACCTTATTTGAATTAAAGGTAAAGTTAATGATCAAGTTTTTAATGTTATTTTTGACACAAGATCCACTCATAACTTTATTAATGTAAATTTGGTTCAGATGCTAAACCTTCCTGTCAAGGATCTTACTGGTAGTATAGCTAGCTAATTTGCAAGCATCTGACATCAATCAGATAACATTAAAGAGAGATCACACACAAACCCAAGAGAACACTTTTGAACTATATTTACAAAAGAGACTGAAAGATATATATATACACAGTCTAATTTTTGTGGGGTATCGCTGCATGGCAGTTCGGTCCCCGTTACGGGACGCGTGTCCCAATTTACGCTACGTGTACCGTCAAACTGGCACACATGCATACTATCACAAAGACAGTAAAAAACTCGAAATCACTACTGAACACGAAAAGTCATGAACTGTGAGAGAAACTCGGGCTTACTTATTCTAACACTCTCCCTTAAGCCCTAGTTTATCTTTCTTACAAAGAGCTTTTCTCTAAAAAACTCAAACTTATCAGTACTTAAAGGTTTAGTGAATATATCAGCTAACTGATTCTCTGTCTTACAATGCACTATGTCTATTTCAATAGATAACAACTTCTCTCTAATGAAATGATACTTAATCTCTATATGCTTTGTGTGTGCATGAAATACAAGATTTTTGGCTAGTTGTATGGCACTCTAACTGTCACATCTGATCATAGTAGGCTTATTCTATGGAATTCCAATGTCTTCTAGCATTCTTCTTAGCCAAACTGCTTCTTGCGTAGTTGAACATAGTGCTTTGTATTCTGCTTCTGTAGTAGAAAGAGCAACTCTTGTTTCTCACTTGACCAAGAAAATACACCATTACCAACATGAAATATATAACCTGTGGTAGATTTCCTGTCATCAATACAGCCTGCCCAATCTGAATCAACAAAGCCCTGTAAAACTGGTAAAGTATGCTGCCTCTCATATAACAATCCATGGGTTATCGTGCCCTTCACGTAACAAAGAATTCTCTTCGCTGCTTTCCAATGAATCTCTCTAGGAGTAGCTATGAATTGACTTACAATGCTTATAGCATAAATTATGTCAGGACGAGTAGTTGTGAGATAAATCAGCAAACCAACTAATTGACGAAATAAAGTGGCATCAACTAGTGCATTCTCATCCTGGTTAGATAGTTTCTTACCAACTTCCACAAGTGTGGATACTGGCTTGCTGTTGCACATTTTAAAACGCTTCAAAATCTCATTCACATACTTTGTCTGTGTTAGTGCAATGCTATTGCAACCTTGCCATACTTCCACTCCCAAATAGTAGTGCATCAAGCCAAGATCAGTCATATCAAAACTAGAAGATAAGTCTTTCTTGATTGCACCAATCAAATCATCATGATTTTCTGTGATTATGAGGTCGTCTACGTACAACACAATCAGTGTGATACTTGAGTCACGAGCAAAGTAGTAAAGATTGAAATCTAAAGAAGTGCGTATCAAACCTCTAGAAAGGAGATGCTCATCAAAGTGGCTATACCAAGCACGTGGTGCTTGTTTCAATCCGTACAAGGCTTTCTTTAGCTTGCACACTTTATCTTCCATGCCATGTGTCATAAAGCCACTAGGTTGCTCCATGTACACTTCTTCTTCAAGTTTGCGGACTTTACGTCCATCTGATATAGATTCCATCCAAATAGTGTCGCCAAAGCAATCACCATGCGAAGTGTATTCCACTTGGCCACATGAGCGAAGGTCTCTTCGTAGTCAATACCTTTACTTTGCGCATAGCCCTTCAAGACAAGCCTTGCTTTGTGTTTTGCAATAGTTTCATCGGCATTGTAGTTTGTCCTGTATACCCATTTGTTGCCAATGGTTCTTTTGCCCTTTGGAAGGTCCACTATCTCCCATGTGTCATGGTGTTTGATGGAATCAATCTCCTCCTGCATTGCTTTTTGCCATATCTCGTGATTTTTGGCCTCCTCAAAGCAAGAGGGTTCAGTATATGAAATAATGTCACTCATAAGTGCAAGATTTACCTGAAACTTGTCAGGTTCCTTTCTCTCTCGTGTGGAATGCCGCAACTCTCTCTCCTTGTGCTCCTTCCTTTTATCACCTGCTACGTCAGTCTTTTCCGATCCAATAGATTTGTTTCTCACTCTCCATCTCGTCTCTATGGTGGGAGGAGTACCACGTCCCTCATCATCATCATGATGATCTTCCTATGGTGGTAGAGCTATTTCATCCTCTTTTGAGAAGCTTGCATAGCTCATCATTATTCTTTTCTTCATCCCCAAATCTATGGATTTCATCAAATAAGACATCACGACTTATGTGCACATGTAGTCCCTCTGGATCATAACATCTATATCCCTTGGTTTGTTCATCATATCCTGTAAAAATGCACTTCAAGGCCTTTACCTGCATTTTGGCTCTCTCGCTCTTAGGTATGTGAACATACACTCGACATCCAAATACTCACAGCCCATCCATCTTAGGCTTCTTTCCAGTGAATGCCTCCTCGGGTGTGCGATTATGTACAGCAACTCTAGGGCTTCTATTTTGTAAGAACACAGCAGTTTTGACAGCTTCTCCCCATAAAGAATCGGTAACTCCCATATGTGTCATCATTTCCCTAGCTACTTCGACAATGGTACAATTCTTCCTTTCAGCTACCCCATTTTGTCGAGGTGTATCAACTTGCGCAAACTCCTGTTTAATGCCATGTTCCTTTCAAAAATTAATAAAATCTGTGGAACGATACTCACCACCACAATCTGCCCTGAGTACCTTGATCTTAGCACCTGACTGATTTTCAACCAATGCTTTGAAGCTTTTGAAGCATCCAAATGTGTCAGACTTCTACTTAACGGTGTAGATCCAGGTCTTCCGTGAGTAATCATCAATGAAGGTTAGCAAATAAAATGCTTTACCAATAGACATTACCTTCATTGGCCCACATAGGTCAGAGTGTATCAACTCAAGCACTCGTTTTGCCCTTGTTGCTCCTTCTTTATTGAACTTCTTCCTGTGTAACTTGCCTAGCACGCACTCCTTGCAAATGGACTCTTCCTTATCATCCAAACTAGGTAGACCTGTTACCATCTTGAGCTTACGAAGTAGCCCCAAGATTTTGAAGTTCAAATGCCCCATACGTCTATGCCATAAATCACTTTGTGATATAGATGTCGATGCTAATACATTTCACTTCGTAACAACAACATTTAACTTGTACAAACCACAAGTTTTATCCCTAAAGCCATCAGCAATCACCTTGAAACCCCATTTCACATCCTTGATCTGGCATTTCTTGTCATTGAACTCCACCTTCACCTTATGATCTATCATTGTACCAATAGAATAAAGACTCTTCTGAAGGCCATAAACATACAACACATTTTCAATTACCTTCACATGTCCATTAGGAAATTGAATAGGCACTGCACCAACTCCATGGATTTGGCACTCGTCGTCGTTCGCCTGCGCAACTCTATCTCCATCATCAGTAAGCTCCAGATTTTTAAACCATGATTTGTTGCCAGTCATGTATCTCGTTGCTCTTGAGTCCATGTACCAATGTGTATGATCAATGGAATGTTGCGATGCTAATGCTGTCGCAAATGCCGTGCCTTGATCTTCGTTATCGCTATCATTCTCTTTTTCGACAAAATTGGTCAACTATTTCACTTTGCCCCTCTAAATATCCATCTTTTTTTTGCGACAATATCTTGCCCAATGTCCAAGCTTTTGGCAATAGAAACAGTTGCCTTTCTTCTTCTTGCCTGATGTGGATCCTTGATTGTCATCCTCCACATTCGACTTCTTGGATTGCTTCTTGTATTTATGCTTTCCTTTGGCTAGCATTGCTTGATCTTCAGATGTGGGAAGTCAAGTTTTTACCACTTCACGTCTTTGTTCCTCTTGTAGGATGATGCCATGAAGATTTTCAAATGTTGGTAGTCTCTCCCTTGAAGCAATGCCACTTGCAAACATTTGGAAACTTTCGGGAAGGCTATTTATAGCTGTGTGAACTAGCTCACCATCTCTTATTGGTTCTCCAATAGCTTCGTGTGAAATAGGACCCTATGCCCTCATTCTCCTCCATGCGAACACGTATGAGTTTGGTCCTCAAAAACATCATTCGAGAGGGGTTCGCCGTTTGAAACTACGTTTTGAGTGCATCCCATGTGCCTCTTGCTGATACAGCTTCACTGATGTGGGCAATAACATGGTCCTTCACTGACAAGTTTATCAAGGATAAGGCCTTCTGTGCCCTTTTGTCAAATGCACGAATATCGGCTGGAGTTGTAGCTGGCCGTTGTTCCACCCCAATAACAATGTCCCACAGCTCCTTTTTCATGAAAATACTTTTCATTTTGAATTTCCAAATGCTATAATTGGATACCCGGTCCAATCTACTAGCTTCTCCAAGCACGGATTCTCCCAACCCTACCATTTTGCCAAAAATTGCTCCTATAGCGCCTTAATGAGGCCCAATGACAAGCTTATAGAGCAATTTAGACTTTTAAAAGTCAACTTTAAGGTCTGCCAAAAAAGTTTCAGAACCTCCCGCCGCTTTTTTGCCAAATCGGAATCCAAATAGGTATCATCCTCCGAAATGCCCTTCGTCACCAACTCCCAACTACTTGCTCACTAGAATGGTGAAAAGACTTTTGGCGCGCTCCGAACACTCTCTCCACGGCAATCCCTCTGTTTTCAGGTATCGTACTTGCAGACTACAGTCCTTCTCTGCCCTTAATTTGGAGGATTTTGGCTTTTGGATGGTCCTAAACGGAGAAAAGACCCAAAAGATATGCGCCCTTATTGAAAATGCATTGTTTCTTCACAATGAAGTAACTTCAAACTTCGTGAATTTGGGGACCCAACTCCAATTTCACATTAAATTTTTTTAATGAAATTGAAGGTATACTTGGCACTTCAGTGCCCGTTGAGTCCACATCAAGTTCATCCAACGGTTGATCTCCAATCCACGGTCCACACCTGATCATGGAGACTCAATCTTCAACCCCTTATTAATCAGACTCTCTATCTGATGGCTGTGGAACCTTGAAGGGTCCAATAGAATTTGAGGTTTGCTTAAAAATGGTCCAATAGAATTTAGAGGTGCATGGATCAATGGTCCAATAGGATTAAGAGGTGGCAAAGTGTGGTCCAATCATAGTTAAGCATAGTGGTAGCTCGTGGATCTACTAATCATTGTACTCCTCATTTGGATCTAATTGATTTTGAGATTGAGTGGATTTTGTGCGTAATTGGTTTTCTAACTTTCTCTCTCTACTCGAGAGCTCATGATGATTTTCTCTCTCTACCCAAGGAGAGCAACTTCTTTTTACTTAGATTATTTTTGGAACACTTCCCACACGTGTGAGTTAGAATTGGAAGTGATTGAATGCATGTAGTAGTGTGTTTTTGCCATAGAATCAAAGATAGATCTTGAATCTCAATCTAGTCTTGATCTTGGTGCATCTACACCCTTAGGAGATCACAAGTACATGTTGTGGACAGTCCACACGTGTAAAATCAACATGGTATCTGAGCCTACCTAAGGTGCATCTATAAACTAGATCCAAATGAATATGTGAATTCTTGTAATGTTGCTCTTGTGAACAAGCTCTCTATGGAGGAAATATGGCATAGGAGGTTGGGACATCCCAACTACAAATCCATGCTCTTTATGATCAAAGAGGCCAAAGCTATTGGCTTGCCAAAGTCATTCTCCAAGAAGATCAAGCCTTGTGAGGCTTGTGCTATTGCTAAATCTCACAAAAAGCCATTTACAAGATCTTCTATCAAAAGCAAGCATCCTTTGGAGTAAATCCACTTGGATGTGCATTTCTAATCAACTATAAACAAGGAAGGAGCCACTTGTTTTGTTACTTTCATTGATGATTTCACAAGATTCACTTGGATATATCTTCTTGCTTCTAATCTATGGTGTTTGATCATTTCCTTATTTTCAAAGGTTATGTAGAGAAGCGATTCTCAATCAAGATTAAAGCTCTTAGATGTGATGGAGGTGGTGAATATATCTCCAATAAATTTCATGATTTTTGTGAGATTGAAGGCATTAAAAGAAAGTTCTCTTGTGCCTATTCTCCATCTCAAAATGGAGTGGCTGAGAGAAAGAATAGATCTCTATGTGAATGTGCAAAATCTATGAGAATTGAGGCATCTTTGCCCAAAGATTTTTGGGGATAAGACATTAATTGTGCAAATTATCTTTGCAATAGGCTCCCACATATAGCTCTTGGAGGAAAGTCACCATATGAGATCTTATATTTGAAGAAGCCTAAGGTTGATCACCTTAGAGTTTTTGGATGCATATGCTTTGCCCATATTACCTTGGAAACAAGGAATAAGGAAGATCCTAGTGCATGCAAAGGGATCATGGTTGGATACTCATCCACCAAAAAGGCCTATAGAATCTTTGTACTCTCTACTTCTCAAGTTATTGAAAGCAGAGATGTTGTCTTTCATGAAGATCAGCATTCATCTTTTGAAGAGGCCGAGATCAAGAAATCTGAGGATGCATCATCAATTATTGATTTTGAAGACAATCATGATGTGATGGGGTCGAGATTTGAAGAAAACTCTCCTCGGATTTTCTCACCAAGAAGATCCATGAGAGATAGATCCAAGCCTAAGAGGCTCTCATATGTTGACAAAGGCAAACAAGTGGATCTTGATTCCACTAATTATGTTTTTTATGTCTCTCATGAAGAGCCAAAGAATGTACAAGAGGCACTCAATACCAAGGAGTGGTATGATGCCATGAAGCAAGAGTATGATGCATTGATCACCAACAATACTTGGGAGCTTGTGGATCCTCCATCCAACAAGCATGTGATTGGTTGCAAGTGGGTATTTCGGATCAAGTTCAATCATGATGGCACCATCAACAAGCATAAAGCAAGATTATGTGCCAAAAGATTTGCTCAAATCCATGGTCTTGATTATGAGGAGACCTTTGCACCCGTTGCAAAGATGGTGACAATAAGAATTCTTATTTCTCTTGCTTGTTTTTTCAAGTAGAATGTGTTCCAATTAAATGTATCCAATGCTTTTCTAAATGGTTATCTTGAGGAGGAGATCTATATGGAACAACCTCAAGGATTCATCAAGGATGAGTCCAAAGTGTGCTTGCTCTTCAAAAGTCTTTATGGACTCAAGCAAGCACCAAGATCATGGTATTCAAGACTTAATTATTCAAGACTAGGATTTACTCTTAGTGACTATGATCCTTCCATGTATCTAAAGTTTGTTGATAGCAATATTGTCATTCTTCTAGTTTATGTTGATGACATTATTCTTTGTGGAAGTTGTATCAAGCTAGTTGATGAAACCAAGCTAGCACTTGGATGTGAGTTTAAAATTCAAGATCTAGGAGAGATGCATTACATCCTAGGCCTAGAAATTAATTTTTTATGAAAATCATGTCTTTATATGCCAATCTAGATATGCTTACTCTATGTTGAAAAAATTTCATATGGAAAATTCTAACAGCATAGATACTCCAATGGAGCAAATTGTAAAAGATCCTAATAAAGGTGATGAAAGATCCTTTGAGGACATCACACTGTTTAGGAGTCTTGTAGGCTCCTTGATTTGGCTTACCATTACTAGGCCCGATCTAAGTTTTTGTGTGCACAAATTGAGTCAATTTATGCAAGATCCTAAGATCCATCATTGGAAGATGGCCAAGAGGATTCTAAGATATGTATCTTCATCTTGTGATTATGGTCTACTCTATAAAAGTGAAGATCTATCCATTATTGGCTACTCGGATTCGGACTTTGCAAGTGACAAGATGGATCGAAAGTCTATTAGTGCATACACTATCTTTCTTGGAGGCAATCTAATATCTTGGCTTTCCAAAAAGCAAGATACTATATTTCTCTCTTCATGTGAGGCCGAGTACAAAACACTCACTACAACTAGCAAAGAAGTGCTTTGGATCAAGAGGTTATTAATGGAGCTAAAGTGCATCAAGGAGGATGATCTACCAATGATCAAGTGTGATAACATCTCGACCCAAGCTCTTGCCAATAATCCCATATTTCATGCAAGAAGCAAGCACATAGAAGTGGCACACCATTTTGTGAGAGAAAAGCTTATTGGATGAGAAATCTATTTGGAGCATGTCAACTCTCCTCTTGTATTGCCGATCTACTCACCAAGCCTTTGAGCAAAAGTGCTTTCATCAAGCATAGATCTAATCTTGGAGTTATATCAAGATCAATGCTCAAATCTTCATAAATAATTTTTTAAGAGTGTGAAGAATTGAAAAAGATTATCTATGCTAGATATAGGGGTCTTATGTTTTTTATATCAAGCATCTAGGTGTAGGATGTTGATAGGACCAAATTTGGCATAGATGGCAAATTATCCATTTCCACTTGTAATGCCACTATTTAGCCAAAATAGAGTAAGAGGCTAAAATCGTGCCAATTAGAGTGTAGACAAGTGTAATACTTTTGTTTGATGAAATTGAAGAGGTCCAATAGGATTTAGAGGTGGAACCTTGAAGGGTCCAATAGAATTTGAGGTTTGCTTGAAAATGGTCCAATAGAATTTAGAGGTGCATGGATCAATGGTCCAATAGGATTAAGAGGTGGCAAAGTGTGGTCCAATCATAGTTAAGCATAGTGGTAGCTCGTGGATCTACTAGTATCATTGTACTCCTCATTTGGATCTAATTGATTTTGAGATTGAATGGATTTTATGAGTAATTGGTTTTCTAGCTTTCTCTCTCTACTCGAGAACTCATGATGATTTTCTCTCTCTACCCAAGGAGAGCAGCTTGTTTTTTCTTATATTATTTTTGGAACACTTCCCACACGTAGAATGCATGTAGTAGTGTGTTTTTGCCATAGAATCAAAGATAGATCTTGAATCTCAATCTAGTCTTGATCTTGGTGCATCTACACACCTTAGGAGGTCACAAGTACATGTTGTGGACAGTCCACACGTGTGAAATCAACACTACGTCTGCTCATCTGATACCTCTTAGACAGCCAATTAATTTGGAGAACATCTACAACGACTGATCTCCAGCAAAGGGTAACCAATCCTATCATAATTTCAAATTCAGATGTTAAGTTCAATAATTTGAAGTCATTGAAGACTTGGCCATCTTCAAGTACTTCCACAGAATTAGTATTTAGAACAAGTCTGCAGAAATACATTACTTTCGCGACAGTCTGCAAAATACTCTAAGTGTCGTGACAGTCTATAGAAATGAACTATGTTCGTCACAATGTTGTCTTTTTTGCATTTTTCCGAAATGCGAAACTAGCATAGTTCAACAGTTTAAACTATTTCACAACAGTTTCATCTTTTTTGCATTTCCCCAAAATGTGTCACTTAGGCACAGTTCAAAGTTCAACCATTTTAGGGCACCTTCGGCATTTTCGCAAAATGTTCACGAAGAGAGAGAAAATTCTCAAAGGTCATCTATTTCAAGACTTGAACTGTTTTAGGGCACCTTCGGCTTTTTCGCAAAAAAATTGAAGAGAGAGAAAAAATGAAGGTCATCTATTTTGAATGAAGGACTTTCCCAGCCACTTCTCGAAATTGCGAAGTGAGAGAAAACCACTTCACGTAAAATATGAAGTGAGAGAATTTTCGACGTCCTTGTCCTCGTCAACATTCCTATTTTGTTGACAGTATACAGTATGTATAGCTGTCACAAAAGCCATATACTACCAAGTACAACGACTTACCTAATTAGGTGACAAACATTCAATGTAGTTAATACATGGTTGCAATCTATAAATAGATCATCCCAGCACAGGTTATTTGAGAAGCTCCGTCCATGAGACGTATTATTTGAGCCTCCCAGTTATGCCGTCATTTTTTGTTGCAATTGCTATTTTGTTGTGCTTCGGTGTAATATAGCAACAACATGTTTTTATATCTGTGTATAACGTAGATGAATGCTTGTTGTTAGTGAATGCACTTTATTGTTGTTTGATAACATTTGCTCGCTCACTCTGATCAGAACATGGACGTCTACAACTCCTCAGTTTCTGATCAGACGATGGTTGTCTTTGACGCCTGAGGAACTCCCGATAACACACTGCTCTTTCCATCTATTGAAGAACCAAACTTCACATTGAATCCATTTTTTCAGTAATACCACACACAAACCATTTCTATTCGCTTCAGCGGACTGTATTCTTATTTTTGAAAGTATGAATTAATTTTTAAGATCCTGTTGGGCAACTAGAACACTTAAAGTTGTGATTATACCTAGCATAAGATTTTTATTAGACTATTTTTGCATCTAGCAGCTGATTGTAACAGGAGAGCTATACTGCAATATTCCTGCTCTCTTCTTCATTCATGTTCTTCGCACTCCCTTGCCCCATCAAAAAGTTGCAGGTGCATTGGTCAAATCAAAAGGCAACACCAAAATTTGTAGTGACCAAAGCGAGTTCGAAACCCGGTTTTTGGTATATCTTCTGCCTT
The DNA here is from genome assembly GCA_029204225.1 of Diphasiastrum complanatum. NCBI lineage: Eukaryota > Viridiplantae > Streptophyta > Lycopodiopsida > Lycopodiales > Lycopodiaceae > Diphasiastrum > Diphasiastrum complanatum. The sequence goes on along the minus strand of CM055092.1, from coordinate 40,624,674 downwards.
AATGCGTATCTAATGGTAGCCCAATCGTAGATCTATCTTGGTAAAGTACCCACCAATATAGTCTATTAGATCATCCATCTGTGGCAGTGAATATCTATTCTTAATGGTTACCTTGTTCAATTTCTTATAGTCAATGCAAAACCTTGTAGTCCCATCCTTCTTGGCAACCAGAACCACTGGTGATGCCCAAGGAGACTTACTAAGTTGTACCCACCCCTTTTTCAGGTAATCATATAAATGTCTACTTACCTCAGCCTCTTCCGATGCACTCATCCTATAAGGACGTTGTGCGATTGGAATTGCTCCAAGTATTAGGTCAATTTTATGATCAATTGTCCTTTCTGGTGGTAAACCTATAGGAAGGTCTAAAAAAACATCATTGAATTCCTGTCCAAGTTCATTATGGGCTTCAAATTCTGTAGTGTTCTCACTGGATATATTCATGGCATTTATGTTAAGATCTTCATCATTGCAGCAAATGATATCATTATGAAAACATAAATAAACTTTAAAATCAGAATTCTTCATAAAAGAATTAAGTTCTTGTTTAGAATAAGGGTTAACAATTTTAGTGTCAACACTTACACTAGTCTTGATCTTAATTAAAAAAATTCTCATGCATAAAAGATAAATATTTTTCAACAAAATCAGTTCTCAATGACTTGTTCTTATCAAAATGCCATTGTTCTTTCGAGAATAATATCTACATTAGCTAATGCAACAACATGGAATTCTAGTTTTTCAGAATAATCCTGAATGTGCAATTCTACATCAGGAACAACATAATCCATCAAATGAGAATCACTTTTCGATGCCATTGTCACACGATATTTTTTCTCACTTTTTATGGTAGGAAGTATTAGAATAAGTAAGCCCGAGTTTCTCTCACAGTTCATGACTTTCCGTGTTCAGCAGTGATTTCGAGTTTTTTTACTATCTTTGAAATAGTATGCATGTGTGCCGGTTTGACGGTACACGTAGTGTAAATTGGGACACGCATCTCGTAACGAGGACCAAACTGCCATGCAGTGGTACCCCACAAAAATTAGACTGTGTATATATATCTTTCAGTCTCTTGTGTAAATACAGTTTAGAAGCTTTACTGTTTATCTGATTGATGTCAGATTGCTTGCAAATTAGCTAACTATACTGCCAGTAAGATCCTTGACATGGTATCAGAGCCTGGGAGTGGCGCAGTTCGATGTTAGCTAGAAATCGAATTTTGGAAAAATTCGAAAAAATGTTTACGGTTAGTCAAGCAAGCAATCGTTTGAAAAGTGCAGTTGAATTCAAGGCTTCAGAATAAGCTATTGGCTTGATCCAAGAGCAAAACTGAAAATTGCTAAATTTTCAAGTTGATTGTAGCAAACATAGGGTTCCTCAGAAGAACAACTTGTTTGCATCCAACTGTGCATCAATTGTGAAGCCAAATCTCAAGAGAGTTCTTGCAATAGGGTGACCTCAGTGGTGTAGGAGACTGCTAGAAAAATCTCAGAAAAGGATTGAGTAAATCTCAAGAAAGCTCCATCCTTTTCTACAGCTAGGATTTTTATATACAAAACTGTGGATCTTTCTCCACACATACTATGTTTCAGTGCTGTGAATGCATGGAGAGGGGCGCCCTAGCAGGAAGAATGTACCTACAAATGGTCGTGGGCAGCCGTAGAGTAATCTGAGCGCTGAATCAATTGGTAGGGAGGCGTGGAAAAAACTTGGAGGCAACCATAGCCAGGTTAATGAAGAGAAGGTCGCGGATCATCCGCGGGGCCAGCGCGAGACAGCCCTGAGCGTCTGGAAGTGGTTAGTGCACGGAGGAGGAAGAGTCATTGCCCATTCTTTTTTAATTCTTCACACGTAGAACCAAAGTTGGTTTCACATGACCCTACATTAATGATCAATACACGTGCATGAAGAATCATGAAATAGAAATTAGTCATTCACAAAGGAGACAATTGTGGGCTTAATTTCCAGCAGTCCCCCTTAAGGTCATGGTTGGTGCCTTGGTACCTTCGTCAGGCTCTGTATGTTGAAAAACTTCTGATGCTTGATCCTGGGAAGTGCTTTGGTGAAGATGTTTGCGCCCATTTAAGTTGTGGAGCAGTATTGAATAATCACTTGCCATGAGAAAACTTTCTCCCGAATGAAATGATACTGAATTTCTATCTGCTTGAATTTGCCATGAAAGCTGGGATTCAGTGACAGTGAAATACAACTCAAGTTGTCACACAGAATGGTGGTAGCATTGAACTGAGTGTGACGTAAGTCGTGAAGTAATAGCATGATCCATATAGTTTCTTTTGAAGCTTGAATGCTGCAATGTACATTGTCTCCGTCGAAGAAAGTACAATTGATTTCTGCTTCCTTGAATTCCACGAAATTGGTTTCCCTGCCAGATAGAAACAGAACCCAGAGGTAGATTTTTTGGTAGAGACTGTTCCTCCCCAATCTGAGTCAGAGTAGCCTCGCAAGACGAGTGGGTCGATAACACTTCCATCATAACATAAAATGTGATCTAAACTTCCCAAAATATATCTCATCACTCTCTTTAATGCTTTCCAATGAGAGATCCTAGGATTAGACATGAATTGACTTAACGTGCTAATAATGTATGCTAAATCTGGTCTAGTTCATAACATTGCATACATCAAAGATCCTATTAGTGAATGATAAGGGTACTTCGCTATGTCGAGTACTTCACTATCAGAATCAGCACAAGTAGGTTTAGTCAATACTATATTTGGATCCATTGGAGTATCAATTAATTTACTATCAGACATATGAAATTTTTCTAAAATGCCTTTTAGATATGCTTGTTGGCTAAGATAGATTTTCTTCTGAAGTCTATTTCTAGTAATGTGAATTCTTAGCAAAGAATGGACAGCTCCTAAATCAGTCATGTCAAATTCCTTTGACAGATCACTCTTAGAAGTGTGCAGAAGAGAAGTGTCGTTAGATAAAATAAATGCATCATCTACGTAAAGAGCTATGTGAACTGGATTGGTGTCTATATGTTTTGAATAAACATTACAGTCAATTGAATTGTTTGCAAATCCCAATTGAATGAGATAAGAGTTGATTCTATCGAACCATGCTCTTGCAGCTTGTTTCAGACCGTAGATTTCTTTGTGCAGCTTGCACACTTTGTGCTCTTGGCCTTTGACTTCGAATCCTTCTAGTTGGAAGGTATACAGCTCCTCTTAGACGTTGTCATTGAGAAATGTTGTCTTGACATCCATTTGGTGTATTTCGAGGTCTTCTACGGCTGCTAACGCAATCAGAGTCCTGATTGACTGCATCTTGACGATAGGACTGAATTTTTTTTGATAATCCACTCCTTGGACTTGACTGAATCCTTTAGCCACCAGCCGTGCTTTCCATTTAGCAATGGAACCATCAGAGTTGATCTTCTTTTTGAAGATCCACTTGTTGTCAATAACTCTCTTGTGAGTGGGAAAGTCGACTAGTGTCCAGGTTTGATTCGTCAAAAGTGAGTTGTACTAGTTCTTCATAGCTTCTTGCCACTTCACAACATCCTTGAATTAAATTGCTTCGGTTAGGCTCTCTGGTTCTTCTGAAGAAGTCCAGAATGATTGAGGTGTATACCTCTTAGGAACTGTCCGAGACCATGAGGATCTGTGGACATTTGGTTGACCAAGATGCGACGATGCTTCTTCTTGAATTTCTCCAGATATGTTTGAGCTAGCTTGGTCTAGTCTGATGACAGATACTATCGGCTGCTCCAGCTTCTGTAGCTGTAGCTGCAGGTTCTGTAGAAGAAACATTATAGTAGGAAGATTCCATACTACGTAAAATAGGATGAAATGACATAGCATTGTTTATCGATGGCTGTTTGAAATCATAGTATGTATATTCTTGATATATTACATCCCTAGAGACAAATACTACATTGGCAGATCGATCATATACTTTATAAACTTTATGTTCATCAAGATAGCCAATGAAAATACATTTATTTGTCTTATGATCCAACTTCTTCCTAAGTTGTTTAGGAATGTGAACAAAACATATACAACCAAAGATTTTTAAATGGCTGACACTAGGCTTGTGCCCATGCCAAACTTCATGAGGAGTTTTATTGTTGACGACTTTGGTGTTGGATCTATTCTGCACGTAACAGACTGTGGCAGTAGCTTCTACCTAGAACTTTGCAAGTAGGTGTGCTTGATGTAGCATGGATCTGGCTGAGTTGAGAAGAGTTCGATTCTTCCTTTCTGCAGTCTCGTTTTGCTGAGGTGAATAGGAAGTGGTGAACTGTCTTCTAATGCCATGTTCAGCCATAAAGTCAGACATCTCATTAGAGAAGTATTCGCCACCACCATCAGTTCGGAGTGCCTTCACTTTTGTAAACGTTTGTGTCTCAACCATGTCCTTGAATCTCCTAAAGCATTCAAAGGCTTTAGATTTGTGCTTAATGAAATGACTGTAGACCATCTAGAATAATCATCTATGAAAGTGATAAAATAGATTGCATCTCTTAAGGATGGAGTTGGCATTGGACCACAAAGATCGCTATGTACAAGATCCAATACATGCTTTGTTTTGATGGAATGTGATTTGGGAAACTTGCTTCTATAGTGTTTGCCATAGACGCATGATTCAGAAAAAAAAGATTTACAATGCATATAGGAAAGTGATCTTGTATTCACGTGTCCAAATCGAATATGCCACAAAATAGCATTATCATTTACATTTTCATGAGAGATGCTAGCTAATGCAACTGAATTAGCGAGTGCGTAAAGATTTTCTACTTTAGTGCATGTAGTCAGAGTAGTATCTTCTTCGGATATTGTACACTACTTGCAAGAGGTCATGTGTGGGGTAGCGCCGCTATCCAGGTACCAGCTATCAAAGTCTTCGTTGCTGTTGCTGTAAGCCATTTACAAATGTATATCTTGCTCCTTGAATTCTGCAGTGTTGGAGGAGTCTGGCTATTGTTGTTGTTGTTGCTTCTTTATCTCGTTGTAGATGCGGATGTGACACTCCTTGATGTTGTTCTCTTGCAATATTTGCAGAAGAGCTTCTTTCGTGATCCACTATTCTCATCTTGAGTATGAGGCTTCTGCTATTGTTGTTGCACTTGATTCTTGCCTTTGGAATAGTCTTTCTTTTTGGTGTACAAGGCCATGGATTTGTCTTTGATGGATAGGCCGCTGGTCTTTCTCTGCTGGTCAGGTTGTGTGGAAATCATCATCACAAAGTGCTCATACGACTTTGGAAGAGAATAAAGCAAGGTCATAATGGCATCATCATCTTGAATAGCACATTCTACAGCTGATATCATGATATCACGAGTTCCTTAGGCGTCAAAAATAGCCATCGTCTGATTAGAAACTGAGGAGTCATAGATGTTCGTGTTCTGATCAGAGTGAGTGAACAAATGTTATCAAACAATGATCAAGTGCATTCAATCACAACAGGCATTTATCTATGTCATACACAGATAGAAAAAGTGCGCTGCTACTATATCACACTGAAGCACAACAAAAAAACAATTACAGCAAAAAATGGCGACGTAACTAGGAGGCTCAAATAATACGTCTTATGGATGGAACTTTTCAAGTAATCTATGCTGGGATGATCTATTTATAGATTGCATCCATGAATTATCTACATTAAATGTTTGTCACCTAATTAGGTAAGCCATTGTACTTGGAAGTATATGGCTTTTGTGACAACTATACATACTGTATACTGTCGACAAATAAGGAATGTTGATGTGGACAAGGACGTAAAAAATTCTCTCACTTCGCAATTTACATGAAGTGGTTTTCTCTCACTTCGCAAATTTTGGGAAGTGGCTGAGAACGCCCTTCGTTCAAAATAGACAACCTTTATTTTTTCTCTCTCTTCGGGTTTTTCGCGAAAAAGCTGAAGGTGCCCTAATACAGTTCAAGTCTTGAAGTAGATGACCTTCGGGAATTTTCTCCCTCTTCGTGAACATTTCGTGAAAAATCCGAAGGTGCCCTATCGAGGAAATGCAAAAAAGGCGAAACTATCGCGAAATAGTTTAAAATTTTGAACTATGCTAGTTTCGCATTTCGGAGAAATGCAAAAAAGACGACACTGTGGTGAACAAAGTTCATTTCTGCAGACTGTCGCGACACCTAGAGTATTTTTGCAGACTGTCGCGAAAGTAATGTATTTCTGCAGACTTGTTCTAAATGCTAATTTCTGGAAGTCCTTGAAGATGGCCAAGTCTTCAATGACTTCAAATTATTTTACTTAACATCTGAATTTGAAATTATGATAGGATTGGTTACCCTTTGCTAGAGATCAGCTGGAAGCCCGTTGTAGATGTTCTTCAAATAAATTGGTTGTCTGAGTTGTGATTCTTGCAGGTATCAGATGAGCAGACGTAGAATCAATGTTGGTTTCACCTGATCCTAGATCAATGATCAATAAACGTGCAGGAAGAATTATGAAATAGAAATTAGTCATTCACCAAGGAGACAACTGTGGGCTTAATTTCCAACACTTTCCAACAGATGATGAACGATTTGTTCAGGCCATATTTGGGAAGATTCGTAGTGGTATTCTTAGATGATATCTTAGTGTTCCATAAGGCTTTGGCGGAACATAAAGAGCATCTTAGGATTGTCTTGACATCCTAAGAAGGGAAAAGCGCTTTGCCAAGGAGTCTAAGTGTGATTTTTTTGCTAAGGAATTGTCCTACTTGGGGCATAAGATTTTTGAACAGGGAGTGGAAATTGAGGCCGATCATATCTAGACGGTTATTGATTGGCCTATTCTCACCACAGTTCGAGAAATCAAGTCTTTCTTGGGGTTTGTAGGATTTTTCTGTCGACATATTCTCCACTTTGCTTGATTGACATTTTCTCTTACCCAGGTCTTAAAAGGCTATAAGAAGCTAAGCCGGAGGGCTAAGAGTCCACTAGTGGTGTGGATGGAAGATATGGATAATTGTTTTGAGTTGCTTAAGAAAAGTGTCACTTCAGCACCAATACTAATTATTGGCGATCCTAATAAGGCTTTTGTGGTTAGGACCGATGCTAGTGATTATGCTATTGGAGCTGTTTTGATGCAAGATGGACATCCTGTGGCTTATGAAAGCAAGAAACTCAATCCTGTTCAGTCTAGGTATTGTACCTATGAGAAGGAACTGTTTGCAATTGTTCATTCCTTGAAAATTTGACGACATTATTTGTATGGAGCCAGATTTGAAGTTTTGACGAATCATCAGACTCTTCGATTTTTCTGTGATGCTACAGATTTAAAGGGGAGGCAAGCTAGATGGGCTGAGTTGATGCAAATCTTTGACTTTTCTATACGTTATTGTAAAGGAAGTCAAAATACTCTAGCAGATGCTTTGAGTCGGTTGCTGGTTATTAATTAGTTATGCTTTACTGTTATAGAACTGGGGTTGTTTCAGTCTCTTCAAGGACTATATGAGTCCGATCCCTTTTTTGGAAAGTATTGGCAACAAGTACTTTCGGGGATCGATTCATGTTTGCAAGATTCCTCGAATCAGGGAAAGACTGAAACGGATTTTCTAATTCGAAACAAGATTTTGTTTCGTAAAGGAAAGGTGTGTGTACCGGAGAATGACACTATAAGGGCCCAAATCTTGCATGAGTGTCATGATAGTCCATGCGCAGGAAATCCGGGTATACAAAGAACACTTGACTTAGTTCGAAGGCAATTTTGGTGGCCTAAGATGAAAAGTCAGGTAGAGGCCTATGTACTTAAATGTACTAAGTGCTAGTTAAATAAAGCAGAGAGGCTAAAAGCTAGTGGCCTATTACATCCTTTAGATATTCCTACCAGAAAGTGGGAAAGTATATCTATGGATTTTGTGGTCGGGCTTCCACGTACAGGGAAGGGCCACAATTCGGTTTGGGTCATTGTGGATAGACTTACAAAGTTTGCTCAATTTATCCCAACGAAAACTACTATCAAAGCTTCAAAACTAGCTCAACCATTTGCTTTTTTGACTATACAGGCTACCTTGCGATATTGTCAATGACCGTGACCCAAAATTCACTAGGAATTTTTGGCAAGCAGTATTTGAAAAGTTGGAAACAACTTTAAGTATGAGTTCTACAGATTATCCAAAATCAGACGGTCAAATGGAAAGGATCAATTAGACGATGGAGGATATGCTTCGAGCATACGTGGGCCATCGGCAATCAGATTGGAAACAGTACCTTCCACTGGTGGAATTTGCATATAACAGTGCAAAACATTTAGTGACCGGATTCAGCCCTTTCATGCTTATGTATGGTTTTCAACCTCAATCACCACTTAGTGTTGGCATGAAAAACCTACGGGTGCAAGCCACAGCTGATTTCCTTGCGGATATGCAAGAAATGTCACAGTTGGCTAAAGATAGCATAAGAAATGCCCAAGATAGGGCAAGGCACTATGCTAATCTATCTCAGAAGCACAAGGTATTCATGGTCAACGACTGGGTATTTTTGAGAGTCCCTACTCACTCTAGGGGCTTGAAAACTATCAAGAGTGCAAAGTTGGCGCCTAGGTATTGCGGTCCTTTTAAGGTTATCCAAGTGATACAAGGTCGCACAAAATTAGACCTTCCAGCTAACATTGGAATTCATCTTGTTTTCCTTGTTAGTAAGTTGAAACCCTCGTTGGGGGTTGGGGAGACCCTGGTCCCTATGGAAGATCTAGTGGAACTTCTTTGTGATGAGTCTGTGAGTGGACCACCTGAACTCGAGGCGATCGTTAATAACAAGCGGAGGACTCTATGGAGTAGAGTGCTTTGAGAGTTTCTACTCAGGTGGAGGAGCAAATTAGAAGAGGAGAATACCTGGGAAAAGGAGACTGATCTCCAGAAGAATTTTAGACCCCTATTGGTCCATTTAGTGTTGGGGGCTAAATGGCAAGTTACCCTTAGGATTAAGGGTATGCACCTTTGGATAAGGACAAGCAAATGACTATACCTTGGTCGGAGGTATGGAGTCACGTGACCCTTGGATCAACCTTGAACCATATCACTTTAATGGTCTAGGACCAAAGTAAAAATGCACAACTTGGGCATTGGGACCTAGTAGGAGGCGCACTTCCAATGGGTCCAATGAGTTCCCAACTCCCAGAAGAAAGGCATTCAAAGAGTCATAGGTTATGGAAGGAGTCTCTTGACTTTCCATAAGCCTATGGAGGTTCTTAACTCTCTTAGGCTTCTCTCTCTCTCATTGGATGGGCATGGAATGGGCCATCTATATGAGGGTAGTAGGGCGCCAATTGGGGGGAGGAGAGATCTCTCTTGCTTGCTTTGCTTATGCTCTAGTGTTGCTACTAGTGTGTAGAGTACTTTCTTGTGTGTAGTATGCTTAGGGTTTGGATCTTGCTTATGGCATGGGACATAAGTAGGGTTTGGATCTTGAGTATGCTATAGTTTATTGTGGTATGCTTGTGATTTGTTTATGGTTAGCAAGGGGGTGCTAGATAGGTCTTGCTTGGAGCTTGGATCTAGCTATGATTGGGTGGTGAATACTTGAGGCCAGCTTGTTATCTATCTTTGTGTTTAGAAGTAGGGACACAAGTGGAGGAGACCCGGAGTCTTTCCAACGAGTCTTTTAACTCCTCCTTCAACCGAGTCCTTCCACTTCTCCTTCAACCGACTCTCTTTCAAAGTCTCATCAGTTGAACCATCCATCGAGTCATCAGCTTCAACCATCACCCGAGTCAACAACATCTCCATTAACCGACTCCTTACACTAGCCATTAACCGGATTCTTACCTTGTCCATTCACCATCTCCTAAAAAAAAAAAAAACCTATACAAAAACTAGCATCGGACCTTCTAGATGGAACATCGTTACGATCCCAATACCGCAGAGGAATACCCACTTGAAATGGTGTCCCCCACATTTGAACAAATTCGACATAATAGGTTCTCCCGAATGAAGTCCCAAATACAAGGACTTTCCACAAATCCATTCCTCCTGCAGGTATAAACCTATCGACTCTAAATGGATTTTTTAAGCTAAATCTTAAGCCAGATGGATCAACATCCAAATGGAAAGCTCGCTTAGTGGTTAAATAATTTGAACAAATATATGGAATAGATTACACTTACACCTTCAGTCTAGTGGTAAAGCATCAATCTATTCGCACCTTGCTGGCTATAGCTGTTGCAGAAGATCTGGACATTCACCAGATGGACATCTAGACAGCGTTCCTTCATGGATATATACAAGGAGACATATTCATTTATCAACCAGAAGGTTACGTCCTTCAAGGCCAAGAGCATTTGGTATGTAAATTGCACAAGGCACTATATGGCCTCAAACAAGCTCCTTGGACCTGGTATAAAAAAATTAACTACTTCTTGTTACAGCATAATCTCACTTCTTACTCCGCAGACTCAAATGTATATCTCAAATGTAAAGGGCCAAGCTATGTTATAATAGCATTATACGTTGATGATTCATTAATCATCAGCAATTCAAATCCGTTACTGTATTAAATTCTATCATGGATATTTTCAAGAACAAATTATGACGAGATTATCAAGAGACATTTGGAGGGTGAGAAATTTACAATCGAAAACCATGGAAGTTTTCAAATTCAATGGCACCTTGCAGGGGATTTGAAAACATTAAAATGTATGTATAATGTCTCTCATGGGGCAACATCAAAGCATCCATGTCTTTATTGCATGAAGGATTGCTACAATATGAATTTGGGACGATCAACAAACACTGGCCCAACACGAGAAGCTGAAGATCCAAATATGAAAAGTGTTCTGCCAATTCCATTAAAATATGTTCACATATGCACATTGCATGCTGAGGTTCGTATTACTGAAAAACTAATTTACCTACATATTCTACTAGCATGGAATCATAAACCAGAGTCAGTGGCTAAAACAACAATTAGGAGGTTGGAAATAGTTCTGTCAAATGTAGGACTACATAAAGAGAATGTCACGATTGAAACAAGTGACAGACTCTCTGGAAAAAAAAGAAACGTTCCTAATAAGCCATCAATTGGAGGTGCTAAAGCAAGAAGATTTTTATCCAATCACACATGCAAAGAATCAAGTGATACGAAATTTGGAGAGAAATTGTTCAAGCCACACGAAGATTGGAAGGAAGTAATCGAGTGGAAAAGGGACAAGTGTGGACCAACTTAGACAAACTCATAGGTTATCAGGAAAGAAAACCTATCATCAGAAGATATGAGGACTTTGCAAAATCATTGCACCACATTTGTAAAATTTGTACATGATTGTTGGGGAAAAGTTACTCATTACATGGTGCTAATCTATATCATTATCCGGTACTTTTCTCATTCAGGCTTATAATTTTTTCTACTGATGTAATTAATCAAAACTATTGTTTGCAGCACATCCTTCTTCATCATGCTACTTATTTTGCAAAGGAATATGAGAGCTTAAGTATCTTGTCATCACAAGGCATGGAAAAGTCTCATTGGCAAGCAAGGGGAGCATTTCATAGAGCAACAAATCATGGAGGACACAATTCAAGAAATAAATATTTAGTTCAACTTTCTCAGTGGTTTTACAGAAGAGCACAATTTAGATATCAAACTAAAAACTCGCTAAGTATTACGATATTTCGAAAGGCATTCAAATTCATTACAAAAGAGAGATCCTTGTAATATATCAAAAATCTATTACAGAAAATTATTTAATAATCGTCATCATCCTCTTCAAGATTCAGACGAATGATATTGTCATGAAGGAATAATCTCCTTTCATATGGATCCAAAAATTCTAAATTTTTGCTCTTGCTCATATCAATGTCACCCGAATAAAGGGCCATTGTAGATGATCTTTTCGTAGTCTCATTGGGAGTATAACCCAATATCTTAATAGCCAAATCTCTCTTCACAAAAAATATTTTATATGTTCTTCTTGCGTATTTATGGCCTCCTAAACAAACTGATAATGATTTGATGGCCATAATGACAGTGGTTGCATATGGATTATAAGATGAATGATATATACAAATCTCATTATTTTGAAATCGGACGCCTCCATGTCTCATACCAAAGGTATCTATTTCAATACCATCCTGTAAACGAGAAAAGAAAATAAATTTAGAATGATACATAACACTGCAAACTCAATAAGAAAATTGAACAATATCAATACCAAAAAAAATAAGAAAACTGAACAATATCAATACCAATATAATATATACTCACCAGATCACAATCATCGTAATCAACGACGTTTGCTTTGCTGATGTCATGTCCTCCAATGGCCTCTACATTTCCGGAGGGGATATATCTAGCCCTAGAGGGATATCTTTTTTGAAATTCCAAAAATTCCTCCTCTGTAGACAAAGTTTTTTCATAGACTTTAGATTTTTCAATCATGGCCTCCAAGGCCTCATTGCCAGATTTTCAATTGCCATCTTTATCCTAATCTATCTCACTTTCAAGGTCATCATATGAGTAATCAACAATGTCAGAAAATTTTGATAAAATTTGAGCAAAAATTGAGAGGATTTCATCCTCTCTCAAATTCAATACATCTTCTATATCATTAAATGAAATATAACATTTTATTATTTATAGAATATAAAGGAACATCGATTAGAGTTAATTGATTAACAGGAAATGCAGATGGAAGAGAATCAGAGATTATAGAACGAGGGAGAGTTTTTTGATAATATGAAGTCATAGAAGCTTCAACTTCAACCCCTATATCAATATCTGCATCATTTACATCAACTGGAGCATGTGCAGATGCTTCGATCAATGGAACAGTTGAAGATTCAACAGACTCATCATCTGGAATTTCAGCAGATATGTAGAAGACAAGAGACATTCCTTTGATTAGAAGGCGACATATTCTTTTGTAGATATCACAGTAATGGTCATGCAGGTTAGAGTACTTTCTATTGTGTTTATGCTTAAAGGATGGTTGGGAATGTACAAGGTCCTGAAAATGAATGAAACAAAAATTATCTATATCCAAAACAGGAGTACTAATAATCTGAGAAAAATTATCAAGATAAGAAATTGATTTATAATGATTCTCATAAACTAGCTTATCGATATCGAAGGGAGCAAAAAAAATACTAGCAAAATACTCTAATTTGTCAGATGGAATGTCACTGACATTAAAAAAATCTATAACTTTGTCATCTGAGGCCATGGAGGAACTAGCCATATTGAATCCAATATTGGTTCAACGCGACAAATAAATATTGATAGAGGAATAAAGCAAAGTGCGCGCGCTGATCTGATATGGTAAGGCCGAGAATGAAATTTTTCGAAAAGCACTTGTCGGAAGTGGCTGATATTGATTCAGCGCACCTCAATGAATACGAGCATGCACAACAAGGGATGGCACGCGTCGATTTGATATCATGAGAATGAAAAAAAAAAAAACAAGAAGGCTAGAGAGTTCAGAATAAAAGATCACGGAATCGACATATGGAAAGTGGTGCACATATTTATAGCCAATTCCTGTTGATGACAGCCATACATTTGTCAAATAACGAATTGAGATTTAAAGCCTATATTTATCCACCAATCAGAATGAGACAAATTTGTACCTACGCCAAAATACACTAACTAGTCTACCACTAGATTCAACGAATCATCATTAGCCTTGACCCTAGAATCTGTACCTGTGCCGAAATACATTAAATAGACAATCACTAGCCTCCTAGAATAATCATTAAAAAAATTATAAACAAATGATTAATGGATATCATTGAAAAACGTGTACGAGAAAAATTATTACAATCTCTCGTCCTATTTAAGCACCGTAAAGACGAAATTTTTTCTTTTGAGATAATATTCATTCAGAACATTTTCATAAGTCTTTCATTATGCGTTCCAGTATGATTTTTCAGCGTATGAAATATCGGATCATCGCGCCTGGCAGACGATGTATTTGCTACATTTGGACTGCGCGCATTGAATCGCTATTCCAAGACCAAAATATTATCGAAAATTTTGAAACTATTGGACCCTACATGCATGATCAAAGCTTGATTCGAAAGACTCTTCATACTGGCCAAAGTTATGTAGAATCTATCGAATCAAGCTCTGATCATTCATATTGCGTCCAATATTAGATGAGCGCGTGAGAATACATACTCTGGTTTTCAAATGCTTTATATGCGCGTTGATTAGCTATCGGGTTAAAATATTGCCTTTGGAATTTTCCAAAATTATAATTATTGGATATAAAAAAGGTCTTATATTTAAAGCTTAACGTTGTCAATTTCAGCATTAAATGGTAGAAGTGTGATAGCATACTTTTGTAGCATTAATTGTAGATGTGACCATACTTTATTTAAAATTAATTCTGGTTAATTCGATATGGACTAATCATTTTGATGACTGATGGATATTTGATTGACAAGCCTCTGAGTAATCATCATCGTGATCCGAACCTCGGACATCCAAAACACCACGTTTGCAATCATTTCTGATTTCTCTATATAAACTGATCGATGACACTGAATTTTTTTTTGCTTATAGTTATTTTCATCCATGCGATATCGATTCCGCGCGTTCGAAAACAACTTCCTTCAATCCATTACTACTCGCTCACATCCATCTACTACTAGCTAACGGATTTGTTGAGCTCAGGTATCGCTTCGACGCGTCCGACCTGAGGTCTAATCCTGAAATCAACATTATCGCGCGCTGAGCCGATACGACACAGTAATGGCACGAACCAAGCAAACAACACGAGGGCATTCAGGTGGAATACCAATTTCAGGTGCGGGTCAGGGAAATCCACAACCACCACCTTGTCCACCACCACCTCCTCCTAGGCCAAGGGGCAAAAGAAGAGACCCACCCTGGCTCAAGGATATTCGAAAGCTTCAGAAGACAAATAATCTTCTGATTCTGAAATCTCACATACAGAGGTCCATCAGACAGGTGACAAGAAGTCTATCTGCGGATGTGAGATGGACGGTAACGGTAATTGAGGCGCTGCACACAGCATATGAGGATTTCCAAGTGAAATTTGTTTCTGATACTATTGTTGCAACTGTCCATGACAAGAGGGTGACCATCATGCCCAAGGATTTCAACATTGTGTTTAGGCTTCAGGACACATATGACAAGTTTGCTAAATACTTTAGACCTGCTCCCTCCTCTCCTCCGAAACAAGATTCAGAGAGGAGAAAACGAAAGCAATCTCAACCAATCTGGCTTGTTATTCGTATACAGAGC
The DNA here is from genome assembly GCA_029204225.1 of Diphasiastrum complanatum. Taxonomy (NCBI): domain Eukaryota; kingdom Viridiplantae; phylum Streptophyta; class Lycopodiopsida; order Lycopodiales; family Lycopodiaceae; genus Diphasiastrum; species Diphasiastrum complanatum. The sequence continues at coordinate 40,609,495 of CM055092.1, read as the reverse complement.
GGGAGTGTTTCAAAGAAGAGGAGATCTCTTGAACCTCCATCTAAAGCGAGGGATTTTTCCAAGCCATCTCCTCTGAATACTATTCTTTCTTCTGGGCATTCTCCTCCTAAGTTTCTTTCTTCTCCTCCCACTCCATCTTTAACTTCTCCTACTAAATCTTCCTCTCCTAATAAATCTTCTCCTCCTCCTAAACCCGTAAAGATTAGTTTCCCTCCTCCTGTTCTTGGAAGCGATTTAGATGATTTTGTTAATGTAAAGGTAGAATCAATTTTAAATGACAATTCTTTATGTAGTTTATCAGTATGACTTCCGTCACCCCCTGCATTTGCCTTTGTAAATACTCCTCAATATGTACAGTGTGACCAATTGTTAAACACATATCTTAAAGGTTTAGGTCCTCGATATAGTTTTAGAATGCCAAAGACCAATGTTGGTCTCCCCCTTTCTAGTTTAGATACTGGTGAACTAGAAAGTAGAGATAAAATGCTAGGGGACAATGTAGGAGGTGGGGCGAATTAGTATTGGATGGAGTTCTTCCAAATCCCATTGTTTATAGATTTTGCATTGTTTCCCCTTCAATTCATGGCTGTATTTGATTTCCCTGATTTCAAAAGTCTGCACGATGATATGCTCTAATACGTCAAACTGGGGACTCCAATTCTCGTGTTGCCATACATAACAAAGTAAGTGTCTATTTTTCAGATTTTATTTTATTGAATTTTTCAAATGAATTTTGATTTCACGTTGATTCTCATAAATTTATTGTCTTCTGATTTCAGTGATCATTGGAGCTTATATGTTTTGTCCTTGTACGTCAATGATGAGGGTGTGTGTAATCCAGTTTGTTTAAAGATGAATTCTATTACACACACACACACACACACACACACACACACACACACACACACACACACACACACACACACAAAATTGCCAGGACCCATATACAAAAAATACTGGAACTCTTTCTAGTACCAAATGTAAAAGCATATTCGAAGCTGAAATGTTTTTGATATCGGTTCGACGTGCCCTTTGTAGTTATTGATTTTATTCTTATATCCTACGCGTCGATCCGATATCTCATAATGTTCAAATTTGGATTCTGCAGTCTTCCCAGCATGTTGATTCTGTCAGTTGTGGTTGGTATACCGTATGCGATGCCAAACACTTTTTTAATTGGCTTGCATTACAAGATGGACTTCTAAATCTGGAAGAGGTAATATTCGATTAATTACTTTTAATTGTGTTTTTGTTTGTTTCATATACAAATTCCTATTAACTGATCTTTGATTAATTACATTTAACTGTGTTTATGTTTTTTTTTTTTTCATTTTAAATGCCCAAAGGTCTCCCCAATGGAGATAATGCACTTCAGGCAGGAGACCATAAAGCTTGTGATCGAAAATTCATATCCAGTTGCAGTGGCCGAGTGTTCTCCACCCAAGCTACTTCCAACTGGAGAAATGGATTTAGAGATCATAGATAGTTGATACTGATTAAAAATTCATCTCACTTGATGTGGATGAGACACATGTACAGAAAATTTTGATAGAAATATACCTACAGTTTTTCTATGGTTGTTCTTACTTGTTTTTTTTTTTTTTTCCCTCTTATCAATTCAAATTATGATTCATTCATCTTCAATTTCTACTATTTTTCGACATGTTTGTTTTTCATAGCCTTGGTCTGCCTTGCCTTTACCATGGTCTTTTTTGACAAAATTTCCAGAATTCACACGTGTGGGGAATGTCCAGAAGAGTGACTGATCTTAATTAAGCTTTGTGATTGGCACTATAACCTGATTCTAGATTGATCAACAAGATCTAGTTCAGAAGAAATGGCTAATTCACAATCTAGCATGCTAATCAACAGAATACAATAGCAATGAATCAAAGAATGAATAAAAGTACAAGATTTCAGTGTATGAGCATTAGCCTCAGCACGAGTTAGAGAGAGAAAGCTAGAGAGATAACAAGCAATATTTATTTAGATCCAAAATGGCATGAAATAGCTACAAAACTTTGGTTCTTCATCATTGATTGTGTGGAGAGCTACACATATTTATGGAGTTTGAGGTAGCTCAAGGTAGAACCACATCTATCCATTCCAAAATGACATCTAGAGTCTATGTGACATTTGTCACTTGTCATGCATGAAATTCTACCAACTTTTTACAAGTGCACTAGTTCTAACTAGAAATGTCCAAATCATCATGCATGTGTCCATTACGCATTGTGCATGCCTTGCATGTCACTATGGATCACTTACAATTAATGCATGTGAATTGCCACGAGTTTCTACAAGCATAATCATGCTAATTCTATGTCTACAAACTATATGCAACTTGCATTTATCAAACTAGATAATACATAACCATGTAGCTCGAGTTCTATGTAGGCCAAACTTGGCATTTTGCAATAATGAGCTACATACTTGCATGGTACAACATTTGTAGCAAGCCAAGAAATCAATATGGATTGTTTTTCAATTTTAACACTCCTCCTAAAAAAGATCTATATTGATTTGAACATGGATCTTGGTATAACTCGAAGGTTGGCTCTATGCTTGTTGAAGGAACTTTTGCTCAAAGGTTTGGTGAGCATATCAGCAATGCAAGATGATGTGTCGATGTGCTCCAATTTGATTTCACCTCCAATGAGCTTCTCTCTCACAAAGTGATGTGCAACTTCGATATGCTTGCTCCTTGCATGGAATATTGGGTTGTTGGCAAGGGCTTGAGCTGAAATGTTGTCACACATGATCATAGGTATATCTTCTTCCATAATTATCTTTAGCTCCACTAGTAACCTCATGATCCAAAGCACTTCCTTTGTTGTTGTAGTGAGTGCCTTGTACTCAGCTTCACATGATGAGAGTGATACAGTATCTTGCTTTTTGGAAAGCCAAGATATCAAGTTTCCTCCAAGATATATGACATAAGCACTTGTAGATTTTCGATCTGCTCTATCACTTGCAAAATCTGAGTCAAAATAACCAATAATAGAAAGATCTTCACTTTTATACAATCAACCAAAATTAAAAGTTGAAGATATATATCTAAGCACTCTCTTGGCCTTTTTCCAATGATAAACTGAAGGATTTTGCATAGCCTGGCTCAACTTTTGAACACTAAAGCTTATGTCAGGTCTAGTTATTGTGAGCCAAATTAAGGAGCCTATAGAACTTCTAAAAAGTGTGATGTCCTCGAAGGATCTTTCATTACCTTTGTTAGAGTCCTTTACATTTTGCTCCATAGGTGTTTCTATACTCTTACAATTCAACATATTGAACTTTTTTTAACATTGAACGAGCATACTTAGATTGACATACAAAAGCTTTATCTTTAAGAAAGTCAATCTCTAGTCTTAGAATATAGTGAATTTTTCCAAGATCTTGCATCTTGAACGCTTTTCCAAGTGCAATCTTGGTTTCCTCAACTAACTTGATACAACTTCTTGTCCAAATGATATCATCAACATAAATAAGAAAGATGACAATATTTTTATCAAAAAACTTGACATATAAGGAAGGATCATAGTTACTAAAATTAAATCCTAGTGACTCAAGAAAGGTGTTAAGTCGAGAATACCATGACATTGGAGCTTGCTTTAATCCATATAAACTTTTGAAGAGCAAGCAAACTTTTCCTTCATCATGGATGAACCCAATAGGTTGATCCATATAGATCTCTTCTTCTAGATAGCCATTTAGAAATGCATTAAAAACATCTAGCTGAAGAATTTGCCAATTGAAAAAACAAGCAAGAGAAATTATGATTCTAATTGACATCATCTTTGCAACTGGGGCAAAGTTCTCCTCATAATCAAGTCCATATACTTGAGCAAAGCCTTTAGCACAAAGCCTAACCTTGTACTTGTTGATTGTGCCATCTTGATTATACTTGACTCAAAAAACCCATTTGCAACCAATGGTATGCTTGTTGAATGGAGGACCCACAAGCTCCCATGTATTATTGGCCATCAAACCATCATATTCCTCCTTCATGGCAAGGTACCATTCCTTTGAGTCGATAGCATCATATACATCCTTCGGCTCCTCATGAGAAATAAAATAGGCACAGTTAGTGGAGTTGATTTCCACTTGCTTTCCTCTATCTTCATAGGTAAGCCTTCTAGGCTCAGATCTTTCTCTTTGAGATCTCCTTGGTGAAAAAATTCGAGGTGACTCCTCCTCAAATCTTGGCCCCATCTCTCCATGATGATCTTCAAGGGTGATGACTGGAGTATCTTTGTGAGAATCTTTGAACTCGGCCTTCTCAAGAATGTATTTTTGATCTTCATGGAATATTACGTCTCTACTCTCAATTGTAGTTGAGGTAGATGGAACATAGATTCTGTAAGCTTTCTTGTTGGATGCATATCCAACCATGATCCCTTTAACAGAATTAGGATCATCTCTTTTCCTTGTTTCCAAGGGCATATTAACAAAGCAAGTACAACCAAAAACTCTAAGGTGATCTACCTTAGGTTTCTTCTGAAACAAGACTTCAAAAGGTGTTTTTCCAGCAAGAGCATTGTGAGGTAATCTATTGCACAAATAGTTTGCACAATTTATAGATTCACCCCAATATTCAATAGGCAAAGAAGCTGCTACTCTAATTGCTTTAGCACATTCACATAAAGATCTATTTTTCCTCTTAGCTACTCCATTTTGAGATGGAGAATAGGCACAAGAAAATTCTCTCTTTATTCCTTCACCTTCACAATAATTATGAAACTTGTTGGAGATATATTCACCTCCTCCATTGCATCTTAAAGCTTTAACTTTGCAAGAAAACTGTTTTTCTACATAAGCTTTGAAGATAAGGAAGTGATAAAAAACCATAGCCTTTGAAGAAAGTAGATACAACCAAGTGTATCTAGTAAAGTCATCAATAAAGGTGACAAAACATGTTGCACCACCAATACTTTTAGAAGAGAAAAAATGTACATCTGAATGTATGAGTTCCAATGGATAAGTAGTCTTTATAAAAGACTTCTGATATGGCTTTCTGTGTGACTTTGCAATGGCACAAGCCTCACAAGGCTTGAAATCTTCAGAAAGAGATTTTGGAAGACCAATAGCCTTCTCCTTCTTAACCCTAGAAGACATAGATGTAAAGTTAGGATGTCCCAACCTTCTATGCCACAGCTCCTCCTTAGATAACAAAGCAACTTCACAAAGGTTTGCATTCTCATAAGAATTCAACTTAAAAATTCCACCACATCTAGTTCCATCAACAAGGATCTCATCTTTTCTCTTGATAAAACAAATATTGGAGTTGAACTTTACATCACAACCATTATCAAGCAACTTTCCCACACTAATTAAGTTCTTTGTAAGTTTTGGAATGAAAAGAACATTAGAAAGTGCAAGAACTTTTGAAGAAGCAAGTTTCAATGGAATGTTGCCAATTCCTTCTATTGGACACTCATGATCATTAGCTGTGTAAATAGATCTCTTGAGTCCTTTGAAAGGTAAGATTGAGTCAAATGACTCCTTTGAACAGCACATATGTGAAGAGGCTCCACTGTCTATGTACCAAGCTCCATCTTTCTTGAAAGGTGATGAAGAAAAACTGGACACCATAAGTGATCCTTCTCCATCACTTGCAACAGAATCTTTTTCAATATCTTTGGAGAGATTGGCTTGCTTATGTTGGTTTTTCTTCTTAAAGCAATTAGAGGCATAGTGCCCCTTTTTGCCACAGAAGAAGCACTTTATTTTCTTCTTCTTGGTTTTTGAGTTAGAGGGATGAGATGTTTCATCCTCTTCACCATCTTGATCTCGATCTTTGGCTTTGTCTTTGTTGTATGCTTGAGAGAATTGGTTCTTACTCCTTCCTTTCTGCTTGCCTTTGACAAAGAGGGCTTTGTCACTTCCACCATGTTCAAGTTTCTTCATCCTGGAGAGTTTATAGCTTTGTCTAGATTCTTCAGAAATAAGAATTCCTTGGAGAGTTTCTAGATTAGGTAACTCCTCCTTAATAGCAAAAGACTGAACAAGATTATCATAGTCATCTCTCAAGCCATTCAGTATGACTTGAACTAGCTCAACTTGGTTAATGGTAACACCAACACATGAAAGCTCTCTATGTAAATCTTTAACTCTCAGAACATAGTTAGATGCACTCTCTTCACTTCTTTGGAAACTTTGGAAAATCTGATTCCTAAGAGTGAGTATTCTAGAAGTAATCTTTGCTTCATAGATGGTCTTTAGTGCATCCCAAGCTTCTTTGGCTGTAGTGCAAGATCCTATCTCTCTCAAAATTTTATTAGATACATTCATCTTAATGAAATGTAGAGCCATTCTAGCTCTCTTCTTATGTATAGGAATTTCAACCTGTGCTTGAGGCTCCTCCTCAACACCAAGCACAATATCCATAACATCCCGGAGTATCAAAACATACTCCATTCTTAACTTCCAAATTGAGTAATTAGAAGTGTTGTCTTTCACTAGCTTCTAGAAGATATCCTCCCTGAGATGCCATTATAATGAAGACTTCTTAGTTATTGGATTGAGATATGTTTGAGCTTGTTCTTATCAGACTTAGAGTTGCTGCTCTCTTTCACTATAGGTATTTTAAAGGTTGAACTAACTTCCTATGTGAAACACTTGCAACTATATTTGAGATGAATCTCAAATATTCCACAAGACAAGTTATCTAGATTAGACACAAAAAGTGGTTTGAGACACTTTGGCTGGTTTGAATCCTACTTTTGGCACATGTGAAATGCTTCAAAAGAAAACACTATTGACACTCAGAAGGCTCAAAGGGTGTTCAAATACTTCAAGCTCAGTCTTGATCTACAATTTCTTGTGTTGGATGCTCAAAACAATGGATTCAGAACAAAGTATAATAGAATCAAATCAAAATGCTGCTCACTCAGATTTTAGACCTATCCCTATCCTCTTTAAGAGCTTATAACTCTTTCTAGACACATCAGATTGATTTGGTTTCAATTTCTATGGAAAGTACGGATCAAATGCTTTTCATCAAGCTATAACACTGCTATCTTTGGATCTATAAGTAAGGATAACAAAGGGATTGAAAAACTTTGATTTTCACACGTGCGGAATTCCAGAATTCCGTTCTACCTCAATTCAGGTCTAAATATTTAGTTCAAGTCCGATTTGATCCAAATACACTTCAGAGAAAGGTTAGAAAAAGTGCAAAACTATTTTTTTGCTTGATTTAGCTCTCAGTTTCTTGTACAATCAGAGTTGTTAGCATGCAAAGCTTAATGAGGCTCTGATACCATGACAAAATTTTCAGAATTCACACGTGTGTGGAATGTCCAGAAGAGTGACTGATCTTAATTAAGCTTTGTGATTGGCACTATAACCTGATTCTAGATTGATCAACAAGATCTAGTTCAGAAGAAATGGCTAATTCATAATCTAGCATGCTAATCAACAGAATATAATAGCAATGAATCAAAGAATGAATAAAAGTACAAAATTTCAGTGTATGAGCATTAGCCTCAACACGAGTAGAGAGAGAAATCTAGAGAGATAACAAGCAATATTTGTTTAAATCCAAAATGGCATGAGATAGCTACAAAACTTTGGTTCTTCATCATTGATTGTGTGGAGAGCTACACATATTTATGGAGTTTGAGGTAGCTCGAGGTAGAACCACATCTATCCATTCCAAAATGACATCTAGAGTCTATGTGACATTTGTCACTTGTCATGCATGAAATTCTACCAACTTTTTACAAGTGCACTAGTTCTAACTAGAAATGTCCAAATCATCATGCATGTGTCCATTACGCATTGTGCATGCCTTGCATGTCACTATGGATCACTTACAATTAATGCATGTGAATTGCCACGAGTTTCTACAAGCATAATCATGCTAATTCTATGTCTACAAACTATGTGCAAGTTGCATTTATCGAACTAGATAATACATAACCATGTAGCTCGAGTTCTATGTAGGCCAAACTTGGCATGTTGCATTAATGAGCTACATACTTGCATGGTACAACATTTGTAGCAAGCCAAGAAATCAATATGGATTGTTTTTCAATTTTAACATTTTTTGGATAAGTTCAGAATGATGATCTGATCGAACCTTTGCCACAACCAATTCAAACATGCAACATTAGTTCACTTAGATTTGTTGCAAAAAGGCTTTGATCAGATCATCATCTAAACATATCCAAATATGCCAAGACAAGGACAATACAGGCCAAGGCAATGAAGACCAAAAATACAACCGATATATATACGAGACTTCAACAAGGGCAAGCGTCGATTGTAGTGATCACTGGAGGTCAAGTGACTGAAGATCTCCCCAACGGAGATAGTGCATTTCCTGTAGGAGACAATGAATCTTGTTATCAAAAACTCATATCATAGGTAGTTGATACTGATTAAATATTTGTCTCACTTAATGTGGATGAGACACATGTACAAATTTTTTTAATATATTTACAATTTTTCTATGGTTGTTCTTACTTGTTTTTTTTCCTGTTATTAATTCAGGTTATGATTCATTCATCATCAATTTCTACGGTTTTTCGACATGTTTGTTTTTCATAGCCTTGGTTTGCCTTGCCTTTACCATGGTTTTTTTTTGGATAAGTTCAGAAAGATGATCTGATGGAACCTTTGCCACAACCAATCCAAACATGCGACAAACTTAGATTTGTTACAACAAAGCTTTCATCAGTTCATCTTTTGAACATATTCAAATATGCCAAGACAAGGACAATACAGACCAAGACAATGAAGACCAAAAATACAACCGATATATAGAGACATCAACAAGGGCAAGCGTCGATTGTAGTGATCACTAGAGTTCAAGTGATTGAAGATCTCCCCAATGGAGATAGTGCATTTCCTGCAGGAGACAATGAATCTTGCTATCAAAAACTCATATCATCCAGTTGCAATTACATTGTGTTTTGCACCATGGAAATGGAGATCATAGAAATGAAAGAGCCTCATAGATGTAAAGGGTTTAAAAGTTCCAAACAAAATTAGTTCAAGAATAGGGTAATGGTCCTTTTATTGATGCACAACCTAATTTTTGACTGAAAGATTCGACATTTTAAAAATTCGAATGCTATTCAAACAAAATTTGAAGCACATCTACAAAAAGGAATGGGAGACGACAGCCTGCAAAAATACATGGGAAAATCCCACAAGATCATAGAAGTCAAAATTTGACGAAATAACGACGGAACTCAAATATGATCCTAAAAGCTATGTCAAATATTTGTGGCTACTTGTACAATGTACAATAAGTTGTAGTCATGACTTGGTATGCCAAACTACCACCTTTTGTGTCAAGTACTTATCTTGACAACTATTATAATCTCCAAATGCATGGAAGATAAATGATGATGAGATAATATGAACATGACAATAAAGATACATGCAATCAGATTCATCAGACAAGTAGAGACATAGCGTACAATGTCGAGTGCTTGTGCAATAGTAACGGTCGTCTCAGTATTGTATTATCAATCTTTGAAGATCTGAGAAGTCCGCACAACAGTTGAATGCTTTCAATCATTGGAATACTGCAGTTTCGTTATTGAATGAATTACTTTTCAGGATCATTTCAAACACCTTAATGCATATATGAGCTTTCTCCTATTTTCGCATGACTCTTATACGGTTCACGATCTTTCTTTGTTATGTCTGTTCAATATATTCCTTATTCCATATTGCTAAAAAATTTAATCGAGCTAACTAGCTATTGAAATAACCATGGCTGTCTACAGTGCCTCATAACAAGTTAGATCTGATGCAGTTCGCGATCTTTCTTTGTTATGTCTGTTCAATATATTCCTCATTCCATATTGTTAATTGATTTAATCGAACTAATCAGCTCTAGAATAACCATGGCTATCTACAACGCCTCATAGCAAGTTAGATCGATTGTCTGATAGTATCGTTAACATGACAACAAATTTGCGAGAAAAATTTATACAATCACCGAACTGATAAGTAGTTGTATCTATATCGCCTATCTATTCATTTAGGACAGGGTATCAAAGTTTTCATTCTCTGTGTGCATCCCTAAAGTCCATATTCTTCCGATAATACATGATGCTAGTTTATAAGAGGGGTGATTGTGTGCATGTTATGTCAATTTGCTTAGGCACACAAATGGCTTGGTAAGAGGAAGGGCAAGAGGCAATATACTTGTGGCTGGCCTTTGTTTTAAAGGCGCCTACCCTTAGTCTTAACGGCACCTGAGCTTGCGCTAGGGTTTAAGAAAAAAGAAAGCAGAGGAACGAAGAAAGAAAGAGAAAGCAGGAGTAAAATGGCAATGAGGACGTGAAGGCGAAGGCGAAGGAGAAGGCGAGCGAGCGAGCGAGCGAGGAAGGCGTAAGAGCAGAAGATTGAGCAAAATGTTTGCAACGCTTGTGAGATTACTGGCCAGCAAGCCTAAACATAACACCTCCAAGTACCCCAAGGCTTGGTTCGGAGGCGGTGAAGCTCAAGGTAGCTGCAACAAAATCCTGTCCATTCTCAAAACTCAGGGCCCTCTCAAAGTCTCAGATTGCTGGACTCATGCAGAGCAAGCAGGAATCAAAAGCAAGCGGCATATGAAGATTCTGCTCAGATGGATGAAGGAGCAGCAGCGCGTCCGTGTGCTTTGCAATCATCTTTCCGAAGACAAGACAGATCGCCACAACAGGGAGTTTATGTACTCTGCTGTTCTTCCCAAGGCTGCCGTGAGAACCGAGGAGCAAATCCCCCAATAAGGAAGCTCTTTTGGTAATGTGGTAGATTTGTTAGGGTTATGTGCTAGGGTAATGTGTTTGGGGAATAAGTTTTTCAACTGCCTTCTCAGTTTGCATTTCTGAATGGGCAGTTTTTTCTTCGCGTTACATTTCACTTGTGATTTTTCTCGATTTCTTTAGTTTAGGGTTTTAGAGTATGGCCTGAGCAAGCAGTGTGTCTCTGAATATCCCGTACTTAGAGAACCGTCCATGAAACGACTTTATTTTGATAGCTTCATAAAACCGAATCGTGATTGAAACAATTCAAAAAAGAAGGATTGCCGTGACATATTTTAGCCAAATGTGGAAACATGGGCTTCATTTTTAACAGGATGCTTTCCACCGTCATCTGCATTGGTCTGAAACACATCTTGGGCACTCTAGTCTTGAAGTCAAAATAGTTTTTGAGTCAATACTGTATTCCATTTCACAGGTTTGTAACATTCAATACTCATTGAAATCAAATAAGTGTATGCTGTTAATTTCACTTGTTAAATTTTCAGGAATTTGGAATATACTTTGCAGCATGGCACAAGCTTCCACAGGTATTGTGCCATGATTTGAGGATCGCTTGAATGTTATAATGTATATTTGCACGCCATTCTTTTAAACATAGATAGATCACTATTGGGTTTTAGTGACATGTAGAGATTGAAATTATGCAGGCTTAAAGAAGTTATCTGCTCACGGCAGGTGAATATAGCCATTACCTTTTCCTGCCACAGTATTATATGCTTCTAAGAAGACAACTATGTTTCACTACATTATTTGGACATTTTTCTCTATGAGAATTGAAATTGATCCTGGGACACTACCTTGTCATTTTTTATATTGAAATTTGGATCTCTTGAAAGTTGGCTGAGTAAAAATCTGGAGAACTATTTTATCAACATGATATAGACATTGGGACTATCCATGAACTATTTGCTACCATGAGTTGGTCTCCTATCTCTCACTTGATGTCTGACTAATTGATATCTAAGAACATCGGTTTTAATCAAAAGGAGGGAAGAAACTCTAGGATTAGATGCAATTTGTGTGTGGAATGTTGAGCATTATGTGATTCTATGATTAAATTTGTATATCAAGGAAAATTGTAATATTAATAAGTGTTATCTCAATATCCAAAAAGACTATTTACTGTATAATTGAATGTTTGTGATTTGTTGTTCATGATGAAAATTCTGGAGAATTGCCTAATTATTATCATAAGTACTTATTTCAACGAACATTTTAAGGTACTAAAAATGTAATGTTGAGAAATCAACATTAGAGAGTAATCAACCTCCTCGAAGTTTCAAGAGTTCAAATTGAAAAATTACCAAAACTAAAGCATTTGAGGGTATCACAAAAATAATTGGTGAATTCCTCATTCAGTGCCCTTATAAATCTCTATGAAAGCAAACTTTACATGATTGACAATCGACTTGCTTTGAAAGCGTTCAGTGGGATAAGTTGAAGTGAAAGTGATATATGCATGCAATTGTGCAATTGATGCACATCAAAGGTCTTTTGAAAGATATGAATATGGAAACATATTAGTAAATTAAATTAGAAAATTTGCAGCGACATCCATTAAAAAATGAAAAGATGAGTGGATTAAGCTTGTTTTATGACAAATAACTGGATACTACTTAGAGTTAGCGATAGATGATGGATGATGATAGTGGTGTTGGGCGCTAGTGTTGTCTATTAGCAAAGGCCGATGATGACTGTCAAAGTTTTTGAACATTAATGATCTGTGGCGATAATTGGATACTACTTAGAGTTAGCGATAGATGATGGATGATGTGGGGCGCTAGTATTGTCTATTAGCAATATTGAACGCGCTATGGAGTTGAACCAATATGCCAACTTAAGTATAAATTGAACTTGGATTCAGATCTTTGAACTTGTTCATGTGTGTTTTTTCCTAGCCCTTGGTTGTTCAAGGGGGAGATAATCCTATGTCCCTAAAAGATATAACTGGTTTGGCCCTTAATTTAGGGGTCAGTGCCAAAGCATGCCAAGCCTAGAGAGGGACATCATTCTTGGAAATGCACTTCCAAGAGGATTGAGAGTTTTGGTATAGGTTTTAAAGCTGGTTTTGCTATGCCTTGAGAGAGCACCTATGGTATGGGACACATATGGTATGGGCATGTAATTAATCTTAGAGATGGAGATCTTGGGTGGAGAGCTTATGGATGGATGGAGAGACGACTAGCAATAAGTTATGGAGTTATATAGTCTACATGTTGGTTCATGGTGATGGCACATAGGAACAAAGGAGCTCAACAAATACGTTACAGACGAATCTTAACTTATGTTTCACTTATGCAATACATGCATTCATTTTTCGGAATGACGTTCTTCTCAACTTGATCGTTAGTTGATTTTATCTACTATGGCTAATAGCTATTCTTGTTTTGACAGCTTTGGGCTAGAATTTTTGTCAAAGGCGTTATTGTGTCTAGTGCACATTGGTGAGCTGGAAATGCACAAGTACTGATATGAGAGCAATAACGAATTGATTTTAAAATGTCAACTAATAATGAGAGAATAGATGCATGTGATAGTGTTTATGTCTGATTCATAAGCTAGGATATAGCCAATTATTTGCCTAGGTGTATATGTGGGTGATTCTCCTTTCCTTTAATTAACACTGGGTATTTATATAAAAATGTAAAGTGATGATAACGAAGATTATCTCACCCTCTCCAATGTGTGGAAAAATCCTACTTACAACTCCGTAACAAAACAAGAATTATTTTAGAATCATAAATGATGCTTGAGAATGTGCCTTCGAGGCCACTCTGAATCAAATTGAAAATGGCCAATTCTTGCGTAAGTCATTGTGTCAAATTTAACTTATAAAAGGACATTTATCTTGTGCCATTACTTGGAGAGTTTTGCAAGTGAGTCTGTGGAGGTCAAAACATATAGAGGTTGTTGCCAACCTTTGTAAATAATGTATGTGTATCAATGGAATGAAGCACCCACCCCAAATCTTGGGAGTTGCTTCTAATGCGACTTGTTGTAAAAACATTGCAACTCCTTTTGTATTGGACTTTTATCTTGTTTCATTCTGTATTTGAGTTTCTTTTTGGCCAAGTAGTCCACCTCTTAAATTTTTTTGCAAGATCATAGGAATCTATCATATCGCATGCATGTTGAAATGACCAAGTTTTGAAAGTAGAGTCTTGAGACAACTAAAAAAACTAGAAAAATCTTGACATGCATTGCCTACCTTATTGGCATATTCTTATGAGTTGCTACAAGATACACTCCATTCTACGTAGTTCATGAACTAGAAAACAAAATATTCCTTATTTCTTGACATGTCAAAAGCTCAACCAAAATTGGACATAAAGTGTCTAGTGCATATTTTTTCTTGCCATGACTTAAGATTGACAATGTTACAACCTAGATATTTGACATTGTTGTGAATCAACATTTTATTTCTCTTCGAGTACTAATGAGATTATTTATAAAATTGCATTTGTTTATGCCAGATGGAAACTAGGTTTTGGGCCTCATGGACAAGCATATATAGCCTTTCAAGATGTTCTCTTTTTCTTAAAAACCCAATGGAGTTGCTTACACTATTATTGTAAACAAGATGTACATAGAGTAAATAAGGTTGAAGCCAAGTAATTTTGACTAAATCAAATGGATTATGGTTTATGGGGGAGGCTCCAGTTAATGTAATATAAGTAGAGCTTGACCATGTAGCATATGAACTTGGTAGAATGGAGACAAAAAAGAGAGGATTGCTTGCCAAAATTAGAAACGACGTGGGCAGGTCCATATATAGTCTCTTATGTGTATAGAGGGATTTTTGTAAGAATGCTTGATACTTTTGATATAAGAAATAGAAGAGGGCCTGCTTATAAAACCCATGTTTGCCATACTAAGCTTGTTGTGCAAAGATGCCAAAGAAGAGACGATAGTTTGTCATTATTGTTATGATCATGAAGCAAATGTAGTTCATGGCAAATGAGGGAAGTTAAAACTTACAGAGTTCTAACATAGATCTAAAAGTGTGTATGACATACAAAGGAAACATGGAAAACGTTTCGGTTTGAGATGAGCATAATGGCAAGATCGGTCAGAGAGAACGAACATACTTTGATTTGAGGGGTAGGGAGTGAGAAACCAATCTATAGAGAAACAAATCGTGAATTTGGCAACATGGTGCTTGACAAGATAAATGAATTTTCTTTTTTCCTTTCCAAGTGTAGGTAAATTTGGTTTGTTTTATCAACGAAGGTTAACATGTTCACATTGCACTAACAAATCAGAAGCCAACTTAGGGGACCCTGGACACTGGAAAGTTATCGTCTAACTTAATTTAAACTAAGCTAGGTAATTTCTATGCTAGTTGATGCTAAGAATAGAAGTACTTGTTATAACCTTTTTAAGGACATGTTCTTCTTACCATTCTTGCTGAGAAAGTACACCATCAAATAACATCCTCGATGAGGCTGAGGTAGAAAGAGCTCTGGGTGCTTAAAAGATAAGGTGTATATGTACCTTATCTTCTCGCAGCAAAATGGAAGATATTTCCAACATACACAATGAAAGTCATGACACTCTGGCTTTCAAGTGATCACTAGCGGACCTTTGTAGTTCCTAGTGAGGATTATAGCATGCTTCATGGCTCAACAAATTGATATCCCTTAGAATAAAGGGAGCTCCATAAGGGTTTACCTTATGCATGTTTTGCTCATTATAATATCTTAATAAGTGTAAAAAAATAGTGGCTCTTATTTTATGCAACTCGGTGGCTTGCTAGCTAGATTTGTTTTTTCCAATTGTGGCTACCCTTGCTTCAATAAAAAATATTTACTAGAAGCAAATATGACTCGATGGACCTAGCCATTCACATTGGTCACCAACACCCTCAATGGTGACCTACAGTTGTACATATGTTTGAGGTAGAGACAAGAGGAATGCTTTGATCATATTTTTGACTAAATGAGAAGAATTTTGGTTTACATTTTGGATCTGTAATAAAATTAGTTTATGCTACTATCAGAAATTGGATCTATTAAGTTAGTCTATGCTAATATTAAGATACAACAATATGGAATTCTCTTAAGTACCATAGTATTTGTTCGTGACAGGGACATACTTTTAAGAGACAAGAAGTCTTGGTTTTATTGTTTGGCAAATCAAAAGCAGGAACTTGGCTGGAGGGATACTTGAATATCGGTATGTCATTGTCTTATTGTCGTGTTTATTGTCATTCATTAGGTATTTATGACAACAACATTGCAATATTATTCAGTCATTGTTGTTCTATGTTGTAGCTTGACAGCTATATATTTTAGAATGGTTGTTACCAGGTCCATGGCCAAAAGATCCCAGCTTGTGCAAGATAGTCTAATTAGCACAGATTCATTTGTGGAGTCTGAAGTGGTGATGTCCACACAAGTAGAGGATGAGATTCACAGTCAAGATGCAATGATGGAAGAGGAACAGCAGTTGCATGAAGACCTGCTTGAAGAAAGCCAAGTGGAGGATTTGGAAGATGATGAGAAGAAGAAGGAAAAAACAGATGAGGAGTTGCTAGGTGTTATTCCTTCAAACTTCCACATGGAAATGTTGTCAGCAACAATGAACAGATTACGAGTGGTTCGCAACACCCTTCCACCACTAATTCCCTTGTGTAGGGTCTACATACATGAGAGTGTTCGGCAAGTGGGGCCTCTAAAAAAAGTTTTGAGAAGTACTTTTAGAGATGACGGTTATTAGAAGGTGTTGTTTTGCTTTCTTTGCATGGTATTGGAGGTGTTTCTATAAAGCTCAATGATGATATAAAGGCTTCCCGATTTGGGTGGAAATTAATGGGACCTTTGAAAGAGAGTTGTTGCTAAAGGATGAATGGTCCGACCTTTCGGGTAAAATGTTTCTATGTTGGGATGGAAATCACCGAACTAAGGTTTGGACAGAAGAAATCAATGGGAATTTTCGTTTCGATCGAGAAAAGCATGTTTCTGTGAGAGCAACATTTATCAATGTTTCTCCATCCGACTCAATGCCATTGTTAGCTGCCCTGAATAGAATCATGGTT
Source organism: Diphasiastrum complanatum (assembly GCA_029204225.1). NCBI lineage: Eukaryota > Viridiplantae > Streptophyta > Lycopodiopsida > Lycopodiales > Lycopodiaceae > Diphasiastrum > Diphasiastrum complanatum. The sequence goes on along the minus strand of CM055092.1, from coordinate 40,592,692 downwards.
GTTATCGGGACGTGACCCACTATTGTCATATCAGTCGGGCACTGATCATATAATTTATTACTTTTTCATGCATTGGCTTGCTCTCGTGGAAAAGTCCAACACATCCATTATCCTTAACGTGGCAGGTTGAATGAGGATGCAGTTGTAAAGACTGAGCTAAAGGACATCTTGTATTCTGTAAAGAAGTTGGGAGAAAGTGATGCGACTTATTTTGAAAATAAGTTCACGCCACAAGACCTAGCACAGGCGGAGAAAGTGCAAAATTTTGAACACAAGAAGGGGGTTTTGCCTTGGTATCCACTCACAAGGTTCATGCTTGCGAAAGTTGTGTTCAACGTGAGTGTTATTTAACACATACACATTTTTTCATTGTTTATTATATGGCTCTTAAGTTTCATTTTTTGTTCTTAATTGACAGTTTTGTGAATGATTTTTAATGCCATTAATACCTTTTGATTTTGTTTTTAGAATGAAATCGATCGAGAAGTATGTGATTGGCTTGGAAAAAAACAAGGTGCCTCCTCAGATCCCAAGGAAAAGGCGGAGGTTGAGATGAAGGTTCGCAAGAAGTATGGCAATCGCATGAGTACCCCAAGCATGGTGAACAATGGTTTAGAACAATCACGACCAAGACTTTGGTAAAAGTCGGTTTTGCAATGGGATTGGAGAAGTTGAATGCTTTACGATTGGCAGAGGTTTCCAATGAAAAACGTTGCCAATCGCTTCAGTTGTGCCTTGGGGGAGGTGTTGCAAGGGGCCAATACGCGATTCCCTGAGGAGACCAAGCTTTTCGACTATGGGTTGGCAAAGAGGTGTTTTATGATTCGTTGTTGATGGAGTCTGATTCTATATTCGAGTTGTGTGACGACAAAAAAGGTTGGTTTGTAACACCCTCTAAGTTTCTATTACATGTGTTATGTATTTTGCAAACATTGTTTTTCATGGGATTTTTTGTTGATTTTTCAAACTTTATCATTTCTTACTTCGTGTACATGCCAAACACAGATATAGTTCAATTAGGACCACATTCATTCGTGAAGTATTTTTCGTCTATGAAATTAAGATTCAGAGAGGACCTATTCCACCCATTGGCTTCTATGATGGAGCCTGCTTTGTCAAACGAGATAAAGGAGGAGGCTAAGTTGGCTGCAAAGCGAGTGGCATGGAGGTAACTGATTCTTAACACTGCTTAGAATAAATCTTGTTTAGTGTGAATACTTTATTGAAGTGTTGGTTCTTGTGTCCGCATCACAGGTATTTCTTTTATTTGAAGTCGAAGGAAGTAATCCCAGAAATGCCACTGATGATGGACATGTGGAACCAACTGTCCACATGTAAAGAAGTGAGCATGTAATCTATTAAAGCCAATATGAGCAAGAAAGGAGGGTTGAGTGAATGGGAGGTGAAGTATTGTCCTTGGTGGATAGACTTCAAAGCAGGTGCATGTCCCACCTCAGAGACAGTCCAATACCAATTACATGAGAAGGGAAAATTGGTTGTCGATGAGGCAGATGATGGAGCAGCCACTCAAATGGCTAAAACTGCACTAAATGCTCCAGCTACAACCACTAGCAAACCGTCAAATGTGACAATTAGAAAAGGCAAGAAAAAGTTGGATTTGGTGCCTGATAGTGAGGGGGTACAAACTTTATCTTTGTTTCTTATTGTGTTGAGTGTTGTTGCAAGTTCACATGGGTTAAGTGTACTTCCATGGGTTAAGTGTACTCACATGGGTTAAGTGTACTTGCATCGATTTTTTTTTGTTGATTTTTAGGTGGAGATTTCTTTTACTCCGTTAAAACGAAGAAGAGAGGACTTTGATTTTGTGAAAGTTGATGCAATTGACGCCCAAACTAAAGTCAAGTCCAATGTTGAAGTGCTTCTTGTTGATCTGACCACGATGTACGCTGGCATATCCACTAAGACGAATCTAGAAGAGTATCATATCATGAAGAAATTCATGGAAAAAAATTGCACCTCTCGTAGAGCGAGAAAGGGTAAGAGCACCACGTACTCTGCCGACCTAATAGTAATCGACCTTCCAACAAATTATATTGCGGATGGCGTTCTTACGGGGTCGATATGGAATACATGGTCAGATGAGCTTCTAGGGGCAGCCTTGGACATTTTTTTAATAGTGGTTGGGTGATCTTGTTCAGCCCTCCAAGTCATGCTTTGCAAGTTGAGGTCTACATTGGTGTAGGCGCAATTTTACTGTCCATAGACATCAGACCTTGAGAGGAATTGAGAAGTTTGGACGAGAACCTGGAGGATTGAATGTGAGTTTGTCTAAAATCTAACATTCAATGTGGTTGAATAAAATTTTTGTTTCCAAACTGTTATTTGCTTATTATATATTTGTAAAAAGTAATGTATTTCAATGTAAAGAATTTATTTTCTTTTTCAGATGCATGTTATTGAGATGTGTCTTCTATCTAGAAAGGGTTAGATGTGAGAGATTTCAACTAGTTTAGTCTAGTTTATTCATAGTTTGGTTAATTGTCAATAAGAGGCCAAAACTCATTTTAGACTTAAAGACAAACTTTTTGAAGTTATATTAGTTTAAAATACATTCAATAAACACTTTTGGAAAGTGTGGAAAAGTTGGTAGTCGAGTTTGAGAGAGATTCAAATTTGAACTTTGGGTACATTGAATCTAGACCCAAAAATAGTAGGGTTTACATTTTGGAGGGAAAGCCAAGTGGCCAAATAGGGTTTGGAAACTCTATAAAAGGATGTAACTCGTGGAGAGACACATCTTCTCTCTTCTATCTCTCATTTCATCATTATACATGGTTCTCTTTGGGTTCTACTACTCATTGGTGCACTATCTTGGTGTTATCTTGCAATCTTGTAGGTAGAATGCTCATTTATTGCTATTTTCGGTTCCACACGTGTGAAATACAGTAGGGTATCGTAATTGTACGGACAACAAACATATTTTATGTTTTGGTTCATGTTTGATTAATATCTCTTAGAGTTTGCATCTCATTTTGTATGTAGATGCTGATTTTTTTACATTGGCAGGATTGTTGGTTTGCTCCTTATTGTAACCAAAGATTTGGGACTTGGATTGGATTTTGAATGATTTGAAATCCTTCACATGGTATTAGAGCTCTTGTGTTTCAGGTTATGAAAGGATCAGCCATCTTTAGCAAGGATTTGGAGGAGTTACCAATGCTAGAGCATGCTAGATTGATCTCTACTCAAAAATTAGCATTTTTGCATGTGTAGAATTGATCTTTTGTAGGTCAAAACTCAATATAGGGTTATATACTTGATCAATTCCGATTTCACACTTGGTTTACTGGATTTAGATGATATTTGGTGCATTAGGATGGTCTCATGGGAGTCTACAAGAAGATATATCAAATTTCTAGAAATTGCATGTAGAATTTGAGATATTCAATTTTTTGTGATTTTGTCAAAACGCTAATTTTAATTGGATCTCTAGTTTGTGAGGTTACTGAACTTCATTTGAGTGTGTTTCAATCTTAGGAAGTGGCAAGAATCATTAGATTGAGGATAGATTATAGGTTGATCAAGATTTCACTATTTTATGTGTTGAATTTTTAGTTAGAAGTGCTAGAAGAGATTTGAGAGGTTCCATATCTTTGTGATTTCTTCTTGAGTTCATTTTTTGACATTCAAGAGAGTGCTTTGTGCATTGGAACAGGTTGAAAGAGAAGATCAGGTCACTTCAACATGGCTACAAGTGGTGGATTTATGTTGGAGAGCAATGATAGGCTTACCTCAATCAACTATTCTACTTGGAAGTTGAGGATGGAGTCCTTATTGGAGATGAATGAGTTGACGAAGATTGTTGTAGGTTTGGAGGAGAGACCAGCAACTCAACAAGATCAAGTGAGGTATGACAAGAGAGCAAAGAAAGCTCTACACATGATCAAGATGAATGTTACCAATGAACTTCTCAAATGTTGGTAAGTGCACATCATCTTTGGAGGTTTGGGAAGCTTTGAAGAAGCTTTATGAATCCAAGTCTACATCAAGAGTGCTTACTCTTAGGAGGCAAATCTTTCAAAGTTTGCAAAAGAAGGAAGAGAGTACTCATGCTTTTGTTTTGAGGGTTAAGGCATTCAATGATGAGTTAGCATGTATCGATGAAAGCATTAAGGAGGTAGAGCTAGTTCAAGTTATATTTAATGACTTGTTGGATGATCATGCTAATTTTGTTTAAAGTTTTGCTATTCAAAAGACTTTGCCAAGTATTGTGGATGTGCAAGAGATCTTGGTGAATGAGGAATATAGGCTTCAATCAAGAGGAGGTGGATCTACATCGACATCTCATTATGAAGAGGATGCTATTTTCATCAAAGGCAAGTTCAAGGGCAAAGGCAAAGACAAGTGATCTAAAGGGCAAGATCAAGGTGAGACTTCTTCTTTTGGCAAAAAGAAAGATATGTCTAAGTTGAAATGCTTTTATTGTGGAATCAAAGGGCATTTTGCTAATGAATGTTTGAAGAAGCAAAGAGATGAAGGTAACAAGCAAATCAACTTTACTACTAATGATGAGGATCTAGGTGGTGGTGATTCTCTTTTGATGTGTTCTTCAAGTCCAATATCAAGTGAAGGTGACAAAGATTCATGGTGGATTGATATTGGAGCTAGTTCACACATGACTAGTCACAAGGAGTTCTTTACTTCTTTGGTCACTTATGATTGAGCCAAGAAAGTAATTCACATGGCCAATGGTGGTGAGTGTGTGATCGAAGGTACTGGTTCAATTCCTATTTGTCTCTCTACTAATAGGAAAGCAAAACTTGATAGTGTTCTTTACATTCCTTCACTTTCAAAGAATTTGCTAAGTGTTGGTCAAATGATAGAGAAAGGATACATGGTAAAGTTTGGTGGTGATGTTTGTTTCATTACAAAGGAAGAAATCTTGGTTGCTAGGGGCAATAGACAAGGTATACTTTTCAAGCTTGATGCTTTTGTTATGGCTAACAAAAAGGATGGAATGGAAAAGGAGATTGGTCTCAACTTTCCAAAATTCCCTTTTAGCATCAATAAGATTGATGGATCTTATGCAAAGTCTAAAAAGCTTCCTTATGCTAGATCTAGGTCAAGATCTAATATGCTTCTTGGAGATGTTCATCTTTATGCTAACTTGGCTAGTCTTGAGGATAATGATGGTGTTTCAAAGGTTCTTCATGACAAGTGCAAGCATGCAAAAGGTAAAGAAAGAGCTAACTTCATTAATGGAGGAGAAGGTTCTTCCTTGGAAAAGATTGTTGCTAATGATTTTTTTGATCATATGTTGCTAGGTGCATGCATGAAGGAGGTGGTTCTTCTACATTCTTTTGTTATGATTCCAAGAAAGTCATTTTTCCAGCAAGTAGAGTTACATGTCTTCATAAAGAGAGTAGATCAAATGTTTCTATTAAGAGACTTGGTGAGGAAGATAGTCACAAGTCAAGAAGAAGAGAAGTATGTGAAGAGTTCAAAGTAGGATGTACTTTGAATGATGTCATTGTGAATGATAGTGAGGAAGAATCATTATCATATGAGTCATTTCCTAAAACATTGAGTAGAAGTTCTTGTTTGAGAAAAGAGAGTACTTCAATCATCCTTATGTTGAAGGTACTAATCATTTTTTTCATGGCTTCTAATGTTTTTGAGGTTTCTACTTCTTATGATGCAATCATTAAGAGGGAGTCTTATGAAGGGAAGAGCAATGGAAGATTGGTTCTTGGGAAGATCCAAGGCATGGATCTCACATCTCTTCATCAACTCAAAGGATTCTATGATTATGAATTGATCACTCATGATCAAGATGACAAAAGGTTGGTTAGATCCAATTTTATTGAAACATAATCTTCATCAACACTTGCCACTAAATCCATTTTGTTAGTTGCAAATACATTGAGGACAAAGTCATTGCTAGGAAGAGTGACAAGCCAAATATCATGATCAAGAACATTGGTAATGATCATGGATCTATATATTAACTAGAGTTATATGCTTGCATGCCCCTGCACCAATGTACCAACTACTAGCCATCTCCACACATGCAATCTCCAAAAAACATCATTACGAAATGTAATGTAAGCGTACTTGACATCTAAAATTCTTCTCCTAGGGTTTCACGATTCTCCAAACTTGAACGGAATCACATTGAGATCATTTAGGAGCAAATAAGATTGTTGTAGGTCCTCTGCACAACTACTATGACTACCACTAGGAATATCTCTAACTCATGCAACATTCAAACTAGGGTTTCATGAGCTCCTCAAGGAGTTTGTGAGGGCTCCTCATATTTCAACAACCAATGTATGGTTGGGTATGGTTGTTCAAGCTCTCTACAATGATGTAATTCTTGCCTTGATCTTATAGTCTTATCGTCTTCAATCAGTTACCTAGGGCTTTGTTACCACTAGGGTTTTATGCCAAGCAAAGTATTTGCATAGTTAATAGGATGATAGTAAATTGGATGATAAAGCAATCAAAGCAATAGCTAACATGCTAAAAAAGGGAAATTGGCAAAGTATTTTGAATGGCAATACTTTGAACAATGTTAGCATGAGCATCCAACAATCCATTAAGAATAACTTGAACAAGCTCTCCTTCCTTAATGCTCTCATCAATGCAAACTAACTCATCATTCAATGCTTTCACTCTCAAAATAAAAGTAGTTGAACTTTCTTCACTCTTTTGCAAACAAGAAAAGATTTGCCTTCTTAGAGTCAACACTCTAGAAGTAGACTTGGATTCATAAAGCTTCTTCAATGAATCTCTTGTCATACCTCATTTGATCTTGTTATGTTGCTGGTATCTCCTCCAAACCTACAACAATATCCAAAACATCACTCATCTCAAGAAGTGATTCCATCCTCACTTTCCACAATGAATAGTTATTTGAGGTAAGCCTATCATTGGCTTCCAACATGACTCCACTTGATGTAGCCATGTAGCAACGACCTGATCCTCTCTTTCAACCTATTTCAATGCACAAAACACTCCTTTGAACAACAACAAATGTTTTTAAAAGGAAATCACAAAAATATGAAACTTCTCAACTCTCTTCTAGCACTTAATACCAAGCAAATGAACACATAGAATAGTGAAATCTTGATCAACCTATGATTTATCCTCAATCTAATGACTCTTACCACTTCCTAAGATTGAAACACACTCAAATGAAGTTCACTAACCTCACAATCTAGAGATCTAATCAAAATTATGGTTTTGACAAAATCACAAAAAATTGATTGTTTCAAAATCTACATGCAATTGCCTAAAACTTGATATGCAATCTTGTAGCCACCACTTAGGCTTTTCCAATGCTCTAAAAATTGGACAAATCCAACAAGTAATGTGTGAAATCAGAATTGATCAAGATTATAACCCTAAATAGAGTTTTGATCTACAAAAGATCAGTTCGTCGACAAGTTTTCGACTTGTCGAATCAGCCTATTTGATTTTTCTTTGAGCTGGCTAGATATCAATCAATTCAAGTGCATGTGTTCTTTCGTCATCATATTCACACTTGATTTTAAATAGACTAGACCTTTTCAATTAAATAGCCTTTAATAGTAACATCAATTTCAGGAGCTCCAAGATCGCCCATATCAACTTGCAATAGATTGATCTCTAGTTACTTCTATTTTTGCCTTCGTTGTGGATGTATCAACGTTTGGAGTTGCTTTCAATAACAGTTATTGTCGGATAGTAATTTCTCAAAAGTAATATTTGGTTGCAAAGCTCCAATATCATCGACAATACTATATTTTACTTTGAACTTTTCTGCTTGGGGTCAACATCATCTTGCGACAATTATTGTCGTCCTCTTTGAAAGTAACTTTCTTCTTAGATTCTACTTCATTTATTTCTTCATTAAATACATCTTTTACCTTCAAAGCAATGTCTTTTTCAAAAAGCTCTTTCACATTTTCGTCATAATCAGTGTCATACTTCACTGTTTTAGGCTTGTCATCCTTTGAAACTTTCAGTTCCATCTGCACATGCCTATGTTGAGATTTTTGATTTGACAGTTCTTTTAATTTGCTCTTCTTTCCAACTGAACTTCTAGTTGAAACTTTCTTCACTTCTAAATCACTCGGCCAACTAGTATCGAGTTGGGACAAGGCTTGTTCTTCAGTCCTTTCAACTCATTGAACAACACCATTCTTTTGTAAATTTGTTGGTTCTTTCTCCACTGGTGTTGTCGGGGGTTGGACCATTTTGACCAAAATATTTGGCTTTAGCGGCTTTGGACATTCTGTGTTGATATGTCCTTCTCCTATACAATTTGAACATAAAGGAATATAACCGACTTGTCTTCTAGGTTTTGGACATTTTGGGGAATAATGTCCTATTGCAGCACAATTGAAACAGGCTCTTGGCACTCACTTTGGCTGTTGGTTTGGCATAGCATGAACGACTTTCTGCATCGATTGTATAGTTTGCATAGGAACAAATCTCTTGGGTGCAGATTTTGGTTTTGACAATTGTGTATGTGGTGGATTGCCTTGTGTAAATAAGCTCCGGCTTCGCACAAATACATGGTAGAAGCACTATTTCTTCGATTGTTTTCCTGCAACAACATAGCAATCGCTCTAGAAAGAATTGATTTAAGTGTGTTGATATAATATGTTGGCAAAAATTATAGTAAGGTTGGAATGGATGAATTGCAATACAAAAGATGTAATGAAAGATCTGATGAAGGATCGTTTAGGCTCTACGGAATGAGCCTTTCCCTTCAATGCATGAACTACGCCTATCAAATTCGAATCAAAATAATGAGTCGAATGGCACAACTGATTCTACTTGATTTTAATTTCAACATTGTCAGAATCAATAGGATTTATTACACTGACAAACACAAAGTTATTAGAATACTGATTGTGAAAGCATTAGATAGTTCAGATAATTCTATATGAGAGTAGAGTAAAGAGTGGTAGAAATGCATAAAGCATTCAATAAGAGAAGCATACATTGATAGTGACATGATTTTAAACACAATAAATAATTAAATTGAATCCCAAAAGTAGCAAATATAAAGTCAACTAAAACGATGATCACAAAAATGATTACAATGATAACCGCATACTCGAAACTATCTCTTACTTATTGACTCTATGCTAACTTGATGATTTGAAGATCATTTGATAGCTTATACACTCTCTATCTTGAACTAATCAATGTATACACGTCTATTGTATCTTCTTCTTGATCCAATTCACAATCCACGATGCCTGATTGACTATACAGTTATTCAGATATGTATAGGTACATTGAGCTATGCTATTCGCTATGGATCTTGGCATCATGGCTATCACTATCAAGATATGCGACTGTATACATTGTCACTCCTAGGACAAGTGGCAATAATGTTGTCACTGTCAAATTGGTTGCACAGTGCTAAAACTAGTTTAAGCAAATAACTAGCTTTATTAAGAGTGATATCACGCTAATTAGATAGTCAACAATTGTCAATTCAAGCTGGAGTCAAATTAGTTGGAGTTGAGATCGACAAAAGTTCGAATGTTCGATTTGATAGTTGTTCAAATTGAACATTCGTGCTTTTGTCGAAGGTTGATAGTCGCTACTTTGACTATGTGTAGATACGTTTTTGCGATTCTCGTGTATTTCTGTAGACTATGTGACAATGCAAGTAAATATGCATCAACGTGCATGAATCTAGATTAACTATTGGATTAGGAAGAGAGGGATAAATCCAATACCCTCCCTTAATCTGGATCATTGAATGCCTTGATCTTCATACTTAACGATGCACAAAATCTGTTGTGTAATCTATGCTCAACCCCTTAGTAAATACATCTACAGTCATGTATTATGTTCAACAATATTCTAAGCTTACTTATTGAAAATTTTGCTCCTAACATAGTGATATTTAATTTCAATGTGCTTACTCCTAGAATGAAATCTAGAACTGGCTGATAAAGCATTTTCACTTTGTTATCACATAAGACAATTGTCAAAGCATACTATTTCAGACAAATGTCTGATAACACGTTTCTCAACCACACTATTTTCTTAGTAGCTTGAGCGACAATGATGTACTTTGATTCTATAGATGAAAGGGCATGGAGGTTTGGTTACGACTGTTCCAAGAGATAGGAGCATTGTTGAGAAAGAATGTAAATCTGATGTTGATTTATCCCGCCTAGCTTGCATTTGTATATCCATTGAGTATGTGGAGTTTGTCAGTGTCGACTCCTGCATAGTAGATGCATTGGTTCTTCATAGCTCGAATGTATCTCATGACTTTAATAAGAGCCTTCCAATGGATCGTTTCAAGATTAGCCATGAATTGGCTTAGGGAGTTGATTGCAAAAGCTATATCAGGCCTAGTACAGACCATTGCATACATCACAGTACCTAAGATTGAATGGTATGAATAATCTCTCATCTGTTGTTTGAGGACACTGGCCCTTTGACAATCTTAGGCTTGTGTCTATTGGTAAGCAGGCTAACTTGCAATTCATCAAATTATATCTGACAAGTATGCTGAAAAAGTCTTAAGTTTGACGCCTTTTCTTGTAGTGCTATTTATTGTATACTAGCTAAACTCAAGCTTTTCAAACAAGCATTAATCACACTTTTTATAGAACTGTTTTAGCAATATGATAATTTATTGTTTTAGCAATATGGTAATCTATGCAGCTAAATGTTATCCATAGTAACTTGAGTTAATGGTAGATATCTTGATGAAGCTAATAAAAGCTAATTACTCATAAACAAAATGGTTTGTCAACTATAGATCAAGTTAAACTAAAACCTTACTCACTGAACATTACATCTCATGATGGTACCTTGGTGACGTTGAGGACAATTGTTGACATGTCTCATTCTTAGTAATTTTGGCCTGGCATTATCTAGTCAAAGGCAAGTCAGCCATTGATGTGATTGAGCTATACCAACTGGCTAGTGGATGCGAGATCAAGAATTTTGAAAAATATGTGTTGTGCCCTACAATAGCAGCGAGTTGGTTGTATGATACAAATATTGTACATAATCATGCTAGTGCAATTGAATACAAGTGCAACATAAACTAATGATGCACGAGTTGGTTGTATGGTACAAATATTGTACATAATCATGCTAGTGCAATTGAATACAAGTGCAACATAAAATAATGATGCTCCTTTGTGGAGTGCCATGTTGTATTACTTCAACCTTAGCAGAATGCACATCCAAGTATTAGCAATTCTAATCAATAATGTACAATGTTAGGCAAAACCTAATCCAAGACGAGCACAAGGCTTCAAACCTAGGCTAATCCTAGGAGTACAATGCTTCTAATGTGCAAGTGCATACCATGGGAGGCTCCAACCTATAGCTAACTAACTAAGAATTTCTCTCTTACCCAACACGCCCCAAGGAAAATGTTAACTAGTATTCAATTGGCTCCACAACATCTAGTAAAAGTGCTAAAATTTGATGCCATATTCCATATGAGAGGCATTTTGAAGTGTAAAATAATGGCAGCATTTTGAGACTCCCCTTCAATTGCATTTTGAAAGAGGCAGCCTGTCAAATTGCAACGATATGCAGGGAGGCTGACCAGCTGACTTGTAGGAGTGCTTCTTGGTTTCCAAGGGGAGGTTCGAACCTGGGACCAAAGAAACTCCGGATGCCAAGCTAACTTGTAGGAGTGGAATCCTAGAAAGATAAAGGTGGGTCACCTTTCCTGAATCATGGTACCTGCTATTCAAGGAAAACAAACAATGCTCAACAACATTGAGCAAATAATTTGCAAAGTCCGGTAACCAGCAGGCATTGAACAAATAATCTGCAAAGTCCGGTAACCGGCAGGCTGCAGCTTGATTTCAGAATTGATTAATTTCAAATATATTAGCCCAATTTCCCAAGCAGACAACAAATCAAGTTGTGAAATAAGGTGACCTTGAGAATTGAGAACTGACAGTAAAACAAGAATTGTCTTAATAAACATAAGAGCGAAATCACGGGAGGCCATTTATTTTTTGAATCCAGAATAAAGGGTTATTCTAAATGATAATAAAAGCATGCATTTAAGACACCCAGCCCGAATTATCATGCACTAATTTAATTGCACCCCCATGTGACATGGGCGGGCGGCCTTAGCAGAATCTACTATATATATCAATCAGATTATCAAAAAGAAAAGACACGGTTTTTTTAACAATATGTCTGGCACACAAAGAAAGGTAAAGAGTGCTCAGGACTTGGGGGAATCGGAAATTGTTGGGTGGTTCTCTTGGAATGTTGAGCTGACATTTTAAGTATATATCCTGTGTCAGCTACTCTGAGCACCTGACCTTTTGCATTGCATTTCGTCGTTTTTGTTTGTGTGAACGTTGCATACAAGTTTACAACTATCTTTATAGAATCATCCTAGCAGTTCCAATTGCAAATCTCACCGTGTGTCTAAAGTACTGTGTGAATGTTACGAATCCTTACGATCCAGAATCTCAATTTCCCACCGACCTAATTTCTACAATTCACTGTAGTAAGTCAGTCAGTCAGACTCTGAGCGCCTCCACCTTTGCATTTTGTCGGTTTTGTTTTTGTGAAGGTTGCACTTGCAACACAACTATCTTTCTAGAATCATACTAACAGCTCTAATTTGTCACAATGAGAAGTGCATGCGTATGAGTGAGTGTGTGATTTTGTAACTGGGAGAGAGAATGAACGTATCATCTGGTGGTGAAAACGTGATCGATGCGTTTGGTTGGTACACGATTAAGCTATTTCTTCTAGGGTTTGGCTATCGTGGAGTCCTGTGCAACAGCTTTCCCATGCAAAAGTGCAACTGCCAATTCTGGATGCACCATGCAAAGGAGGAGACAACAGAGCACTTTAGAAGAGAGAGATAAAACAATAGGGAAAAGGAGAGGAGCGATCTGGAGCGCATGACAGGAGAGATCTCGAGCTGATCATGAAGGTGAGTAATTCCTTGGGCAGCAAGAGCGAAGAAAGAGAGACAACAGATCTAGATGAGTAACGATCCCTGGGCAGCTCGAGCGAAAGAGAGGAGACACACACACACACAGCAGAGCGAGAGAGAGGAGAGCGCCAGTGAGAGGCGAGAGGGAACAGCTGAGAGAGCTTTTACCACAACCAAAACTTTCGATATAATGAGTAGTAGGAGAGAGATATAGATAGATAGATAGATGAGCGAGTGAGAACGAGTGTGACTGAGAGTGAGAGCTCTCCTGAGCAGTAAGAGCGCCTATCCGATGCTCATGTGTAGAGAGATTGTGTGTGTGTGAGAGTGAGAATCCGAGTGTTTTTGAGTGAGTTAGTTAATGGACAAGATGAAAATTGGAGTTTTTACATGAGTTTTTACATGCGTGCTTGTAATCTCCGGCTGTATCGTCTTACGGAACACTTCAAAGGACTTTGTACGTCGTCCATTGCAGGATGAGTTTCCTCAACTTCAGGTGGATATAATACAGAACATGAGAGATAAGGAGTTATCGTTGGTTGCACAAACTGAAAACATTGTATATCTCTTTCATACCTCAACAATTGTTTATGTAATTTCGAGTTCTTTTTCTCTTAGTTGATATAATTAGTGCTTTTGAGGGGACCCGTGTGAATAGCTTGCATGTTGCAATTGCCTTCCAACTATCTAAGTGTCTAAATCTGGATAGTGCAGACAAATACGGAGCTATGGAAATTAGAGACATCTTTGAGGAGTGCATCTTTTCGCAACAAAAGAGTAATCTTGACGACAGTCAATGAGGTGGCGGCAGGCCCCCAATTCCTTGATGGATGTTTTCAAGGAAAGCTTTCACGTCGGTGATGGAACACAAAGCTTATTGGACCATGTGCTGGTAGTTGCACTAGACCAGAAAGCGACACAATCAATTCCATAGCCATGCACGAATTAATTTTGTTTTTAGATTTAGGTTTGCAGAAGCGTATTGGGTGCGGAGATTAGAGCGACAATCCGACAGAGGTTGTCAATCATACAAGACAATTTAAGCCACGAATAAGTTTATCTGCAAGTAAGAAAAAATCTGAACATGAATATAATGAGCATTCAGCACGACACACATGACCTAAATTCTTGGAACATTGATTTTATAGTCGTGTAGAGGATACAGCTTGAATGCAGACAGAGTCGTTTTTCCTTAAACGATACTCGATAATAACAGAGAGAAAGAATAAAACAATTGTGCTCTAAATGTTCGATTGATCTACTGCAATGTCTATTGAGCTAACAGTTCTCTTCTTGTCTAATGTTTAACCAAGCAAATGATAAGTTGTTGGATATATATACAGATGGCTAACTAATTAAAAGAATAGTTAATCTATACTTACTCAACATTTTCTTTGTATTTCTTGAAGAATTGGAAGGCTTCAAATTTGTGCTTCAGAAAATATACAACAGTTCTCTTAGAGTAGTCATCTATAAAAAGTAATAAAGAATTTAACACCAAGCAGTGATGGTGTTTGCATTGGGCCACATATATCAATATGTATAATGTCTAACAAATCTTTAGATATATGTTCTTGATTTGACTTAAATGGCCTTCTTGCCTACTTTCCTATGATACAGCTTTGACAGACAGGAGAGGAGGGTCGACAATTTGATAGTCCAAGTCATGAACTAATAAACATCTAGACATGTTACCTATCAATACATGATTAAGGTGACCAAGTCTATAATGCCAAATCAATTCTTTATTGATAGATATTGAACTGCTCAAAGCACAATCAGTGGCAAAGTTACAATGACTAAGCCTATAGAGATATCTCTAGCTCTTTTTGAGTGCAAGAACTCTTTTGCTTTTATCAAGAATTCGACAAGAATCCACCTGAAACTCTACCCTATTTCCTAAGTCTGTAATTCGATTGACCAACAATAGATTTGTCATCAAGATAGGGACATACAATACATTTGGTATCAGTTTCGATAGTCCATTATGAAAATTCAGTCTAATAGTACATTCACTTTCGATTCTGTGTGAGTTGTTGTCTTCAAGGTGAATGAATTTCTTCATGTTGTAGGCCAAATAGTCGATAAACCATTCTTGATGGCTTGTCATGTGTTACGTTGCCCCAGAACCGAGAAACCATTCGTCCGATTGTTCGACATGGTGATGGTTCACCATGAAGGCTTCCTGCTCGTTGTCATCATCTTCTTAAATCTTCTGCTTCGTGTTTGCTGCATGGGCTTGTTAATCCAACTACTTCTTCTTGTCGTTGTTGAACTTCAAGATCCGACAGTCTTGGATTTCGTGGTTTGTCCTCTTGTAGTACTTGTAGGAGAGACTTTTCTTGTTTTGAGCAGGTTGTTGATTTTGGATCTTCTGTGACTATTTCTGATTGCCATCGATTTTTAGGATAGCTCTCTTCTTCTATTTCTTCCTTGTATTCTTCTTCGAGACTAATGCTTGCGAGTCGTTGATGGAGGATGAGGATGCTCCATTCCTTCTTGTCTCCTCTTGCACCATATGAGTGTGTGGAAATCATCATCACCCAATTTCATATGAGGATGGCAGCTGGACAATAAGCTCATTACAACATCAGAGTCTTTGATCACTGAACCTATTGCCGCCATATGCTCTAATAGCATCTTGAATTGATTGATGTGATTCTGAATAGAGTCACTTTCTGAAATTGAGTGAGAAAAACTTTCTCCTCATATGCAACTTTGAAGTGATGTCCCTCACTTTGTATAGTGTATTCAATATATCCCAAGTTATTTTTGAAGAATTGGCTTGTTTGATGTGGCCAATCTGTGTGTCGGAGATGTTAAGGTTGATAAAAGCGAAAGTCTTGCCATCCCTGAGCTTCCATTTGGAGATGTCTTTCTTCTCAGATGCAGCTTTGAAGTGACATTTCTCACTTCATATATTGTATTCAATATATCCCAAGCCTCTTTCGAAGATTGGGCTTGTGTGATGTGGCCAATATGTGTGTTGGAGATATTAAGGGTGATCAAGGTGAAAGTCTTGCCATTCCTAAGCTTCCATTTGGAAATGGCTTGCTCATCGACACTGGGAATTAATTCAGTTGACTTTTTTTCAAAGTTCCTTGGCCATCAGTACTACTCTCATCTTGAATTTCCATAGGTAGTCATTCAAACCATCGAGGTTTTCTACCATTAGAGCAGACTGTGATTGCGAATCCATTTGAAAGTTTAGGATGAGTGTATGCAAATAGTAGATTGTATAACTAGAAACAATTATAGCAAAGTGTCTACTCTTTATCAGAATAGTCGTTCTGATAATATAAGCTCTAAGTCCGCCTTTAAGAATCAGAGTTTAGAATTAAAGCTCTGATACCATCTTGGAATTCAATATATCGACGCGATGCAGCGGAAGGGGGGGGGGGGGGGGGGGGGCATGGAATCCTCAGTATATGCAACTACATATATCGAATTCAGACCGACTTCTACTTGATCACAGCTTCAAAGTCACTGGATCGATGTGAAAGATTTCAGATCAATTAAGATCCAAATCTACAAAATGATCTTGGGTTAGAAAGACAACATATCACCAATCTAGCCAATGTAGGAAATATCTACACTATAAATGAATTGCAAACTCTAATAGATCTTGATCAAATATGAATTAAAACATAAAATAAAGCTGTTTTCCATACAAAACTGGTAAGCTACTATACTTCACATGTGTGGATCTGAAAATAACATTTAATGAACATTCTACACACAAAATTGCAAGATATCACAAGTATAGTGCACTAATGGATAGTAGAACCCAAGAGAACCATGTATAAGCATGAATGAGATAAGAGAAAGAGAAAAGACTCCTCTTCCCATGAGTTACATCCTTTTATAATAGGTCCAAACCTAAATTCAAACTTTGGTTTCCCTCCATAATGAAAAACCTAGCATTAATGAGGACTAGATTCTAATTCAAACTTTGTTGGAGGGTTTGCATATCCCAGTGCTTTGATTTGTTCACCAGTCTGATTTTTTGCATGCTCTTTGAATTGTTTGACATTGATGAAAGCCTCTGATTTCTGTTTAATGAAATAAACAACTGTTCTTTTGGAGAATTCGTCAATAAAGGTAATAAAATACTTTGCATCTAGCAATGGAGTTTCATAGGTCCACATATATTTGAATGAACAACATCTAACAGACCTTTTGCTGCATGCCTATGACTTGATCTAAAAGGAATCCTAGTTTGCTTTTCAAGGATGAAGCTATGGTAGACAGGGAGATCGACTTTACCAGAAGGATAGTCAAGATCAAGAGCCATGAATTGTTTGGACATGTTTGAAATAGATGCATAATTCAAGTGTCCTAAGCGATGATGCCATAGTAATACTTTATTGACAAGAACAGAGGTTTTCAAGGCTTGACTAGAATCAGAATAACAATGTGCCAATCTATATAAGTATCCATGCCTCTTGCAGAGTGCAAGGATCTTATTACTCCTATCGATAATTCTGCATTGATCAAACTCAAACTCCACCCTATGACCTAAATCTGTAATCATTACAGGAGTTCATGAGTACAAAAGGGCCTTCTCAAAAGATAATTTTATTTTTTTCTCTAATTTTTGCTTCCAGTTGGACCAATCAAAAGACCCAAAAATGAAAATGTAACTCATCGGGATTAGCAAATTGGCTTGTAATTTTTGAATTTTTTAAATTGCCGTCGGGCAGCTCTTACGCATATGATTGGTTGGCTTGTGCTGCTCGTAGAGTACAAGGTTGTCCCGAATCAGCTTCTTCAAGTTAAATTACTAACCCGAAATGGTTACAAACTAGACCTCAGTTACAAACTAGTTTATAATAGTAACAACATTGGTTGGATATTGATCTCAGTAATCTTGCATAGTTACAATTAGCGGCAAAGTTTGAATTCTCTGTGTGTGTGTGTGTGTGTGTGTGTGTGTGTGTGTGTGTGAGAGAGAGAGAGAGAGAGAGAGAGAGAGAGAGAGAGAGAGAGAGAGAGAGAGAGAGAGAGAGAGAGAGAGAGAGAGAGAGAGAGAGAGAGAGAGAGAGAGAGAGAGAGAGAGAGAGAGAGAGAGAGAGAGAGAGAGAGAACATGGCATCAAGGAGACCGAGATTCACAATAGATTCTGTCATTCTTCACAATGAAAAAGACGAAACAGGAAATTGGATACCAAAAAAATATGTAAAAATCACATGGGCATTAATGCATCCATCATCAAAAGGACCATCTAGAAAGAGAAAGTAATCCAAGTTATGTTTCAGGTCCTATTGGAAAGCTAGGATTCTTGACTTTAGAGCATCACCAGGTGGACAATCCATTTCAGAGGTGTTGATTCAACATGTTTATGTGCATTCCAAGTTGAGTATTCAATCCGTCAATCCAAATGATTATAAAAAATGCAATTGCAAGTATCTTAATCATTGCAGTTTTATTTTTATGCAACTAAATTCAACTCTATTCTTTTATGCAGTTACTTTTATTTAGCATACTGAATTTGGATATCCATTTGGAAACTCATATCTATTCTATCATGCAGATTTATATCCATCGAATATAAAGGAATGGGAGCCCACACAATCACTTGCAAGTATATTGGATGTCATACATTCAGATATAGAAAAATTGTAGTACAAAGGCCGAAGTTTAAAAGAACTTGCCGACAGTAGAATCTATTTTTATGAATCACTTTACATTCCAGATACGCATGGAAGATTTGGAAACCTTGAGGGCCTTCCACTTCCAAGGTTGGATAGTGAAGAATGGATTACTCCTAACAACATTGTTTCAGAATCATTTCGATGCAAGCTCTTTACTGATGTGAAGAATTCTATGAAAATAAGTACTGGGTCCAAAAATGTCCGATTAAGTTGGTTTATTTCTTTGAATGTATTTGTTGATTTTTTTTCGATTGCAAATGTGCATAGAACACCGACATTATTTGTTTGTAAGGATTTGTCATATGATACATTGTCGAAACTTATGGACAAAGGTTGGGACCATAAATCAAACGGAGAAATAGATTGCCGAATAAAAAAAGACTCCATTTGCTTTCGATTTCAAATTGAAAGACAAACATTGAGCCTTAATTTTAACTATTAAAGATGGATAAGGAGTGGTACAACATGGATACCATTAGATAAAGACATGGAACAAGATGGACACAGTAATAGAAAGCAGATTGACATTAGATACAATGACACGCTTATTACTAGTGTTGAAGTTGAAGAAGACTGGAGCCTTCACTATATCCGAACAGAGCTTGTCTTATTACAATACGAGCTTCCTGAATACTTTAGGTTCATTGTTCATGAGAAACTGGTAAGTTTTTTAATATTTAATTTTATTTGATGCAATAATTTGTCAACAATACAAAGTTATGTTTTATGCAGTATTTAATAAAACATTTGTTTTTTTTATGCATATACGGAATAGACAAGAACAATTTACAAAATGCAAAGATCTAGGCACAATGATCAAGGTGATAGAAGAGCCATGATATGCAAAAACAAGCACACGAGATCGTGAAAATATATTTACTGTGTTAAAGCTGTTTATATCAATAAAAATGAGCCCCGAACATTGGGCTTTTTTTTTTACAAACTATGCTTCATTGAAGATTTGACTACTTTTTCTTGTGGTCTCTTTCTTTGGTCTGTGCTCCATCAGCTTGATCTCTTCTTTAATAGATATCTCATTATAAAATGCAACACCTTTGTGATCCATAATAGTAACATCAGGAGAAAAGGCTCATAATTTTGACCTTGCTTCTAAATCAGCCTTATCACATTCCAAAAGTTGTGTCCGAATAATGAGGACGCCACATGCGAAATGGCATTGGCAAGAATCTTGACAGAGCTCCGAAACGTCGGCCCCCCTCATGAGGTGACTCACCATGAGCCACAAGAGTACAATTTCACTCAACTAGAGGGGACACAAGGAAGCATTAACCTGAGTGACACTGCAGAAGCTGATGAGGGGACACAGGACGCCATTGAAATCGATGCTTATGCAGCTAGAGCAAAGGGAGTGAGAAAAGCCAGAGAGTGTGGCTCCAAGGATGCTTCCTTGGCGCACTACATTGGGCACTTCCCGGAGCTGTACATCTACTGCATTAGCCAAAAGTATAGTCCTAATGGAGATGAGCTGCTGCTAAAGTGCAAATCATTGTCCAAACATATTGCACAAGTGGAGCTACCAAAAGGTTACAATAAACATACTGTGTTTTAAGAATCGCAGTTGTTAATGATCTGAACTCAGGCTTTGAGTCTAGGCTAGTAATTGGAGCGACCATTGGCCCATTTTCCAAAGAATCTGATGCTCATATTCTTGCATTGGAAATTTTAAAGCCTACTCTATTGTCAAGTGAGAGGAAGGCTATTATGTGTGAAAAATTCAACTAGTTTCATCACATTTTGCTATATTTTCATATTTGGCATATTGAGGCCAAAACTTGTTTTAGACTTAGAAATTTACTTTTCAAAGTTCATTAGTCTAAATTTCATTTGAATAAACACTTTTTGAAAGTGTGGAAAAGTTAGAATGCAGCTTGCAATTTTATGTATAGAATGATCTATATTTGCTATTTTTGGATCCACACGCATGAAATACAATAGCTTGCTGGTTTTGTATGGACAACAACAGTACTTTTTCATTTCATTCAAGTTTGATCAAGTTCTATTAGTGTTTGCATCTCATTTTGTGTGTAGATGCTGATTTTTCTACATTGGTGAGATTGGTAGTGTATTTCTCTTTCTAACCAAAGATCATTCAAATAGATTGGATCATAATGATCTGAAATCTTTCACATTATGTAAGAAAAACTCAATGAATAAAAGATGTTTGCAATTGTGTGTTTCAATATTGTTGTTCTCTTTTTGCTCATTATGTTTCAAAATTATAAATGCTAATATAAATCTAAACTTCTTGGATAATCACAAAAAGGGTATCACGAAGGAGCGCAAAAACTGACCATTTGACTTGGTCAGAAGTGTCATTTTCACGCTGCTGTGTGATCACGGAGGAGCGCAAAAACTGACCATTTGACTTGGTCAAAAGCGCTCCTCCGTGATCAGATTATAGAATTTAACTTTATTTTGCATCACGCAATTATAAAAATCTGCAATATGAATGAAATGTGCATCAAATGAATACTGAAAATTGGCCCTTAGGGCTTCTATTATGTATGAAAATTGTACATTTTGTCTCAAGGCCTTTTCCAATCTACTTTTTTCTAATTCTCATAGCCAACATTAAATCACGTGGCATGAGTGTCACTTGCTTGGCATGTTGGGCACATAGGTAGGCATCTTCGAAGATTGTCGTGAGGTGATTCTCAGTAGCCTCCTACAATGCAGATACAGCCTCACCATTGATCCTATAATCCAAGACTAGATTATCCATCATTTTTTTTATTATTCTCAGAAAAGGAGCCCAAGGAAGCAACAGTCTGGTGCTCTTTTGGTACTTTTTAATCTCTTCCATAAATTTGCGCTGGCTTTTTTTGCGTTGTCGTCTTGGTGGAGGCTGCATCCTATCCATCCTCTTTCCAGTCCAGGGTGGCTGTGAATGAAGGAGGAGATCCAGCAGCTGGAGGAGATCCACCACCAGGAGATCCACCAAGCAATCCACCAGGAGATCCACCACCAGCAGATCCTGCAGCAGTGGAACAATCGAAATCAAAAAGCTCTTCGACATCCGGAAGCAATGTTCCCGCAGCCCGCACCTCGGATTAAATGAATTACGGACTTCTTCTTCCGTTGGCGTGGGGATCCGAGGTGAAGTCGGAGGGCTCGGCATGACACGAGCTGCCATGCAGAGATTTCTCAAAATCTCATTTCGCCTAATAGTCTAAAGCTGCTACGCAAAAACCCTGATTCCCTGAGGCTTCCTTGCAGTTTGTTTTGTCCTTGCCATATGCTTATGTCTAGCCATAAACAGCTCAAAAATATGTTAATTAAGCATATTGATCTTAGCCCGACTAGTCATCTTTTGATTTTCTGTCATCTGAGTAGAGGATGACGATGTATTTGATTTCATCCTCCACTTATAAAAGTGAAAAAAAAGGTATTTGGACAATATCGCATATGTGCGTATAGTGATGTGGAGAGATTACGAACTGCAAGTTCTGCGCACAAGTTCGATATTGTATTTTTGGAATATTATAAGAACTATTCTTCATGGAATATTCATTTTAAATGAATATTCCTTTTTTGCATAGCTGTAAAGTAGATCGAATATTCTAATATTCGACGGTGCATTTATTTTGGTGACACGTGTTCAATTCCGAAAGTCTATAAATACCGTTTCAACACCAAAATAAAATTTCTAGTAAAAAAAATTTCTTCTACCGTATTTTAGGTCGTACATGTTGTTCTTTTGCACATTTCCTTATAACCTTAATATTGCTATTGAAGACTATGCACATATTCAATACATACAGTTAATTACAGTTGTTTTTTTTTGTTAATAATACTTTAACACAATGTCTTTAGGTTCATGTAGATATGATCCGGAGATTGTGCTCTCTTCATTTCTCAACGATTTTGGTATTATCAAAGATAGGGAATACTTCATATCGTTGTTTCATCCTTTTCTTCATGTTTTTGCTACAGACACGTGTTCTTTGAGCCTTACAAGATATTCAAAAGTTTTGTTACATTGTCTTTGCAAACGTTTGAGAACATGGCTTTTTTGCATTACACTGATATTGTCAAGCATGTTGATATTCATCTAAAAAATAGATTGGATCGATTATATACAAAACTTTATAAGAAATTGTTTTCTGGTCACTGCCAAATTTGCCGCAAGAAGTGTAGATTAGTTGAATATCAATCTGCATTTATATTATATTTGATTATTTTGATCCCAGATGAAGTGGATTCCTCAAGCTCCATGCAGACTTCACCTCCCTCCTCTTCACGAGATCAGAAGATCGAGGATATAGTCAAGTTTCTTGAAGAAACTGACATAAAATATGACAATATTAAAGAATTTGACCCAAGTGATAATCGATTTGCATTTATAGGAGAGACCAAATGTGCTATGTATGAATCAAATGAAATTCCATCTCTGTCCTTTTTTTATTTACCTAAATATTACATAGATAATGATAGTTATCTCACTGTACCTGACTTGTGCGATTTTTTTGATTATCGTGAAGATGAAGTGTTATGTATTTTAGCCAAAACATTAGGTGAGTTTTTTGACATTCTTGATTTTGAGTATGATGACATTGTTCATGGAGTGGATGATGAGATCGATGATGATATGCTTTGTCCAAAGAAGAGTGTTTGCAACAGTCTTTGAAAGCATAGTTTGTACCACCAACAGCTTGCTTACCTTTCTCATCATAAGTGAGTCTCAAAGGTTGTTGCCAAACTCCAATTGAATCCCTTGTCACTAAGAAGATTCTTAGTAATAGATGGGATGAACAAAACATCCTTCAAGTTGATATTCCTATTAGTAGAGAGGGAAATAGGAATTGTGCCAATCCCTTTGATTGCACACTCACCATCATTGGTCGTGTAGATAACCTTCTTGTCACCTTCAAAAGCCATC
Organism: Diphasiastrum complanatum; assembly: GCA_029204225.1. NCBI lineage: Eukaryota > Viridiplantae > Streptophyta > Lycopodiopsida > Lycopodiales > Lycopodiaceae > Diphasiastrum > Diphasiastrum complanatum. The sequence goes on along the minus strand of CM055092.1, from coordinate 40,569,225 downwards.
AAGGATGAATAATAATCCTCATGAAATGTCATATGTGATGTAGCTCTACTATCAATCCACCAAGGATCAATGTCTCCATGATTAGCCAACAAACATGATGACATAACAAAAGCATCATTTGACAGTTGTTCATCAACACCATCTTCATCAATAGTTAGGTTGGTTTGTTTCTCACCTTGATCTCTCTTCTTCTTGAAGAAATCATTTGCAAAATGCCCTTTGATTCCACAATAGAAGCATTTTAACTTTGACCTATCTTTCTTCTTACCAACAAAAGTGGAAGGCTCACCTTGATCTTAACCCTTTGACCATTTGCCTTTGACTTGAACATAGCCTCCTCTCCATCAACTTGAGATCTAGTAGATGCACCTCCTCTTGATAAAAGCCTAAACTCCTCATTCACCAAAATCTCTTGAAAATCCACCATACTCGGCAAAGTCTTTTAGATAGAAAAACTTTGAACAAGATTAGCATGATCATCCAACAAGCCATTAAGAATAACTTGCACAAATTCTACTTCCTTAATGCTTTCATCAATACAGCTAACCCATCATTGAATGCCTTAACCCTAAAAAAAAAAAAAAGCATACTGAGAACCTTCTTCCTTCTTTTGCATACAAGAAAAGATTTGTCTTCTTAGAGTTAGAACTCTAGATGTAGACTTAGATTCATAAAGCTTCTTTAAAGAATCCCAAGCTTCCTTTGATGTTGTGCACTTACCAACTTCCTTGAGAAGTTCATTAGTCACATTCATCTTGATCACATGTAGAGCTTTCCTTACCCTCGTCATACCACCTCAATTGATCTTGTGGTGCCAAAGGTCTTTCCTCCACACCTAAAAAAAATATTATCAACTCATTCATCTCTAGCAAGGATTTCATCCTTACCTTCCAAGTGTAATAGTTGATTGAGGTAAGTCTATCATTGCCTTCCAACATGAAGCCTGAAACAATTGCCAAGTGAAGATCTTCAAGAATCCTATCACATGCAAACCAAAAGGACCAGCTGTGAAGCATAAACCACCCAATCAACATGAAAAGACAACTCAATACCCTAACCAATCCCCCCCCCCCCCCCAAGCCACAGTGAATGATTAATACAAGAGAGGAGAGGATCCTGGCTCATGAACCTGAAATTCCAATAAGGAGATGGGCGAATTTCCAAGAGGAGAGAACATTCCCCTTACGATCCCCATGAAACCTATAATAAGCTATTGACCTCCTATTCTTACATTAAAGTAGTCATACACCATGCACGTGCTCCTATGTCCAAATATAGGTCTGGGCCTTCATATGATTATTAATTATTTTATCGACCATGCCCGAAATGATGTAGCATAACTAATAACCACATACAACTAGAGTGACCGGCTATCCACATCAGGACTTATTCTGATTCCCTTATATAGGACATGGACATAATATTCTTTCCCCCTTGAACCACTTCTATCCTTAGAAGCGAAAACCAGGGAAGTTCTTCTTTATGCTTTCGACCCGTTCCCATGAATCATCATCCTCAATTCGTCACTTCCACCTAATCAGGTACTCAATTGTTCATCTCTGGTTCTGAGTACCTTTTCAGGTTCCAAAAGAACGCTAAGCGATAAGTCCTCCAAATGGGTAAGATCTTCTTCTAAACCAACTATGTCACCTTCATGTAAACAAAATTTTAACCGGCTTACATGAAACATTGGGTGAGCAGTAGTTTTGTCCTCAAGGTCTAGTTCATAAGCTAAAAAACCAGTTTTCCTTATAATCCGAAACGGTCCACAATATCTGGTAGACAATTTATAATGTTTCCCCATACGCATAGTCTTAGAATCTTTAGGTATTCTAAGATATACCAAGTCATCAACTTTAAAATCTTTGGGAGATTTCTTTGTTGGAGTTTAATCTTACTCCTACTCATCCTAACTGTCCTCCTTCCTTCTCTCAATTTTACCCTCTAAAATGAAACCTGCAGAAAATGAATTGTTTTTCAGTAGTTTGCATATTTCAACTGTTTGTCGCAACAGTCTGCATTTTTTCTCGCAATTTCTGACAGGCAAAAAATCTGACACTGTCACGAAAAACCCGACACTGTCGCCTTTCCAGCTTCAGGTCATCTTGAGCAACTAAGTGTTTTGCGACACTTGTGCTAACTTGGTTTTTCGACCATTTCAGACACTTCCAAAAATGCGACATTGCTTCGCAAAAAATGCGAGAAATGTGACACTGCATTTTTACATGCAATTTCTGACAGGCGACAATCATGAAAAATGCGATACTGCATTTTTACACGGGATTCCACACAGATGACAAAAGCAAAAAATACGACACTACAGTTTTACACGGGATTCCACACAGATGACAGTCTACATAAATACACAAGATTCCAAGTACAGACTGTCTACGTCTTCACGCTCCAATAACAACTGTTCTAATAAGCTGTTAATCAGTTAATTAGCTGTTAAGTGATCTTGTAAATGTAAAGCTAGAATAATGCAAGATCTTTCGGTTGTTATATATGTAAATGAGCGATTGAAGGGATGATAGATCAGAGACATAGATCTACAACCAAAATTGGTATTTTAGTAGCTGACTCCTCAAAAATTAGTGATTATAGATATATATATATATATATATATATATATATATATATATATATATATATATATATATATATATATATATATATATATATATATATATATATATATATATATATATATATATATATATATATATATATATATATATATATATATATATATATATATATTCAGAACTTTAGCGATTGATTTGAATCTGTAATTAGGACCATGTGCTTCAAGTAGTATCAGCACAACTGTATTGTGGTCTGATTTTTGTTTTACAACATTATTATACAGATTCGCTACTATTCTACATCTTTGTATTCTTGTTGAATGAAACTAACTCTCACTTCTCTTACGCAAACATCATTATAAGAAAATGTATGGCTGTCTCTGATGTCTAAGTTATTTCTACATTCCCTTCATATCAGGTTATCAGCATTAGAGGATTGCATGGTTGTCTCAAACGCCTAATCGTTTCTGCAATCTCTCTTTCATGGCTGTCTAAGACTCCTACACTGATAATCTTATTCAACACAAAAGAACAGCTTGCAATCTCTGATGCAAAAAATGCGGTCTCATTTACTTATGCAACTCAAGACCAGACATATCTTATAGTGTTTCCCTCATGAGTCAATTCATGCATGCTCCGTTGACATCACATTAGAAAGCATTGAAGAGGATCCTTCGATATCTTCAAGGAAGTAAAACACTTGGTCTGTTTTATCCTTCTAGTTCTGATGCATGTTTGGCTGGTTTTTGTGACTCGGTTTGGGGTGGAGATCAAGACACTAGACTCTCTATTAGTGGTCATTGCTTTTTCATTGAAAATTCTGCAGTTTCTTGGTTAAGCAAGAAGCAGCCCACCGTTGCTACATCCTCAAGTGAAGCGGAATATAGAGCAACGTTTTCAGCAACTACGGAGTGTATATGGTTGAGACAATTACTTGTCGATATGAAGCATGGCCAGCCCTTAGCTACTCTCCTATTTACGGATAGTCAAAGTGCTATTGCCATTGCACGAAATCCAGTATTTCATGCAAGAACAAAGCATATCGAGATCCACTATCACTTTGTTCGGGAGAAGCTTCATAATTGCGACATCACTCTTGAATATTGTCCCACGGAGGATAATATTGCAGATGTGTTCACTAAGGCATTGCCTAGAGTTCGATTTAAAGCTCTTTGTGAAGCTTTAAATTTAAAACAACATGATTTTCTTACTTAGTGAATACATGTCATTTTCATTTAAGGAGAGTGTTAGAATAATAAATGTAAATGATGTAGAAGCCATAGGTTACTATGACCCAAAAGGTCGAGATTTGTGTAACCATGGTCATTTATATTTTAGGCCCAAGTTAGTATGAAACTAACTTGTAGGGACTCCTGGGTCCACCAGGGGCCTATACATGTGAATTAAGTACCTAACTTGTTATTACAAGTCCAAGTACTTAAAAGAACGTACACTAGGTATGCAAATTCTTGATAAAAAAATTGTCAAAAAATCGATAAAAGAGACAGGGTTATCATTATCCCTATGGTAAGCACTGATATGGCATTCCTTGTCGGAAAAGGAGTAACATTTATAACACTATAATTACGAGTCATTTTGCTTTTTTTTTGGAACACTTTTCCACCTCTTTAAACGAGTACAATTTATTAATACATGTACAAAAGAAAATCAAACATTTTTCCTAATCAAAGCATCATTTGCAACAATGGATTCAAAGTCTACAAAAATCCATTGTCTCTCCATGGTCGATAAATACATTATGAGACCACATAAATTTTGAACACTTTGCTTAGCTAACATGGTGTTAAACATGCAAGATTCAAACAGTCTCTTAGATGACCTATCTCAAGGATTGATACTTATACTAGGCTAGCAAGTTGTAGTAGTATAGATGTTTTATTGATATGCAAGACTAGAAAGCTACGATGTTCAAGGAGGCAAGAGTTTTTCAATACTGATACCGTCTAATCTTCATGTTGGCATAGGTGTTAAACAGGTGTCTATAAACTGGTGTCTATCAACAAAGTAGGCACATTGCAAACACAAACATTGTTAGCATCAAAATGTATTCATGAATAAATAGTCACATGGCAAGATAAATATGATACTCATTCATAGAATGTTTTAAAGAGGCATACATCTATTCTACTCAACATCAAACTCAAATAATATGAAGGCATTATAAAATGGAATTCGTAGTAATTACCTTATGCGCGAGTACAAAAGTCTACAAACTTGTTGATGATAGGACTGTTTGTTGCTCGTTGATATTTGATGAATCACATTCTTTTAGATTCTGCAGATATCATAGCATTAACTCAAAAAGTCAACAAAGAATGGTCACAATCACACTTACTCAAGTTAATTAGAGCTTGAATCTTCTACAATAAGCAAAAGTTGTATGGGAAAAACATGGGATATTCAATCTAAGCCAAGGTCCCTCAATCATGCTTCAACCAAATAGCTCACTTTTTTTATCATTGATGATAAGCTTTGGATCATGATAAGAGTCAACCCTTTACCCTCTTTTCAACTCATGGGACATAATGTAGCTTTTGTGGATTTTGAAGTTAATTGACAAGTCTTTAGAAGTGTTCAATAAAAGGGCACATGATTTCCAAATGCTTGAAAATAAAAGAAAACAAGCTCCAAAGCACCATATAAGTTATTGAGTTGAGGAGATCAAAACAAATTTTAAAGTTCCAATTCCTTTCACTTAAAGGTAAGGAGAAGGAAATATTCTACAAGATTGTGTCTCCATTTCAAGGAGGTGACATTTGCATACCAAGAGATCAGTCTGTGTACTTGTAGAAACCATTTCGTTTTGCATCTTGATGGCATCGGGCCTATGACACTGCACCACATCAATATGCAAAGCAAAAATGTCCTCCATAGAGCCTTTTAATTTGATGTGTTCTCCTAAATAATAAAAAAACCTATGGTTACTTTCCCAAATAAATAGTCCTTATTAGCCACATATTTTCGAAACTCCAAATTGAATTGAGGCACTTAACTACACTCTTACCCAAGTTTCCCAATACACCCAAGTCTGATTTTTTGTTGTCTTTAAACTGTTATTTAGAAAACTTCGGTCATTGTAAGAAAACAGGGAGTCTAAAATATTAAGAGCCACATCCCTAGTCTTGATAGAGGGACACCTTGATTCTCTCACTCACCAAGATTGGCACGAGAAGATTGTATTATTGCCCGTAAAGATAGTGCCCTGCTCAAAAAACTCCTGTAATCAACATGGATATCAATCCTCAACTATCATATTTTCAACTTATTAGTCTTAATTATATAACAAAATCTCTAAGATCTTCGAATAAAAAACCATGATTCATTTCTTGAGACAATCATAAGAACACCATCATCCTTGACCACTCTTTGCAAAACAAATAAATTCTAAATAATAACATGTACTTTCATACATTGTGACCAAAAATAGCATCCAGAAATCATGAGACCATCCTACCATGCATCTATGTATCTTCAACAACTATGGCTTATGTTATGACATCCTTACAACAATTGCCTCAAGATATTATGAGATAATGTTTTCTTTCACATGATAGATAAATTTAAGGGGGCGGTGTCATTGTTACTTTTACTATTGTTTTTAGTTCATTTTTAATCTTAGAAGCATGTTATACTCCCACAATATAAAACACCCTTTAATTGTACTTGGTCGTAGGTATATACCAAAAAGACATTAATCTCTCTCTCTCTCTCTCTCTCTCTCTCTCTCTCTCTCTCTCTCTCTCTCTCTCTCTCTCTCTCTCTCTCTCTCTCTCTCTCTCTCTCTCTCTCTCTCTCTCTCTCTCTCTCTCTCTCTCTCTCTCTCTCTCTCTCTCAAACATACATATATGTGGATATAGATATATGCTAACTACCAAGATGTGAAGGGCCTATTTTACATATAGGCGGTCACAAAGAATCTTGTTCAAAACTATAACAAAGATCTCATTTCGAACTGTTTTGAACGCATTCAATTGGAATCTACATTTGAGTTTAGTTTTTTTTTTTTTTCAAATATTTCTTTGAAAAAATGGTTTCCAAATGTGGCTAGTTTTCTAAAAAATTGTGGACAATGAATAGGATACTAACTATTCATGCGGCTATAGGCTACAAACAATGTACTGGTGATTAGAATATATACAAACTTAGGGAATTAGACATCGTATCACCCATCTCCCATCTGTATCTCTATTTATTATTAAGAATAACTTTAAGCTTTTAGTTTTAAGAATCTTGATTTAAATGAAGTGTGAAAGAATGGCAAAGGTTCCCTCTAAAACTATGTCCGTCCATAAGCCACAAATAGCTTGTAGCATAATGACAATTAACCCTACAAGTACCATAAGTTCATAAGTCAAGTTATTTGAGAAAATGAATCTCCTAGAAGAAGCTGGTTGTTCTCAAGTTTGGTCTACCTGAAGGTATTATATCCTTGAGAAGGTATTTTATCCTTGAAAAACAAAAAGTGGATTCACTATTACAACATTCGTACAATATTTGCTTAAATAAACGTTAATCTACAATAGAAAGACGATCAAAGCTATCCAACCCTGGCTATTATTGGGGGTAAACCGACAAGGACATCATATTACTTCTCATGCTACTACTGATGATTTTTTTTATGATAAACCTTAATCACTATTAAAGCAACGACATCTTGTAGAAGTTGTAACTAGTGGCTAACCTGAGACATTTCTCCTGATTATCAAAGTTGAGCTGGTTAAGTGAGTAAATTCTTGCTCCCGACAGGCTAGAGTGGAAGCTGCAATACATTTAGAGAGTTCACTTGTCAATCTAACCAAATGGTTGAAATTGATATTCATCAAACACCTACTTTGCCTTGGATAAAAAATAATTCCATACTAAAGTCTAACTTCAACATTTCATGACTTAATGTACTACAACTCTAATGCAACACTACATTGAAATAGTAATCCTTTTACTCTTTTAAAAATATATGTTATTCTGGAAATCAAGATTTGAAATTTGGTGTCTTGTTGAACACATACTCCACTAGACATAGTTAAAATGCAGTTCCACAGTAAGATATCATTTCACCTGCACTTGAAGTTCTCAGCAGCCTGAACAAGTTCCATGTCAAGGTTTAGGCAAGCATAGAGGAACTTCAGAATCTCTTGTACTACACCCTTATTTCCAATTCTTGCCATTTCTTGAACCATTTCCTTGAGTTTGTTCAATAACTTCACATCAAAAGCCAAAGATAGAAAATATTTATAATATAAAAACCAGATTGATAATGCTCACTTCAACAAGAAGACTCTTTGCTATATTGAGTTGTACACATCTATTAATCACTACCATCTTCTTGAGTTCTTTTGGTAGCTTCATATCAACACGCGATAGATCAAATACTTAGAATGATGATACTCGCTTTAGTCACAGAAAGGCTCTAGCACATTTGAGTTGTTAAAATTTTGTCAGTAACAACGATTCATAAAACCTGTTGCTCTTCTTCAAAATCATCCTTGAACTGATGGTTGCCAATGATAAGTTTCTTAAGGTCTTCTAGCTCCTCAATGAGCTCTCTGTTGGTAAGAAAATGTTGCTCTGTTGCATCAATGTTAAAAGACGAAAAGCTAGTGAGCCCCAATGTGCAAGCCAAGAAGAGTGGTGAGCCAAATTAGCATCTAAGCTCATAGTGTAATATTTCATGAATACACTATTTTGCATAAATAGATATCATCCTTTTCAAGAAGTGATCTTAAAAGAGCAATTTCAATATTTTGCCAACATGTTTCCGTGATTTTTTGCAAAAACATGGAGGTTCACAACCAAATGTGTTGCTTAAAAAGGAAAACATACTCGGCAAAGGTGCCTTACATTGTGAAACCACTCTCAATAGAATATTCATTTCTACATTCTTAGAGGCTACAACAAGTGCAAGAGAGGTCCTCTTGAGTGCTCTACCTTAAAATGTTATTTTTCATCAATTTATTGCTAGGCCATAAGAACAAAAGCCAATACATGAGTATTATCAGAAAACAATGTACTTATTTGACATCTATAAATGCCAAAATCATTGCTCAGTAAGCCTATTACTAGAGCATGCAAAATGAAAACTGGATTACAAACTCTCTATTTGATCAAAAGCTCATGATTTTCTTTCAACATTCACATACAATGGGCTGCAACAGCTTTGGCACCTTGAAGTCTGAAGAACAAAATCCTTGTAGCTTTTTGATACATTTTGCTTCTCTTTTCCAGATTATCTAGCAGCTTTGTAATGTCAACCAAAAACCTTTTATACAATAAGCTTTTAGGAATCCTAAAAAAAGTGTACAACAATGCATGCAGTGCTAAGCTGTCCTATGGAAGCTACATCTAAGCCGACAAGACAAATAAAAGCCAGTACAAGGCATCATGAGGAGCATACATCTATTGAAAGGTAAGATGAGGTCACCTCTTTGGTGGCACACCTCTGATACAGCAAAGCGGTGTTCTCTTGAACAAGTTGCAAGTTTTTATGTGTAAGCAATTCAGTTTGCTTGATATGGTAAGCCCATTCCTTGGCTAGAACTACATTCTCCAAGATTGTTCTTTTGATTTTCTGCAATCAATGACAAATTATTTAATGCAAAAAGCTTCAAGAATCAGTATCAAGCTCCAAAACGACCAAGATCGTCATTCCACCAAAGTATATGCAAAATGATCCAATAGGAACCCCACTGACTAGTTTGAAGACTGTAGGTGCTTGTGCGGCAAGCATATTATTTCCTCTCAAACTCTTCCTCTTCGAAGTTTACTACATCTCTCCGGATGTCAAAAGTTCTATCAAGGAGAAAAATAGTAGTAAGTCCTTGAATAAGCGGCATGTTGGAGAAGATCTCCTTTCCTCCAGTTCGGGTCACAAGTTCTCTTCCAATCAGCCGCACACAAATGAGGACACTCACGAGAAGAGAAAGAATAGGCCAAAGAAGTTATCACAAAGGGCAACCTCACCCATAAATTCGAGTGTGTGCTTTGGATATGAACTCATGATGCCTTTAATTCATAGTAAGATATTTGGTGGGCTTAAGGCAATACAGGATGAAGAAGCTCTTCAGTTCTATTGCTCATTTGTTCCGTCGTTTCCTTGATTGCTGTGCCAATTTCCTTCCTGAACTTCTCGTTAGCTTCAGCTGCTACTTGTACTCCCATTTTCATTGCCCCCTCATGCACTTCTCTCTCTTTCTCCAGCAGCTCTTTCAAGCTGAAAAACATGGGTCTACATCACCTCATTTTCCTTCTCTTCCAATTCTTTCAAAGTTCTGTCCTAAACTGAATTAATTATGTAAATTATTTTTGAGATTGAGTCTATGAAGTTATACTTGTTTAAAGTTTTCAAAAGTGCATTGATTGAAAAATCTTCCTTATGAAGTTCTGCAGCACTTTTTCAATGAGAAAATCAGGCTTCATTCCATAATTTACTAGTGAGAAGAAAAGCAACACCAACATAAGTTCTCAGGATATTGTTTTCATAGGTTAACACAAAATACTACTAGCAGATGTAATCACATACATTCTTCTTTACACAGTAACAAAGATCATCCCCTCAATATCCCACCTATTCTAACATGTCTTCTGAACGCAGTCTAAGGCAAACATAGTCTCGAACTTGAGTCCAATCAGCTACTTCCTGGATGTGAGTCTTACCAGATTTTGGTCAATAAAAGTCACAACCCATACAACTCAGTATTAAGTCCAGTGTGAAAGCAGGTATTTGTGATGAAGTCACGTATAAAACAAAACATCCATGAATGTGGTTAAACAACAAAAAGTGCACCTCTGTAAAGGTATTGAAGTTTCAGAAGGCAATGTGGAGATGCAAGAAAATTACCTGGAAATTTCTTCTTCTAACATTTTCTTTCTCAGGGCAAATGCATATACTTCTTGAAGTTTCAGCTCAGCTCTATCAAGTTGTGATCGCATGTCCTTCAGAGCAATTTTATGCGAACTCTTAAGATCGTCCAAAGCATTCAAAAGAGCTCCATGTACCTCAACTCTCTCCATCTTGAAATTACCAATGGTTTTCTCCAACTCCTTGACTTTGGAATCAGATTCCTTCCTTATGCTGAAAAGGTAAACACAAGAAGGCAACTTCACTTCATTTTAAGCTCCTTCAGACAGTATGTTCCACAAAATTTATTTATCTCTTTTTTTATTATTTCCAACTCACTATTCATTCCTTCAACATGCATGAACTTAAATTTTGGAACACAACATGCATCCACAACTTCATGGCATCCAACAACATAAAAAGGAATATAACTCTTTTCATATTTCAGAAATGCTGTGTCTGTGCAGTCAATTGTCAGAGTAAAAATTTGTGATGTCTCAGCTGTTGATTCATAGCCATTTTTTCATGAGGTCAAGAAAGCACACGTGACCACTTGCAACAGCCAAATGTATTTTACTGGGGTCAAAATAACTTCACACCTCTGTGCTCACCACAAGCAGATGACATGGAAAATGGATTTAGTTGCAATGCCGCATTATTGTTACATTCTCACTTCAATAAATTCTTTGAAAAGGAAAGTTGAAACTCAAACATTTACAGTTTATGACTCTCCCCTTGCTAAAGGTACTTCTTTTGTAAAACTTGGATACTCTGCCTACCTCGTAAGCAAAGCCATTTTTTGCTCCAATGTATCCTCTTTGTCTTTTGCCTTGGCACAAATTTCCTGCATATGATCCTCCAAAATCTGAGATCTTTCCTGGAGCCTCAACATGTTGTTATCCAAATGCAGTATTTCAAGTTCCCTTGATAATATCCATCCTTTAACTGTTGTGAGTTCATCTTTCTCCTCTGTCTTTGCAGATTTTGGCTGCATTGCCCTTGAATCAAGGAAAGCAAACCTGCGAGATTGACACTCCAACAATGAAGATAAAACAAATGAAAGCTTTAAGAAATATATTGAATTCGCAAATATGAAAGAGAAACTTCAAAAAATGCACTCACACTGAGCAAACAAAGCTTCGCTTTACTGCTTTCACTGTTCAGCAAGCATATCACTTGGGTGCCATAGAGTTATTGATAGCATTTATGTTCTAATCTTGTGATTGTAACTTTATGAGCGACACCACCTCCACAACTGCAGCCAATGATAGCGGAACCTGAAATCAACCACTTATGTTGGCTGGTTAACATAAGTGCAACAAAAAACAATTTTGAGGATCTACCTCCGCCTAGAAGTGTTAATTAGAAAATCCAATTTTATTCCTTTTCACATTTAGCAGCAAACTAGTATATTGTGAAAGAAATCTTGTAGCTGGAAAGGTAGGAAGGCTTCCAAAAAATGGTGCCATCTAAATAGCTTACACTGCAAGTATTCAGTAAAGTTCAATAATTCTCAGTATATGCAGTTATAAAACTGATGCTTCTATAGCCTGTGGAAATGGCACGGGTTTCATATCATGAAATAAGCAATGCTACATGATCAGAACAGTACCAAGGCATCTTATAAGCTTGATAAGAACAGGACCAAGTTATGAGCAAAAAACAGCAAGCACACAGTAAATTTCGGCCTAATAAGAGAGTCTCACAATTCATCAACTTGTAGATTCTCTAACAAGAGAGCTCTAGGAAACTACTCTATACTGGACAAAGTCTATGCAAAATTTAAATAGGACCCAAAATGAGCAACAATACCTTCCAGCCACAATGTTAAATTGAGGGCCAACGGTATACACTTCTCCAAAGAAAATGTCTCCAACCAACAATTTCAACAACACCAGTCTCAATGTTGTTACTCTTAAACAAATGAAGATAATAGTTTGGTTTTTGGGTCTGCATGTCAATGAAGAATCCATAATAGCCTAGAGACCAAAGATATATGTTGTAAGGATCACCAAATGAAGATATGACTAGATCCTGTTGCAAGACAACCAAAAGGACACCTGTGGAGCAAAACCACCCATCCAAACCTAGATCCCTCCTGGAGTTTCCTCCTGGACCTAACCCCCAAGCCATAGTGAAGAACCTAACAGAGAGGAGGAGAAACTGGCTCAAGAAACTGAATTTCCAATAGGAGGATGGGCGAGTTTCCAATGGACATATTCTCCTCATGAGAGAGAGAATATTCCTCCTAGAATTCCCATGCAACCTATATTGAGCTATTGACCTCCTATTCTTGCATTAAAGCAGTCATTCACTATGCATGTGCTCCTATGTCCAATTATAGGTCTGGGCCCTCATATGATTATTAATTACTTTACAGGCCAAGCCCGGAATGACGAGGCATAACTAATAACCATACACACCTGGAGTGACCGGCTATCCACGTCAGGAATTATTCTGATTCCCTTATACAGGACATGGACATAACATTCTTTCCTCCTTAAACCAGTTTTGTCCTCAGAACGAGTAACTAGGGAAAACCCAATTTGTATGCTTTTAACTCTTCCCATTAATCATTATCTCAATTTGACCAACCAACCTAAGCAAGCACACAAAGATAGAACAATTTCTCAATTGTTTATCTCTGATCCTAAGTACTCATTCGGGGTCCAAAGGAATATTAAGCGATAAATCTTTTAAATGGGCAAAATCTTCAATACATCAAACTGTCATCATCATATAAACTAAATTTACATGATACACTGGATGAGCAGTCGACCAAACCTGAAGATTAAGTTTAAAAGCTAACAAATCGATCATTTAATTTTCGCAATTACCTTGAAAATCAATCTTTAGTCTGACTTCAATATCAAATAAGTATTTAGAGATGGGATATTTCTCAAATTATCTGTCTCTACACTGACATACTATATCGACCTTCTAGAAGTACACTAAAAGATAAATTTCCCTATTGGGTTTGATTCTCTCCAATCTAATAACATCACCTTCATGTACTTCAATTTACATGAATCACTGGGTGAGTCCTCACCTTACATTGGAAATCAATGTTCAAAAGTTAAAGATCCAAAACAATTATAGTCCAAGACTATCCACAAATTACTTGTAGACCTGTCATAAATGCTTCTTGGTACAAAACTCATCCCACCAAAATCTCTTAGGAGATCCATCAAGATAAAAATGACTTCAACTTAGGCTTGAGTACCCCAGATACTCTCCTGAGATAAGTGCTCTACCCCTAGTATCAAATACCAGAAAATAGCAACCATTCAATCTTGATAGACTTAACTGCTCCTAATTAACCGGAGATTTTAGGCTGAAAAACAGTACACAAGCATTCCTTGACTACAATCTGTAAAGGTAAGCAAATTCTCATAAGTAAACAATTACTTAATGAAAATGCCTGTGAGATCCAATCAATCTCAAGTTTGTAAACAAATTTAGAGTTCAATTAACAAATCTAAATTTTAACTCCACCAATTGATCAAAAATTACTCATCATCTTAAGAATCATCATATTTCCATATAATCATCTAATGAACTGTAAGTATCAATTTATGATCCGTCAATCATAAAACATTTAGAATCTTATGATTCGTCAATCATAATTTATCAGATTCTAAACCCATACTTAATCATTTAGAGGTACTGGAGTACATGCACAACATACCACTCAGGAATATAAGAAACATTCTGAAATCTTTTCCACAAGGTAAATTACTGGATTCCAAGAATATTCTTCCATCTCGATTCTTAACCAGATGATGAGTTCCAAATTCTACAATCAACCAAGTGATTAAAGACCATTATAACATTTGTCTTTAACAAATATAAACTTTATACAATCACCTAGAACCACATCTAGAGATTATAAAGTTCTGCTGAATTCCAACTGAATTCAGTGGTTATCCTTGACATTAGTTAGACTCTGTCATCCAATATATGTATATGAGCTCACTGGGATATAGTCAATAACCTAGGATATTTCTCCTTCAAGAAATATTCTATATCAAGAATCTTCTATATTCTATGCACAGTTCTCATAAATGAATCCAAATGACTCACTAATCATGTGACTTATAAGCAATATAGATCAAAATAAACAGTTTCCGGTGAATTCTCTTCACACTGCTTATTTATCCAATTAACTTCTAATCAGGAGTAATCCAATTACTCAAGTTAATTGTAAATGATTTAGAAATCTTAAATGTCTAGGTGCAGATCTCAATTATACATGTGTAACATCACATTTAGATCTTCTTCTAAACCATAAATAAGTTAATGAATTATCCTTTCCACAGAAAGAGACATTAACCTGCAAGTAACTGTTCCACACATTACTTGTTCAAATGTCTATGCACTCTGACTAGTTTAAGTATACGATATAAACTTAGAACATAGGAAACACATAGTAGATCCACAAGATTAAGATGTACATAGGCAACTTATCCAACTATGTTCCTATACATAAACAGAGGCTATATACTGACAGATATCCACAATCTGCATATGTTACTTACATAATTCACTGAGAATCTTGCAACTCGGCTACCAAAGAACTCTATTTCTCATGAGTAAATAACATATCTGGAAAATCTTTGAAGTGAATAACTCCACATCACAAGTTTTCCGACCATCTACCTCTTATTAACAAAATTTCTTTTACAAATCAGCCTACAACAGATCTTAGCGTACAAACCAAGATTAGGCTAACTCATACAGACATCTTTGGACATAGAGTTAAGATTAAAGCTTTATTGCACCGATCCAATCCATAACAAAATGGTACTTGGTAACAATCAGTGAATCTTAATTTAATCTTTATCACTACTTTCCATATTAATGAATATTTCATAGCTCAATAATCCCAAAACTGCTCTAGTTCCAGATTACTCAAAATAATCACTTAGAGAGTTTGTCTATTTCAAACTGGATAGCTCTACCATTGCACATACAGGCTTTTTTTCCCAAAATCAATGCAACTGGCTGATTCCACGAAAGACTTATTCCTATCCTATCTTCCCCCCTTTTAAAAAAGAAATTCCATAATTTCGATTTAAAAGTTCCCAGGAGACAACGTATAAGATATCAAAAAATTTGAAAAAGTCAGTAATGAGTATCCAATAGTATTACAAACAGGACTTTTTCCTCGAAATCATAGAATATCTTATCTCGAATGATAAAAATATTACCTCTCAATAATCAACTATCAAATAGAGACTAACATTAGGGTTCTGGAAACCTAAGTTCCGAGCCATATTCAAAAAATTGATATGGAAGTACAATTTCATATAATTATAATAGTCCTTTAGGACATCGTTCTACACTGGAAGGAATTATATGAATCTCAATCCAATTGTCATGTACTAAGAAAGTTCTAAAGAGTAGAGGTTTAATAAAATAGAGAAATAGACTTAAGGGCTTCCAAATTTTGTAATTAATGAGATACCATTTAGGGATCGATCTATATCTCATAATTACCAAAATACCCTTAACAAAAACCAATGGACTCTGTTAGTATTACCATTACAGCAATCACTAACCATCGGTCTACAAATCATTCTACCCAAGAAATCCCCTTTAGAATCACTGATGTCCCATACCACCAGCTTTTCCTCCAAGAATCCTCTGCATCCAGATCTGTTTTGCCCAAAAAGTCAAAAAAGACGATTTGGCTATCCTATACCCAGATATAGGATCAAATTCACAACCAATTCCAGGAGATAATCCTAACAGTTGAAATTTCTCATGCTTCTTTAGTGTCACTCAAAGAATAACATTTCATATTGTATCCATCATGGATAAACAGAATGTATCATCAATACAATAGAATGTATCACTAACCCAAAAAGAAACATAGATTTCAACAAAACCAAATCTCATACTATCCTAGATATCCAATATCTATTCTAGAATCGGTACAAAGGACTTTAATTCTTTTAACAAGTTAGAACTCTCTTGGTCGTTACTATCATTATAGAGAAATACTCTAGAACTGAAAAAAAATCCAAATTACAAGATTCCTGTATGGAACACCTTCTATCTGCATTACTTTGCAAGATCCAAATCCAATTGCAAAACAGAGATGGTTCCATAAATGGCTTATCAGTCTTGCCACTACTTTTCCCTTAGAATCCTCGAATTCTCGAAATTCTAATTCACACTGGAGAAAAGTAATCCAAATTCCCAGAGGCAGTCTTCTTAAATAATTTCCAATTTTATTCTCACTTGCAATTAGTTATACTTCAGGAATTGAATGTAAATTAAATAATTGGATCATTAAGACCAACAATCATCTACATATCAGACTTCCACTCTTTTCCCCCCTTCCAAAAATGGTTCCGGTTAACAAACCCCAAATTTGTACTCGAAAAAAATTCAATTTGGTATCGCTAACTTTAGCACTATCACCCAGATAGTTTTGATTTGTTCATTAAGTGCCGCACTTAATCCCTGGCAAATCCCCTTATAGACCAAAATAAAACTGTTCTACTAGATATACATTATTCTTGGTCCTTATTGATCCTTAAAACAAGAAATGCTCCTTAGTTGACAGATTCACAAAATCTTCAACTAAAAGTGATGGTTACATTGACCTCAAAGAACTGACCAATTACATCAGATTAAGATCATTTACTTTATAAGTCATTTTTGTTTGATCAATAACCAAAGAATTGGAACAAATTGAAAACGTCCATGGTTTCTTTGAATTTTACGTAAACTGGGATTTTCAAATTCCATTCAATATGGACCTAAACTGTGAAAATTGACCAAACATCGACTTGACAGTTTCACAATTACCATCTCATATTACAAGGATTCTGAAACATCCAGCATGCATCCTACATGACATGCAGTGATTTAAAAAAAAATCAATTTTTACGTAAATCGCCAAGAAACTGGGAAATTAGCACTCGGATTTACAAAATCAGTTCGAAATGGACCCACCATAAACATCAATTAAAATGATCGATTTATCAAACTCACAGGCACTGTCACATATCAAAACTCGACATGCACTGATTTTTTCGAAAAAAATGATAGCCAAGCCACTAGGAAATCTACTTTTTGAACTAGAATTGCCAAAAAATAGCTTCATGCTAGAAATCTTCTGATCAATCTACTGATTACGCATGCAACATGCATCCATGCATGCATACAAGTCTATCCATACATTTTCATCAACAAACAAGCACTACACTGAATTACAAGCATGCATGCATCAAAACATTTCGAAAATTTTGTAAATTTTAGTTCAAAAATTGCCAAACTTCCGACAGCCATAACTTTCTCTACAGGACACCAAATTGGTCGCTGCAAAGCACAATACGAAGGGAGAGTGGGTCTACAAGGCACTTACTACATCACCCTGCCACCTGGGCTTCACACGTGCGAGCAATAAATGCATGAAAAATAGGTAGGAGGGCGCACTTTTGTAAAGAGGAATGTTCAAAAAACACATCCCAGCCCAAAAAGCCTTGGATCAGAGGTTACAAGCACTCTTCTAAGGTTCATTAGAGAGGCATAGAAGCTTCTAACAGGTCCAGCAAGCAATCATAAGCTCAGATCATGCAAAAAATGCATTTTTGGCCTCCTTCAACAAGCAAAACTTCAACATGATGGTGTCTTATGCACACCTATCCAAATTGGATGCATGATGGCTCAAAACAGACGCAATCCATCATATCTTTGATCTTGTAACAAGAACCAACAGGTTCAGACCCCCAATTGAGAGGTATTCATGCTCAAAAATCATCAAAAATACACTAATTTTTGGTGTTTTGAGCCCCCTAATGGTGTCTGGTCCCATCCAAACTTCATGATAGCTAAGGGATAGCTTCATTACATCTCTGAAAAGGTTCACACCAAGTCTTGGCTGAGAATTTTGAGATCTACCCCAAAATTACTCCAAAAAACATCAAAAAACCTTGGTTTTTGACCAATTTTGGCCAAAATTTGTGGGAAAAATCTACAATTTCGTGCAATCAGCTCCAAATCCCTGTAAATCCATTGCATGCAAGCACCAGAAATTCTAATTCTAGTCAAACATGGTTTCTATAGCCCATTTATGGTCCAAAAACCCCAATTTTTGGTCCAAAATCACCATCTAATCCGCCTTTTGACTATTCCAACATCATGCAATCATTAGATCCAATCAATAATGACTGTAATACAGCAAGTACAATCTGAAAAACGTACTACACCAGTACCTATGATCAATTTCAAGCAAAAACTTCAATTCTAGGTGGAAAATCGACTAAAATCATCAAAAATCTTTTGATTTCCAACAAAAACTATGGAGAAATCCCATAATTATGATCTTTGCTTATGACCCGCACTGGGTCCTTTTTTATGACATTGACTGGCCTTGGGCCCTTATTATATGGTTATATGTGGAGTGGGGGTTCATAGGAGGGCGCACTATTTTCCCTCCACATTTTGCCTCCCTTTACTTTTGAATTCCTATTTTAGGGTTCATTGGTAGGGTATTTGTAGGGGCATTTGTACACTCATTTTTCAGATTATTGATTGGTATTGCTTGGGCTCTTCGTGGGAGAACCTATTGTCTTGTCTATTGCTTGTAGGGCTTTAGTCTATTGCTGTCTTTTATGCTTCATTGATTCAACACCTGAGATTTTGATCATAACTATAACTAATAACCATACACACCTGGAGTGACCGGCTATCCACGTCAGGAATTATTCCGATTCCCTTATACAGGATATGGACATAACATATGTACTCGCTATTCCCCAAGTATTAGACGCTTTGGAACCACAGTGGGGCTAGCATAGTCTAATCCAGCCAGCCATCACACCCTCTTCTTATAGAGAGTGCCCCACCTATCCCTAGTGTAAGCTGATGGCATGCATTGTGCCAAGTGCATGGACGCCTCCACCAATGTCACAAGACACCTAACTATTGTATGGATTTCAGTACCCAACTTAGGACCTTATCCACTGTTGGGCCCTACGCTCAATTTAGGCCTTATGTAGGGGATTTTTCTCATCCACCTTCAAACCCTATTTTCTTGATCAAGCAATGGCAATGCAAATAGGATAGAAAGTGCTTCCTCCTTTCTTGTCACGTAGTAGTTCATTCCCAAGGGAGTAGTGTCTATTCAGAAGATGTTAGACAAAGCTCACGAAAAGTATCAATAGATCAGAGCTCACTTTTCTTCTCTCAATTTTCCCTCTCATGAAGATAGCAACAAAAAAGCAAATCCAACAAGCATGAAAATCCAATAAACATGAGAGAGATGGAGGAGAAGGATAAGCAAGAATATTCAATTGCCAAAATGGTAGACTCTCCACCTTTCTTTGATTGAACATGAGAAATAAAGTACATTGTGCCACTATTTATAGTGGAGGTGGCCATTTGGCCCTATTGGCTTTGGCCAATTTGTACTACATTTGAATTTCAAAATAGGTGGGAAACGCCTTTCGTTCAATAACTTGACTTTTAGGCCTCTATAGTGGCCTTAAAATTACTTTTATTTCTAACTAATGAATGAAATATGGACGTGCTCATTGGGTTGGGGACTTACACACGCAGGGTGCTAGAGCCCTCGCACTTATTTTTCTATCTGATCTGCACTACTTACATGGTATTTCACCAAATGCCCAGCACCTTACTACTAAAGTGCGGGCCCCATGGGTCTCTAAGTTCTAACCGAATGTTGGGTCCATACACTTTTCCATGATGCCAGTTAATTGTCATGCCATGTGTGTTATTTGAAAACACCCAGGACTATGGTTTCTAGCATTTATTGGCACTTTAGGGTTCAGCTCGAGTTACAGGCTCGTAACACTCCCTTCCCCTTAATAACCATCTTGGTCCTCTAAGATGAAATTTGGAATCCTACCCCTTTCCAAATGGCATTCTAAACAAGCTAATCCTTCCCCTTAACTAAATGTTTTTTATATAAAATATGACATGTCTGAGTCTCTCTCTAATGAAGAGTATTTTCTCATTCATGTGGAAGTTGTTTAGATTCCAAGGGTCTGACTAGAACATTGTCCCCTACTAGATTATCTGATCTAGTTAAGACCCTTCATGATTCACTAATATTGAACATTGAAAAGGCCTTACTACTACGTCACACGTGGGAGTTTTGGTTGATAGGTAACTTTGCCTAATCTCCTTATAATGGTAAACAAATCACATTACCTATGCTCATGTCCTCGATCCCGGACTTGTCTAATCCTTCTTTGGCATGTTCTACCATTTGATTTAGGTCTTCTCTAAGTGTCGAAAATCGAGAGTATGGCTGGCAGCGGAAGCTTGAGCGAGAGTGGGTGGTGTAGGATCGGTTGTATCCCGTAGTTCTTGAATATTTGGCATTGTTGTAAGCAAACTCCAATATAGGAAGATACCCAATTTGTTTGATTCTTGTTGACGTATGCCCTAAGCATATCTTCAAATACTTGGTTTATTCTTTTTGTTTAACTGTCGATATGAGGATGATCAGTTGTACTCATATTAAGTTTGGAATGGAGGCAATGGAATACTACAAAAACCCCCATCAAAACTTGATATCCCAGTCTAGGAAGACGGTAAAACTTAAACAACCCTTCTACAAGCAACCTTGCTAATTTTGGAGCTGTGACAGATGCTTTGGTTGGAATAAAATACGCCATTTCGGTCAAGTGGTCAATTGTGACCAATATAGCATCATGACCTTTTTGGATCTTAGGTAGACCTACTACAAAATACATGGATATGCTTTTCCACTTACCAACTAGTATTTCTAAGGGTTGCAGTAACGCTCTGTTTTACTAACCTGACATTTCTGGCAACTAATCACGTACTAATGGATGTCCTTTCTCATAATAGGCCCAAAAAAAATTGCCTCCGAAGAAGCTCGTATGTCTTTTGAATGCATGGGTGTCCTGCGATGGGCTATCATGACAATCATACAAAACTTGGCACCTGAAATCCTCTAGATCGAGGACACATACCCTATTTATGTAGAGTAGATACTCATCTTTGATGGAATATCATATTTGAATCCTTGAGTACTCTAACCCTCAACCATTGTGCTATACACGAGTTCTACAAACTTGGAGTCCTCAACATCTTTTGGCATATACTCAGACTCTTCATCCTCAATGAAACTTGTCATATGCTTGGATGAACTATCTCCAGCCCTAGGAACTCAGATGTTTGTAAATCTCTATTTTGGATTGTTTTCCAGACTATGGAGAAATAAGCATCATGCTTGCATCTCTTTGCAAGGACTCGAGTAACTCATTATGAATTTGGGTAAGACTTAACTCGTTTATCATAGACATTCTACTAAGAGCATCTAGGACTATCTTAAACTCTTCTTGACTATAGTTGATAGACATAGCACTAACTCAACCCATCAAGCTTTTCGACCCCTAAGCTAAGGTTGATTGCACAAAATATCTAAGGCTCTCACAATCGGTCAGGATCTCAAAGTTGGCACCATACAAATAGTGTCTCCAAGTCTCAAATGCATGAATTATGGTATAGAGTCCTTTTTCATGGGCACTATACCTAGTTTGGGCTGGTTTGAGCTTTTTACTTTCGAGCACAATTGGTCGTCATGGTGTTGTAGCTAAAGTTGTTTTGAGGGTACCAAAACTCTCTATTGCTCGAACTTTCCTTTCCTGTCCTTTTCCCTTAAGAAGATTGGTCGTAGGAACTATTATCTTAGCGTAATCCTTGACAAATCATCTATAGTATCCTAACAATCCTAGAAAAACTTGGAGCTCTGAAACACTAGTCGGTCTTGGCCAGTTAACCTTATCGGGGTCCATCTTAATCCCATCTTTTAAAAAAATATGGCCCAAATAAGCTATTTCTTTGGTAAAGAACTCATACTTGGGTTTTTTAGCATATTGGTAATCTCGTTGGTTCAAATTCCCACTCCTGAAACTACAAAGCCCTCACGGAAGTTAGAGGGTGTCAGCTCAGTGCCTTCTGCCCTTGGAGGGTGCGGCTGCCTGAGATGCCACCCATATCAGAGTGGAAGGTCCAAGGGTGGTCAAGCCTTTGCCTACATAACTCAAAAGTGCGAAGCACGTGCACTATGTGGCAGCCAGCCATTGGCTGTCCAGATGCACATTTTTCTCAATGTGCAAGTGCTATCTGGTAGTGTTTCATTGGCTGTCCATGTGAAAGTTTTAGTGGGATATGCTACATAGCATACCTGCTATGTAGCAGCAAGTCACTGGCTGTTCACGTGTACATTCTGTGAAATATGCATGTGATATGGTGGCAACCATTCATTAACTCTTCACAAGAAGGTTTTGCTTGGACATGTATGGTTTAAAAGGGCATGAAAATTATGCTGCAGAAAGTGAATCCAAAGTACTAAGCAAGGCCCAGCACTTGGCATGATGGTAAGCTGGACTGGAATATGGCTCTCTGAACTCCTTTTATGAAATGCAGCTGCCTGTTCATTCATACTCACGTGGGCTGATTTGTAAGAAAACTATGGTAGAAATCCATTCTCTGGAGGAAAGCAGTGCTAGATAGACAGATAGCCCCTTATGATTTCCTAATTCAGTTTCAATCAAATCATAACAGCAGTGCTAGATGTATAAATAGCCCTTTATAATATTCTAGTCCATTTCGATCGAAGCATCTACTTGGAAGATAAACAAACATTAACATACGTTCTACTGAAGAACAAAGAGAAAGCCAAAGCTGGTGTTTGCAAGATTATTAGCCTGCAGCAGAAGCAATGAGATTGTGAATGTAATTTTGCTCTTGACGCAGCAACAGCCGAACGAGTAGCTAATTCAATCTGCGAAAGGTTTTTTTGGTTCTTTCGCCTCCAACGCGGTAGCAACAGCATAGAATAGAAGAGACGCGAGAGAATGCGAGAGAGAGAGAGAGAGAGAGAGAGAGAGAGAGAGAGAGAGAGAGAGAGGACTCAACGAGACGTTTCAACAGAAACGGAGAGGGCCCCTCCTATTCCCAAACACCTCCCACGGTAGGGCGTTATGCCCATTGCCCATAAAAAGCGGGAATGTCCCAAAGTAGGGATTAGGAGCCTAGGAGGAAACCGGTGTAGTTGCGTAAAGGCCCAAGCAATTGAGTGGGCTTAATGCCTCCCCAGGCTCATGCCCTTGAGCAAGCTTTCACAAGCACAAAACCCTTGCATTGGGACTTTACCCTTTATGTAAGGCACTACACAGACAAATGAAAATAACTCCGACATCCAGCAACTCTCATAATGGCTGAGCAATGCATCTCTCCCGGTTGTCTAATCACTTCATGTTACGAGTTGTCTACTTGCCAAGATAATTCAGAATCTAAACATTTGCCATGTAGTCGAGTTCAGATTCACCCCATGAGCAAAACATGGAGCCAATATACATAATTGTTGGTTGAATGTTGTAACATAAGGTTCAAGTCCTTGGTGCACATCCTAATTTGCAAGTACTCATGGTCTCATCACCCTCGCACCCATGAGAGCAGTAAATGATCATGCACCACATTTAAGCAATTCGTGGGCACAAATGTTACTCAATGTTCCTAGTACACACTTTGCCCATAAGCATTGTTGAGAGTAGCCACGGTGGTATCTTAAATGCACCATGGCAACCTATAAGGCATCAAAATTCACTTGGAATATAGGGTGATGAAACGAACACGAAAAGAAGCGAACTCGAAACTTGAAAAGAAACGAACCCGAATGGAAAATGTTCGTGCGCAGTAGAATAAGCTATCACACTCTTTTCTTAAGCATGACTACGCCTATCAGTCTCGAACAGAACATTAGTGATAGAAATCACGTTCAATCTGATTACGTAGCCAAACGTTAAGCATCAAAACATCAGAAAGATAATTTGTCGCGAACAGCTAGACTAATAATAATTCGCGAAGAGCAGACTACCAGATTAAGTAATAATAAAGTCAAACAAAATTTAGAAAAACATTGCAATATTGACACAAATCTGAACGCAGTACAAACGGAGCTGTAATCAGATTAAGCATAACAAAATATACAGGTCAATAATGCAGATGAGCACAAAACAATAGCGGACGTAACCGCGTGCTTCACAAAGCTAATCACACAATCTGTAAAGGTGATAAACCTATTACTGACAATACATAGGGAAAAAAAAAAATCAATGTGCGAAAGCATCTACAATATCTATCTCTGATTATCAGTGATGTTTCGTTATGATACTATGGCATCTTGCTTGTCTAAATACGCAGATGGTATTCAATATATATACATAATTTTACATGTGTGCAGATGAAGAAAGTACATAAGTGGTTGTGTTGTCTGTGGGAGATCGTGAGTGGCTGTTGTCGTTGTCAAATCTGATTGCACAGTGCATGGGATGAGCGTGAGGAGGCTGCGACGACGTTGATGAAAATGCGAAAAACGCGACCCTCTAACAAATGCCTTAAAAACTGATTTACAAGGTACCTTCGCTTTTCTATAAGGGCACCTTTGACATCCTCTTGTTGGTGTACAAAGCGTGAGAATTAGCTGAGGAACTAGAGGCTTCGTTCCTCTGCGTGTCTTCCTGCAACAACATTGTAATGACTCTTGAAAGAGTCAACTCTAGATGTGTCGTGATGATCATCACCTAGTTGTCGTATGAGCTTGGCAAGCTTGTAAGCAGTTGCATCACTGCATTTTGATTGTCTATGACAAATCCGACAGCGAATTTGCTTCAGTAGGTTCTTGAATTGGTTGATGTGATTCTGCAGAGAATCACCATTTGCCATCTTGAGGGAGTAAAATTTCTTCTTGAGATGTAGCTTGGAAGCTATATCTGAGACTCACACTTCGTATAATGTGCTCAAGATGTCCCAGACTTCTTTGGATGTCTAAGCTTCGGATACATGGCCAATCTGAGTATCTGAAATGTTGAGGATGATCAGCTCGAATTCCTTGCCATCCTTCAGCTTCCATCTGGCGATTGCTGCGTCATCAGCTTTAAGTTTTTCCTCCGCACCTGTAACAACGTCATACAATTCTTTAGCCATTAGCACAGTTCTCATCTTAGATTTCCATAGATGTTAATTGGCTCCATCAAGCTTGTCCATGATAGGACTGGCTTTCTCTTGGAAATCCATGTTGAAGATTAGTCTAGGTGATAGGAATAATTATCAGTGACTTAAGTATGAAAATCTGGTGCTAAATTACAAAACAAGAAGACAATTACTCTATTGGCTAATAGAGTCTTGTTACTATGGAAGCTTATCAAGCTATAGAAAGTAGCCCTGATACCATGTTGGAAAGAGGGGTGTGAAACGAAGATAACTCGAAAAGAAATGAACACGAAAAGAAGCTCGAAACTCAAAAAGATACGAACTCGAATGGAAAATGTTTGTACGCAGCGGAATAAGCTATCTCACTTTTTCTTTAAACATGACTACGCCTATCAGTCTTGAACAGAATATTAGTGATAGAAATCACGTTTGATCTGATTACGTAGCCAAACGTTAAGCATCAAAACATCAGAAAGATAATTTGTCGCGAACAGCTAGACAAATTATTAGTCACGAATTATTCGCGAAGAGTTAGACTGATAATCAGTCGCAAAGAGCAAGAGTAAATATTAGTCGCAAACAGCTAGACTAATAATAATTTGTGAAGAGCAAACTACCAGATTAAGTAATAATAGAGTCAGACAGAATTTAGAAAAGCATTGCAATATTGACACAAATCTGAACGCAGAACAAACAGAGTTGTAATCAGATTAAGTATAACGAAATATACAAGTCAATAATGCAGGTGAACACAAAACAATAGCGGATGTAACCGCGTGCTTCACAAAGCTAATCACACAATCTGTAAAGGTGATAAACCTATTACTGACAATACATCTGGAAGAAAAGAATCAATGCGCAAAAGCATCTACAATGTCTATCTTTGATTATCAATGATGTTTCGTTCTGATACTATTGCATCTTGCTTGTTTGAATACGCAGATGGTATTCACTATATATACATAATTTTACAGGTGTGAGATGAAGAAAGTATAAAAGTGCTTGTGCTGTCTGTGGGAGATCGTGGGTGGCTGCTATCGTTGTCAAATCTAATTGCACAGTGCATGGAATGAGCGTGAGGAGGCTGCAACGTCTACCTTCACTAAAATTAACGTTGATAACCTAACTATGTAGACCTCTTGGATCTAAACTTCTGATTTTTTGAATATAGATCTTGAGGATCCGACTCTAAGCCTGAATAAGATGCAGATCTTCTAATCTCTTCTTGTAGGAGCAGTGAAATTACTCTTGACAGAGTGAGGTGCTCCTAGGTCGAAATTGCCATGACCCAGTTCTCACTAGGTTTCAAGTAGACTCGATAATAGAGTGATGAGAGCATCAGAATCTTCTATGACTGAGCCAGTTGCAGTCATTTGCTCCATAGGATTTTTGAAAGTGTTGAGGTGACTTGAAATACTCTCTGCATTAGAGATTTTCAGGGTGAAAAATTTTTCTCTCAAGTGTAGCTTGGAAGTCACATCTCTGATATCGTGGAGAGTTGCTAGGATGTCCCATGCATCTTTAGCAGTCTGAGCAGCACGTATGTGGCTGATCTGAGTATACTTGATGTTGAGGGTGATCATGGCAAATGCTTTGCCATCTCTCATTCTCCACTTGGTGATGCTGGCTGCATCACCTTCTAGTTTGAGCTCTGTGCCATCAACTATGTCCCACGGTTCTTTGGCTAGAAGTATAACCTTCATCTTGAATTTCCAGAGATGGTAGTTATCTCCATCGAGTTTGTCATCAAGAGATGGACTAGATGATGGATCCATTCTGGTTGAACAAGATCGTTGGCAGAAACAACAATTGTCGAAATACTGTTGGCTGCGCGTTTGCTAGAAAGACGTCTTGGTAGAAACAAGACTAATTATCCGCAATTGAAATGTAGATTACTGAAATGCCTGCTCTGATACCATGTCAAAAAACGTGGGGATGATTGGTAGCGGAAGCTCAAAGCTTTGAGCATAGGCATGTAGGATCGGAAACACAATAGTAAGCAGCATAAATGTTTAAGATAAATCATTCATACAAAGTGCGCAAATGAACAGTACAATAGTGAGACAGAAAATTGCACTATGATTAATATCAACAGTGAGTACAATATTAAAGTGATTACTTTAGCTTGATTGTTGAGCGTGATTACGCTAACTACAGATGATTCTGATAATATTAATAATCTTACTTACTTGATTCAGCTAGTAATATATATATTCACAAGGGTCTTCAAAAATATCTGACAAGCATTGAATGCTATTTACGCCAGTCTTTGTATATGTACAAAGTAGGTAACCACCCTTGGGATATTTAGCTGTCCAACTAGTTTTAGGGTTGATGATAAGTTGGCGATGTCGGTCTGCCACTATTGCGAAAAACCCGAAGGTAGGATTTCAAGGAATTCTGGTCACTTTGTTGCATTTTCTCCGAAGGTGTGAAAAATGCAAAGGTGCCTAAAAATTTTTTTAAGAAAAAAACGAAGATTGTGAAAAATGCGAAGGTCCAAAATATGTAGTTGGCCTTCAGCTGTTTTCACGATGCTCATTACTTGAACGATTGTTAAGGCTGAGCATTAAAATCTAACAAGGATCTGATGAGGTGATCTCACATCCTCAGCAGTAGCAAAGTGTTTCTTTATTCAGTGAGGGAGATTCATCACCTTCCTTGGACGCACCTATCTCTCAACCACATATTCTATGATGTTGTTGTGGTTAACACTACTAACTTTGTTAGAGTGGGGATAGGAATAGGAGGGAGTTCACTCATAACATCACTCTCCAAGCACTCAAGCCACATGATGCCAACGACCAACCACTAGCCTCAAAACAACCCATTTTGAGCAACTAGGTTACTAAACCTCAATACTCCTTTAACTAACCATTATGACAGTCACCTTCACACAATCAATTGTTGAGTTTGAACCACAACCTAAGTAAAACCACGAACATCCATGACAAAGTAATACTTCAACTCCTTCACAACCAAGCAAAGCAAACAATACATTCCCCTCCTTACAAAGGGCACACCCTCGAATACTCTCATATCTCTATTCTCTCCCACAAATGACGTCTTTTCTTGGATACCATTTGATCCTCACAACAACCAAATCTCTTCAACACTCATCCAACAACCTCAATTCTCTCTCTAGAAAAAACCATCCTCTCCATCATGGATCACAAACACCCATTAGAATGCAACACTCTCACACGCGCTCTTTTACATTCTCCCCCCTCAATGCATAGACACACAAACACATACCCAACATTGGGCTAACATCCAAAGCCAAACAAGAGATATAATCATTACCTCTACAACCAACTTCCAACCATCAATCTACCATCATTTACTCAATCTCCACCAATCAAACAACCATTCCACATGTTAAGCAACTAACATGGAACAAAAAACAACGAAGGGGAATTAATCACTCAACATTCAGCATTCTCAAGCACAACATCAGTCCAAAACACCCAATTGTAGACACTACACAAAACAAGTAACATCCAAGTAGTAATAACACAAAATGGAACTAAACAACAAGCTCCCTCAAACAAACAGGCTCACACTCCAAAAGACTCTCAACCAACATGGCTTCCAGCTCAAATGAATTCTAACTAACTCTCAACAAATATAATGACACTCTCAATGAACATGGCATTCAACTGTCACATCAAACCTAGCACATCAAGCTCATCAACTCCAACTATCAACTCACTATCACATTATTATCCAACTATAATTAGCACAAAGAGTGGCCTCCTTTTATAGTAAATCTCAGGGGTGCCCCTTCAAAATGAGGCCTTGTTTTCATGCCCTTCGAGCCCTTTTGTCCATTTGTCAAGTGGCCTCCTCATAGATCACTCTTCATAATTGTGTGATTTCTACTTTCGATAATTTCATTGCTTTGTGAGGTGTGTACTTGAGTAAACTGCCTCTTGATCCCATGCTCCTTGCAAAATTCTTCAAACTCATTTATATTGGCCCTCTCTATATGATCTCAACACCTTAATGCATGCATCCATCTAATTTCCACTAATGTCTTGAATTTCTTGAAACAACAAATGTTTTAAATTATTTTTCAAGAGACATGTCCTCTTGGAATGATCATCTATGAATGTCATATAATAGTAGGCTCCTCCTAATGGCACGGTCTTTATTGAACCTCATAAGTCACCGTGAATGACTTTGAATATTCCCTTGGCTTGAGTCACTCCCACTCTTTGAATTTCTCCCTATTGCATTTGCCCATCACACAACCTTGCAAATTGAGTATTTCATATCCTGCAACGTTGGCAAATCAGTTACCATTGCCAATTTGTTCATCGACTACAAACTGCCATAATTGACTCATCCTATGATGCCATAACTCCGATCGAGATGCAATTGATGATGCCAATCCATATTCCCTAGGTTTGGCTACATGTAACTTATGTAGGCCACAATTATTGTCACAATAGCCGGTGGCAACCACCTTGTAGATGTTATCTATATCCTTCCTTGTGAACACTCAGATATTTGAGATATATTGTAGGCATCCTACTCCATCCAAGAACATCAGTATTGTTTCAAATCTTGTCTAATTCCGTTGAGAATTGACCAAGAACGTGCTATTTCAAATTTTCACAACAAAAAAACCATTTTTGAAGGAAAAGTCTCTAAGAGTGACTCATAATTTACTTAAATTCTATTTGTCTGCTTGATTGTCCTCCTCCTCGAATATAAATATAGCCTTAAGCCCTGAAAGTGTTGTTCCAACAACGACAATTGAAGCTTTGATAACAAATTGAGAATCAATCAAGTAAAAACCATTAGCACTTCAAACAACATAGTAGATTCAAGACGGAAGATAGGAGCAATTCTCCAACCAAGCAATTCATCTATACACTCTGATTAGCAATTGACCTATACACTTTGATTAGCGAGAGGAATAACTACAAGCTTAAAAGGGGTTAGGGTTATGACAAGTACTAGGCCTTTTAGCCTAGTAGTCTAACGAGAAAAAATAATGGTGCACATAATCATTGCTACTTTTAACTAACTTTGAACTGAAAAGTGCAATAAACAACATAAAAGGCTAGGCGATCATCCAAGCCCTTACAATTAGATGTGGAGAGCCAACAATTTTCTAGAGCATTGCCCTGACAGATAGATGTGACGAGCGTTCAAAAAATTCTTTGATTTGTGACAAGGGTTCAACAACTTTTCAAAACAATAAGTGAGCTATTTGGTGAATTTGGAGGGACAACCACCTATTGGGTTGTTGGGAGTGTCCATGTTATTGAGTTTCTATCCTTGCAAACATCCCTTGGCATCTCCAAGGTTGGTTATTTCTCAACAAGTCTTCCACCTAGTTTGCCACTTGGAGGCAACTTGTGAGTAGCTATATCTCTGAATCATCAAAAAGTCAATACTATGAGTTTGACCTCCTTCCCATGTGTAAAGGATTTGCTTGAAAGATTCTCACGTTGCTGAACATGATTAAATTTTGCAAAGGTCGGCCTTCCTCAAGAAATGATGTGTGTTGAAGCTACATTTGAAATAGATCGTGAATACAAAGTTGTCTATAAAACATTGAAGCTCACATTATAACCATCTACAATGTTTTTTTTTTTTTTTTTGCATATTATGAGATTTGATGTTAAACGCACCTTCTTTTTTTTTTGGCATATTATGAAATCGTAAAGCACTGTCTAAAATTTTTCTTTGTATTTACACGTCTGCTTACCTGGCACAATTTTGCTAGCTCTCTACAACAGGCCGTTGCAAAAAAAACCACTAGTCTGTATAGAGTCACTGCCGCTCGGGAACTTATTGACAGGGAAAGAAATAGAAGAGGATGAAGCTGCTGGCACTGGGTAAAAACTGGATAAAACTTTTACCCAGTGTTTTACGCCGGGGAAGGCCCTCTGGCAACGAGCCTTCCTCGATTTAAGGCCCGGAATGTTGGATTTACTCCTTCTACTATCCTAAATCCCAATTTTAATCTGCCTCCATTCATGCTTCATATTTTTTCTAACGTTTTCACGTAGTCTGCATTTTTACATGCAAATTCGCACAGACGAAGAAAAGACGAATGAATCTCGACACTGTGTTCTTACACAGGTCATGGTGACAGGCGTAAAGAGGACACTACCTTACTGAATTCCAAAGGTGCCCTAACATATAAGGCACCCTGTACATCTTATCCTAAGGCCATTCGTGAGAGTGACGCACTTTTGCGTCATCACCAACGTTCACTTCAGTACTGGCTGACGTCGCACCCTTTTCACCTTCACCCCATGCAGTTGCGCTAACAGATTGGGCAACAATTGCAGCCACCCACGATCTCCTACAGATAGCACATCCACTCTATACTTTTGCATCTGCACACCTGTAATATTATGTATATATATTGGATACCATCTGAGTATTCGATGATGATGATTAGATGATCAAGTGAGTGAAGAAGAGACCAAGAGAAGAGGTTTCATTTCTCATTACAGACAGAAATAAGCTTTGTAGGGCACGCGGTTTTGTCCGCTACAGTCTTGTGCTCTACCGGATGATTGACTTGTATACTTGATATACTTAATCTGACACAGTTCATTTGTTCTACGTTCTAGATCTGTCAATATTGCTATGCTTATTCTTCATTCTGTCTGATCTTTCTTGTTGCTCTTTTGGGTAATAGACAATTAACTTTTAGTCTTGTCTTTCACGACTAATTATCAGTCGAGCACAGTCTAGCTCTTTGCGAATCATTCGTGAAAGATAATTTGTCTTGCAATTCGTGACAAATTATTCATCTAGAACTTCATCCATTTAAATGTTTGGAGAATATATCTCTGTCGAGTTCAAGGAATACTGCCAAAGCCAAGGCATTGAGCAACAATTCATCACTCCTTATAGTCCGCAGTCTAATGGCTTAGTTGGGAGGAAGAACCGAACTCTGGTCGAATCTGCTAAGTGTATGCTAGCACATGCATCGTTGCCCAAGAGGTTATGGGCTGAAGCTGTCTCCACTGCAGCTTACATTCAGAACAGATGTTCGACCAAGGCCCTCTCAGACAAGACACCCCACGAGGTGTGGACAGGCTCCAAGCCTTCTCTGAAGAACCTAAGAGTCTTTGGGTGCATTGCCTACGCGTAGATCCCAAAGGACATAAGGAAGAAATTGGACTTCCAAGGTCTAAAGACCATCCTGATCGGATATACTTTGTCTGATAACACCTACAAGCTGTACGATCCTGATACCCAGCAAATCTTGTATAGCCGGGATATAGTCTTTATCGAGGATCAGTTCGTCGACCTCAAAGGCAAGGATATTGCTCAAGAAGAACTTTCATCACTTGCCATTGACAGGACAATCCAAGTTTATGGCTCAGGAACGTCTATCGTCGACCCACTTCGAGACAACGAATCAGACGAAGATGTTGCTGCTACCCAGCAACATATCCCAGGAGCAGTTCATCAGTCAAATCCTCCCAGAAGATCAAGCCGAGTGCGCACACAGCCCACAAGGTATACTCTTGAGTCTGCCTGTCTTTTAATGAAGGAACCGACAACAATCGAAGAGGCACTTAGCCAACCAGACTCTGATCTCTGGAGAGAAGCTATGGACAGAGAATATTCTTTTCTGATCAAGAACAGACATGGTCATTAGTCGAAGCTCCTATTGGCTGCAATATTATTGATTGCAAATGGGTCTTTAAGATCGCCAATAGAGCGGAATTCGACATGACTGATCTGGACGAAGCTCACTTCTGTCTTGGAATTCAAATCCACAAAGATAGAGCAAATCGACTGATTTACATCACTCAACAAAGGTATCTTCAAAATGTTCTTAACATATACAATTTGATGAATTGTAAATTAGCTCACTCACCAATGGATCCAGGCTTGCATTTGTCAAAGGACCAATGTCCCCAAACAAAGTAGGAAGAGGAGCAGATGAGAGAATACCCATATCGATTGATACTCGGATCTCTCATGTACGCAATGGTCAAGTAACTCTTTTGCTATCAGCCCACTTAGCCAATACATGGCTAATCCTGGAATTACCCATTGGAAGGCTCTTATTCGAGTCATGAGATATATTCGAGCTACCATGGACCAGTGCATCTGCTATGGAGATGTCAACAGCGACAATCTTCATCAGCTCAGTGGATATTCTGATGCAAGCTGGGGAGGAGATGCAGACCATCGTAAGTCCACATCTGGATTTACATTCTTCTTCAATGGCGGTCCTATTTTGTGGAACAGTCGTAAGCAAACCTCTATCGCAATTTCTTCTACTAAAGCAAAATATATTGCTGCTTCTCAATCTATTAAGGAAGCGTTTTGGTTGAGAAATTTGCTATCAGACATTAATCTGTATCAGTACAGCCCTACAATTTTGTTTTGTGATAACCAAAGTGCTATTGCCTTATCGGCCAACCCTAGATTTCATTCTAGGAGTAAGCACATTGAGATAAGATATAACTACATCAGGGGCAAGGTTCTCGACAGAGAGGTGAGCTTAACGTACTGCAGAACGCAAGACATGGTTGTAGACATTTTTACGAAAGCACTCAGTGTTAATGCACACAACAAATTTTGTGCATTGCTAAGTCTGAAGATCAAGGCATTCACTGATCCAGATTAAGGGGGGTTGTTGGATTTACTTCTTCTACTCTCCTAAATCCCAGTTTTAATCTGTCTCCATTCATGCTGCATATTTTTTCTAACGTTGTCACGCAATCTGTATTTTTACACGCAAATTCGCACAGACGAAGAAAAGGCGAATGAATCGCGACACTGTGTTCTTACAAAGGTCATGGTGACAGGCGAAAAGGGTACACTATCTTACTGAATGCCAAAGGTACCCTAACAGATAAGGCACCCTGTAAATCTTATCCTAAGGCCATTCGTGAGAGTGACGCACTTTTGCGTCATCACCAACGTTCACTTCAGTATTGGCTGACGTCGCACTCTTTTCACCTTCACCCCATGCAGTTGCGCTAACAGATTGGACAATGATTGTAACCACCCACGATCTCCTACAGACAAAACATCCACTCTGTACTTTCGCATCTGCACACCTGTAATATTATGTATATATATTGGATACCATCTGAGTATTCGATGATGACGATTAGATGATCAAGTGAGTGAAGAAGAGACTAAGAGAAGAGGTTTCATTCCTCATTACAGACAAAAATAAGCTTTGTAGGACACGCGGTTTCGTCCGCTACAGTCTTGTGCTCTACCGGATGATTGACTTGTATACTTACTTAATCTGACACAGTTTATTTGTGCTGCATTTTAGATCTGTCAATATTGCTATGCTTATTCTTCATTCTGTCTGATTTTTCTTGTTGCTCTTTTTGGTAATAGACGATTAACTTTTAGTCTTGTCATTTGCGAATAATTCGCGACTAATTATCAGTCAAGCACAGTCTAGCTCTTCGCGACAGATAATTTGTCTTGCAATTCGCGACAAATTATTCATCTAGTGCTTCATCCATTTAAATGTTTGGCTACGTAATCTAGAATGACTGTGATTTCTATCACTAAAGTTCTGTTCATTCTGATAGGCGTAGTCATGCTTATGGAGAGAGTCATTTAACTCATTCCGCTGCGCACGAACATTTTCTATTCGAGTTCGCTTCTCATTCGTTTCTTGTTCGAGTTCGTTTCTAATTCGTGTTCGTCACTTATTCTTTCTCCCTCTCTCCCAACACGGAACCCTCGGGCTAACGCCCTCGTTCAGGGCCCTAGTCGTAGGGCCTTCCCCTATACTAAAGTCAATAAATAAATTACAGAATTCTTCCTCACTGTCTTTTACGCTTGGGCACCCAATAAAAATGTCATTCAACTATGACGAGGCGATATATGCATACTTTTCACGACCGTCGTCGTTTTATCACGTGCAAAGATTTTAAAAAGTTATAGTTTTTAATACAATGTTCACACCCTAACAATAGCCCTAACTTGAATTTGTATATATTTTGTTTCTACGGGCAGGCATTAAGATAGTATGTGACTACACATTCTCACATTGCAAGGCTTGGCTTGGCTTGGCTTGTCAATGCTGGAGGAGTTGTGAGTCCCAAGCCTCCAAGGATTTGCAGAAATGGTACGATCCTTGTTTTATCGAGCATGTCTTTCGTGAGTTGAGATCCTTGGATCGGAATTTATCTTTGTTTCTCTCCATGGATGATGCACATCAGATCGTGGTGCTGGCCCTCGAGCGGGCAGGCATTGCGCTACCGCCAGGTGTGGTAACAATACATGATGTGGAATCAGCAGCCTTGACATCAATCTGCTCACAGGCTGTGGCTATGATCAAGAAGGCGGGAGAGGATGAAGCTTTTGAAGGCGCGCCCGCTTCACATGCCTTGCCTCAACTCATGTCCGAGCGTTTCCGATTTTGTATGGATCTTGCTGCTTCAGTGCAGAAGCTTGGTTACAGGGAAGACATCAGCTTCCATCAGGTTTGAGTGCTCTTCGGTTTTAGTTTTCAAGGAAATAGGACTATCTTTTGCCCTCTTCTGCACATCATCTTTGATTAGTATGTTTATGTTCATTGAAAGAAAGAGAGTGCACATTTATATTGTTCAATTAAGTAGTGTTCATTGAAAAAGGGAGAGTGAATTCACTGGAAGAGAGAGACAGTAACATCTATGCTGATCAGTAATTTAAGGTTCATTGAAAGATAGGGAGTGGCGGCTATGCGGGAGTGGTTGCAGATGCCATACTTGGAGTAGAATGATGACATAAAAGATGGTGCTAATTGCTGCTTGCAGTTCCTATACCCATCTGAGACAAGTACATACAAACTCCTCCGCTTTCTTCTAGAAAAGCTTTCAACAGCATCGGCAAACTCCAGTGCTAGAAGCAGCAGCAGAGGTCAAGGAAGGCCAGCACGCAAGGGCGGGGTTGCAATCAGGGCGACAGACATACAGGCCACGGTGAAGAGAGCTTTGCAGAGTTGGTTGGAGGGCACACATGAAGAGGGCAACAGTTATGGCATGAACTTGGCCAAAAACCTGGACCAGATTCATTCTGGACAAGGATTTATGAGATTGAAAACTGTATCCAAAGATGAGGGCCAGTTGCAAAGCTCATCAATGAAAGTAAAAAGCTCCTTTTTGAAGGCTGTGGAGTTTAGTGACACGCAGGTGCGGTTACCGTGCACCTGTGTTGCCAGACAAGTTGTATCTGCCAGCGAAAAGTCGAAAGAATCAGAAAGTAGTCTTCATACGGCATCGTTCGCAGAAAATTATGTCTCAGAAGATGGGATTGCAAAGCTTGAAGAAAGGCTAACTTCACTTGTCATAAGTGCTGAGAAGGTGAGCATTATCCCAATCAACATATCTATTACTTTCTGACTTCTATGCAGCATTTCAGATATGCCATGGCCATACAAAATATGATAGATAATTTTGTGAAACGAAGTTTCAAGCCCATAACGGTGTGATGATTGGGGGGTCTGTATGAACTATCTTGCTCCAGACCAAGAGGCTTGGTTAGTGCTTACAAGTGTGTGAAATTGAGCATACAAGAGTGAAACTCAACGTACAACCAATCTATGTTTGAAATAATGCTTTTTATTTTTATACATATTATGGTTTTAATACTATTTTTTTTTTTCGAAAAATTCATTGTTTTTTAAAAATTGTGATAGTTTTCCCTAGCGTTATATTCCAAATTTTACAAATCTATGTTCTGTAACATCATGATTTCAGTTCAACTTTGAATGAAAATCATTTGTTTCCCATAGCCCACACAATTCTTAAATCACGACCTTTTTCTTTCTCTCTTCTTTGAAAGAGCTTCTGGGAAAACTGGATGCTGTTCCTTTGATGCAAACAATCATGGTCATTGAAAGAGCTTTAAATGTATTGAATAAGAAAATGTAACTCTTTAAATGAATAATAATACTTATCAAACACTTGAATTGGGAAATTAGAACCTACTAAGAATTGGAAATAAAGGATAATTTCATTCTGTGATCAATTACATAGTAAAATCAGGCCACATTGGCATGGAGGAGCTAGGTTTGTTTTTAACTAGGGCCTAAAAGTAGCAGCTGTGTGTGAGAATTTTAGGGTTGAGCACTTTGAGATTTTTTCAAAATGCACATTGCATCATCGTTCAGCCCAAGTTTCAAATCATAGTTCTCCGTAGTTTTTTGGTAGGGCCACATTTTCCCATCTGTTGATCAAGTATTGTAACTCTTAGAATCACTTCATAGATAAGTGACTCCTTGCATTGAGCTTTATTCCAAGACAACAAACCACTTTTCTTAGCTCTTGAGCCCAATTCATCTTGTGCTCCTCAGCTCCACATAGATTGTAGTCAAGAGGTCCCATGCGTCGCTACTAGTAGAATCAAGTGTATCATCAAAAGTTTCATGGATAAATGAGATCCTTACTTCAAGTTATCATTATGACCACTAAGCATCATCCCCCTTAACGATACCATGAGATTGAGTGTACAACTAGGAACAAGTTGGTGCTTGTTTGTTTTTCGAACGCCAATCAAAACATGTCTTCCAAGTTATGTTTTTGTAACGCAATGATTATAGTTCAAACTTCAATCCGTGATAAATAATTATTTAGTTTCCCATAATACACACATTTCTTATTCCTTCAACTTTTTCTTTACCATTTTCTCCCTCTTTTGAGATAGCTTTTGAGATGCTGTTTCCTTGTTGCAATCGATTATGACTAAAACACCACATAGAACATTGAATGAAGTGCAAGTGTATCGAATTAGACATGTAACAGAGATGAGCAAATGAATAACTATATTTATAAACTATTGAATCGAAACATGAACCTGGAACCTACTAAGAACTAGAGACAATATCTATCTCTTTTTAATCAATCATCTACTAAAATGAGGGCGCACTAATTTATTCATACTATGAGGAGTTAGCTCTCTCAGTGTCTAATTAGGGCCGATAAATAATCTAAATCAGTGGAAAATCCAATCATAAATGGTATACATCATCTATTGTCAGTTAACTAAACATAACAACATAACCTAAATAAATCTTGACATATTGGTGAGTCACAAAATTTTAACGTGGCTTTTCATAACCAAGCAACTAGATTTAAGTGTTTTGTAACTCAAACATATATATACTTCAAGGTCTTCCACATTACATCAAGGCTCAAGCCCAATTTCCACATATAATTCTCAAGCTCAAATGCATGTTACAATTTTTTTTTGACGAAAGTCCATTTGTTGGACTCTATGACCTTGCACCTAAAGTGAGGCTTTATTTCTTGTATGTTAGTTATCCTTTAACACTTACCTTGCTCAAGATTTCAAAATTCATTTCAACACGAGATCAAAAGTCTTATTGATGTCGAACTTTGAATATTTTTTGTCTTTGACTAGCATGTTATTTACATGATTTTATATACCAACATTAAGTAAGATAGTGACATTGAGGCGGTGTAGTGGCTGAAACGTGGCACTCAAGTAGCTTTCTGGAGTGTGAAATATAGTTTCTTATCTTGCTGTGTTCTTTTTTGACCCTTAAAATTGAACGTATACTGGAGAATCTCGTTAAAATGTGAATCTGGTTATGAAGCCCCAATGCTGGATGATGCCAATTGAGACAAATCATGTATGAGGAATGGGTAGAGCTTCTCCATTTTGAAGCATAAGACTGTCATGAAGACTTGTAGGAATCACCTTCTCCTTGGATGATAAGTGTTTATGTTTGTCTTTTGCAAAGAACTATGCTTGTCATGATTTTTCATGGAAAAAGCTCTGTTTGCATTTACTTGTTGTAGCAATATTAGCATATTCATAGGTATATGGAATGCCATGTATATTTATGCACTGATTCGGAGCAATTTTATTTCATTTGCAGTGCTTGCAAATTGTGAAGAAAATAGCCTTGATAGATGCTTGTTCTACAGCTTGAAATTGAATCTACGGAAGCTGAACAAAGAGCTTCTACATTGGAGAAAACCTTAGTAGATATATTGGAAAGTTTGAAGCTGTTCAATAAGCAGGCAAAAGTCATGCAAAAAGCTTTGGATATGGCTTTCAATAGCTCAAAATCACCCAAGGACTCATTAGAAGCGTACAAACAGGTTGTGGCAGATAGAGGAGAGCATCTTTCAACACACAAACTCGATCGGTGAACATCTTCGCCTCTTGATGCCTACTACATGACATTTTGGTTTCTAGCTCACCAGCAAAAAAAAAATCTATTTTATTTATGCTCTATGCTTTTCTCTATTTTTTGGTTGTAATTTCAGTCGAATAATCTAGATCTGAATTTATGGATCAGTAGAGCTATGTCTTAGGCTTTAGCTTTAATCTGACTCAAATTTGACCCAATTTGGTTAAGATTTGACAAAATTTTGGTGTTTCTTGCAAACTAAGTTCATTCTTGTTTTTTTCTAAAGGATGGTATACTTTGAATATGCATTGATGGACGAGACCTTTATAATATGAAAATCAAGAACAAGTTTTCTATCCTTGGAGTGGATAAATTGTTGGTTGAATTAAGGGGGGTAACTCATGTTTTCAAGGGAGACCTATGGTTTGGTTATCATCAAAGTAGGCATAAAAAAGGGGATAAATTGAGGACAACTATAGGCATTTGTATAAATTCAAGGTTCTATTTTATGGCCTTACAAACACCCTTGCAACTTTTTAATTGATGAATAAAATCTTGCAACCATTTATTTTCAGGTCAGTTCTTGTATTCGCTATAATAATTTGATTTATAGCAAAACCAAGGAAGAACACTTGAAGCATGTTGGGCAAGTGTTGGAGGTGCCATTCACCAAATTTTCTAAGTGTACTTTCATCTTTAGGGAAGTGGACTAGCTAGGAGTTGCCACCAAATGTTCCAAATTTCCAATATTTGTGAAGTAAATATTGTAACTATTTTGATAGCCCATGTGGAGGTTATCAAACAACCCCTGTTCCCTATGATGGAACATTTAGACCGTTTTAGAATGTAAGGACCCCAAAAAGAACATGATGTCAAGTAGATGTTTGAAATGAGATTCAAACATCTATATTGACAAACATGTTTGGAACCTTTTATGAACACTTTTGTTGCAACTATGCCTAGGACACATTGAGATAGAAATATTGTGGATCCAATAAAGTTTAAAAGCAATCAAATAAAGGTGTGTAGGCAAGGAATATTAGTTAAGGGGATTTCTTGGACTAACTTAGCACTGTGCTCAATTTCCTTTTTGTTCCGTCGAAGTCCGACATCGTTTGTGCATTCCCATCTCTAGGAGCTCTCCAAACTCTGATGGCCGGTGTGAGGAATGATCCACGCAACCATGGGTGCCCCCCTCTTGAGTCTCTCTGGTTGCTATTTTGGGCTTGGGACACCTGGTTGCCATGCAGGGTGATCAGTCCCCATGGTTCCAAGAAATCCCCTACCCGCAATCAGTGCGTGACTCTGAGGCACCACCCCCAAGCCCCGTCATGGACCTGTGACACTAACGGTCACCCCAGCTAACGACCGGCTAGCTGCTTGTCCGACATCTCTGCTGTTGACGACTAGGGTCCATGCGATCATAACTCCGCCTACTGACATCCTTTCTGGCGGTCACACCGGGTCACTGCCTGTTACGCTTCGGACCCAACTGGTCCCCTAGGGTCCATCCCGGTTACTGGCCCTGGCCAATATCGTGGCCCTCGACCCCTAGTTTTCTGGTGGTGCCGGTACTGTGACACGACTAGCGTCTAACAAAGCCCTTGCCATTTTTTCCTTCGACCTTACCTTAGTCGCTATTTGGATCCCACTATGCCCTCGAGTGAAGGACCGTCTTCACCATCTCCTCCTTTGGAGCTAGACTCTGCCCAACTTGTACATGCTTTAAACTCCCTTCGGGATTCAAGATTATGTCAAACTGCTTGATTTTCATATTATGAATTTAGATAGCGTAGACATAATCTTAGGATAGGAGTGGTTTTACTCCAAAAATGAGTCCTTAAAAAAGGACTATGTAACTCATAGTGTAACCTTTTTGCATAATAGCTCATTTGTTGAACTTAAAGGTGATGTGGATAAGCCTTCTCATCCTGTTGTATCTGCTTTGGAAGTTGTTGAGGCTCTGAATGTAAAGTTTATCTTAAAGATGAAATCTATGTAGATGATTATGCTGTTCAGAGTCTAACTATTGATTTGTCACAAATGTTTTTGAATGTGCCTTTAAATAACCCCGTAAGTGTTAACTCACGTTCAAAGTCTAAATATTGATTTCTCGCAAATGCCTTTGAATGTGCCTTTAAATAACCCCTTAAAGTGTTAAACTCACCTGAAGGTAGGGTATTTAACAAACTTATGCAAGGATTTAGCGATATTTTTCCTGAAAGACTACTTGATGAGCCTCCCCATAGGAGTGTCGACCATCAGATAGAGTTACATACCTTCGACTAATTCCGCCGCATTCATTTTGGCTGTGTAGATGCAGTTGCCAAGTCTTGAGTTTGCAACTCAAGAACAAGTATCCCTTACCTAGGATGGATGATTTAATGGATCGTCTGAATGGAGCTAAGTATTTCTCCAAGATTGACCTTAGATCATGATACCATCAGATAAGGATTAGGAACGATGATGTTCCTAAGCATGCTTTTCAAACCAGGTACGGTCATTATGAGTTTTTAGTTTTACCTTTTGCACTCACGAATGCACATGCCACTTTCCAGCAGATGATGAACGATATTCTTGGTCCATATCTAGGAAAGTTTGTGGTAGTGTATTTGGATGACATATTAATTTATAGTTAGACCTTTGTGGTCCATACAAGGTTGTAAAGAAGATCAACCGGGTCGCTTATCAGCTAGATCTTTTGATTGGAGTTGGGGTTCATCCTGTTTTCCACGTAAGTCGTTTGAAAGAGTGACTTATTCGGAAGGATTCCATAATTCCGGAAGGTGAACTGGTTGAGCTGGAGGATCTAACTAGCTTTGTGCCTAACGTTTCAGAGAGAGTGTGTCATGCCCATGACTGTCTTGGGTAGCGTGTCTACGCTAGGGACCAGTAGACCGACAACTCGTAAGTTAATTGTGACTATAAGGGAATTGGGGCCCTTATGTGTACGTGGTCATAATTAATGGTTGTAGGCCTAAACACTTGATGGTGGATTGGTATGGGTCTATCAGTGAGACATTGGGGAACTGGATGACGTGGCCCAAATAGGCTGCAGAGGTGTCCAGTGAGGTGTCACAGTGCACTACTAGTGGTGCATAGGCCTTGGAGGGTATAAGTATACCTGCTGGGCTCTCACTAGTGGATGCTTGATAGCATGACCGGTGGCAGGATGCTGCTGGTGATGCCTCATTCCTCTTTGAGATTGATCCATAGCTTGGGTGTTAGATCCGTTCGATCTAGGTTTGGTTGGGTTGGTTTGTCCACCATCAGGTTCCCTTGTGTTGCTACTGATTGGCATGCTTAGAATAGGATCCTTGAATTGAGGACTTTATATTGGTATCAGAGCCAATTCTAAGCTCGTTTTGCCTTTGATTTGTGTGAGAGATTTTTCCATTGTGTGATATGGAATCTCGACACTATTTCAAGAAATCA
Source organism: Diphasiastrum complanatum (assembly GCA_029204225.1). NCBI lineage: Eukaryota > Viridiplantae > Streptophyta > Lycopodiopsida > Lycopodiales > Lycopodiaceae > Diphasiastrum > Diphasiastrum complanatum. The sequence continues at coordinate 40,526,237 of CM055092.1, read as the reverse complement.
GTGGAGTATGCAACGAAGTGGTGAAATTGCGGATTATGCTTCCCGTAGATTTCTTTGTTTGAAGTGTAATCGGTTGTGTGGTAAGTGCACTACCAGGTATACAATCGGTTCGATGTTTAGACACTTCATATTGGTTTTCAGGAAGTAAATTTCCGATTTTCAATTCATTTCTATTGCCGTTTACTTCATTAGGGACACTTTTCCGTTAGCAACGGGATCAATAAGAGTAAATGATGGTTTTTTCGGCTTTTTGTTCATTACACAGTAAACTAGATAGCAAAGTAGCGTTCGTTAAAAAAAACTACGTTTTTTAGGACATTGCTTTATCGGAAAGTTTATACCCATAATGACTGCAACCGAATGTGAGATTTCGGTTTTCACATGCAAATGGATGAATAAAATTCGGGTTAGGGGTGGCAAATGAAGATTCGCCCGACATCACTCGACTGTGATGGCCCCCTAAAATATGAAACACATGGTTGCAAATTGTAGACCACAGTGTGTTGGAATTTTATTTTGGCAATAAATAGAAAAAACTAAATGCAAAATCTATTTAATCGATAATTAGCCTTTAGGATTTACAGCTTGGGCTTAAAAACGAAATTTTTTTCGGTGAGTAAAGCCCGTAAGTTGTTATTGACTGGATAAATCGTTGGCCAAGCTACTTTAGCTTATGCAACGTCCCGATTGGGCTGAATTCCTAGAGGAATTCCGTAAGGCTTTTTCACAATTGACGAATTAGATTCGCTTTGATTAACTGCAATGGGTAATCGAGAATGTGAATTCTTGGATTTTTTAGCCAAGGTGTCATTTTTCAAAAATCATGCACGGCCAGAAAGGACCCAGAAGCCTAAGATGGAAACTGAAATGGAACGAAAAAAATTGTTTCTTGATGTGCTTGAAGCCGTGGGCGTACCAACACTATTTGTTAAGAACAAGAAAATGCCAGTTCATTCTTCCCCATTTCTAATGGTGACCGTAAAGATTGTGAAAAGGGGCGAAAGAATGTTTGTTTGAGTGAAGTTGGAATTTTTTATAAATTTCCGAGAACTTCATATAATTGTATTATTTTTTTGACACTTTGATCAGGAAGTGGAGGGCCTTCATGGAAGAAGAACCTGTGGTATGGGACGCAGGCGATTCCAAAATGAAGATCTAAAACTAACTGGATCAGATGACCATAGTATGGCCGTAAATCTTAGAGATGCCAAATACTATCGGTCATAAAACGGGTGTTTTGTCGGAAATTTGAGATATTGGTCATGACCCCTTTTTTTTGGATATCTCAAATCTACAAAACCGGAAACCCAGCAAGCTATTTCTTAATAAATGATATATTGGTGAATTTCTTAACACATTTATTAACCCGAAAATTTGTGATTCCTTGGAAGGTAATATTGATTACCTGTTGACCATGGACGATGTCACAAAAATGGTTAATGAAACCGTTTTCTAAACTTATGCTCTCTACTTGAATCTTCAAGAAATCCTTTTATGATTTACGGGTCAATTCTCAAGCTTGGTAACCAAGAAGATCGTTGCTTTAGTCATCGTGTTGGGACATCATTGGTATTTGTTTACAATGATGCAACACTTCTTTTGGCTTTTAAGATTTTCTCAGATCTCTTCTTAGACTCTTCTCCTGGGCAAATCTCAAATGATCTGCACCCCTTAGAAACTCGTGGTGTTTCCTGTCAAAAAGGGGGAGAAGTAGGAAGAAAAGAGAATTATCAAGGAGAAACATCGGTCTAAGATTCAAGGAGGAATCTGTTATATCGATGATGGACCTATTATATGAATCAGAAACGATAGGATATTTAGATATCACAGAAATCCTTTATGGATTATAGTGGATATCTGGGTTGAAAACTTAGGGGAGAAATTTAGAAAGTACTCTTGCGGTAGAAAAGTGGCTGATAATAAGTCCGATTGATTTGGGTCAGAACTTGGTAATTCTATTGCAAGATGGTGGTTGTTGAAACCTATTCCTTGCTGATAATAGTCAACTTGATCTTAGTATAAATTGAGATCCGTGGATTGATGCAAGGAAGGAAATTCATGCTAGCAATATATTCTTTTGAGTAGTCTTCGGTTGAGATTTTGGATATGAAATAGCACTCTTTGAGAAATATTCTCTCTTAGAGGATAACGAAGTTACAGGATTCTTGGTTATGAAAGTGTTGTGTACAGATCTGGAGTTATTTGTAGAGATATGCTATGTGGTGAATCTTTGTAGGATCATTAAAACCTTTTGTACAAACTTCTAATTCTATGGATCTACAAAGTATTCTGTGAACTAAGTTTATTAGCATGCATAAACTAGTTGTTGATACATAGGCATATTGATGAGAATTGTGTTTAAGACAATTTCTCACTGGGTTAGTAATTTCTCATTGAGAATTGCTTATTGACCTAGAAGTGATTTAGAATCAGATTAAATGTGGTGTTTTGGTACCACACCTAGACATTTAAAATATTTTCTAAATCAAATACAGCTAACCGATTCAGAAGCGTTACTTTTGAGTTAGTTGTGGAAAATCAACAATATAATCTTACTTATGGATATTGTTGTTGAGATGTGTTGCTTATAAGTCACAACATTTATGAATCATTTTGGATTCATACAGATGGGTGTGCATACAATACATAAAAAGCTTTTGGGCTATCTCTTCCCATTCGGAAAGGATGGAATGCTATCTCGGAAGACTCAGGAGAGTTGGATAGTTGTTTGCCAAAAGTTATAACTTCTCGTAATGAGGTTCCGATAAATCTTAAGTTATTCTAGATTAGAACTTAAGAGGAAAATCTAGACGTATTCTAGATTAAGACCCTAACTTTGGAATGACACTTTGTGCCATGTCTAAAGTAAGGACGTTTTTTAGATTACAATCCTTAAATTGGCACCGTGTGTGAGTTGTAAAAGTCTGGAACTTTCCAGATGGAAAGGACTTTGTGAACAGCTCATGTGTCTTTTAAGAATTGTAATGCATTCTCATGATGTACTCTTATGATATGGTATGGTTTCGGGAATCTGGAGAGTTGGGATTGTTGAATCTTAACTCAGATTCTAGGATATACCTAATCCATAAGAAAGAATTGTGATTGGTAGATTACCCCGGATGAATAAACAAGATAGTGGAATTTTGGTAATGACTGGCCATCTTACCAAATCGACTATGTTTATTTGGGTAAAGACCAAGTAATTATTTGAGTATCTGTTTTGGCTTTACGGATTACCAAAGTGACATTATGAACATTCGCGATTCGAAGTTGAATTGTTCGCTTTTGGTGGCCGTATTTGCTAAACTTGAGATGACTCTGGACTTAAAGTTCTTCTAATCATTGGTTGTTGCCTTCTTTTATTGAGTATAGGACAAGAATCCGATGAATTATGATTGACGAATCATAGTTCAGATTCTAGTTATACTTGATTGTTTAAAAGAAGGATTACCTGGGTGATCAGAAGATCAGTTAAGATATGTATTCATATTTTCTTACCAATCTCCTCGGAGAGGAAGTTATCCCTGATGGAGATTGAGTTACAATAAGCATTTGGCTACCGGTTATAGCCCGTGTGTGCTTATGTATAGTTTTTAACCTATATCACCCATTGCGGTAGAGACTCGGGCGTTCAAGTTCAGAAAGTAGCGGATTTCCTACATGATATGTAGGAAATGCTTCGGATTACACGTGAGAATGTCTAGAGTACCCAGGATGGGGACCGACATTATGCAAGTCTGAAAAGATCACCGAGAGACTTCGAAGTGGGGGATTGGGTATTTTTTGAGAATCCCGATGGATTCAAGTGTAATGCGTACCGGCTAGCATTACTAATCATCCCCTAGATATAGAGGACTGTTTAAGATCTTGAAAAAGATCGGATCCTTAGCTTACCAATCGGAACTCCCAGATGGATCTCAAGTGCATCCCGTATTTCACGTAAGCCGTCTCTGAAAGAGTCTACGTGAAGGAGAGCATCTTAGATCTGGAGATCGATTGGACCTGTTGGATGAATCATCGGGTGTGTCTCCGCTTGAACCCGGAAAGATCTTGGATACAAGAACTAAACGATTGTGAGATCATTTAGCTACCAAGCATCTGGTTCGATGGAAGGGATGTACAGACGATGACGATTCTTGGAAACATGAAGGAAACTTAAGGATGAACTTTCCCAGTTTTAAGTTCTGAGGACAGAACTTGAATAAGGGGGGAAGAATGTCATGCCCATGACTAGTCTCGGGTAGCGTGTCTACGCTAGGGACCGGTAGACCGACAACCCGTAAGTTAATTGTGACTATAAGGGAATTGGGGCCCTTATGTGTACATGGTCATAATCAATGGTTGTAGGCCTAAACACTTGATGGTGGATTGGTATGGGTCTATTAGTGAGTCATTGGGAAACTGGATGACGTGGCCCAGATAGGCTGCAGAGGTGTCCAATGAGGTGTCACAGTGCACTACTAGTGGTGCATGGGCCTTGGAGGGTATAAGTATACCTGCTGGGCTCTCACTAGTGGATGCTTGATAGCATGACCGGTGGCAGGATGCTGCTTGTGTGATGCCTCATTCCTCTTTGAGATTGATCCATAGCTTGGGGGCTAGATCCGTTCGATCTAGGTTTGGTTGGGTTGGTTTGTCCACCATCAGGTTCCCTTGTGTTGCTACTGATTGGCATGCTTAGAATAGGATCCTTGGATTGAGGACTTTATAGAGTGGTTGACGTTCGTCAACACCAATTGAGAAACCGTTTGGTTTCTGAATTTTTGGTACGTCGGAAGGCAAGTCAGAGGAGGACACTCGGGAGAGGGAAGCCCACTTAAGCCTGAACTTCCCTGGCTTGCTTCCTTTAGGAGGAGGCTCTTAAAGGGAATGTCATGTACCCATAAGGGTACGTAACAGGTTACCTGAGGTGATGGTCTCATTTTTGGGACAGAACGCTAGTCTGGAGTTATAAGTCTTTTGGGTACGTAACAGGTTACCTGAGGTGATGGTCTCATTTATGGGACAGGACGCTAGTCTTGAGTTATAAGTCTGGATATTTATCTCTATATACACTTGGACTATGTATATAGAGAAGGATCTCCATGAGCTTGTCATTCATTCTCTCTGGGAGAATGAAGAGCTCTTCCACTGGTTGTCAGGTTAGGAAGATTAGCTAGGCCTCAAGATATAGGTTGGCGAGGGTCGAGGGTAAGGCATGGTGGTATGGGACACCGTGGGTTGTGTGGTTAGAATATTTTGTGCTTGGAATCGTTTGCTACATAGAAGGATCTTTTCTCAAATATGGTCTTGGGGAGAGATAGCAAGTAGTGTTTGAAAATCGATATAATTATACCCCTTGCATATAGTTTAGGACTAATGGGAGGAGTAGCCTACCTGAAGGGGGGAGGTGGTTCAATTTTCAACTAACATTGTTTCATCCAGGTCTTGTGACAGTGTGCAACATGTGTATTGAACTTAGCTGATATTGTTTTGAAGACCAATGTTCTGAAACCTGTAAATGCTTTTAATTAGAATATTTATAAGTATGCAATTATGTAATTTTGCTGTTTATTTGTGCAGGGAAAGAACCATGACTTCACTGAAAGAAAGTATTCAGGACCTTGAAAGAACTGCTCAAACGGGTAAAAGTGGGATTGATTACAAATTCAATCTGATTGAGGAGATGAGACAAGGTTGCACGGCCACGATGACAAAAATTTATTCAAGGTTTGTATGACCAGTGGGTAATCTTAGTTTCAAACAAATTTTTGACTGCATCTTTGAAAATCAATGAGCTTTCACGGTATCTTTCTAAAGCCATTTTTGACAGTGTATGTTTAGTGTTGAGCCATCTGAGCTTTCATTGCTTTTGAATGGGTAAAAAGTATCTTCCAATTCTTGTTTAGATTGCTTCCTCTTTTAGTGCTCCATGTCTTAGTACAATAGCTTCACACGACTGTTTCTAATGAGTTTTTATGGGGGAAAGCCAAATTTTTGTTACTGCCAAGATTATTTGTCAGCAACGATCATGCCTCATGTACATTTTCCTCACACATCAATATATAGTTTCGAGTCATGCTTAAGACAGATTGTAAGTACGCCAAAATTTAGTGGTATTTTCCAAACTTACAAAAAGTAGATACTGCCACGTCTCCTTCATAGGTGGGCTTGCTCGGATTAGGGAGCATTTATACCATCAGCGTGGATACGATATAGCCCCTTGCGCACAGGCACCAACATCATTGGCAGATACAGGTGATCGAGCTCGAGTGGAGGGGCATGAGGCTGGTTCTTCAATGGCGAGAGGTAAATGTCAGGTCAAAATTCAAATGTCCAAAATTGTATTGATAATTGTATGAAGTTCCGAGTCTCGACTTTACAAATTCGATTTTGCGGCTTGTCTAATGAACATTGAACACTGAATTCTTCAATGTTGACATGTCACTGGTCACAACTTAGTAACTTACACATTTGTCATTGGCACAAGGTGATGGAGTCTCTTCCACGTCACGGGCTGTACCTATTGCAGTTCGCACACCCGTCTCTTCTCATTGGAGGCTCCATCTACATCATCTTTTTCGGTAGATTTTCCAGCCTTTTTACAGGGTGTTTACAGCTTTTATTCGAGGCTATCTAGCGCCCATCTAAATCATCTTCTTCGGGAAATTTTCCAACCTTTTTGCAGGGTGTTATAGCTTCTAAATCATCTTTATAGCTTCTATTGGAGGCTGTCCAGCGGCCATTTACATGATATCTCGACACATTTTCAGATCCGGTTGGACGCTATCCAGCACCCACCTCCATCATCATTTTTAGTCTATTTGCAGCCTATTTCTCAGATTTGTTTGGAGGTTGTCAAGGGCCCATCCCCACCACCATTTTTCGTTGCATTTGTAACCTATTTGCAGTCCACTTTCTAGATCCAGTTCGAGGCTGCCCAGCACCCACCATTACCATTTTCAGAGGTATTTGCCGGTTATATATTTTGTCATCACTCTTTTCATATCTAACAATTTTATCTTTCCTTTGTTGCTTTCAGTGTTGATTGTGTACCTTAAGCGTATCTGGGGTGACAACAAAAGTTCGCTCCCGTCAATATTAAGCTTTTTGTACATCTTCTTTACTTCTTGCATCTTTTCATGGACACTTCTCCCTCATTTTCTGAGATTCGTCTCCCTTCCTCCACTTACCTTGATGAGGTGTGCCATAAGTTTTGAGATCACCTCCGCAAAGCAATGAGCGATGTGCGCAGCGATTTATGCCTTGAGTTTCATCGCTCTCTCCACCCAGATTGCTATGCTTTCTTACAGTCCAGCTTCGGTCCACCATCATCTATAATCGAATAGCATTTCGATGGATTTTGTGGTTGTGTTACCGTGGACAAATAAACAAAATGATGCAATTTTGGTGGTTGTCAATCGTCTTACCAAATTGGCTACGCTTATTCCGGTCAAGACCACTGCGAAGGCTTCCGATTTAGCTCAAATATTTGTTGAACATTATTGTCTTTCCTCTGTGTATCGTGGTGATACTACTTCTGAGTGTACATGTCTTCAATATCACTTTGACACTTGTTGCCCTAACTGTACAGATTCCCAAAAGATTCCTAATGCAACTTCTTGGGTGGCCCTGCCTATTCTTAGTGGCGTACATATGTTTGTTCTCATTCGTCTATCTCTAAATGGCATGTCTTCTTACATGCGCTTCACCTACTTATGTAATCCAATGATGATGTGTCTGCTTTAGAGAGTCCTATACATGAGACTAGTATCATCCTCATTGGATACATCACCAGCCTAACTGGGCGACCTCATCCACTTCACCTTTAGGCCTCGAACCATTAATTATGACTTTACTACCATAAGGGCCCCAACGCCCCAACCCCCCATAATCATAATTAATTTACGAGCCGAGATAGGCCTACTGACCTCCTTACGGGATAATTAATCCAAGATCAGTCCATATGCGGGCATGAGATTCTTCTCCCCTTATTCAAGTTCTATCCTCAGAACTTAAAGTTAGAGAAGTTCCTTCTCGGGCTACCTTCTTGTTCCCAAGAGTCATCATCGTCTATATGACCTTTCCATCGAACTAGATGCTCGGTAACTATACGATTTCGCAATCATTTAGTTTGGGTATATCCAAGATCTTTTCAAGTTCAAGTCAGGTCACACCTGATGATTCCTCTGATAGGTCCAATCGATCTCCAGAACCAAGATGATCCCCTTCACGTAGACTTTTCTTGAATTGACTTACATGAAATACCGGGTGTACTTGAGTTCCTCTGAGAGGTCTAATTGGGACCAAAGATCCTATCCTTTTCAAGATTTATACGGTCCCCTGTATCTAGCAGATAGTTTGTAATGCTTGCCGATTCACATTACATTGGAATCCTTCGGGATTCGCAAATAGAAATCTCGAGGCGATCTTTTCATATTAGCATAATGTCTATCCCTATCCTTGGCACATTGGACATTCTCACATGCTATTTGAAGCATTTCTTGCACATCGTGCAGGAAATCCGGTGCCTTCTGGAAGTTGATTTTTCGAGTTCCGACTGAAACGGGTGATCTAGGTTCATTACCAGACATAAGCATAAACGGGCTATAACCGGGAGCCGAATGCTTACTACTATTATAGGCAAATGAAATCAAGGGCAGATACTTCTCCCAATGAGATTGTCGTCGGGATACATACGCTCGTAGCATCCATTTCATTGTTTGATTAGTTTTTTTTTCCGTTTGACCGTCCGCCTCTTGAGATGATCAGAAGAGTTGATGCTCAATGTTGTCTCCAGTTTAGCAAATATGGCCAACCAAAAGTGACCTGTGAACTTCGGATCGCGATCGCGATTGCTGACAATGTCACTCGATAATCTGTAAAGTCTACACGGTGTGCAAAGTGACCAAAGAGGGAGACATAGGCAGAATGCAAAACTCTAACTAGCACACATGATATGTAAAACACACAAGCACACACAATATGTAAACATTCGTCCCTTTCTTTTTCAAGATTAAATAATATATATATTTTTTTCATTCGAGATATTGCTTTGGGGCATGATAGGCTAGCTTAGCTGGTTGCAAATAGTCTAGGGTGTTTTCCCAAATATTTATTGATTTTTATTTAATGGTTTTTGCTTGTATGATATCGCTTTTGCCTCATAAGCTAGTTAAGTTGGCTACAAATAGGCTAGTGAGCTCGAATCCAATATCACAAAAGCCTTGAAAAAAAATGGAAGGGAGTAAATAGGCAGCCAGAAGGTAGATGATGGTGGAGGGAGAGTGGCAGTCAAAGGAGTGATGGTATGCAACAAAAGGCTAGAAAATAAGGCATTAGGCAACGAGTAGATTAGGGAGATGTGTGGACATCGAGTAGTAGGGGAAGTGAGCAATGCAGAAGAAGTTGTAGCAATCAGTAGGGTGGCAAGAAAGGCCAATGGACAACAAAGAAGGGATGGATGTGGAAAAGAAACACATTGGATGCAACAATGAAGAAGAGTTGGGAAAAACGAACGAAAAAAGTGATAGCGTGAGTAGGAAAGTGCTCTGATACCAAGTTATAGACTCAATCTATGGATATTGTACCAATAAAGGATAAATGAATATAATAAACACAATCAAGCAATCTTCCACAAAGAAAGAGCAAGAGCATATGATATAATCAATGGCTAAAGCCCTACAAGCAATAGCAAAGGGTTCTCTCACAAAGAGCCCAAGCAATACCGATAACTTGAGTAATCAATTAATAACTAATGTTTAAATGATAACTCAATATACACTTTTTAGAGAATTTGGTGGAACCTTCTAGAGATTAGGGCAAATTGGGGTACATGGGTTCTATAAGGACATGGCCTTAATGGTAATTGGCCCAATACTTAGGAACTATTTCTAGTATGTAATTGTCCCGAATTTGAAATAAAGTGTACAAAAAGGGCAACAATTTCCTTCAAAAATTGTGCCCTTATACAAGGCTTGAAGTAGTTTGTGGATATGAAATCAATCATCAAATAGTTAGGTATTGTTAGATAAACCCTAAATGTGAACTCCCCCTTGATAACAAAGACCTTGTCCTCAATGTGGGTGATAAAAGAAACCATAGTGCGTAAAAGAAACTAGTATACTATTTCACTCAATGAAAAGCACTTAGGGCTGAGGTCTTGTGATGCAGGAGATTGCATGGTGCCCGCAAAGTATCCAAGTTGAACTAATGACCTATCGATTGATTACATGACCTTTGCTAGGGTATACGAATGGACCAAGAATGCTCATTTTTTAGGAAGGTGCGTGCCTCCCATAATGCCAAAATGTTCTTGTACCTATCTCCCATTCTCTTATATAAGTAGGAGGGCATGGAGCACGGATTCAGAAAGGGTGTTTTGGAGGAGAAGAGGGCAATCTAGCAAGGAGAAGGTCCCAATTGAAGCTGGTGCAGAAACATGTGTTGTAGGGTTTAGTGGTAAGGGGAAGCCTTTGGTTGTCTTCTTTCTCTCTTTCTCTTTATTGAGTTTTGTGATCTTTTTTGGTTAACATATTATTTCTAGCACGTAGTTTAGTCTTGTAGATAGTTGGAGGAGATGAGGGCAAGAGGATTCCTTTCCTCTCCTAGTCCCAAATTCTCCTGATAATTTGGTAGCTTTTGCATATGCATACCTTTGTGACTACATTGGAGGATAGATCAAGTGGATTCTCTTCCTCTCTAGATCTAGATTCTCTTGTTTGCTATTGCTTCAACAACATTAAGCTTTTACCTATCTACATCTTTGTACTCCTAGTCTATGAAGCTTTGCATGTTAAAGTAGTATTGGAAGTTTCTTCTACTTATGATGTTTCTTTTATGCATGTGGTGAGTATGTTGAGATAACTACTCTTACCATTTCATGATTGCAAGCTAAGGATTAGTTGGTAGTGATCTCTCTCTCTCTCTCTCTCTCTCTCTCTCTCTCTCTCTCTCTCTCTCTCTCTCTCTCTCTCGCGCGCGCGCGCGCGTGCCATGGTGCTGGCGCCCTAGCCAGCCATCGCTGGCTGCTGGTCGCTTCATCTGCCATGATCGCTCCATCTTCTGGTCACTCCACCTCCATCTGCCACGTTGACTGCCCATCTTCTTGATCAGAACTAAGTCTTGTTGCTACAGCAGGAGACACATTGCGCCCCTGCCTCTAGTGAAGTCTTGTTACAGAAAATGGATAGCTCTCTGTAGCACATTTCTAAGTCTGCAAGAGAATGTTTTTGTCAAAGTTCGGCAACACAAAGTAGCACAACTGGTCTAGTAGCGAAAACATGCACAAAGCGCGTGGGATCCTATTCCCACCGTTAGCAATCCCCCCCCCAAAAAAAAGGCTAGTACCAAGGGACAAGGGAACATTGTCTACTTTGAGCTTATATGGAGGCTGTTAAGCATCCAAACTCTGCTTATGGGATATCTTTTGCACCTTCTTTGGGTGCCACAAGCTCCAACACACCCAATGTGCTTAGCTTGCAAACTGGTGCTCTAAAAAAGAAGTGAACACAAGTGATGAGATGAACTCCAACTATGTCCCATACAAGAGTGGTATGTATGCTCCATGATATAGATTTTGCTAGAGAGACCTATGTCTAAATTTGCTCAAGCACTTGACTAATATTAAGGGTCTTAATCCGTTATCCATTTGAATAGCTGTCACTACCAAAATAGTGCATGTATTCATGCACATATACTATTGACTAGAGTCAAACTCTAACTTAGACTATCAATACCAAGAGAGGTCCTTAATTATAGCATGCAGGTTTGGCCTTAATTATCCTATTTTGACATTTAGGGGTAACAATTTAACGTTACTTCCAACAATGCCCCTTAATGTTTACATTGTTAGTGACATGATACATCTATGCATAGCATAGGTATACATGTGTATCATTCATGACACTCATGTAAGCAGATCCTCATCTTTGATGTAAGATCCATGATCATCTGATCCCAATGTCTTCATTACTCAATGTAGAGCTCGTTCGCGCTCCTTTCTGCTTCATATAAGTTTCCAATGCCTAGCTTTTGTCTTCATGTCCCTCAGTGCATATGTGGGTGACCTCCATGAATCGTAGCATGTCACCTGATTCTTTGACTTTCCTTGGATCAAAATATTATTACTCCCACTAAATCCAATAATGTGGATATCATAACCTTTGCTGTAACTCTGGAACATATTCATTCAAATTTCAACAGAATGCACGAAATAGTTTTCTTACTGAGCATTCTTCCATCCCAGCCCTGGACAAAGCAATGACTTCCAGCAATTGGTACTTCAGAAGCAGGCTGAATTTCTGTAAGACTTAAGTAATTGCAACCAGGCTACCTGTTAGCGAGGCAGATCCTTAACCACGTATATTCTCAAAAATACTCCTTCAGTAACAGCATTGCAAGATCTAGGAAGAGTTCCAGGTTGTCTGCTGCTGGTCGTCCCTTTGAGAACAAGCTCTTGGACTGATGAAGGGCTGAGTAATCCAACCTCAAATAAAATCTAGAGATTAAGGGGACAGGTCTGAGCAGCTTAATTTTTATACTTTTCACTATACTTACTGTTTTACGATGAAAAGGAAAACTATGTTAATCAATCATTACGGCAGAACTTCAACTGGAAGCTCAAAATTAAATTTTGCAAATTCCTCTGTTTTCTGCAAGTGCAAGTACAGGAGCTTCTGATTAGCTGGTAAACTTCTGGCAAAATCAGGCTTGCAAAGCGATCTCACTTTTTTACCCTGGAGAATTGTGAGAAATGTCAAGTGATAATTGAAGAGCAGTTGCTCTAATTGCTGTTTTTCAGCCACAAATAATTTTCATAATAAACCTGCACGAGATAGGGGCTATAATCGTTGTCTTATTGGCCTCATTTTGTTCTAGTCTAATCATTATCGGAAGAGTTGACAGGCAGATGTGGTGCAGCTATAGAGGATGAAGTAGAGAATAGCATCAGACAGCTTTGTGGTTCTTTTCCCTTAGAAAGAGCCTTCTTTGTGCAGATATGAAGCCAAAAAGCAGCTCTTCGAGATTTGATTAGAATGTTGAGTCAGGTAGATGTACCCTTCAGGTTTTAGATTCTACTAGAGTTTAGATACATTTGTACTTATACTCAAAGTGCCTATTTTGGAGTTTGCATGACAGTTGACTAAGGTCTTGGGTTTTAACATGCATATACCACAATTTTAAGTTCCAAATTTATGGATTTAACATGTGTGGTAGTTAAATATTGCAATATTAAGTTTCAAATTTATTTGCATAATATTGATTGGTTTTCCTTGTAATTTTGAAGATAAACCTTGAGTGACAGCCATGCTGAGGTTTTTGATCCTTGGCTAAGATGCTGTTATCTCAGATTATTCAGTCTACTTCAGTATATTTTTTCAAGCTTAAGTACAGTGTTGGAGAACTGTAGCCTTGTATTCACAAATTGATCAGCGATTGTAGGGAAGATGAAATAGCTAAGGTGAAATTGGCCCTGGAAAAGTCTCCGAAACAAGCAGCAAGAAGTACTTATGTACGGCGGATTACAGAGCTTGTTAAGAATAGCAAGAAACAAGATGCTGACATTGCCCAAATCATTCGAGAGACACGCAATCTTCAGAGAGAAAGCAATGCTGTGCAAAACCGGCTTCATCGCACACATGTGCTTGTGGATGAGCTTGTTTTCAGGTTTTAAGAATTTCTGTTAATTATTTTCTTTTCTTCAATCTATGTTGTAGACCAAATTCTAACATTGTGGTGGTAATTGCCAGAGATGCAAAGAAAAGTGCAGTTTGTCGACAAGCATACAGGCTGCTGAGCAGTGTTCATGAAAATTTTGCTGATATTGTCGAGAAAATTTTTCAAACGGATAAGCTTGGCCATGAGATTCAAGAGCTGCAAGCGAAGCTTGAAGTAATGGAAAAAGAACCAGTAGATGTGGCCCGTGTACAGGCAGATGTTGATACTGTTTTGAAAGAAAATGAAGTCTTGAGGGTAAAGCTAAGTTCTTTCAGTCACAAGACAAATCTCAGGACTCACAGCAAACGCTGAATCGAGAGCACAAAACCCAAAGAATCTCCTGCTGCTGAAGTAAGTTTTTGTGAGCTGTGGGGAGATTCAAGCTGACTCAGCATAATTTTAATGAATTTCCTGCTGTGGAAAGATGGAAGTTTCACCTTACCACTTTGTTATAGTCATCATGATGTTCTTTATTATTCATTTGGGCAAAAGCGGCTACATTTAGCTTCTTATTATAGTGTTGTAATGTTGTGCAACTCTGAGCTTATTTAGGAAAGGCAAATGTAACCGAAGTACATGCCAACAGGATATTCAACATACTTTTATCTGCTTAGCGAACAGCAATTAGAAATTTTCTTCTAAGTTTCTTCATATAGGGGTACCACAAAGATGTAAAAGGACAGGTGGTTTCTTGGATTACTTGATGAAGATTTTGGGTGAGCAAACACAAGTACTTGTTTGACTGTTCTCGATCTGTCGTTGATCCTGACTTCTCCATGAAGCGACTACTCATTCCCGAGTTTTTTGGATTTTGATTTGCAAATGTAGTATATCGTGAGCACCTTATGTTTGTTGCAGCAATTGATTGCTAATATGCTCTTCGCAAACATGCTCAGTGTAAATGAATTTCTTGGTGATTTTTTTTGGCATATTTTTTGGATGATTACTAAAGTAGAAATGGCAACTGCGCCCTCATTAATTTCAGGCTGGAGTTCATATGGAACGATGGTTTCACACACGTTCATTTTGAAGGTTGAAATGCTTATCCTTAATCTGTATCGGCGTTTTCATTAATTGACTATTAAATTGTCTGTTCTATGTCAGAAATATTGTCAAGCCACTTGCTCTTAGAGCAAGTTATCTTGGTTCATGTAAAGGCAACGATTCATCACAAGAAGGATAGGTACTCATTATTGAGTATGATCACCACCATGCTGACAAGCATGTATGCAGGAACAATTCCATTCCATCATGAGAAATAAGACTTCGAAACTTTTGAGCTACCTAATAAGATGTGAATTGGTACTGAAAGAGTCTAAAGAGCTAAATTCAAGTTACATCGCTCCATGGACATGTATAATGCTAGACTTCTAGCCTAGTGTTACGGAAAAATAACTAGACTTTGATATAAGGTTCACTCATCTCTGTGGCATCTCACTTTCAAGAGTCCTTACATCAATTGGATGGTAAAACACTTTCTTTGATTGATCATCTTGAGGAGAAAAATTATGCAAATCAACCCCACTTTCAATTGAACTACTCGTGGTTCGAAGGATTCAACCAAGAGCCTATAGTATGGGACCAACGAACCCATGAACCTCAAAACAAACCGGCTTCAAAAGTAATACAACTCTAGATGGAAGAACAAAGATGGTATTGGTATCATTGTCATGTATATACTTTATCTTTTTACCTTGAAGTAATGAGGATCTAATGAAAATACCAAGAGAGAGTTAGCTCATGAGCCTCAAATAAAAGACCTAGGTCGTTTGTGTTATCATTTGGAATATATAGATATAGAGAGAAAACAATGCTTTCTCAAGGCACATAGAGACATGACAATTTTAAAAGGTTCCACATCATCATCCTCTCTCTCTCTCTCTCTGTCTGTCTCTCTCTGTCTCTCTCTCTCTCTCTCTCTCTCATGAATGGTATCCAATTTCATCTTATTTCTCTTGGTTTCTAATACTCTAAAAGTTATGTGACCTCTTATGGCTTTTGGAAGGAAATTTTTAAACCACCAAATGGACTTAATACCACAACGGTCAAGATCATCAACTTACTATTCTACGGACACGATCGGTTGCTTCTTCTACACTCTTTCAGATTGGCATCATCATCTACATAAAGAGAAAACTGTGCTCCTACCTTCTCCACGCCCTCTCTCCTCTCTTCTCTTCTCTTCTCCTTCTTCTGGCATACCAGGGTTGCAGTGTTGGTGCCCACATTTTAGCAACTGGAAAGCTACCTTTGGAGGTAAGTCGCATTCATACTTGTCTACTTCTGCTATGAATACACTGATATCAGAAATTAGATTAGGTTCAATAGCTTTTTATTGCATCGCTGATATGGCATCATGAGTTACGAATGCATGCATGAGGAAAATGTGCCCACTTTAACATCAATACTTGCTTCAAACACTTCGATTTGTAGGAGCCATCGTTGGTCAGATTGGTATGAATGAGTTTGTGGCATATTGACATCAATGCATGCATAAACTAGCGCTGCACATAACATGAAATCGTTGTAAGAATCTTCATCTTTGTGGCCTACACTCCATCGCGACTTTGGAGAAGAATGGCAGCGCTGCCAGCGCTGAGAAATGTGGGCAGAAAGTGCTGATAAGCGCTGCTAATCATGATAGTAACAGTAGCTCACTACCATATCAGCGAGATAGCCACCTAATCTTCTGAGTTTTGTATATAATATCACTATGGAAGCACCATAGCTGCATTTCAGCGATGGAATGCAACAGGTTACTGGTAGAAATGATCTAAATCAAATGCCATATGATGTGTCTATGTCCCTGATTATTAAAGAGCTCTTTACGAAAGATGATATGTTGATAATACTCACCTCTATCTCTGTTTCATACAGTGTTACAACATAAGTATTACGAAGGGTTTAGGCATACTGTTCAAACTCCAGCAGACAACAAGGATAAGGTACATGTAGCACTCGTAACATCTCTGCTCCATACTACGTTTTGTTAATAAACGGTAACCCCATTTGGATGACGCACCACCTTCTCTTATACGTATAACTATGCAATGACTATGCTTAGAAACAGATACGGAAGGTCAAGTTTCTCAACTGCAAGCAAATGCAAATGTGATCGCCTATACACAGATACTTCAATTTTCTTTGATAAAGCTTAATTTGTGGGGTGACGGAGTAAGCTACTACTAATCTTTTGGGGGGGGGGGGGGGTGGGGGGGTTGACAATGTTATGAAACCTATAAGTTGAGCAGACATTTGTTGTGCATTTAGAAATGCATTTTCTAGTTTTCGTATTCGGTCAGAACAATTTGTATTCGGTCAGAACAGTTTGAAGTGGTTTTTTGTTTTTGTTTTTTGCATGTCAATTGATGTTGGTGTGTTTGTATGTCTTGTAAGCTTTTGGGTAGTAGGTTGTAATCTTGTCTATTGTATTTTGATGTAAATGTGGACTATTTTTAATCCATAAAAGTACATAATCATGCTCACTACCTCAATTTTGAAATCTAATCACAAATGCAAACTCGATAATAGAGCCAAGGATTGATGAATCACATTTAATCAATTTTCTAAGACATTTCATTTTGTGGTTGTAGTATCTTGAATATGTTATGGGATCATCTTGAATGAGTGTTTGTGTATCAGTGGATAAGATGACATGTAATTGACAATTTGTACTACAAAATGCCTATTATGACTTGTCAATTTTCATTTCACAATGCATTTATGTTTGAAAGAGTAGTATGTTAATTAGAACCATAAAATAACGTAGGAAAGTGTAATTTCTAGCTATAATCCTTGTTTTGAAATTATCGAAGTGATTGATATTTTTTTATAGGTGCTATTGCAACAATTTTGTCATGTGCTTTTAGTACATCAGTGCCTAAGAATACATTATAACAGCCAATGTAAGTTTTCTTAGGCCCAATAGGAGCTTTTAGCCTTAAGAATAAGGCAATTTCTTCTTTAGGCCCTCCAAAGTACTTAAATAAGGATAATAGGCCAACAAGGGCCCAAAGTACACTCAATAAGAATTAACAAGGGCTAAGTATCCTTCAAGATAGTTATGTTTAGTTAAGGGCTTTGTCTATAAGTAGGCAAGAGAAATCATTTTGAAAGATCTTTTGGCTCATTAACAAATAAAACCATTTTGGGGTGAGGCAATCACATGTGCTAACTTCTTATGCAATAGATTGCCCAACCAAGCCATTGGATGAATCACACCATATGAAGTATTTGGAGAAAAGCAAATTCTCAAGGATCTAAAGATATTTGGATCCACTTGCTATGTACACCAATCCTTGGATACAAGGAAGAAGGATGATGCAACTTCCATCAATGGCATCTTTGTGGGATATGGTGAGAATAGTAAAGGTTATAGAGTCTTCAATCCCATCACTAAGAAAATCATAATGAGTAGGGATATTATTTTTTATGAAGGACATGCTTGTAAAGTAAATGATAATGCTGTCAAAGACCATGCTTCAAAGTGATCAAGAGCTTGAGGATCCACCTCAAGACTATCACCAAGATTTATATGCATGGCATGACAACACCAATGATTGTTATAGGATGTGTGCAAGCTAAAACTATTCTAGACATACAGTTTGCTATAAAACTGTACTGTCGACTTGAAACTCAAATATGCATCCAATCTCCATTGGAATATGCCTCATTCTTCTAGTATTCTAACATGTAGTATCCCAGAACGCTATAACATTGGCTTTTGTTGAAAGACAAATTTGCATCCATTCTCCATGGAAATATGCGTCATTTTTCTTGCTTCTTGTTTTTTTCATTTTGCCAAGTTGCTACCGGAAGCAAAATACTCTAGCATGGGCATTTCTAAAAGTAATTTTATTGGAGACTTTTGCGTTGTATCTCACAATAGTCACACTACCAACAATTACTTGATACCTTTCTCAAATGAGATTCATATGTAAGAGACATACTTTGAGGATGATGTGTCCAATGTAGTAAAGGTTTTTAAACCTATCAATATGAAACTTTCCTTTTAGTTCAAGTTCTGTCATTTTTGTCAAACTACTAATGACTCCATTTCATACGTGATTGGATTGACATGTTGAATGCACAAATTCAATTGGTGGAGCATTCACATATTTGATGGTTAATATACCACATATCTATATCAATAAAAAGAAACACCATCATTGTTTTAGGGCCATTTAAATGTATATCAAGAGCTTGTAAATCTTGAAGACGTAAAAACGGGAGCAAAATTCAAAATTGTCATTTTGTGCAACATGGAATTTGTACACATCTAATGGAATATTTTGTAGAATTGGATTTATAATTGTAACAATGATCGTGTAAGCTTGTATGACAAGTCAAACTAGATCCATCTTATGCTCTCGAATTTCACTCGCTTTTGATTGGTCCATTGACCTTAAGTTGCTACTAGTAGCTCAATTTGTCATGTAATGAGGCTAGACCCCCAGAAATGCACCTGTTTGTTGGATTATCCTCCTCCTTACCAATCGACTAATCGGTTTCAATCTTCATCCATTTTTTTTATCCAGTTTTGCGGATTTTCCCGTCGTGTGTTTACACAATCTACAGAATTAGAAATGTTTTTACACAGTCTGTAAAATTACACGGAGTTTATGAGAGTGTCTCATTTTTTGCCTGTCAGGAATCCCGTTGATAAATGTAGCTTCTCCTTTTTTGCAATTTTCACCTATCAGAAATCTCATGCAAAATCACAGTGTCGCATTTTTCATTTTTTCCAAAGAGCCTCAAATGTTAAGGAAATGACTCTAGCAAAGTGTTTGGCAACCCTAAATGAGATTTAAGGGCACCTTCTCCTTGTTCTCCTATTTCATCTTTTTTTGCAAAAAACCTGACAGTGTCGCCTGTGGCTGTTCTAGTTTATTTCTACAGAGCTACAGTTTTGGTTCATTTTTGCAGATAGAACGTTTACGGCCAACTTAACTGCTTATCAGCAATCAATGACCAAGACCGGATGGATGCCAACTGATCACCAGCCAACTGGCGATCGCAATTGATGACCTAATTTCTTAGTATAAACAGCTGTTCATATGCATACAATTTTTAATAATCATCATCAAAATTATCAGAAGAAGTTTTTGAATAGTCATCTCTCTATTTCTCTCAAGCCCGTGAGCTTGAACACTCTTGAGCATTCTAGCTCACTTCTTAGAGTTGTTTTAGAGATTGCTATTGCGCTACTGCTTATCAGCATTGCGCTTAATTCAGACTTTCATTTTAGCCGCTCAGAGATAGCATAGAGTACGTGCCTTCAATCTGCAACTTACTGTACTCATTTACTTCTATTTCGTTTTGAATCAATACTATCCTTTATTGCGTTCAGCTTCGTCTCAAAATGTATGCGTTTTCTGGAGTTCTTCGTGACTAATTATTTGTTTGATAATTTTCGATGCTTAATTGTTTGGCTATGTAATCACTGTAGTATTGGCGATTTCAAAGTTAGTTACTATAAGTTCAAACGTGATTTCTAACACTATTGTCTTGTTTGAAATTGATAGGCGTAGTCATGCACTGGAAAGATGAAGATAGTTTATTCCGCCATGCATGAAAAGTTTTCTTTCTAGACACACGAATTATTTTCATTCATTTTCTTTTTGAGCTAGACCTATCTTCTGCACATCACTTTCCGACATGGTATCAGAGCAATTTCACTACTTTATCTGATTTCAATATGATATCAGAGCGAAAGCTCTAATACTCGATATCTTTTGCGATATCAAATTGATATCATACTCTTCAATTTTTTTCAATCTTTCAGTATCAGAGAATTGATTTCCTACTCTTGGCATAACCACATCTTAGCGTCATTGATACAATCGACAAACTAAGTTCCAGATGGATTCTCAAAGTAAAGCTGGTCTTATCGCAGACAAGCTGAATGGATCCAATTATCATTGTGAAAATTTAAGATGAAGACCTTGCTAATCGCCAGCGACTTATGGGATGTTGTTATAGGTAAAGAAGTAAAACCTCATTAGGGGATATTAGAACTCAAAATGGGCCCTTTGTCAAGATGTTGTTTTTGACTTCGCACGCTTTCAACGCTTATGTGTCCCAATGAATGGTGTCCATCTGTGACGAACTGTAACAGTGGTTGACAAACGGAAATTGTATTTAACTTTCCTGGCCAAATTTTCGTGATTTATAAATATCCCGCCGGGGAGAACAAACAATTGTTAGGACCACAGTTACTGCTCGAATACTCTTATGCTGCCCGTCATTGTTCACTCGAGGTTGATTTGACGTCAATAGTCATAAACTGTGGTTAACTAATCCTTGTAGTTAAGGAACTTCTTGTCATTCATAGGTATACCTCTCATTTTCTTCATTCTATTTCTCATTTTCTTGTCATTCTTAGGTTTACCTCGCAATCTCTACATTCTCTCCGTTCTCAGCTTTATGGATACCAAGAATATATCGGAAATATCAATGGATCTTGATGCATCCCTTCGCAAAAGGCTCATTCCGAAAAAGAAAAAGATTGGATAACATATATAGAAGCTCTTGGAAAGGCAAGATAATGGATTTTAAAGTATCACCTATCGGTCAATCTATCACGGAAGTTTTAGTTCAGTATGCTTATCTTCACAATGAGCTCAACATTCATGATCCAAATGATAGAAGGAAATGCATTTGCAAGTTTTCAAATTCAATTTCTTTAGATTTAGCATTTTCTTTAAATTATATTTTTCATGAGATGTTCTTGTTGGTTTTGCAGATTTGTATCCATTAAATTTCGTTGAATGGCAATTAGTTCAATCGATTGCAGGAATAATCGATGTCATACATTCGGATATCGGTATTTTACAATATAAAGCCATTTTGAATGAGACCATGAAAATGTCGAAGAATGCCAATCGATATGACTAGTCAAAGTCAATATTTTGTTGAGTTAGCATTTGTTAGAATTTTCACGAATTGGTCAAAGTTGGCATTTCTCCAACCAAAGCCTTTCAGCTTTTTTAGGACTTATGCCTTTCAACATTTTTCGATGAGTTAGAATGTGTATTTTTGTAGTGTGCCGAACTCCATGTGTTTTCACAGACTATACCAAACTTCGTGTATTTCTGTAGAGAAACTGTGAGAGATTTCAACTAGTTTAGTCATATTTCCTACATATGTTTATTTGCATTTGAGGCCAATTTTATATTAGACTTAGAGTTTGACTTTTCAAAGTTATATTATTCTAAAGGCATTTGAATAAACTTTTTGAAAGTGTGGAAAAATGTAGAAGTCGAGTTTTAGTATATTCAAATTTGAAAGTTGGGTAGATTGAATCTAGTCCCAAAAATAGTAGACCTGTTATAAAAGGATGTAACTCGTGGGAAGAGGGATCTCTCTCTCTCTCTCTCTCTCTCTCTCTCTCTCTCTCTCTCTCTCTCTCTCTCTCTCTCTCTCTCTCTCTCTCTCTCTCTCTCTCTCTCTCTCTCTCTCTCTCTCATTCATGCTTATACATGGTTCTCTTGGGTTCTACTATCCGTTGGTGCACTATGCTTGTGATATCTTGCAATTCTATGTGTAGAATGCTCATTAAATGCTATTTTCAGATCCACAAGTCTAAAACACAATATCTTACTGTTATTGTATGGACAACAACATTATTTTATGTTTTGATTCGTGTTTGATCAAGATCTATTAGAGTTTCCATCTCATTCATTGTGTAGATGCTGATTTTTCTACATTGGCAAGATTGCTGATTTTTTTGAATTGGCAAGATTGATCTGAAATCTTCCTAACTATGTCGAACTTCATGTATTTCTACAAACTATGCAATACTCCGTGTATTTTTGTAGACTGTTTCGAACTTGAGTTTTTCTATAAATTTAACATGCCTTCATCAAAGAAAAATTAAGTGACGATACTAACATGTATTGTTCTAATTCACAACCTTGATGATCTATTTTTGGATTAAGTTGCCCTTATAGCTAAACTTGCCGAGCAATTTTCCCATGTGCAACCATTGAAGAGGAAATCTATATGACGTAGCCAGAGGGATACAAACTCAACAGCAAGCAACATCACCTTGTATGCAAAATCCACAAGGCGCTCTACGGGCTGAAATAGTCACCCAGAGCCTAGTTCTAGAAGATCAACACATTTATGATAGAGAATGGTTTTATTCCAAAATCGGCAGACTCGAATGTCTACTTCAAGTTTGTATTAGATTGCTTCATCATCATCACTCTATACGTAGATTATACACTCTTATTCAGTAACAATATGAATCTATGAAGGATACGAAATACATGCTGGCCCAGAAATACAAGATGATGACATGGGTCCATCCCATTATTGTCTCGGAATCCAAATCCATCAAGATCAACCCAGCAGACTGATTTTTATCAATCAACAATGATATCTCAACAACGTGCTAGAAAAGTATGGTATGACCAACTGCAAACCAAGTCACTTTCCACTCGACCTGGACTAAAGTTATCAAAGGAACAGTATCCTCAAACGGAGGTAGAAAAGGAGGAAATGCCTCGGTTAAGGACATGTAGGTGTCTATGCCTTAAATGGAGGTATGGAACCTAGAGAGGTGCTAGAAAGTCATTGGATGACTATTTTTCTAAACCTTGGGCCTCAACCTTGAACCATATCACTTTATTGGTCTAGGACCAAAGTATACTTGCACAACTTGAACAATGAGACCTAGTAGGAGGGCGCCCTTCTAAAGTGTCCATTGAGTTCCCAACTCCCACAAGAAAGGCATTCAAAGAGTCATAGGTTATGGAAGGAGTCTCTTGACATTCCATAAGCCTATGAAGGCTCTTGGAGATTCTTTAACTCCCCTAAGCTTCTCTCTCTCTCATTGGATGAGCATGGAACTCCATAGTGCATTGGAGGGGTCCATGGGCCATCTATATGAGGGTAGTAGGGCGCCCATTGTGGGGGGGGGGAGATCTCTCTTGTTTGCTTGGCTTATGCTCTAGTGTTGCTACTAGTGTGTAGAGTGCTTTCTTGTGGTAGTATGCTTGAGGTTTGGATCTTGCTTATGGTATGGGACATAAGTAGGGTTTGGATCTTGAGTATGCTATGGAGTGTTGTGGTATGCTTGTAATTTGTTTATGGTTAGCAAGGGGATGCGAGATAGGTCTTGCTTGGAGCTTGGATCTAACTATGGTTGGGTGGTGAATACTTGAGGCCAGCTTGTTATCTATCTTTGTGTTTAAAGAGTAGGGACACAGGTGGAGGAGAGATCCTTGGAGGCTTGCAGATCCTTACTTGCAGGTGGAGGCATCCTAGCTTGGAGTTGGGAAGCATCTTGAAGCTTGTAGGTTGCTTGGAGGACATTTGGAGGCTCTACCTTGGATTTTGAGGACTTCCTCACCTCTACTTGTAAAAGAATTCGAGACATATCTTAGGGGTTGATCCATATAGACCTCTTCGTCTAGTTCGCCATGCAAGAAGGTTGTCTTCTCGTCCACAATGTGGATCTTGAGGTCATAAGCTGCTGCATATGCAAAAAGTAGACATAGGGACGAATGTTTGACGACAGGAGAGAAGGTTTCAGAGTAGTCAATACCGTATCTCTGAGAAAAACCTTTCGCTACCAGTCTTGTCTTATATTTCGTCACATTTTCATCTAGCCCGTATTTGAGCTTGAAGACCCATTTGCATTTGATAGTCTTGCGCTTATGTGGTAATGGCTCCAGCGTCCAAACCTGGTTCTTCCTCATGGATTCCATCTCTTCGTTCATGGCTTGGATCACCCATTTCCTAAACACAACTATCAAAGCCTTGACCGTGATCAAGCACTGGAGAGCACACCTTACCACCCGCAAGCCAACGGTCAGGCTAAGAGCACCAACAAACAACTAGTAGCTGATGCCTCAAAAGTTGGGGCCACGCTGGAACGAGTCATACGTATTATTGAAGTTGTATGAAAATAACATGATTAAGCTAGCAAAGTTGAATGGTGAAATTTTTAAGCACCGGACCAACATAAACAAGATAAAAGTTTATTGTAGTTAAAGGGGAGCCGAAGTCACTTGTACAGTATGTAACACCTCCTATTCACCTTTTCAGGTATCGAAGTGAACGGCCTAGAGGCATCACGGAGATTGGGAACACTCAAAGAACTAGAAGTAGCCCTAGTGACATATACATATACGTTGAACGGAAGGGTGTGAAATATCCCAAACAAAAAGTTATAAAATCGAGAAAAATACAAAAAGATTATTGTTGTGATATGGAACTCACCCATGAACTTGGGACGTATACGCTGAAGGTAGACGAAGCTTGTAGACCTTCGAATAGAGAAGGTGCCATAGGAGCAGTATTGTAGAATCCCAATGGGATTGAACTAGCCAGTATAGGAGTTCTATTAATAAAAGGATTCACAAATAACACTGTCGAATATAAAGCCCTTCTAATCAGTTTACAAATGACCATGAGGATTGCGCGAATTATAGACAACCTCCGAATTATGGGAGATTCATAACTCCTAATCCGAGGTATGACTGGCGTATACCAATTCAAAAGTAGGACCTTACAGGCCTATGCAATCACCATCAACGAATACACTAGAGAGCTTTCCCTCATCAAATGGATGCATATTTCACGAGCACAGAATCAACGTGCTGATAATCCTGCTGCGATAGCCTACGACCACGATCATTACTGGCATGCGAGCCAGGTAGGGTAGTCATTTCGCCCATACCCATTGCTATAGAGCTACGTGTTAGATTTCTTATGCTTAGCCTTAAACAAATCGTTCAAGTAATGGGCATCCTGAAAACCAAAGGCCGACTACATGTTTTCGGACCTTCACGTTTTTTGTTTAAGATTTTTTTTGTCTTAACCATTTTTTAGCACCTTAGCCTTTTTCGCACCTTAGCGAGAAAAGCGACATAGTGGCCAAGTGGCAAGAATGCCTTAGAAACCATTCTCAAGACACCTTCATCTTTTTTGGCCCTTCGTGAAAAATGCGACAAAGTGGCCAGAATGCTTTAGAAATCATTTTAAAGGCACCTTCGGCTATTTCTGTTTTTTTGCTGCCTTTAGTCTAAGGCACCTTTGGCATTTTCGTTGTCTTTAGTCTAAGGCACCTTCGACATTTTCACTGCCTTTAGTCTAAGGCACCTTCTGCTTTTTCACTGTCTTTAGTGTAAGGCACCTTCACCTTCTTCGCTGCCTTTAGTCTAAGGCACCTTCTGCATTTTCGCTGCCTATAGTCTAAGGCACCTTTGGCATTTTTGCTGCCTTTAGTCTAAGGCACCTTCGCCTTCTTCGCTGCCTTTAGTTTAAGGCACTTTTCGTCTTCTTCACTATCTTAAATCGAAGGGCGCCTTCAGGATTTACATGTCTTAAGTCTAAGGGCACCTTCAAGATTTGCATATCTTCAGAATAAGTGTACCTTCGGGTTTTTCGCGTTTTGTTTACATTGGCAGATTGACGTCGCCAACTTATCATCAATCCTAAAAAAAGCTGGAGAAAGAAATATCCTAAGGGCGGTTACCAACTTTGTATAGATGCAAAACTGGAGTAAATGACAGTTAAAGCATAAAATATTTCTCTCTTGACACTTGTAAATATATATACTAGCTAAATCAAGCTATGTAAGTGTTAATTGAATCTCTCTTTCAATCTGAGTTTTTCTGTTGCTAGTGTTATCACGCTCAGCAAGCTGAAGTTATTACTTCAACCCATTGTACTCACTTTTGATATTAATCAGAGTGCAATTTTTGTCTCACTACCGCGTCATTCATTTGCGCATTCTGTATGAATTCTTCTACTTGAATATTTTTGCTGCTAACTGTTGCGTTTCCATTCTTACATGCCACGCTCAAATCCTCGAGCTTTTGCTGCCGCTCACGCCTCGCGATTTTATGACATGGTATCAGAGCTCAAACCAGAAGGTGATGCAGCCATCATCGCCAAGTGGAGACTGAGAGATGACAAAGTATTTGCCATGATCACCCTCAACATCAAGGATACTCAGATCAGCCACATACGTGCTGCTCATACTACTAAGGATGCATGGGACATCCTGGCAACTCTCTACGACATTAGAGATGTTACTTCCAAGCTGCATTTGAGGAAAAAATTCTCCACCCTCAGAATGTCTGACACATATAGTATTTCGAGCCACCTCAACACCTTCAAAAATCTTATGGAGCAGATGACTGCAAGTGGCTCAATCATAGAAGATTTCAATGCACTCATGGCTCTTTTATCGAGTCTACTTGAAGCCTACGAAAATTGGACAATGACAATTTTTACCCAGGAGCACCTCACTCTATCAAGAGTAATTTCGCTGCTTCTACAAGAGGAGATCAGAATATCAACATCCTCCTCAAGCTATGTATTCAAAAAATCAAAAGCTTAGATTCAAGAGATCTACAAAGTCAAGCTCTACTGACAAGAAGAGCAACATGCACTCTAGACCAAATTCTGGTTAAGGATCGAATTCACGCTCTTCATCATTCCAACCAGCGTAGAAGCTTTTTTGCAGATACTGTAAGAGGACTAGCCACGAAATCAAGGATTGTCGAACTTTGAAGTACAACAACGAAAAGAAGAAGCAGTTCCAACAACAAGCACATAGTGCTACAACCAGTCACTCAAATCAGCAACAACAAGAAGAAGATGAAGCAACTTTCATGACCAAAGTCGAAAAACAATGAGATATTGATTCCTGGTATCTAGATTATGGAGCAGCTCAACACATGACTTACCATTGCGACTGGCTCAAAGACTATATGTCATTCACCCACTCTCAGGTTGTACAACTTGGAGACAACTCGTCACATTCAATCGAAGGTGAAGAAACAGTCAGAGTTGAATTCAAAAGAGGTGAAGTCAAGTTGTTGTCCAACGTTCTCCACATTCCAAATCTGACCAAGAATTTGCTCTCAGTTAGCAGAATCACTGATTCAAGTCGGAGGGTCAAATTCGATACAAAAGGCTGCACAATTCTTGACAATTTTCAAAAGGTTCTAGCCTACGAAAGAAGAAGTGGTTATCTGTACGAACTCAGCCATTGCTATTCTTTTGATAGTCAAGCTCTTCACACAACCACTTATGAATCAACTTAGATGCTATGGCATTCAGACTTGGCCATTAGTCAGCTCAGAGTCTAGTACAAGATCTGCCTTCAGTTAGCAAGCCAACTTCTCCATGCAAAAGTTGTATTATCAGCAAGCATGCAAGGAATCCCTTATGTTCAGAGTCAGTTCACACATCCAAGGGCCTTGACCTTGTACATAGCGACATTTGTGGCCCGATGCAGACTGCTTTTCCAAGGGGAGCTCTCTAGTTTCTAATGTTCATCGACTTCTCTCGAAGGACTGCAACCTCTATCTGAAGAACAAATTCGAAGCATTCAAGTTTTTCATGTAGTTTAAGGCATCTGCAGAGAACCAGACCCAAAGGAAGATCAATGATTTATGCATAGATGGAGGAGGAGAGTACATCTCCATAGAATTCAAGGAGTTCTGCAAGGCCAATGGGATACATCAACAATATACAACCAGCTACTCACCACAGTCCAATGGTGTAGCTGAGCGGAAAAATCGGACACTCATCGAGAGTGCCAAGAGCATGATGGCCCATGCCTCTCTTCCAAAGAAATTCTGGACAGAAGCTATTACAACAGCTACATACTTGCAAAATTGATCCATCACCAAAGCCCTGAATGGCAAGACACCTTATGAGGTGTGGATAGAATCAAAACCATCACTCAAACATATTTGAGTGTTTGGAGGCATCGCTTTCGCTCAGATCCCGGAAGATCTAAGAAGAAAACTAGATGATAAGTGCAGGAAGATGATCTTCATCGGCTATTCCTTAAATCACAAGGCATACAAGCTCTACAATCTGGATATCGAGAATGCATTCACCAGTAGAGATGTCATTTTTGGAGAAGACCAGTTCGTCTACCACAAATGGAAAGCTGCTGATAATTTCGACCCAAGGATCGAGCAACCAGACATTTTCGATCTAGGGATTCAACTACTAAATAACAATGATGACTCAAACAATGAGTCAGAACCTCAACGAGTCAACCCACATCAGAGGACCGAAGTTCAGCCCAGAAGGTCGAACAGGTCCAGACAGCCTGCATCCACATTTATGGATGATCCGGCCTGCTACTTTTGTGCAGGAACCAACCACCATCTCTGAGGCAATGTCGACTATTGATGCTAACCAATGGAAAGCAGCGATGAGCACCAAATTCGATTATCTTATGGAGAATAAAAAATGGACGCTCACTGAGCTGCCAAAGAACCGAAAATCAATTTCATACAAATGGATATTCAAGGCAAAGTACGACGCTGAAGGAAGGCTAAATTGTTACACGACCAAACTAGTTACCAAAGGCTTTTTCCAGATTCCAACCCAGTCATCTTGTTGGATTTATCTCCTCTACTCTCCTAAATCCTATTTTAATTTGCCTCCATTCATGCTGAATTTTTACTCATGTTGTTGCATATAAAATAAGACAAATGAAAAACTCAAATGTCTGCATAAATACAAGTAATTTTTCACATGCAAAAAAGGCAAAAACACGACACTGTATTTTTAGACGTGATTTGTGACAGACGAAAACAATGACATCGCCTTACAAAATGCCGAAGCTGCCCTAGGAAAAGCGAAGGCACCCTGTAAATCAAATCCTAAGGCATTTGTCAGAGTGTCACATTTTTCGCATCTTCACCAACGTTCATTTCAACAAAGGCTAACGTCGCGGCCTTTTCACGCTCATCCCATGCAACTGTGCTAACAGATTTGACAACGACAACAGCCACCCACGATCTCCTACAGACAGCACATCCACTTTGTATTTTTTTCATCTGCACACCTGTAAAATTGTGTATATAGATTGAATACCATTTGCTTATTCAGGAGTGTGTGTGAAAATAATAGCATCAAGAGCTTATCAAAGATAGACGAAGTAGATGCCTTGCGCATTGATTCTTTTGTATTGTCAGATATAGGTTAATTTCTTCTTACAGATTGGATTAGCTTTGTAGAGCACGCGGTTTTGTTCGCTATTGTCTTGTGCTCAACAACATTATTGACATGTATATTTTGCTATACCTAATTTGATAACAGCTCTGTCTTATTTTGCGTTCAGATTTGTGTCAATATTGCTATGTTTTCTACATTATGTCTGACTCTCTTATTGCTCAATCTGGTAATCTATTCTTAGCAAATTATTATTAGTCTAATTGTTGGCGACTAATATTTAGTCTTGCCTTTCGCGATCGATTATCAGTCGAGCTCAGTATAGCTCTTTGTGAGTTATTTGTGACTAATAATTTGCCTAGCTGTTCACGACAAATTATCCTTCTGATGTCTTTGTTACTTAATGTTTGGCTACGTAATTAGATCGACCGTGATTTCTAACACTAACATTCTGTTCATTTCTGATAGGTGTAGTCATGTTTAGGAAAAGAGTAATATAGCTCATTCCGCTGTGCACGAACACTTTTCATTCGAGTTTTGAGTTCGCTTCTTTCTGTGTTCGTTTCTTTTCGAGCTATTTTAGTTTCTCACACCCTCTTTCAACTTTTTCAACATGGTATCAGAGCTATTTTCTGTGAAAAACTCAGATCCAAAAGATGCTAAAGTTTCATAAAGATCTTGGCCATGGAAGTTATGCACATCTAGATTGAAAAAATGATAGAAATTGTGATGTTAAGCATACTAAACATCAACTAAACATCAAGATCTGATCATAAGCTTCCACAAACAGAAACTTGCTGTCCCTGTCCGTACTTCAGAGCCTACAACCTGCATTTCACACGTGTGAAGCCATAGCAACAAAGAAATCACAATTCTAGTGGCTAGAATGCAAGATATGAACAAAAAAGTGAGAGAGAAGAAGATGGATCTTCAAAGAGCATAACATTCATTCAATAGAATGAAAATGAGATGTGTACATACTCGTGGAGATGGCTATTTATAGCAGCCATAGTGCCTCTTGGCCACTTGTCTTATGATAGGCTAAAATTGGGGTCCAATAGGATTCACCCATCTACCTAGAAATTTGGTCAAATAGGAATGCACCAAATTATGAGCCAATAGAAGAGCTCCACACTCGACCTCCTCTAATTAATGTGACCTCAAAAGTAGTGTACACATACTTTGGGCCTCTACATACATGTATGAACCTATCTCTAACTTTTATTTGGCCATAGGCCTACAAAATCTCAAGTTAGGAAAATACTACTAGTTGACAATTTTTCACACTCCCTCTTCAACTAGTTTTAGCATAGATTTAGAAAGTACACCAAGACTTGTTCTATGCTTGAAAAATAAGTCCTTTCCCAATGCTTTGGTAAAGATATCAGCCACACATTCCTTTGATGGGACATGTTCAAGCTTGATCTCTTTTGCCAACACTTGTTCTCTCACAAAATGGTAAGCCACCTCGATATGTTTGCTCCTTGCATGGAAAACCGGATTGCTTGCTAGACTTTGGGCTGAAAGGTTGTCACAAAAGATGATTGGACTCTCTGAAAAATCCAGCAAATGAAGCTCCATAATCATCCTCTTGATCCACACCATCTCCTTTGTGCATGATGTCAAAGCTTTGTACTCGGCCTCACTAGAAGAAAGTGATATAGTTGCTTGTTTCTTCGACATCCATGAGATAGCTCCATCACCTATGAAAATAGCATGTGCATTTATGGATTTTCTATCCATAAGGTCTCCTGCAAAATCTGAATCTGAAAAACCAAATAAGTTAGGTGATGAGCCTCTATAAACAATGCCAAAATCTTTTGTTCCCGAGATGTATCTCAAGATCCTCTTTCCTAGTTTCCAATGTTCTATGCTAGGATCTTGCATGAATTGGCTTAATCTACCAACACAATAAGATAAATCAGGTCTTGTGATGGTTAGATATATAAGAGAACCTATTAGCTTCCTATAGAGAGTAATGTCCTCGAAGGATCTTTCATTACCTCTTATAGTTAGCTTTACATGTGATTCCATAGGTGTATCAATAGGATTTGCATCTACCATATGAAATCTATTGAGAATAGAAATAGCATACTTCTCTTGTGAAATAAAAGTGATTTGAGAAGTTCTAATTACTTCTATTCCTAAGATATAGCTCAAAAGACCAAGATCATGCACTTCAAATTTCTTTTTTAGTGCTTTCTTGATATCTTCTATATCTTCCTTGTTCCCTCCACTTAAAATAATGTCATCCACATAAATTAGAAGGATTGTAACATCATTAGCACTAATTCTAAAGTAAAGTGAATGATCATACTCACTCATAGTGAAGTTTTGAGAAAGTAGAAAAGAGTTAAGCCTAGCATACCAACTCCTTGGTGCTTGCTTAAGACCATACAAACTTTTTTGTAGAAAACACACATGATTAGGCTTGCTATGAGAAACATAGCTCTCGGGTTGCTCCATGTAGACTTCCTCTTCAAGATCACCATTCAAGAAAGCATTAGAAATGTCTAATTGCCAAAGATCCCATCCATAAAGAGTTGCAAGGGAAATGATTACTCTTATGCTCACCATCTTTGCCACGGGTGCAAAGGTTTCCTCATAGTCAATGCCATGCTCTTGAGCATAACCTTTAGCCACCAACCTTGCCTTCAACTTGTTGATAGATCCATCTTGATTTGTCTTTACCTTGAAGATCCATTTGCATCCAATTGCACTTTTGCCCTTTGGAAGCTCCACCAATCTCCATGTGTTGTTCTTCATAAGTGCTTCAAACTCAAGATCCATTGCTTGGATCCATTCCTCTTTTTGCCTTGCTTCATCTACACATGAAGGTACATCAAAAGAAGTTAGGAAAGCATAGTTGGATCCATCCACCACTTGCTTACCTTTGCCATCATAAGTGAGCCTTGAGGGTTTCACTTTATGCCTTGGAGTTCTCCTTGGAATTTGACTTGAAGAGGCTTCTTCAACATCCACATCCAATGTGTCATCAACTCCATTGTCATCAAGCACATTAGTTGCAACAACACCATCATCACTTGAAACAACTTTTGGAATGTTACTTTCATAGATCCAACAAGATCTCATCAATGTTTGATCTCGAATTTCCACAAAGGTTAGTGAAAACAATGTCACCAATGTCATCATCATAAATCAAAAGATAGATTCCAAACTTTCCATCCAACATGAAGTAGAGTAGGTGAAGATGAGTATCAAACCTAATAAATCCAGCCCTCTTGAGTCCATAACAAACCTCAATAAGCTCACCAATGAGATCTCCCTTGCCTTGAAGAAATTGCCTCTCGATTTGCTCCATGTACTCGAAAATATGCTAGAAAGATTTTCAAAAAGTTCTAGAAAATAGGCTAGAAAAAAGCTCGAAAAGATTCTCGAAATATTCAAAAAATAGACTAGAAAAATTCTCAAAAAGATTTTCGAAAGTTTCTAGAATAGATGGTAGAAAAGTTCTCGAAAAGGTTTTTTTGTAATATGCTAGAAAATTTCTCGAAATATTCTCAGAAAAAAAAATATACTAGAAAAATTCTCGAAAAATTGAAAAAAGATGCTAGAAAATTCTCGAAAGAATGGTCGAAAGATTCTAGAAAAAGAATGTTAGAAAGTGCTAGAAAATTCACAAAGAATTCTAGAAAAGTTACTAGAAAATTTGTGAAAATTTTCAGAAAGATTCAAGAAAAAAAAATCAGCCAAAGATAATATTTCTTGAGCCTGGACCCATTAATTCAAGTCGGTAATAGTTCGCTTTCAAGTGATTGGAGCTGAATAGAACCATTCTCGAACACCTCTATAACTTTATAAGGTCCGAGCCATCTCATATAAAGTTTTCTAGGAAACTTCTGATGTCGACTATCATAGATCAGTGCAAAGCCATTAGCTTTAAGATTACTTTTCTTGATACGACTATCATACTTTTTCTTCCGTTGTTCCTGGATTTGCTCCTTTAGTTTTTGTGAATTTGAACAAGCTTCAGATAGTTTTTCAATAGTCTTCAACCTTTTGTTAATACATTCTGCATCTGTTCGTTGAGCTTGTATACAAAAAATTGGCATGTCGAATTCAATAGGTAAGATAGGATACATGCCATTATTGAGAAAATATGGTGTTTGTTTTGTCGTGATCTTCTCTGTATTTCGATAAGCCCAGAGAACTGAAGGTAATTTCTGATCCCAGTCAGTCGCATGTGCAATAGTAATCTTATTCAAGATCTTGCAAAATATTCTATTTGCTCTCTTAGTCAACCTGTTTGCGTTTGGATTATAAGGGATTGTCTTTCTGTGTTTATTCAGAAAATACTCTGTCAGCAGCCATATGTGTCATTTTAGAAATGTGTACCATGGTCACTAACTAATTCAAGAGGACAACCATATTTTGTGATTATAGATTTGAATAAGAACGCTGCGACAGTTTTCACATCGTTTCGTTTCATCGCTTCTGCTTCTACGTTCTTCGTGGCATAATTTGTCGCAACCAAAATATAACGACACTTAGTGTGTCAAGTCACGAGCTTGATTGGACCGACAAAGTCAATCCCCCACTTTTCAAATGGTGCAAGAGGCATGATTGGCATCAATGACCAATTCATTGCTTTTGTTGGCTTTCCAAATCTATGGCATGGATCACATGATCGTATATAATTCGATACATCCTTGAACATGGTTGGCCACCAGTACTTGGCAGTCAATATTTTACTAATAGTGTTCTTTAAAGCATAGTGTCCACCAGCATCCTTTGAATGTAAGGTTTGTACTACCTTTTTAATATCTTCGGTTTCGAGACATCTTCTTAGTTGATGATCAACACCAAGCTTGTACAAGACATTGTTAATAATAGTATAAGGTGCTACCTTATATTGAAAATTTGTCTTTTTCTCCAAATCATATCCATCCGGCTATATCTGATCCTTAAGATAGGTACTGATATAAAAATATATAACAAATTCGCAGATGAAATTTTGAATAAATTTTCATCTGGAAAATCATCATTAATTGGTCTTTCAACTTTTCCAGTGCTGAGTCGCGATAGATAATCAACATTTGTATGATATTTTCCTTGGCGAAGTTCTACTTGATAAGTGAATCTTGCAGAAGTAGAACCCATCGAGCAATTCATCCTGATAAATCTGGTTTATTTACGAGATACTTTAGAGCACAGTGATCAACATGGAAAATGAAAGCATATCCCAGCAAATAATGCCAAAATTTCTTAACAGTAAAATCATTTCAAGTGCTTCCCTTTCTATGGCCGAATAATTCTTCTCTGAGGCACTTAGTTGTCGACTTGCATAGTATATGGAATGGTCTTTCTTTTGATCATCCTTCTGGCTCAGACAGATGCCAATAGCGAATGAAAAAACATTGACATAACTATAAAATAGAATAGCCCAGTTTGGTGGTCTCAGAATAGGAGCATTGATCAACTTCTGTTCAAGTTCTTCGAATGCTTTCTGCTATTCCTTCATCCATAAGTATTCCACTTGCTTTTTAAGTAAATGCGTAAGAGCAGCAGCCATAGAGACATGATTCTAGATAAATCTTCGATAGTAACTGACATGTCTTAAGAAAGCTCTTAGTTCACGTAGATTTGTTGGTGTCAGGAGGTTCTTTATAAGCTCGACTTTATCTTTATCGACTCTATTCCGCTGTTTGATATTCTATGTCCACATAAAATTTCTTTTTTCATACCAAAAAAATATTTTTCTAGGTGAAGCGATCAACAAGTATCTCAACATCGTTGCAATGTAAGTTTCAGCTTATGTAGATGTGTTTTTACATCACTATAAACACGTAAATTATCAATGAGAATTTCAAGAAAAGTTCTTAGGAAGGTAGTGAAAATTAACATCATAATTTGCTGAAAAATTGCCATTGCGCTGCAAAGGCCAAAGGGCATTTTGTTGTAGGCATAAGTTTCCCAATATGTAGTAAACATGGTCTTTGAACGATCCTCCTTTCTTACTCCAACCTGATTGTAACCAGAGAAACCGTCACATAAACTGTAACGTTCTTGACCAGCAACCTGATCTAAGATAGAATTAGTGAAGGGTAAAGGATGGTGAGCCTTCCTTGTTGTAGCATTCAACTTTCTGAAGTCTTGGCATATTCAAATTTTTCCAGTCTTCTTCTTTGGAACAACAACAATGGGAGACACCTATTTGTTACTTGAGATGGGATAAATAATACCTGCCTTAAGGTGCTTGTTGAGTTCGTCTTTTACCATGAGGGAGTCCTTTGGATTGAGTCAATGTTGTCTCTGTCAAACATATACAACATCTTCTGTAAGATCAATAAGGTGTTCTCCGAATTTTGACATGTATTCCTTTCAAATCGTCAAGCGACCAAACAAAGACATCTTGGTACTCCTTCAGCAATTCCGTGAATTCAACTAATTCCGTCTCTCCAAGTGATTTTGGGACATGCAT
This sequence comes from Diphasiastrum complanatum, assembly GCA_029204225.1. Lineage (NCBI taxonomy): Eukaryota > Viridiplantae > Streptophyta > Lycopodiopsida > Lycopodiales > Lycopodiaceae > Diphasiastrum > Diphasiastrum complanatum. The sequence goes on along the minus strand of CM055092.1, from coordinate 40,490,158 downwards.
AAATATACCAGGTGCAAATTCAATTAGTTCAATAGAATCTGGTAGAATGATACCTTTTGTCATACGGGCCTTAGTATGGCCATGAATTTTGGGCATGGTTGACTTCATAGATATATTCTTGTCGTCACTCTGGTTCTTATTACCAAATTCTTGTTCAGATTCGTCAAATTCATCACTTGAATCTTCATCAAACTCTTCAGAGTTTGTGACTACAACTTTTATTTCTTTATCTGAAACATCCGCTTCAGCGTTGCAGGCACGTAGAATTCTTCTTCGTCATTATTCTCATAGCATTCTTGCACTTCAATGTCAAATGCATTGGAAAAATATTTAGTGCATAAGAAGAATCTTCTGAGGTAAAACTGGTATCAGACAATGGCTCTAGGTGATTATTTGATCTGCTGAGTTACCTCGATTATTGGTCTCACCAGTTTGAAATCTCAATTCTCTGGACTTCCAGTGAACACTTGCATTCGATTGATAAAGCCATGGCCATCCAATTAGTACAGAATAAGATGGCAAATAAAGTGGTTTGATAACTATAAAATTCATTGTAAAAGACTTGGCTTGAATGTATACAGTGACATCATTCAATTCTCCAACATGCTTAGATCAAGTCGAATCTGCTACCTTGATATTTCATTGTATTGGTCGAATGTCAGTCATAGCCCCAAAGTATGAGCTGTGTCTTCTGTTATTATGTTCACGCTTGAACCAGAATCTATCGGCACATTTTCAATTAAGCATCCAGCAATGATAACATCAATTTCTGGTGCGCCGAGATCTCCTAAATCAATAGATAGTATACTATCATCTAGCAAAGAAACTCTTTTTTTCTTTTTAGAGGTAGAAAGACCTTTCAATTGCTTACAATAATAAGTGTTGTATGCCCAACAATTTCTCAAAATTGATGTTTGGATGAAGAGATCCAATATCAGTCACTATATCGTAGTCTTTTGTCTTTGCTTTCGAGATTGGCTTGTCAATAGTGGTACTAGACAACTTGGTTTTTGTTATTTCATCGTCCCCTTCCTCGAACGTGACCTTCTTTTCTGCAGCAGCTGATTATAATTCAGTATTGATAATTTTTTTTGCATCTGTTGAGATGTCTTTTACAAATTATTTTGCAACATTACGGTCATAGTCAGAGTCATCTTTAAGATCTTCTTTGGTTGTAGATTTGTTCGTTGACTTGCTCGAAGATTTCTTCTTCGAAGAGTTTATGTGCTTCGTTGAAGAAGGTTTTGATTCGGGCTTTGAAGAGCCTTTGCCTTTTGTGGTGACTTTGAATAGCTTTTCTATGTCACTTGGCCCAAGTATTCTGTCTTCACCAATTCTCCTTCAATAATATCAATCCTCTGCACAACAACATCAGTCAAAGCTTTTGCTTTCAAGTCTGCAGCAGTTGGTGTTGCTCCATACTAGTACTTTGGTCGCGACTTCTATGGTTGAGGGCAGTCAAGGTACTTGTGGCCAGGCTCCCTACAGTTTGAACATAACAGTACATATCCAATTGGCTTTCGTGGCTGAGGACAGTCAGGTAATAAAAATGTCCTGGCTCTCCACAGTTGTAACAATTGCCCGACACTAGTTTAGTCATGGTTTGTGACTTCATTGCTAGTCCAACAAATTCTGGAGGATTGTGTCTTTTTGGTGCGAACTTTGGTCTATTCTGCTGGGCTGAGGTTGCAGTACCCTGAACATAATTAGTAGTTGCATCATTTTGAAAAATGAGAGTACCTCCTGGGCAGGATCTTCGATATACTTTACATTCATAGTTGTGCAGTCTTTCTTAGAATGTCCAGAAGTTCCGCATTTTGTTTACCACATTCCTATGTTAGAAGAAAAAGCTTTTGGTCTTTTGTTTGTAACTTCAGAGATCTGTACTTTCAAATCATTAAATTTTTTATTAAGATCAGCCATGTTACTCTTCCAAAGCTTTTCGACTTTAAAAGTTGTCAACTTATACTCGATAGTTTTCGTGTCGTCCTTTCGTTTGGATCGACATTTACTTCTTCTATCTCCTTTATTAGCTTCTGATTCCGATGAATCACTACTAGTATCAGACTCTGAGCTTGCAGAACTGGAACCTGACTTAGTACTTGAATCATTTTTGTTATCACTAGAATCAGTCTTAAACTAACGAGCTCTTTTAGTTGAGCGTCACCTTCGTGTTAGCTTCGAAGTCTCGAAGTTCTCAACACTTGCTATTATGGCTGATAAGGAAGTCATGTCTCCTTGCCTGCAATATCGATCGATTTTTGGTGGTAAACCAGCCAAGAACCATTCGATCTACATATCAACGGGATATACACCGGTTAATTTTCCTACAAGATTCTTGACCTTTTGTGTATATTTTCTGAGGGATTCTTTAGATTTCTTCTGAACATTGTTTAGTCATTTGAGAATTATAGATTTATAGTCAATTTCTCTGAACTGGTTCAGAAATGCATTTTTTTTTTTCAAAATCACGCTAGGGCACGATTTTGGGCCGTTTGACTTGGTCAAATGGCCCAAAATCGCGCCTTAGCGTGATTTTCCAAAAAAAAAAAAAAAATTTTGGTCCGAAACGCAATTTTTGGCCTTCTGATGAAGTGAAACGGCCAAAAATCGCGATTTCGGGCCAAAAAAACCAAAAACATTGGCCTCCGGAATATATTTTTGTTTGCAAACTAATAAAAGCAAATTGACTTATAAACACCTTTTTTGAGATTCTGAGGTCAAACAGACTAAATCCATAGCGAAACAAAAATGTATCCCCCAAAGGCCAGTTTTTCGTTTTTTTGGCCTGAAATCGCGATTTTTGGCCGTTTCGCTCCATCAAAAGGCCAAAAATTGCGTTTCGGAACAATTTTTTTTTTTCAAAATCACGCTAAGGCGGGATTTTGGGCCGTTTGACTTGGTCAAACGGCCCAAAATCCCGCCTTAGAGTGATTTTGAAATTTTTTTTTTTCGAAACGCAATTTTTGGCCTTCTGATGAAGCGAAATGGGCAAAAATCGCGATTTCGGGCCAAAAAAACGAAAAACTGGCCTCCGGAATATATTTTTGTTTGTAAACTAATAAAAACAAATTGACTTGTAAACACTTTTTTTGTTCTGAGGTCAAACAGACTAAATCCATGGCGAAATGAAAATGTATTTCAAAGGTCAATTTTGAAAAAAATGATATCCATCTGAAAAAAATAAATTATTTGTTATGTGGAAGGCTAATGAAAGTGAGGTAGTCTTAGTTTGAATGTGAAGGGGGACACAAAAGTGGGTTGATTAAAATTCATAAGCAAGTTCCAAATTTGAAATGTACTTGGGCATTAAATGACGCTTGCAAGTCTATGTCTCACCTAGAGCACTAGCTGTTGTCCTATTGTTGCCTACTAGGTATTGTGTGTAGCTATTGTTGGTTACTAGGTACTTTCAAGTGTATCCATATAGGGTTAATGTAGGGTTAATGCTAGAGGTGTACTTTGTGGGCCCACACTTGATTTAATCTACACCATTGAATCTGCCATGTCATATGGACCATTCCTGCTCAATTGTCACACTTTTATTGGTACACGTGTCGTCATTAACACTAATCCAGATTAGTGAAGAGGCCCTTTTTGAGTTCAAAAAAGGCCCTAATGCTTCGTAAAAATTTCTCTCTAAGCTTACGACATCGTTCTAATCGAGATTCTCTAACTAACATACACTAGGAATTTATGGAAGTGTCAGTTTCCCTCTAACTTTCTTAAGCTATCCCCAGCAATGGCGCCAAAAATTGGTATATGTCGTACTATACCAACAAAGATAATATAGATTTTGTAGTAAATAATGTCGAACCCCAAGAGGATAGCGCTTGAAAGTTAAATATTTGGTACAATTATGACTTATTTTGAATGAAGTGGATTCGAGAGTTATTCTAGTTGTCAACAGACATTAGAAAGTAACCAATATTGCTTGTGTTGGGGTGTGTAGTGTTAATAATTTCAGAACAATAGTCTTGCCTCTATCGAATCAAATGAAAAGCGTTCTACAAGTGAGATGTTATTAGAGTGTAGTACAGAAGTACTACACTCCAACTGATTAAGTTGTCGGAAAATATTTGAGAGATGTTCGATGTATTCGAGTTCAAACAAACAATTAGTTAATCGTATTCGCGAACTGTTTGGTTCTAGACAGTAGTCTTCAACAACTTAAGTCCAAATTATGGCTAAAGAACATGAATAGTTTTAGAGTAAGTTAGAAGCTTATGTTTGTTTCAAACAAGATCACAGATCAATGACTCAATTCCTCAGACAGGGACTGTCATCTCAGATGTATGCATACAGTTCTATCAATGATCGTGAAAGACTGTACCATGTGTAGTATTCGTGTGCCGAATACAAAGTGTTCGAGACAAACGAATAAGATAGTATTAAGACAATTTTTTAGAACATATTTATGGACATATAGCAAACGACTGTAATGCGCTAAAGCGATGGTCTAACCAGAGAGTAATTTATGAAATGCAGTAGAGATTGCTAGTAGATGCAAGATCACTCACACTTAACAGTGCGGAGAACAAAGGTAAGAGAGAATAATCCTCAACACTCTATTCAACTCTTCAATCTCTCACAAATACATAAACCCTTTCAATCTCAATGATCGAGACTGAAGCATGTGGTCAATATATGTTCTACGAAGCGAACAAACACACCTCTAAAGACTACAAGTGTGTCGCTCCCGTGAAAAGGTCTAGTTAATAATTAGGTTGAATGTATGTTCAATTCTACCGTGAGAGGTATATTTAACGAGTTTAAATTACTCTAGGTTAATATGTGATTCATATTTAGTCGTTTCGCATTGATGACCTAGTAAAGGCTATCCAAGGCAGCGTTTCACTTCTAGAGGTCTTGTCCTTAAATACAAGGCAAGACTTTAGGAGTTATATTCTCGAAAAATGATATAGGCCTCTTTATGATTTATATTTATCCAGCTCCTATCTTCATATTTGAGTATACCATGCCATATTTAGGTTGATATTCAGTATTTAACAAATTCGTGGCATCACATCGATCTCTAAGATCTTGACCAGATTTGGATGCACATCTAGTTTTATCTACAAGATAGAAATCATCAATTTTAGCATGAATCACTAAGATCTGATCATAAGCATGAAAATACAATAAGGTATTGTCCATGTATGTACAGCAGCGGTACAGTACTGTCCTTCACAAGTGTGGAAGCAAGATCAATCATAAAATCAACATTCTACACATAGAAAACGAAGATATAAAGAGATATACATATGAGATGGACATAGAACCAAAAGAGATGAATTCTCTACATCAAAAGAGAATACAATGATTTGTTCTCCACATTACTACTGCTATTTATATCTTCTCAAATGTCATTTGGCCACTTTCCCTATATGATAATTTCTTGGTATCTCACCCAATGACCTAGAAACCCTAGTCTAGATGCAATGTATCAAGTTTAGCCAATTAGAATGGGTCCAAATTCGACCTCATCCATTTATCTACTTGCCAAAAATAGTAAAAACACTATTTAGGCCTTTATTGACAAATATGAACTATCTCTAAGTTGAGATTTCATTTTGGCCTTCAACAATGCCAAATAACCAACAAAACTAGTTGACAATTTTTCACACATTGGTCCTTCGACAATTTGAGCCTTGGGTGTCCATCGGTGAGTGAGCTAATTTGCAATTCATCAGATTTTATCTTATCAACATATTGTGAATGTATCTTTGTTGAGTAATTTAAATCAACTTCTATTTTGTCTCTTGGATTTGAATACCTAGACAATAATGAGCTTCGTCTAGATCGGTCATGTCAAATTCTGAAGACAACATTGATTTAGCTTCTTTTATTAGATCGATATTGTTGATGCCAGCATTGCAGTGACAACTGTGAACTACGCTCATGCTTGCAATGGATAGACAGAGCTGAAGCCCAGGGTCGCGCCACAACTTTCGTTGCCAAGTTCTTCAGGCGTGCAAACCTCACTAATTTTCTCACAACTGTGGAAGAAAGCCAACGAACTTGTAAGCTTTGCTTTAAACCATCATTATTATCGTCGTCATTCATCTTCCCACTGAAATTTTGGGTTGCTTTGCATTTATAGTCATGATTGATAAGAAAAGCATTGATCCTTTGAAACCATGCTCGAGCATATTGCTTCAAGCCATAAAGTGCTATGTGGAGTTTACATACATGATTCTATTTGCCTTCAATATTATAACCTTCGAGTTGCATCATGTAAATATCTTCTTTGACAAATCCATTAAAATATGCTATATGTACATCCATTTGATGTATCTAGATCTGTTGCAGCAACAAATGACAATAAAAGTCTAATTGAAGAATGTTTAACTACTGATCGAAAATCTCAGTGTAGTTGACATTATGTATCTAAGAAAATCCTCTCGTGACAAGTCGAGCTTTTCTTTAATTGATGCTTCCCTCTGGCTAAAAACATGGTTTGGTGGCACATGTACTTTCAAGGACACTACCTTTTTTGGGTAGAAATGCACTTTTGTATAATTATACTCTCTTTTCAACTAATACTTTTGACTTGCAATAACTTTTTAACTGTACGTTGGATGTCATGTAACATATCATTGGAAAGCGCTCCTCAATCACTTTCTAATGCACCAAACTCTGCTGAAATTAGACTTACCACTAAAAAGTTGTCATTTTTAATGTGGACTCAAAAAATATGATTAATAAAATCCCCATACTTTTGACTTGCCATAACTTTTTAACTGTTGCCTGGAAGTATGTCATTTAACATATCATTGGAAAGCGCTCATAAAGCGCTTTCTAATGCACCAAACTCTGCTGAAATTGGACTTCCACTAAAAAGTTATGTCATTTTTAATGTGGACTCAAAACAATTATGAGTAATAAAATCCCCAAAAAGGTACAACAAAAAATGGGTTCTTTTTTTGTACCACCAAACCATGCTTTTAGCCATCTATCTTGTATTTGATTTTGAATATCCATTTGCAATCAACTACATTTTTGCTGGCAGACAATTCGACAATAGTCCAAGTCTGGCTCTTGATAAGAGATGAATACTCTTTATCCATAGCTTCTTTCGAAAGATCGGAATCGACTGACTAAGTGCCTCTTCGACAATAGTCGACTCTTGAACAAGATAAGCTATAAACTCGTCGATATACCTTACAGGTGGTCTGCATTCTCGACGCTCTCTACTTTAGTTTGGTGGCTTGATTCCACTTTCTGATATCCTTCGTGTGATTATTATAGCTAGAATATGTTAGAAGAATCTTCTAGGAAATCTTCTAACACAAAGTTGATCTTATTTATTTTTGTTGTTAAATTTCTAGAGATCATGGGCAATGCATTGATATCACTTCCCAAAGATGTGATTCTACTCGCAAGTGCCAAAAAATTCACTTCAAAATAATATGTTTTTTTTTTTTGGTTTTTCCGTTTTTCCAAATACGTGCTTTTCTTTTACATGTGTCTCCATATAGAACCGTCATCCAAGCTTAGATCATGATCCTCCCAACTGACGTTGGTTGAATGTAATTCTGGCTTTCATGATATCAAACAGAGAATAAATCAATCCCCTATTGATATCACCCCTTCCTTCTGGAGGATTATAACCCTTTACATGAATGTTGTTGACGACAAATGGCAAACCCGGTGGAGTCTGCCAAGCTATGGTCACATTGTTACCAAAAATATTTATGATATGATAGGGTCCTTCCCAATGCTGGTCTTTTGATTTCAACGTATTCATTATACTCCCGAGGTAATACAACACTAGATCTCCCTTCTAAAGCTCTCATTTATGTATGTGCTTGTCGAACCACCGAGCCTGCTATTGTTTAATCACCCAATTCATCCAGTATGCATAGGCCTTATGCTCTTCCAACTTTTCCAATGCAATTAATCGTTCACGCGTAGCCTCATCAGGACCCAAATTATATGCGGCTTGAATGAGTAAGGTTGGCAAAATAAATTCATACGGCATAATTTTGTCTGTTCCGTAAACTAGTTGAAATGACTAGGACTTGTTTGGCGATAATAGCCTTCAACGTCTTATTTGTAGCCTCAGCTTGACCATGACTGCGTGCATAGTAAGAGGTAGACATTTTATGGATAATACGAAACAAATACGTCATTTTCTTTATCGTATCATTCATAAAATGTGGTCCCCTATCAGAGACGATTTTTAATGGACATCCAAACCGTGATAGGATATTATTAAATACGAACTTGGCAGTAGATTTGGCGGTGTTATCCCGCAAAGCTTTTGCATTCGCCCACTTCGTAGCATACTCGGTTGCTACGATGATATATTTATGACCATTCGCCGATTGTGGGTTGATTTTGCCAATAAAATCCAATCCCCATGGCTGAAATGGTTCAATAGGTCATAATGTACTAACGGATAATCTATTGTAGGTACTGGCCTTCCTTGACAAGCATCACAGTTACGACAAAACGTAGTAGTATCCCTCCATAGATTAGCCTATAAAATCTTCCTTACTGTAATCTCTGAAGCAAAATGTCCCCCCGCAACACGGGAGTGAGCTTCATCCATAATGCTTGAATGTCTTTTGATTGAAGACAACGCCTTAGGATTTGATCATGATCGTGTCTATACAATTGACCCTCGATCACCTGAAAAACCCGCGATCGCCAAATCAACTGGCAGCGTTGAGACTTCTTAAAATGGTTGGAAAAAGTCTCGTGCATCAAGAAGTTAAACAAATCAGTGTACCAAGCATCAGTAACCACTTTCAATACAAACAATTGTGCATCCGACATTTCAACTATGCCTTCTTCCTTGTTGCCTGTTTCAATATGGGACAATTGATCGACGACAATGTGCACTCGTCCAGGCCAAATTCGCACTTCGAACTCAAATTCTTGGAACGAAATCATCCAGAGCGCGCAATTCTACCTGCAATCACAGATTTATGTATAAGGCAAAGCAGCGGTTGATGATTCATATAAGCAATAAATTTATTATCAAGTAGAAAATGCCGAAATTTTCAAAGTGCAAAAATTAAAATTAACGCCTCACGCTCCATAATCGAATAATTCTTAAAAAAATGATCCTTAATAAATAATAATTTTTAATAAAATGATCCTTAATGGTGAAGGAATTCAACTTGCGGTAATCCACACACACCCGCAAATTGCCATTCTTTTTTGGCACAATCACGATAGGACTTAACAAGGTGTATAATCAATAGCAGATATGAAATCCACCTTGAATAATGTCTCGATTTTTGCTCGAACACGGTCAGCATGTTTCGGGTTCATTCTATAGCGTTGTTGCCGAATCGGTCTGGCAATTGTATGCTCATAGACCTCCTTCGGAACTCCTCGCAACTCATCATATGACCACGCAAGGACCCCTTTGTATTTCTTAAATAACTCCGTTGCTTTCGCAATAAAGTCTGAGGTATAATTAGCATCTATAGAGATATATTTGGGTGTACGTTCGTCTATGCCTCGATTAATTTTTAAAAGTTTCTCTCGAGCAATTTGAGTCGGATGTAGCTGCACTAGTTCCTCCTTTAACGTGAGAGACTCCTCAATCAAATCTGAAAACTTCTTTAGTCCTTGATCTTGCAACTCAATCTCCTCGTCTGGATTCTCCAACAAGGCTCCTTTGGCTGCGTTAGACATGCCCATGTCAATTGTAAATAAATTAATTACACTTGACAGGTGCGCTTGGCCCACTGGTATGTAATCTGGAAATAAACTCGTCAATTGCAAATCTTCCTCGAATTCCTCTCTCATTGGTTGGAACAATAACTCCTGGACCGTCTCGACTCCCACCGGTCAAACTATAGAATCCAACCTCCCTTGATGTGTTTGTAACTGAATCTTTTTGCCTTCTATAGGAATTGTCACTATGTCGGCTGCCCAGTCATGTACTGCTTTAGTAGCTTGCAACCAGGGTTGACCTAACGGAACCGGATAAACATATGTGCCCATGGGTAATCTCATAACGACGAAATTCAAAAGGAATTTTAATCCCTTAATATAGACAGGGATCTTCCGAATTTCTCCGATTGGAGAATCACGCGTATGGTTAGCCATGTGTATGACTAAATTGCTCTTATGCAGCGTGATATTTTTCAATTTGCTATAGGTCTCCTCGGAGTTGATATTCACTCTCGTGCCACCATCGATCTGAACTCCCTTGATACTCAAGCCTTGAATATCAATTTCCAATGCAGTAACAATATCTTGCTCTATAGATTGGACAATCGCGTTGACTGGCATAGGAGAAAGTCCTTCCGGCATGTTGAACCCTGGCAATTTTGATAAGGAGCAATTTGCATCAACTAGCCTACTGTCACCTGAAATATATAATTATGAACAAATTCAGCAATCTGATCAGCCACGACATCCACCAGCTCACGAGAAGAATTTGGTCTCTGTGTCTAGTGTAATTGTTCCAGCACATCTTGAGTAACTTTGGCCATCTAGCCAATGTTAGGATTAGTTACCCAGCTGGTACTTGGTCCAACGTCTTCAACAACTCCCTCTTGAATTATTGTCTTTTCTTTTTCCTTATGTCGAGTGACCGCTTGTACATCAGTTAACGGTGCTGTTCTTCCGTCTGTAATCACTTGTACGGGTGCCTGTTGCTCAGGGCCATTCATCCTGCCAGGATTCTGAGGTGGATTTTGTGCAGCGTTCAGATCATTGAACCGATTATTAAGCCGTGGTGGTGGCAAACCTCTTTCCAAGTTCCCAACACACTGGCGGTGATATAACACACAATTGACTACAAAAATTGCAGACATCATATGGTAAATCTGGTCGGTAACACACTTGTCGTTGAAATGGTTGTTGCTGCATCTGATTATCTTGCTGGTAAGGAGCTTGATACGGCTGTGGCGGCATCAGTTGTGGTTGCTGATATGGTGTCTGTGGAGGCTACAACTAGGGCTGCGATTGTTGTGGTTGTTGTTGTTGCGTTTGCACCGCAAATGCCCTCGCGGTTCGCACCGCTTGTAAGCGCCAACAGTCATTCGTCCAATGACTATATGCATTACAAATAGCACAATAGTGTGTACCAGTGGGACATTCATCCTTTTTTATTACAATTTCGAGAAAAATGGATATTCCCTTGTCGAAACTCTGTGGTAACGACATCCTTAGTAGTTGCTGGTGGTGGTTCACTAACTTTACCCTTCTTCTTATGCTTCTTGGACCGTTTCCCGTCACGATGATGTCGCCGGTACTTCTTTCTAGTTTCTTCTGGTTTATTACGCAACCAAACAGCTAACGCCAACGAAACCAAAAAGTTGTTAAGGGAGGTGTTTTAATCACCTAACTACCTAGCGTTAAACCTGATTGATTTGTCCACATCGCACAAGCATTTCCTATTATTATAAATGCCAAAAACGTTGCAGAATTATATCATTGCAGCCAAAACCCACTTAACATTATTCATGAAGTGCCTCAGAGCTAAGTAGAACAAAAACCACTCCATCGCATTAAGCATTCCAATGCATTACTGCAACTAGAATATAGAGAAGGGTCATGCAACGCTAACTATGCAATATTCACAATTGAAGTTCTACGAAATCATGAATAACAATACCCCAATTCCTTTCCATACCATGACCCAACATGGTTACAAAAGTTACGTTACTGAGCAGTCAACAACGCCCATGTCAGAATTGCTCAAAAAGTCTTAAGCAAGACAATGACTTCTTGCAGCCTGCAACCTGACATGGGAATTGAACTCAACTCACACTGGCATGGCTCTCACCCTAGACGCCTTCAAAGCAATGTTAAAATAGAGTATAATCAAGTGTCCCCTCTCTCAACTCTAAACTTCCTACTTATACAACTATGTGAATGCCGCAATCCAACATCGCAACTTTTCGTCCCCCCGCTCGAGGTTGGTTCAGCTTCTTATAAAACCCACATGGAAACCGCAATTGACGACCTTGCGGTCGCTTATGGACTATTTGGCTTCCTCTTGATTACGACAAAATGTCAACTACCCCAACAACTTGAACTTCGTAACATCAATTACTCTAAAAGCGACTTGGCCTAACCTACTTACCTAACCATGTGAATACATTTCCATCATACAATAAAACTACATATGCATAACTAATTAACCTTAATTACATAGCAATTTAACATTTAAAGATGGACTAAATATTTTGAAACATCACGACATTGTTCGACAATTTATGGTTCAATATTCACCCAAGCAAAATGAAGTGTCTTAGCAAACTATTCAAACATTAGTTGAGAAAGTGCCAAAAGTATGCTATCAATTTGAACTTATTAAACTCATTTCGAGCTAAGACTGTATCGACAATCAACTATTTGCATCAATGCTATACTACTAGCTAATTTCTTGTTTTTCCAAGCTAAACGTTCAAAGATGGACAAAATATTTTAATACTAAGATTTGGCAAATGGCATAAGCTATACATTTTCACAAAAATAAACGATGGTGCAAAGATCGGGACATTGTTTGACAATTTGTGTTCAATATTCACCAAATGCAGTGTCTTAGCAAACTATTCAAACATTAGTTGAGAAAGTTCCAAAAGTATGTTATCAATTTGAGCTTATTAAACTCATTTCGAACTAGACTGTATCGACAACCAACTATTTGCATCGATGCTATATGACTATACGAAGGTAAAACACTCGATTTTCATGTAGATTAGTTCTTTTACAGTGACTAAAATGCTTCGTAATGTAGAGAGATTGTATAGGTACCTATAGCCTACTACTGTCACTCCTAGACTCTCCCCTCACCACTCTATTCCCTATTGCACTTTACTCTTTCCCATATGTCACACCTCTCTCTCTCTCTCTCTCTCACAGCGTGCCCGGGTCCTAGGCACCTGTCGGGCAGCCGCAGGCGGGTAGCGTCGACGACAGTGGCGCCAGGCACACACACATGTGAGGTATTGGGAGAGATTGGCTATATATTGAGTAAAACCTTTTGTATGAGCCAAATGTGTTTTTTGGAACGTCCTAGCTTTTGTTTGTATGGACAAGGTGCCTTGCATTCACACCGACCTTTACATTACCATCCAAAATTGCATCCACACCAGCCTTTACATCCTAAATAGAGGATTCTGATAGATTTCGTTCACATTGGATCTGCAACGAGTTTATACAACAGATTGAAGAACCAAAATAGTATGCACGTAGAAAGTAAACTAAACATGTATGATCCAGATTCAGAATCTCAGATACACCGGATTGTTCACGGAAATGCATGGAGACAATTCATACTTACACTTCATATATAATAACAGACTTATGTAAATACAAAGCAAAAAGGGAAACAACTTGCAAGAAACGTTGATCTGCTTTTGCTCTAGATTCATTCAAAATCGCAGCGCAATAGATCAACAATACTGTTGAAAAGATTTGACAACAAAAAGTGCCTCATACTGAAGACTGAAGATTGATTGATTTTTCATCATTGTTCCTTGATATTCAGCCACTTGTGTATATAATCACAGGCACATTAAGCAGAAAGGCAAGACTCGGAGATCGATTGCCTAGTTCCAAACAAAAATGTAAAAGCGCAAGAAAAAGATGACTAAATTGGATGTTAATGCATCGGATGCCCAATGTGACACTGCTGTGGCAGCCTCAGAAACAGGTAGTTAACCAAAAAACGGACTAATATTGCATCCCATCTAGAATGACACCAACAATTCACGACATCGCCACCATAGACAACGATCGTTGCACGAAGATTAAACTACACGCTCAAAGAATCGCTCGCTCTTGCTCAGCCCAGCCACACAATATTATGAGAGATCAGAGCATAGGAATGAGAAAGCTCTGGTGCCTGTAACCTAACCCTAATCTTTTGGCTCGCTTTGGGCTATTAATGATCCACGATATATTGAACTCTCTAAGCGCATTTCGATGTTAGCCACGCGTCGGTTGCATAGTTTTCAGCGCTTCTTCACTAGCGCGTGGCAAGGGGGTGAAAATTGTTCATGATGTTTATTAATGTTGTTGCACCATTGTCCCCGAGTCACCCAACGGGGTTGGCTCAGTTGGTTGGCTTGGCATCCAAAGTTTCTTTGGTCCCAGGTTCGAGCCTCCTCTTGGAAACCAAGAAGCATTGTCCCCGAGTCATCTCATAAGCATGTAGACGTGGTTCTTTCGGGTGAGGGGGCGCACTCTTGGAAATATTGTCATCGATGATCCTTCTTGACAAGACCTCCTTCATCGTTTTTTCACCACACAAGGGGCTGTTACATCTCAGAGCTCAAGAGGAAGAGCGAGATTTTAGCATTGGTGCACTTAGTGAAGAGTTCATGTCCTTTCGCTTTGAAAACATACAGATGTCTTCACAAAAAGTTTAATGAGCTTTTGTCCTTATGTGCAGAGCTTGTTGTGCAACGCCAGCGACGAAGTGCTACACCAACATCCATCATTGTATCTTTCTTTTGTCAACGTGTTCCTATTGCATTGCAACGTTTTCATACATGCTTGCTTCAAAGCTTCCTACATTACCCGTCAGTGACAATACTAAAGCTAGTGACTTAGATCAAGCAGTAGCAATTGAGTGATTATTTTGGTATCTCATGTTTTGTTAAACACATAAGATTTACCACTTCCCGTGATTTGGCATTCTCATTCCATGAAATCTCATCCTTTTGTACATTGACGGGCTTTCCCATTTTTAATAAAAGCATGATTTTGTAACTATTAGTATAAGCCACATAGATGAAGTAACAACAAAAGGGTTGGGCCAGTGACTTTTGGCCACGTGGCCATGACTAGAAACCATAACACTAATTTATTTTGTTGTACTCAAATGCTTCTTGTTCTATGTTAAGTGGAATGGGATGGGCTAGATAGTTCCGCAACGAGCCACGTCCAATTAATCAACGTAGTTGGAGTTTGATTTTTTATTTTATTTAAAGTCTCACTACCTATAACCTGCTTGGTGTCACATCAACACCAAGATGTTGCACACCTCTAGTGACTTTAAGGGTTGCAATTTCTCTGGTAACCTAACTCATTTTGTCAACAAAATAAAATAAATCAAATTGCTAGTATGGTTCACGATGCTTTTCATTGCTATAGTCACCATAAAATGTGGTGATAGATTGAAATTAATTGTGGGCTTTCAACTTAAACAATGGTCTAAAAGTTGAAAGATGTATTGTTCTCTTTCGTCTTACATCTGTCATTGGTGCATTTACATCTTTGTCTTTTCTCGTCAAGTCTACACGAAGCTATTAACGCTATCAAAGAATGTAGCACCTCCAACAATTGAATTTCTTCTACTAGCACGAACTCTCCGAAGGAGATTTGGAATGTTGGCACATAATAGAAGAGATGTCATTTTTGATGAGGAAAACTTTTCAAAAGTGTCTGAGTCGTAATGTGGATGTTGGATCTAACATTCTTGATGATGGCATTGTTGATGGTACTTTGGATGTTGATGTTGAAGAGTCTACTTCAAATCAAAAGCCAAGGAGGACATCAAGGCAAAGGCAACAACCTTTGAGACTCACTTTTGATGAGAAAGGTAAGCAAGTTGTTGGTGGTACAAACTATGCTTTCCTACCTTCTTTTGATGAACCTACATGTGTAGATGAAGCAAGACAAAAAGAGGAGTGGATCCAAGCAATGGATCTTGAGTATCAAACTCTTATGAAAAATGAAACATGGAGATTGGTGCAACTTCCAAAGGACAAGAAAGCTATTGGATGCAAGTCTCTCTCTCTCTCTCTCTCTCTCTCTCTCTCTCTCTCTCTCTCTCTCTCTCTCTCTCTCTCTCTCTCTCTCTCTCTCTCTCTCTCTCTCTCTCTCTCTCTCTCTCTCTCGGTAATGTGAGAATGAAGCGTAACTACTTTTATAAGCTACAGAGCAAATAAACACACTGATAGGAATTCCTAGTGCGTCGCTCCATTTACAAATTCTAAGTATCATATAGCTTAAAAGTACAAATAAACTGTACAATTGATGGTTCATTGTGATGATTCGAATTAAGTCGCTTCGTATCCAAGTGTCGTTTCATTTCAGGAGGTCATGACTTTGAGTAAAAGGTAGGTCCTTAACAATTATATCCAAAAAATGATATAGGCCTCTTCAAAATATATAGTTGTCTAATTATCAATGATGTTTCATTCTGATGCTGTTATACTTCACACAGTGAATACGCAGATGGTATTCAATATATATACATAATTGTTATAGGTGTGCAGATGAAGAAGGTACAAAAGTGGATGTGTTGTTTGTGGGAGATCATGGGTGGCTGCTGTCGTTGTCAAATCTGATTGCACAGTGCTAGGGATGAGCGTGAGAAGGCCACGACATCAGCCTTCGCTAAAATTATCGTTGATGAAAATGCAAAAAACGCGACACTCTGACAAATGCCTTATAAACTGATTCACAAGGTACCTTTGCTTTTCCATAAGGGCACCTTTGGCATTTGTAAGACAGTGTCATCTTTTTTGCCTATCATAAATCACGTATAAAAACACAGTGTCATCTTTTTCGTCTTCTTCGCCTGTCTTATTTTACATGTAAATATGCAGACTGTGTGACAAACACAAGTAAAATACAATAGCATGAATGGAGGTAGATTAACATAGGATTTAGGAGAGTAAAGGAGATAAACCCAACACCCCCTCTTAATTTGGATCCGTGAATGCCTTGAACTTCAGACTAAGCAATGCACAAAACTTGTTGTGTGCATTAACACTTAATGCCTTCGTGAATATATCTGCAACCATGTCCTGCGTTCTACAATACGTTAAGCTTACCTCCTTGTTGAGAACCTTGCCCCTGATGTAGTGATATCGAATTTCAATGTGCTTACTCCTAGAGTGAAATATAGGGTTGGCCGATAAGGCAATAGCAGTCTGATTAGAACAAAATATAATTGTGGGGCTTTCCTGATACAAACTAATGTCTGATAGTAAATTTCTCAACCAAAATGCTTCTTTAATAGATTGAGAAGCAGCAATGTATTATGCTTCTATAGAAGAAAAAGAGAGATAGAGGTTTGCTTACGACTGTTCCATGAGATAGGACCGTCGTTGAAGAAGAATGTAAATCCAAATGTGGACTTATGATTGTCTACATCTCCTCCCCATCTTGCATCAGAATATCCACTGAGCTGATGAAGATTGTCGTTGCTGACATCTCCATAGCAGATGCACTGGTCCATGGCAGTTCGGATATACCTCATGACTCTTATGAGAGCCTTCCAATGAGTAATGCCAGGATTAGCCATATATTGGTTGAGTGAGGTTATTGCAAAATAGATGTCAGGTCTTGTACAGACTATTGCGTACATGAGAGATCCAAGTATCAATTGATAAGGATACTCTCTCATCTGCTCCTGTTCCTGGCTGGTCTGGGGACATTGGTCCTTTGACAAAAGCAGACTTGGATCCATCAGTGAGTGAGCTAACTTACAATTTATTGGATTGTTTCTATCAAGAACATTGTGAAGATACCTTTATTGAGTGATATAGATCAGCCATCTCGCTCTGTCTCTCTGTGGATCTGAATGCCCAGACAGAAGTGAGCTTCACCCAGATCAGTCATGTCGAACTCTGAAAACAACATTTGTTCAGAATCCTTGACCAAATTGGTATTGTTGCTGAAAAACAACATATCACCCACATATAAGGTGATGATAATGAAGGGTTGCTACACCGACTTGGAATAGACGTTGCAATCAGTAGTGCTTGGTTGGAAACCTTGTTCGATGAGGAACGTGTTGATCCTTTGAAACCAAGCTTTGACAGACGTCGTAGAGTGCCTTATGAAGTTAACAAACATGATTCTTCATACCTTCCAGAACATATCCTTCGAGTTGGATCATGTAGATGTCTTCTTGTATAACTCCATTCAGATAAGCTATTTGCACATCAAGTTGATGCACTTCGAGGTCGGTAGCTATAGCATATGATAGGAGGGCTCAGATCGATGAATGCTTGACTACTGGATTGAAAGTCTCACTATAGTCAACATTGGAGATCTGAGTGAATTCTCATGCTACCAATCTTGCCTTCCTTCGATCAATCGTTCCATTGGCATTGTACTTGATCTTGAAGATCCATTTGCAATCAATGATATTACAATCAATAGGAGCTTCGACTTATGACCACGTCTAGTTCTTGATCAGAGAGGAATACTCTTTGTCCATGGCTTCTCTCCAGAGATCAGAATCTGGTTGGTTGAGTGCCTCTTCGACTATTTTCGGTTCTTGTATCAAGAGACATACAGACTCAGGAGTATACCTTTGTGGGCTGTGTGCACACTCGACTTGATCTTTTGGGAGGAATCGACTGATGAACCACTCTTGGGACTTGTTGCTGGGTAGCAGCAACGTCTTTTTCTGATTCGTTGTCGAATAGTAGGTTGACAATGGACACACTTGAGCCTGAAGCTCGGATAGTCGTGTCAATGACAGGTGATGAAGGTTCTCCTAGAACAATATCTTTGCCTTTGATGTCGACAAACTGATCCTTGATAAATACTGTGTCCCGGCTGTACAAGATTTGCTAGGTATCAGAATCATACAGCTTGTATGTGTTATCAGATGAAGTATACCCAATCAAGATGGTCTTGAGACCTTGGAAGTCAAATGTCTTCCTCGTGTAAGTTCGGGATCTGCGCATAGGCAATGCATCTGAACACTTGTAGGTTTTTCACAGAAGGGTTAGAGCGTGTCCACACCTAATGGGGTGTCTTGCCTGAGAGGGCCTTGGTTGAACATTTGTTCTGGATGTAAGCTGCAGTGGAGACAGCGATGCATGCGCTAGCATACATTTAGCTAATTCAACTAGAGTACGGCTCTTCCTCTCGGCTAAGCTATTAGATTGAGGACTATAAGGAGTGATGAATTGCGGCTCAATGCCTTGGCTCTGGCAATACTCCTTAAATTCAGCAGAGATGTACTCTCCACCATTGTCAGACCTCAGGGCCTTGATCGTCCTTCTAGTCTCTTTTTTCTGCATGCTTCTTGAAGATTCTGAAGCAATTGAAAGCTTTTGATTCATTCTTGATAAAGTACACCATAGTCCTTTTGGAAAATTCATCAATAAAAGTTATAAAATACTTTGCATCCTTTAGAGAAGGATTCTTCATCGGTCCACAAATGTCTGAATGCACAATGTCTAACAATCCTCTAGCAGTATGCTGATGGCTTGATCTAAATGGTTTCCTAGTCTGTTTACCAAAAGCTTGTAAGCAGTTGCATCACTACGTCTTGATCGTCTATGACAGATCCGATAGTGGCCATTTGCTTTAGCAGGTTCTTGAATTGGTTGATGTGATTTTGCAAGAAATCACCATTTGCCATCTTGAGGGAGTAAAATTTCTTCCTGAGATGTAGCTTGGAAACTATATCTTGCACTTCGTATAATGTGCTCAAGATGTCCCAGACTTCTTTGGATGTCTGTGCTATGGACACATGGCCGATCTAAGTATCTAAAATGTTGAGGATGATCATTGTGAATGCTTTGCCATCCTTCAGCTTCCATCTGGTGATTGTTGTGTCGTCATCTTTGGGTTTCTCCTTTGCACTTGTAACAATGTCATACAATTCTTTAACCAATAGCACTGTTTTTATCTTAAATTTTCACATATGGTATTGGATCCATCAACTTGTCCATGATAGGACTGGCTTTCCCTTGGGAATCCATGTGGAAGATTAGTCTAGGTGATAGGAATAACTATGAATGACTTAAGTATGAAAATCTGGTGCAAAATTATAGAACAAGAAGACAATTACTCTATCGGCTAGTAGAGTCTTGTTTCTATGGAAACTTATCAAGCTACAAAAATTAATTCTGATACCATGTTGGAAAGAGGGGTGAAAAGAAAGATAATATGAAAAAGAGAAGAACACGAAAACAAAGCAAACTCGAAACTCGAAAAAGAAACGAACTCATTCTAAAGTTGTTCGTGTGCAACGGAATAAGCTATCTCACTCTTTTCTTAAGCATGACTATGCCTATCAGACTCGAACAAAGATAGAAATAACGTTCAATTTGATTACATAGCCAAACATTAAGCATCAAATACATCAGAAAAATAATTTGACATGAACAACTAGAAAAATTATTAGTCGCGAATTATTCGCGAAGAGCTAGACAAATAATCAGTCGCGAATTAGTCACGAAAAACAAGACTAAATACTAAATCACGAACAACTAGACTAATAATAATTTGTGAAGAGAAGACTACCAAATTAAGTAATAAGAAAGCCAAACAGAATGCTGAAAAACATTGCAATATTGACACAAATCTGAATGCAGAACAAACAGAACTGTAATCATATTAAGTTTAACGAAATATACAGGTCAATAATGCAGGTGAGCACAAAACAATAGCAGACGTAACCGCGTGCTTCACAAAGCTAATCACACAATCTGTAAAGGTGATAAACCTATTACTAACAATACACCTGGAAGATAAGAATCGATGTGCGAAAGCATCTACAATGTCTGTCTCTAATTATCAATGATGTTTCGTTCTGATATAACATAGGATTTAGGAGAGTAAAGGAGATAAATCCAACAAGATGAAGTGAGATGAAGATGAGGAAATTAGACTTGGTGATATGAGGATCAGTGTGAATGGGCAAAGGCAATATACACATTGTCAATCTCTTCTAGCTCTCAGAAAACAATCTTCTTTTCTTTAGTCTTCTATGAAATTGCTATCAAATATTGATGGAAAAAAATTAGACACGCTGCATAGAAGCTAATTAACTTACACAATTTCATCCCTATCGGCTCTACAATAGTTGTGTGTGTGTGTGTGTTAGACCCTTTATGTGCCTCCCTAATCGGTTGAATCTAGAGGGCAAAGAAGGGGTTTTGGATTTCGAACCGGGTGATTATCGTGTGTAGTAACGGGCTTCGATCCATTGGGGAGGGGGTTAAACAAGGAAATGGGAATGGGGATCTAAGCCTACTAAGATTGTCAATCTTAGTGTATGATCTAGAAGTGGAATGGCTTAGATCTAGGGGTGAGTTTCATCTATCTTTCTTCTCTTTTGGTTTTCTTGATTTTGGTTTGATCCTTTCTTGGATCTTGGCTTCTTGGTTTATCTAGGCGTCCTTGGCTCTAGATCTTCTCCTCAAGAGGTTGATCTTCTCAAGCGAGGTGAACAATGAAGGAAATCCTACCTATGGATCTTAATGATTTCTCCAAAATGTGATTCTAACATCTATTTTTCTTGTGTGTGGATTTTATGGATTAGTTTTAAAACTATGGATGAATGCAAGTGCTAAAGATCATTCATGATTATGATAGCTTGATTTACAACAACAAAGCATGGATTCAACATCCACACGAATCACACACAAGGAAAAAAAGGAAGGCTTTGCAAGCAAGCAAGATAGGAAGGAAGAGATGCTCTTCCTCTCTCAACTCTATTCTTCTCAATTGAAAAGTGGCTACAAAATGGTGTCACATGTCCTTATATAGACTATCCTAGGATTAGGATTTTTGGTTCACCCAAAACCATCTGCCATAAGAACTTGACTTTACAAAGTTTTATAAATCCAAATTCCAATTTAGCTACTTGGGTCACTTTTCACCTTCACCGGACTCTTCTAACATGCCCCCACTGTGAATTTGGTGATAGTCTCTTTGGCACCTATGGTCGTCTTGGACGTTGGCAGGCGCGACGATGTGAAACCGTGAGGGCAAAAAGAATGAGTGAAAGGGGTATAGACGAGAGGGGAACAGGAGAATGGGCGAAAAGTGAGAGAAATTTTTTTGGCAACAATTTAGCGACTAAAGAGGGAGGGAAAATAGAGAAGCTATATGTACAACTATTCTAAAAAATAAAAGAGAAAACAAGAAAGGAGAAAAAAAAAGAACGATAAAAAACAAAGAAAGAAAGATGAGTCCATGAGTGCCTTTTGTGTTGGACTTCTTTTTTGTTTTATTTTTTATTTTTTATTTTTTTTATTTTTGAAGAGAGGACAGATGTTGGATCAGGAATTCATTGAGTCTGTTTGAGTTGCTTACCCTTCTTGTCTTTGGCATTTCGGATTTGTCAGTGGGTCATAGCTACCATTCGGATGAAACGAGACCACAATGACTGTGCACTAAGGATTGCGAGCAGATTTGGGCCGAACGTCGGGTGCATGTCCATAAACCCCATCATTCCAACCTCGCTATATTGATGAAAAATGTTACAGATAGGCGATGGTAGGTCCGATAAAGAGGGATCTAATCCTTGATCATTGTTGACTTGAAGCTTTCGTTTGGATTGGAACAGAACTCACCGAAGCACAAGTCCCATCTGGTATCCACCTTTGCGGCGGTAAGAAGAGTCTTCACATTATAATAGGCTTCCAATACAATTGGATTTGGAGAGTTAGCTGCGTCATTTAGGAACTGGTTGAGGGCCCTTGTGAAGTCGACCATTGTTTACCAACCATGCACTAATTTTATTATTGGCCAATTGTAGGCCCTGACATTCGGAGTCTTCAATGTTGTCCATGATCTTCATTTGGGCATTGGATGGTATGTTGGATCTGCCCTTATTACCGCTGAAGCCATAAGATATTCTTTGATGAGCTCAGGGCGCACATAAGCACCACCTTCCACCATTTTGGTTGAGGATGTAGAAAGACAATGAGGTTGGTTGATGTCAGCTTGAGGAGGTCCTCGACCTTGCCTAGCAATTTGTAGCCGCCTCTTGTCATAACATCAGGACATTTCTTGATGAAGAGGGCCGACTGTTCTGAATCAGGTACTATGAATAATTTCTGGTACCAATGATGGTGTACCACATGAGGTCCACTATGAGTGTCGTTAGTGCAAGGGAGAATTGTGGAGTTGGATGGAAGGTCAGTTTTTGGAGGTGAGGAAGCAATAGGGTGTGGAGAGGAGAGGCAACATGAGGTGAGGTAGTGCGAGGCAGTGATGTGGCATGGGGTGAGGTGGTGTGAGGTGGAGAAGCCAGTTCCAGCTCGGCGGGCATGTTGGGGTCACGTTGGAGGGTGGAGGTGGTGGCTTCGGCCTGTGCGGCGTACTGAAGGTTCTGGTCGAAGGTGCAGTCTCCGCCAATTTGGAGGTCAAAATGGTGAAGGTGAGCTGGAGTTGTTGGTAGTCAATGGTGGAGCTGGTTTCAATGAATGAAAAATATGAAACTGTATAGGGATGGCAGATGGATGGGTCTTGGACAATGGGATTATAGTGTGCCATTGTCGCGTTGTAGCAGAGGATGAGAGTGGCTAGGTGGTACTAATGGCAGTCGTAATAGAGGGTTCAAAGCTCATTGTAGGCGAGGCGGAGGGAGTCTAGAAGGGCGACGATGGTCGTGTGGCAGTGCTTAATGTGCCCTACGAGGGCATTTGATGGTTGCTCTGGTCATCATGTAGGCTTGTACTCCGGCTCATACTTTACATGCATTTGTTGTGAAGGTGAAGGGACAAACATGGGTGGAACGGAGAGAGGGGGATCCTACATATGATCTAGCTCCAGTTGGAAGCGTCGATCTTGAGAAAATATCATAATGGCGCAAAGGCCATGTTTACGAATTCTGGCTCTTCAGAATCTGTTGGTTGTTTTTCTGCTTACAGCTTTGTTTTCTGTTCTACCTACTGTCAACAGAGATGGTGGGTTCTTTTTAAGTTATCTTTCTTGTTTTTCCATCAGATCAGCATGCAAATCCATTGAACAATGACTAAAACTCTATTCTAATGCTGCAAAACGAGTTACAATCAGATCCTAAACATTACTATACTTGCATAAATACACAAAACGAGAAACAAGAAACTATTCTAGCAGCATTTTAGAAGTCCAAGAATCAAGAAACCAACCAGTCTTTTGATTCTATTACAACACCACACTATGACTATATTCTGAATTGAACGTCTCAATAAAATTTATTTGCAGTGATACCACACACCATATCTAATCTCTTTGATGGACTATATTCATTCATTCGTTTGAGCATGAATTGATTTTTAAGATCCTATAAATGAGAACGCTTGAGTTATGAGTCTATTTTTGCAACTACAATCGTTTTAGACTGTTGTTTGTTAGTAGCAGCCCATAAGAACGGGAGAGTTATTTCAGAACTATTTCCTTCTCTCTTCCTCCGTTCGAGTACCCATTCCTACATATTGGTATTAGAGCATAGCTCAATAAACCGAGAGATTATTCCATTTGTATTACTATCAATATGTCTCTTATAGGTAACTCCTCATCTTATTCATCCAACAAAGCTAGGATCATTGACAAGCTCAATGGTTCTAACTTCTACATCTGGAGGTTAAAACTTTGAATGATGTTGATAGATAGAGATCTTTGGGATGTTGTAGAAAGTTTTAACCTGAAACTAGAAGACGATGATCATCAATCAGTGAAGGCATGGAAGATCAAAGTAAAAAGATCAGAAGGCCTTAGCATCGATCACGCTCAATCTGGTTGACTCTCAAATATTCCATGTTACCACGCGCAAATCCTCTAAGGAAGCACTTGATTTATTATCAAATCTATATGAGATGTAACCACCAGGTTACACCTTAGAAGGAACTTCTTCACACTTAGGCGCCATAACTGGGAGGCTTAAAATCATTCGTCTCATCGACGGAGCATCACATAGAGTGTGCCTGGATGATCCATTTATAGATTTATCCATGTATTAATTATAGTAAATGATTATCACCTAATAAGATAAGCTGTTGTACTTGGAAGTATTTGGCCTTTGTGACAACTGTACATGGTATATACGATCAACAAATCAGGGAATGTTGACGCAGATGAGGACGCTACAAATCTCTCACTTCGCATTTTACGTGAAGTGGCTTTCTCTCACTTTGCAAATTTGGGAAGTGCCTGGAATGTTCCTTGTTGAAAATAGACAACTATTGGGATTTTTTTCTCTCTTTGGGATTTTGCAAAAAAGTCACCTGTAAACATGCAAAGGTGCCCTTAAAAAGATGACAATGTCTTTAAAATAGTTTAACTTCTTCAAAATAGTTGATAGGAAGAAGCTAAAGCCAATAGTCGCATTTTTCGAGAAAGTGTGAAAACGTTGACCCTATCGCATTTCAGGGAAATGCAAAAAAGCTTATATTGTTGAAAAATAGTTGAACTGTTGAACTATGCTGAAGTGTCGCATTTGGGGAAATGCAATAAAGCCGACACTATCGTATTTTGAGAAAATGCAAAAAATCCGACACTGTTAAAAACATAGTTTATTTTTGCAGACTGTTGCGACACACTGTGTATTTCTGCAGACTGTTGCGACATTTGGTGTATTTTTGCAGACTGTTGCGACACTTCAGCATGAATGGGAGATTCACATCTAACTCTAACATCCACTAACACTAAGCATAACACTACAATCATTAACACTAAGATCCTCAATGAAGATAGCTTACTCTTTCTCTCTCTCCCTTTCTCTCTCATAAAAAGTATAAAAACATGCAAACCCAATAACAATCAGATCCAACAATTGATAAATTCAAAAAAAGCATGAGAGATGGAGGAAAATTGATAGAGAGCAAGGACATTCATAAATCCATTTCACAAGAAAACCAATTTGCTTTATTGAAATGAAGATATGTACATGTGTAGGAAACTCAAGTTGGTCCCTTTTTATAGTAGAGAGGAGGACCCTGGTCTCTGAATCCTATTGGTCCATTTCTACCTCCCTAACTATTCAAATTTAAAAAAGAGTGAGAACCATCCAAATTGGAGGGAAACCCAACTTTATTCACTAACTTGACATTTAGGCCCTGCAACATTAAAAGTCCAGCAAAAAGGCCTAAAGTCCTTTTATTGACTTTCTAATTATCAAATAACTATGTGATCATCGGGTTGGACTTACATACGCAGGGTGCCAAATCCCTCTCACTTATTAACTAGGATTAAGGTTGCCTTGGGGTCCGCAAACCCTCCAACAGTATCTCCCACCAAAAATGGTGGTGGTTGTTGATTTCACACGTTGGATTGTCCAAAACATGTACTTGTGATCTCCTAAGGTGTGTAGATGCACCAAGATCAAGACTAGATTGAGATTCAAGATCTATCTTTAATCCTATGGCAAAAACACACTACTACATGCATTCAATCACTTCCAACTCTCACTCACACGTGTGGGAAGTATTGAAAATTTATTCTAAGTAAAAACAAGTTGCTCTCCTCAGGTAGAGAGAGAAAAACCATCATGAGCTCTCGGGTAGAGAGAGAAAGCTAGAAATCCAATGACACTCAAAATCCACACAATCACCAAATCAGTTAGATCCAAAATGAGGAGCACAATGATACTAGTAGATCCACGAGCTACCACTATGCTTAACTACGATTGGACCACATTTTGTCACCTCTTAATCCTATTGGACTATTGATCCATGCACCTCTTAATTCTATTAGACTAAATTCAAGCAAACCTCAAATTCTTGTTGGACCTCACATGGTTCCACCTCTAAATCCTATTGGACCTCTTAGAATTCATCAAACAAAAGCATTACACTTGTCTACACTCTAATTGGCACGAGTTTAGCCTCTTACTCTATTTTGGCTCAATAGTGCCATTACAAGTGGAAATGCATAATTTGCCATCTATGCCAAATTTGTTCCTATCAACATCCTACACCTAGATGCTTGATATAAAAAACATAAGACCCCTATATCTAACATAGATAATCTTTTTCAATTCTTCACACTCCTCCTAAAAAATTATCTATGATGATTTGAGCATTGATCTTGATATAACTCCAAGATTAGATCTATGCTTGATGAAAGCACTTTTGCTCAAAGGCTTGGTGAGTAGATCGGCAATACAAGAGGACGAGTTGACATGCTCCAAATAGATTTCTCCTCCAATAAGCTTTTCTCTCACAAAATGGTGTGCCACTTCTATGTGCTTGCTTCTTGCATGAAATATGGGATTATTGGCAAGAGCTTGGGCCGAGATGTTATCACACTTGATCATTGGTAGATCATCCTCCTCGAAGCACTTTAGCTCCATTAATAACCTCTTGATCCAAAGCACTTCTTTAATAGTTGTAGTGAGTGTTTTGTACTCGGCCTCACATGAAGAGAGAGAGATAGTATCTTGCTTTTTGGAAAGCCAAGATATTAGATTGCCTCCAAGAAAGATAGTGTATGCACTAATAGACTTTCAATCCATCTTGTCACTTGCAAAGTCCGAATCCGAGTAGCCAACAATGGATAGATCTTCACTTTTATAAAGTAGACCATAATCACAAGATGAAGATACATATCTTAGAATCCTCTTGGCCATCTTCCAATGCTTAGGATCTTGCATAAACTGACTCAATTTGTGCACACAAAAACTTAGATCGGGCCTAGTAATGGTAAGCCAAATCAAGGAGCCTACAAGACTCCTAAAAAGTGTGATGTCCTCAAAGGATCTTTTATCACCTTTATTAGGATCTTTTACAATTTGCTCCATTGGAGTATCTATGCTCTTAGAATTTTCCATATGGAATTTTTTCAACATAGAGTGAGCATATCTAGATTGGCATATAAAGATATAATTTTCATAAAAATCAATTTCTAGGCCTAGGATGTAATTGATCTCTCCTAGATCTTGCATTTTAAACTCACATCCAAGTGCTAGCTTAGTTTCATCAACTAGCTTGATACAACTTCCACAAAGAATAATGTCATCAACATAAATTAGAAGAATGACAATATTAGATTTCCTCCATAAAGTGGTTCTCGATATCCCATCTGGGCATATCGTTGCTGAATTATTTGAGGATTGAAGTTGCAAAAAGCAGTCTCATGATCAGGCGAATTACACAAATGGCATATACTGATTTCCATTCATTTTTTCAATGAGAACACTCATTCATTGTGTGATTTTCCGTACAAATGGAATACCAGACATTTTCCTTGGTAAGAAAAGTCTTGGCAAACTTCTCAGGTTCCTTGTTCGCTTGTCCATGGAAATCTTCCAATGCTTTGATCTTCTCATCAAATTGCAACTGCAACATTTTCATCTGTTTCTACTGGTTTTTTTCAAGTTTCTCGAGCTCATTGAGCATCATCTCTGCAGTAGCATTGACATTCGTTGATGCAATAGTGGTGGATGTCATAGTGGTCTGCCCTGCTGTATAAGGCAACATACTGATATTCGGCTCATCGTTTGAATCTTCATCCTCCTCTCAGACTACATCATCCATAGTGTTTTGCAAAGTTGCCTACTCATTGTGGCATTTCAGCTCACGTCTGATTTTTTTAGGAAGGCCTTTCAGAAACCACATAATCATAGCATCTTCAATAATCAATTCAGGTACGCACTCAGATCTGAGGCGTTTTACTCGTTCTATGTAATTTCAAACCATTTTCACTTCTCCATTTTATTTTTACTTAAAAGTAGGAAAGGGTAAGGGCTCATTTGACAATCTCCCAATCTGTACGTTCAGTTTCATCTTGATTATAGTAACAGTCTTGTGTTGCGCCTTGTTAAGGCCATTGAAAATAGCTTAAGTTTATCTTGGAGAAAAACTTTGCCATAGACTTTACAAGATTCAGAATAGATCTGAAGAAATTTAACTAGATCTGTTAATCCATTGTATTTGGATAGATCCAAACGGGGTGCTCTCCTAACAATAATTGGATTGACTTCTTAAGGAGCACCTCCAGGAGCAGCCATTATGACAGATCAAATCAAGCAGACAATGAGATTGGATCTAGATTTGCAATTAAAACTATCTCAGATCATATCTACTAGATCTCTTCCACTTGACAAGAATCAGATTCCTATATCGTGAAAAAAATTCCTAAGATCAACCAATCGATACTTCTCAAAATGAAAATTTCTCAGAATCAAAATCAGACTGAATCAGATCTGATCCAAAATTTGACAAAGACTTGATCTGGAAAATCAGAACCTAGAAATAGAACAGACGAAGGTTTCTTAGGTGAAAGTTAACTTGGCGAAGGTTTAGCAGTGTTATTTTTGGTAAAAACTCTCTGATCAGATTTTGTTGATAAATTCTATGGAAATAACCTTCATCGAACTCTCAAACTGAGAATCTGACACAGATAAAGCTAGGGTAGAACTGGCGAAGGTTCCTAACACATAAAAGCA
Organism: Diphasiastrum complanatum; assembly: GCA_029204225.1. Taxonomy (NCBI): domain Eukaryota; kingdom Viridiplantae; phylum Streptophyta; class Lycopodiopsida; order Lycopodiales; family Lycopodiaceae; genus Diphasiastrum; species Diphasiastrum complanatum. The sequence goes on along the minus strand of CM055092.1, from coordinate 40,461,099 downwards.
CAATTTTTGTAGTTTGGCGAGGGAAAAAATAGAGATTTTCTATGATTCGGATAGAATGAATGTTCGTCAAACTCAAAAATAATAAATTACTATAAATAGAATAATCTAGTAACTCGGCGAAGGTCTTGGCTGAGAATCAAGAGTAATATCGGTATTTTTGCAAAAAAGAGACTTTTTTTGACAAAAATATAACAATATGACAAATGATCCTTTGAGAAACCTTCTATTTCTGATATTATTTTTTTATCGACTTGGCAGTAGATAGATCTTAATCACACCTATGCACAGTGAATCGGACGAAGTTTCTTTTTCTGTATTTTTAGGGATTTGGTGATTTTTGATATTTTTTGGTGGTTTTTTTTATATTTCTGGAAATTTGCTGGGTAGGACTGTTCGCCCTTCAAACGGAAGGTTCTGTGATCAAAACCGAAGGTTCCTGCAACTCGGTGAACAGTTTCTAAAAGAAAGTAAAAAGTTATCATCTTTGATAATGATTTTTGTCTCCTTTTGACCAAAATTTGGCAGATTTGACCAATTTTTGTTGTTTTTTTTTATATCTCAGATCCAAATGGATCTTAACCCTGTTCCACAATCGGATTAGACTTCAAACTGTGAAAGTACCGTACTTTAGGACCATAAATGGATCTACAAAAGATCCACAAGAGTGATTGGATGCTTGTTTAACAATCTATCAAAAAACTAGACACAAAAAAGTTGATCTAGATTGGCAATTTGACAAACAACAAGCATTAACAATCAAAAGCATTGATAAACATTGAAATCCGAGCCCACACATGTGTACTACAGGCTGTAGTACGGCCTTCAACCTGAGAAACAAGTAGAAATTGATTTGGTTTCATTTGGATCACAAAAACTCAATGTACATAGTGAACTAGCTTGAGATTGCCAATGAGCTCCAAAAATTTTCTATCTTCCCACTATGGAGAGAGGGAATACATAGCAAATTCGACTTCCTTCTTGAAGTTAGGTGGATTTCCAGCATGTAATAAGGAAGTTAACTCACTCTCCTTGACCTAAAATGAAACCCTAGTCTATTTCCTAGAGTTATGCTTGGTAGGTAGCTAGTTGGTCAAATTTTCACCTTAAACTTAGGTGTAGGTCCTATAAAGTAGGGATGACCACCAAATAGACATGACCAACTCTCTTGACTTGACCTAACCTACATTAGGATGGGTTTCCCATGTAGCATCATGGCCTCACATGTGTGGGACCCACTTGGGTACACAATTTACACTATTCTACATGGTTTTTGATCAAGCTAGATTTGCCAATTTTTGGCAATTCTTCACACAAACAAGCAAATTCACTCAAATCAGGCAAAATCACTCCCAAACTGACCCTAAATGCAGATTTAACACTATTCATGCCATGACAGGATGCCTAATGCAAGCTAACCATCCAACAAACATGCTGCAAACTGAAAAATTGGCCTAGCTCCCCGGAAATGGCACCAAAATTGTAGTGGGTTTCTTTCCTTGTCTATCCTCAACCCAAGATCTAATCAATCTAGCATCAAGGAGATGAAGTTGGTTGTCACGCGGAGGTTCGTTCCCATGAGAGTGATAGCATATTTCAGATTTCAGCATGAATGGGAGATTCACATCTAACTCTAACATCCATTAACACTAAGCATTAAGACTACAATCATTAACACTAAGGTCCTCAATGAGGATAGCTTACTCTTTCTCTCTCTCCCTTTCTCTCTCCTAAAAAGTATAAAAACATGCAAACCCAATAACAATCAGATCCAACAATTGATAAATCCAAAGAAAGCATGAGAGATGGAGGAAAAGTGATAGAGAGCAAGGATATTCATAAATTCATTTCACAAGAGAGCCAATCTGCTTTATTGAAATGAAGATATGTACATGTGTAGGAAACTCGAGTTGGTCTCTTTTTATAGTAGAGAGGAGGACCCTGGCCTTTGAATCATATTGGTCCATTTCTGCCTCCCTAACTATTCAAATTTAAAAAAGAGTGGGAACCATCCAAATTGGAGGGAAACCCAACTTTACTCACTAACTTGACATTTAGGCTCTGTGACATTAAAAGTTCCGCAAAAAGGCCTAAAGTCCTTTTATTGACTTTCTAATTATCAAATAATTATGTGATCATCGGGTTGGACTTACACACACAGGGTGCCAAATCCCTCTCACTAATTAACTAGGGTTAGGTTTGTCTTGGGATCCGCAAACCCTCCAACAAATCTTGAAATAGAAATTAGTCATTCACCAAGGAGACAGCTGTGGACTTAATTTCTAGCAGGCAAATACCTCTCTAACGAGATGTCCAACTACTTGGCTGAAAATGGCATTCGAAGACAATTTACAACTTCCTATTCACCTCAAAAAAATGGGATTGCAGAAAGGAAGAATCGAACGCTTCTCAACTTAGCCAGATCTATGCTACATCAAGTGCACCTACCTACGAAGTTTTGGGCAGAAGCTACAACCATAGCCTGTTACGTGCAGAATAGATCCAACACTAAAGCCATCAACATCAAAACTCCTTATGAAGTATGGCATGGACACAAGCCTAGTGTCAGCCATTTAAAAATATTTGGTTGTATATGTTTTGTTCATGTTCCTAAACAGCTTAGGAATAAACTAGATCATAGGACAAATAAATTTATTTTCATTGGCTATCCTGACGAACATAAGGCTTCTAAAGTTTATGATCCATCCACCAATGTAGCATTTGTTTCTAGGGATGTAATCTTTCAAGAACATAAATACTATGATTTCAAACAGCCATCGATAAAGGATGTTATGTCAGTTCATCCTATTTTACATAGCATAGAATCTTCCAACAATTTTATTCTGTGAGAATCAGAGTGCTATTGCCTTATCGGCCAACCCTAGATTTCACTCTAGGAGTAAGCACATTGAAATCAGATATCACTACATCAGGGGCATGGTTCTCAACAAGGAGGTGAGCTTAATGTATCACAGAACGCAGGACATGGTTGCAGACATATTCACAAAGGCATTAAGTATTAATGCACACAACAAGTTTTGTGCATTGCTTAGTCTAAAGATCAACGCATTCACGGATCAAGATTAAGGGGGAATGTTGGATTTATCTCCTCTACTCTCCTAAATCCTATTTTAATCTGCCTCCATTTGGCAGAGTGTCGCATTTTTCGCATCTTCACCAACATTCATTTCAGCGAAGGCCGATGTCGCGGCCTTCTCACACTCATCCCATGCAACTGTGCAAACAGATTTGACAATGATAGCAACCACCCACGATCTCCCACAGACAACACATCCACTTTGTACTTTTTTCATCTGCACACTTGTAAAAATATGTATATATTGAATACCATCTGCGTATTCAAAAAAATGTAAGAGAAACAAGCAACAAGCATAATAGCATCAAAAGCTTATCAGAGATAGACGAAGTAGATGCTTTCGTGCATGAATTCTTTGTATTGTCAGTAATAGGTTTATTCCTTTAATAGATTGGATTAGCTTTGTAAAGCACGCAGTTTCGTCCGCTATTGTCTTGTGCTCACCAGCATTATTGACTTGTATATTCTACTATACTTAATCTGATAACAACTCTGTTTGTTTTGCTATCAGATTTGTGTCAATATTGTATGCTTTTCTACATTCTGTCTGACTCTCTTATTGCTTAATCTAGTAGTCTGCTCTTATCAAATTATTAAAGTCTAGTTGTTCGTGACTAATATTTAGTCTTGCCTTTCACGATTGATTATCAGTTGAGCTCAGTCTAGCTCTTCGCGAATTATTCGCGACTAATAATTTGTCTAGCTGTTCACGACAAATTATCTTTCGGATGTGTTGTTGCTTAATGTTTGGCTACGTAATCAGATCGAACGTGATTTCTATCACTAACGTTCTGTTCAAGTCTAATGTATGTAGTCATGCTTAGGGAAAGAGCGATATAGCTCATTCCGCTACACACGAACACTTTCCGTTTGAGTTCATTTCTTGTTCGAGTTTTGAGTTCGCTTCCTTTTCGTGTTTGTTTCTTTTCGAGCTATTTTTGTTTCTCACACTCACACACGCTCTTTCTCCAACATGGTATCAGAGCTATTTTCGTAGCCTGATAAGCTTCCACAATAACAAGACTCTACTAGCTAATAGAGTAATTGTCTTCTTGTATTGTAATTCAATACTAGATTTTCATACTTAGGTCACTGATAGTTTTTCCTATCACCTAGACTAATCTTCCACATAGATTCCAACCCGAAGCAGATGACGCAACGATTGCCAGATGGAAGCTGAAGGATGGAAAGGCTTTCTCGCTGACCATCCTCAACATTTTGGATACTCAGGTCGGCCATGTATCTGAGGCCCAGACATCCAAAGAAGTTTGGGCACACTATACGAAGTGCGAGATATAGCTTCCAAGCTACATCTCAGGAAGAAAATTTACTCCCTCAATATGGCGAATGGTGATTCCCTACAAAATCACATCAACCAATTCAAGAACCTACTGAAGCAAATGGCCACTGTTGGATCTCTCATAGACGATCAAGACACAATGATGCAACTACTTACAAGCTTGCCAAGCTCATACGACAGCTAGGTGATGATCATCACGACACATCCAGAACTAACTCTTTTGAGAGTCATTACTATGTTGTTGCAAGAAGATACGCAGAGGAACAAAGCCTAAAGTTCCTTAGCTGATTCTCACGCTTTGTAAACGAACAAGAGCATGACTAAGCAGAAGAAGAATAAAGGCCCAAAGCAATCAAAGCAAGACCAAAAACCAGCACAACACAAATAACAGTCGAATCTGCAAACGAAGAAGAAGCTGTTCCGCAGATACTGCAAGCAAAATAACCACGAAACTCAAGACTGTCGGATACTACAAGCAAAGAAAAACAGCAAGGGGCAGCCGAATCAAGTGGCAAATGTAGTTACAGAAGCTCCACAACCCATTCAAGAAGCAAAATTCATCACTCCTTACAGTCCTCACTCTAATGGCTTAGCCGAGAGGAAGAATCGTACCCTAGTTGAATCAGCCAAATGTATGTTAGCGCATGCATCGCTGCCCAAGAGATCCTGAACCAAAGCTGTCTCCACTGTAGTTTACGTCCAGAACAGATGTTCGACCAAGGCCCTCTCAGGCAAGACACCCTATGAGGTGTGGACAGGCTCTAATCCTTCTGTGAAGAATCTAAGAGCTTTCAGATGCGTTGCCTACACACAGATCCCGAAAGACACGAGGAAGAAATTAGACTTCCAAGGTCTCAAGGCCATCCTGATTGGATATACTTTATCTGATAATACATACAAGCTATATAATCCTGATACCCAGCAAGTCTTGTCTAGCCGGGATACAGTCTTTATCGAGGATCAATTCGTCGACATCAAAGGCAAGGACATTGCTCCAAGAGAACCTTCATCACTTGCCATTGACACGACAATCCGAGCTTCTAACTCAGACGTGTCCATTGTCGACTCACTACTTGACAGCGAATCAGACGAAGACATTGCTGCTATCCAGCAACAAGTCCCAAGAGTGGTTTATCAGTCAATTCCTCCCAGAAGATCAAGTCGAGTGCACACACAGCCCACAAGGTATACTCCTGAGTCTGCATGTCTCTTGATACAGGAACTGACAACAGTCGAAGAGGCACTCAGCCAACCAGACTCTGATCTCTGGAGAGAAGCTATGGATAGAGAGTATTCATCTCTAATCAAGAACCAGACATGGTCACTAGTCAAAGCTCCTATTGGCTACAATATCATTGATTGCAAATGGATCTTCAAGATCAAATACAATGCCAATGGAGCAATTGATCGAAGGAAGGCAAGATTGGTAGCATGAGGATTCACTCGGATCTTCAATGTCGACTATAGTGAGACTTTCAGTCCAGTAGTCAAGCATTCGTCGATCCGAGCCCTCCTGTCATATGCTGTAGCTATCAACCTCGAAGTGCATCAACTTGATGTGCAAACAGCTTATCTGAATGGAGTTATACAAGAAGACATCTACATGATCCAGCTTGAAGGATACGATCTAGAAGGTATGAAGAATCATGTTTGTAAACTCCATAAAGCACTCGACAGCTTGAAACAGTCTATCAGAGCTTGGTTTCATAGAATCAACACATTCCTCATCGAACAAGGTTTCCAACCAAGCATTACTGATTGCAATGTCTATTCCAAGTCAGTGCAACAATCCTTCATTATCATCACCAACCTCATATGTGGATGATACATTGCTTTTCAGCAACAATACCAATATGGTCAAGGATTCTAAGCAGATGTTGTTTTCAGAGTTCGACATGACTGATCCGGACAAAACTCACTTCTGTCTAGGCATTCAGATCCATAGAGACAGAGCGAGACGATTGATTTATATCACTCAACAAAGGTATCTTCACAACGTTCTTGAAAGATACAATCTAATGAATTGTAAATTAGCTCACTCACCAATGGATCCAGGCCTACGTTTGTCAAAGGACCCATGTTCCCAGACCAAGCAGGAAGAGGAGCAGATGAGAGAGTATCCTTATTAATTGATACTTGGATCTCTCATGTACACAATGGTCTGTACAAGACCAGACATCTCTTTTGCAGTAAGCTCACTCAACCAATATATGACAAATCCTGGCATTACCCATTGGAAGGCTCTCATAAGAGTCATGAGGTATATTTGAGCTACCATGGACCAGTGCATTTGCTATGGAGAAGTCAGCAACAACAATCTTCATCATCTCAGTGGATATTCTGATGCAAGCTGGGGAGAAGATGTAGACAATAATAAGTCCTCATCTGGATTTACATTCTTCTTCAATGGCAGTCCTATCTCATGGAACAGTCGTAAGCAAACCTCTATCGCTCTTTTGTACAGAAGCAGAATACATTGTTGCTTCTTGATCCATTAAGGAAGCATTTTGTTTGAGAAATTTATTGTCAGACATTAATCTGTATCAATACAACCCCACAATTTTATTTTTTGATAATCAGAGTGCTATTGCCTTATTGGCCAACCCTAGATTTCACTCTAGGAGTAAGCACATTGAAATTAAATATCACTACATCAGGGGCAAGGTTCTCAACAAGGAGGTGAGCTTAACGTACTGCAGAATGCAGGACATGGTTGTAGACATATTCACGAAGGCATTAAGTGTTAATGCACACAATAATTTTTGTGCATTACTTAGTCTGAAGATCAAGGCATTCACGGATCCAAATTAAGGGGGGGGGGTTGGATTTATCTCCTCTACTCTCCTAAATCCTATTTTAATCTGTCTCCATTCATGCTGCATTTTTACTCATGTTGTCGCACAGTCTGCATATTTACATGTAAAATAAGACGTGAAAAATGCGACACTATGTTTTTACACGTGATTTGTGATAGGCGAAAAAGGCGACACTGCTCTACAAATGTCGAAGGTCCCCTAATGAAAAAGCGACAAATCCTAAGGCATTTTCAGAGTGTCGCATTTTTTGCATCTTCACCAACGTTCATTTCAGTGAAGGCTGACGTCGCAGCCTTCTCACGCTCATCCCATGCAACTGTGCAAACATATTTGACAATGACAGCAGCCACCCACAATCTCCCACAGATAGCACATCCACTTTGTACTTTCTTCATGTGCACATCTGTAAAAATATGTATATATTGAATACCATCTGCATCTTCAAAAAGATGTAAGAGAAACAAGCAACAAGCATAATAGCATCAGAAGCTTGTCAGAAATAGATGAAGTAGATGCTTTTGCGCATTAATTCTTTGTATTGTTAGTAATAGGTTTATTGCCTTAACAGATTGGATTAGCTTTGTGAAGCACGCGGTATCATCCACTATTCTTGTGCTCACCATCATTATTGACTTGTATATTTTGCTATACTTAATCTGATAACAGCTCTGTTTATTCTACGTTCAGATTTGTGTCAATATTGCTATGCTTTTCTACATTCTGTCTGACTCTCTTATTGCTTAATCTGGTAGTCTGTTCTTAGCGAATTATTATTAGTCTAGCTATTTGTGACCAATATATGTCTTGCCTTTCGTGACTAATTCGGGACTGATTATCAGTCTAGCTCTTCGCGAATCATTCGCGACTAATAATTTGTCTAGCTGTTCGCGACAAATTATCTTTTTAATGTGTTGTTGCTTAATATTTGGCTACAAAATCAGATCGAACGTGATTTCTATCACTAACGTTCAGTTCGAGACTGGTAGGCCTAGTCATGCTTAGCAACTTGCTGCATCTGGACAGGAGCAGCAGGTCTCAGCACCACAACAGCTGATGTACTTCATGAAAACTCTACCTACATCCTATCAGCCACTGAGAATGCTCATTCTAAGCTTACCAGACATGACGTTCGAGCGAGCTATCAGTCTTGTCGCCAATGAGAGACTGATGAGAGACGAAGGAGAAGGAGACAATGACCATGAGAAGGCTCTTTTCACAAAAGGAAAGAAGAAAAACAAGAACAAACCCAAATTTGACAAGGCTCATTCAAAGTCTTCGAGCAGAGGCAATGACAACCAACAAACTTCTTCTTGTGATCATTGTCACAAGTCGGGACACACAGCCAATAGATGCTGGTTCAACTCAACAATCCCTTGCATGCACTGCAAGAAGAAAGGACATTCTACATATGAGTGCAGATTCAACCCAAAAAGAAGAACCAAGGCTGAAAAGGCCAATGTTGTAAGGTCATCGAAGGATCCCGACAAGAGCGACGAAGCCTTTATAATATTCGACGAGGCTTCAACAAGCTATGCAAAGCAAGACTACGACGACGTATAAGTCATCGACTGAGGAGCGACTTCACACATTACTTGCAACAAGAAAATCTTGATCAACTACAGAGAACTCGAAAACAACAGAGTAGTGATTCTAGGCGATGAGAGCCAACACGATGTCAAGGGCATTGGGACTCTACAACTACGAACACTATCAAGACAGACAGAGTTGCCAGGAGCACTATATGTACCCTCCCTAAGAAGAGACCTCCTATCTATATCAAATATGCCAGATCTAAGAATTCGAGTTTTGTTCGATGGCAATATATGCTGAATGTTCGAGGTAAGAACAAAGAAGCTGCTAACTATTGGGTCTAGAGAAGGTAACTTGTACCAAGCCAAGATTATCAACAGTTCTGATAGCATACTGAATGCATCTGAAAATGAAGTTCAACTCTAGCACAAAAGAATGTATCATCTGAACATGAGAAGCCTCTATGACATGAACAAAAAAGACATAGTCACAGGTCTGAAGATCTCCAGACCCGACACCGACTTTTGTGAAGCCTTCCAAAAGGGCAAACAACATCGAAGTCCATTTGTGCATGAAAGGAAAAGAGCCAAGGAAGTGCTTGAGCTCGTCCACTCAAATGTCTGTGGACCAATGAAAGTCGATTCGCTCTCAGGATCGAGGTACTTCTTAACATTCATTGATGACTACAGCCGAATGACAACAACCTACTTTTTAAAGAAAAAATCTGAAGTGTTTGACTCTTTTAAGAAGTTCGTGGCATTTGCGCAGAGACAAACCTCGAAGAATGTACAAACCATCAAGTATGACAATGGCCGTGAGTACAAGAGCAAGGAGCTCTCAAAATTTTGCTAGGAACAAGGAATAGAGCATCATTTTACTTTTGCATACACACCAGAATATAATGGTGTCGCAGAAAGAAGAAACAGGACACTGGGAGCCAGATGCATGATGGCACAAGCTCAATTGCTGAGCCAATTTTGGACTGAGGCAATAGTTGTATTAGTACACCTATAGAACAGATCAACAATGACAACCCTGGAAAATAAGACACCGTATGAAATGTGGACATGCAAAAGGCCTGATCTGTCATACGTTCATGTGTTCGGATGTGCAACATACAAGCACATACCAAAAGAAAATAGAAGCAAGCTTGAAGAAAAGTTGGAGCAAACAGTCATGGTCAGATATTCGAATGGAACACAAGTGTAAAGACTCTACAAACCAACCTCGAAGAAAGTTGTGTCGAGTAGAGATGTGAAGTTCGATGAATCCACATTTCTTGGATTCAAGGAAGAAAAGGACCATGAGACCTTCACACTGCTGCGAGATCTAGGCCAAACACCAAATCAGAACATCAAGTCCCACACTCCAGAGCAGGAAATCTGACGAAGAAAAAACGAACCAACAGCGACAAATAGGACCAAGAAGGTCAACAAGACAAAGAAGACCTCCAGATTGATAAATTGACAATCTTCAATGGAGTGAAGATGCAGATTTTGAATTTTGCAACTTTACTGAAGAATCGATAACCTACCAAGAAGCTATCTAGAGTCCAGAGGGAGAACTTTGGAAGCAAACAATGTCAGAGGAGATCGAATCAATGAGGCTGAATGAGGCATGGACACTAGGGCCACTACTTGAAGATAAAAAGATCATCGACTGCAAATGGATTTACAAAAGGAAAATAAAATTAGATGGCACCATCGCTACAAGACTAGACTTGTCGCCAAAGGCTACACGCAAAGGTACGGTATCGATTACTTTGATACCTACTCACCAATGGTGAAAATGACACGCATTTGACTACTCCTTACATGCGCAACACAATACAATCTGGAAATACACCAGATTGATGTCAAAACAGTCTTTCTCCATGGAGATCTAGAGGAAGAAATCTTCATGAAGCAACCTGACCCCGACAATCGACAATATGTTTCTTAGTTGCATCAATGCATTTATGGTCTGAAGTAGGCATCACGAGCTTCTCGACAATCTTCTGAAGTCTCTAGACTTCATTCCTACACAACCAGACTGTAATGTCTATATAAAGAGTAGGAAGAAGCTTTGTGATTCTAGCTATTTTTGTAGGAAGAAGCTTAGTGATTCTAACTATTTTTGTAGATGACTCCTTGATGATTGGAAACTCTTTGATGTTAATCAAGAAAACGAAGAGTTAGATTTCTATGTACAAAAAATCGTCTATGTTGCAAATGATGATTGTAGAGATGACATTAAGCTACTATTGCATTAGCTCAAAGTTACTTACATCTCATGGTTTGAAAAAATAAAAATTCAACATAAGAAAAGCAAAACAATATGTTCAAAACAAATGAAAATATTAGAGTGTATGTGTTACAATAAATCTCTATAGAAATATGAATTTTTTTCTTTTGAAACCAAGGCTAATTGCATTCATATGAAATTTCTATTATTCCACTTGTAACAATAAAATGCCACAAAGATCTATCTTCTTAAGTTTGATGTCTTTTTTTGTAGTGCTATTTATTGTATACCAGCTAGACTCAAGCTTTTCAAACAAGCATTTATCACACTTTTTTATACAATTGTTTTAGCAATATGGTAATCTATGCGTCTAAATGTTATCCATAGTATCTTGAGTTAATGGTAGATATCTTGATGAAGCTAATAAAAGCTAATTACTCATAAACAAAATGGTTTGTCAACTATAGATAAAGTCAAACTAAAACCTTAATCAAACATTACATCTCATGGTACCTTGGTGACGTTGAGTAAAATTGTTGACATGTCTCATCCTTAGTAATTTTGGCCTGGCATTATCTAGTCAAAGGCAAGTCCCACTCTCGAGCCATTGATAAGATTGAGCTATACCACCTAGCTAGTGGATGCAAGATCAAGAATTTTGAAAAATATGTGCTGTATCCTACAATAGCATCTAGTTGGTTGTATGGTACAAATATTGTACATAATCATGCTAGTGCAATTGAATACAAGTGCAACATAACTACTTGATGCACCTTTGTGGAGTACCTTGTTGTCTTACTTCAACCTTAATCACTAATATACAATGTTAGGCAAAACCTAATCCAAAACTAGAGCAAGGCTTCAAATGTGTTATAGATAACCTAGGCTAAGCCTAGGAGTACAAAGCTGATCTTTTTTCGAGCTATAAACAGATACAATCAGGCGCTGGATTGATCAAAAGACAGGTCTCCTTATTCTCAAGAATAATTTTATAGACTTTCAAAGAGCATAGCGGATGATCCCGCTGTCAGATCAAGTTCATGTAAAAAGCTAAAATGGTCGCATTTGTCTTGTCTACATTCTGATGGAGTGTTTTTGTGAAATAGCCTGCAGAATTAGGATCTGGCTCTTTGTCTCCTTTAGTAGAACACTGGGAGCAATAGGATTGATCGTTGTTCTACAACAAGTTCTTCAGAATCTATTGCTAAAGGTTTACTTCGGTCGATGGCTCCATCGAAGTTAAAGACATTCCGTGTGAAGATAAATCATAAAATATAAAAAAGATCTCAGTTCAGTTGGTGAGGTGGTCCATCACAGGGATTCCTTTGTACTGTTGTTTTCATGGCTTTGGACATCTCTCGACTTCGTCCTCTCAGTCTCAAACAACCTGCTTCCACTGTCTCTCCTCCTCCAGACTCCCCTCCTCATTCGCATCAAGCTGTGCTTTTTGCTAATGGTTTCACACTTGCCTCAATGCCCTATGTTCCTCCTCCGACTAGCTCTTCCCATGGCACTGTTGCCCCCTCTCTTGGTTGTGAACCTCCTTCGACCCTTGTTGCGCAGCCTTCTCAACCCCCTGAATGGGTTCCTTGCCTTGCTTGTGGTCGTTTCTTCTCTCCTAGAGGAGGTCTTGCCCGTCACCAACGTTCTTGTCCTGCGTTGCTTTAGTCGTCTCAAGATCGCCCTTCTCTCTCAGCATCCCATTCGCCCTTTGCTTTAGCTTGGTCTTGGATCTCTTCCCTTGACGTCCTCGGTGCTTTTCACTTGGGCTTCCCTCGTCCAAGGCTCTACTTTCATATTCCCCTCGCTCTCCATCGTGAAACTCAACTTGCTATGCATATTCCCCTTGATCGCTTGGCTATTGACCCCTTTGACATTGCGGCTTGGAATCTATTTCTTCTTTTTCCTCTTTGGTGTCTAGTCCTCCCTCCGAGGTATGGATATGTTGGTCATAAAGAAAATCGTGCTCGCCTTCGTCGCTTTCTATCGGGAGACTAGGAAATGCTTCATGACGAACACTTTGCCCGTTGTCAGGCACTTGCTGCTCACCGTCTCACAGGATTCTCAACCTCAAGGTGCCCCACCTCTCCACCCTCGTCTTCATCGCACCCTGCATCTTGGGCAAGTTGGTGAGTATTCTCGTGCAACTCAAGCTTTAGCTCCTGTCACTCTCGCTCCCTCTTCTGTTGATACTGTTGCTACTCTCCAAGCTCTTCATCCTGCTTCTGAAGGCATTCTTCCCTTGTTTGTGGAGGAGTTTGTGCTTGATGTTCACTTCGTGTTTGATCGTGATTCTTTCTCTTGTGCCTTTCCATCGCAGTCCTCGTCTTGCTGTTGGCGATCCCTCTGGTTTGGTCTATGAACACCTTCGTGATTGCTTTCCCCCTGAGGACTCTGCTAGTGGCTTTGTTCAACTCTTTCAAGTCTGTTCTTTTATAGCCTCTGGTCACATTCCTTCTTTTGTTGCACGTCTCTTGTTTGTGTCTCGTTTAATCGCCATGACTAAAGCCTCGGGTGGCATCTATCCCATCACTGTTGGTGAAGTCCTCTGTTAGAATTTGTGATACAAATTCTAGATGGAGTCACTAGTCCTACTAGCACTCACACAAAAACTAAGCATAGAGAGAAATCAGATCATAGGATAATTGAGCAATTACTCTAGCTCATTAAATTGAATGGAATAATTGTGGTGGGGCACTAGCCTTCTTAAATGGCTTTTCTAATGATTGATAAAAGTTAATGAGCCTAAAGTAAATAGTAAAATAGCAAAAGCTATTTACTAGAAATACTACCTATATATGGTAAGAACTAAAAATGAACTTCTAAGTACTAAAATCGATCCTAATCTATTTGTAGTCAATGATCCAGCAGTAGATTAAAGCAGTGCACTATCAATAGATACCCAACAGACTAAAAGTCTTTTTTCTCAGTGATCTGACGACGTTTAGATCTGAAACAGCAGCGATTTGGTCTCCAGCAAATAGTACAGTAGCGAACAGTGTAGGCAGCGATCTTGCAGTAGCGATTTGTAGGCAATAGCCTGATTCTAGCGATCTGTAGACAATGATCTAGCAGTAGCGATCTGTAGGCAATAGCGTGATTCCAACGATCTGTAGGCAGTGATCAGTAGTAAACAAAACTTGATTCCAGCGAACTACTTCCAATAGTAGTCCAGTGCAACAACTCCTCCAATCAGATCTGGTTGCAACCCTGCAAACAAACTCTCTCTCACAAACCTCAGCTCTAATACCATGTTAGAATTTGTGATACAAATTCTAGACTCGAGTTACTAGTCCTACTAGCACTCACACAAAAACTAAGCATAGAGAGAAATCAGATCATAAGAGAATTGAGCAATTGCTCTAGCTCATTGAATTGAATAGAATAATTGTGGTGAGGCACCCGCCTTCTTAAATAGTTTCTCTAATGATTGATAAAAGTTAATGAGCCTAAAGTAAATAGTAAAATAGCAAAAGCTATTCGCTAAAATACTACCTATATATGGTAAGAACTAAAAATGAACTTCTAAGTATTAAAATAGATCCTAATCTATTTGTAGTGCACCCACCTACATGCATAGGCTTTAAAAAATGAATTTACTATACATAGAATGGCCCCAAAAAATAGCACACAGGCATGGCCAAACTATCATTAAGGGGTGTCAAAATAGACATTAATTTCTAACATCCTCCTCCATCTTGTTAGTCGCTCTATTTGTTTTCAGTTTCAACATATTTTCGTCTCTTTTCTCTCCCCTCATCAGTTTGGCGTCTCTACTCCTGGCGGCTATGAAGTTGTCATTCATGGTTTGTGTGCCACCCTTGATCTCCATCCTAACTGGGTTGTTCTCCGAGTGGATGTTTCCAATGCTTTTAACTCTATTTCTAGAGCTGTGATCTTTCAGGAGCTGTGCGCAGCTGGTGGTGTGTTGGCTCAGCTTATCCCTTTTGTGCGGTTGTTCTATGCTATTGAGACTCCCCTCTTTTACAGTCACCATGTGCGCTCTGGGGATCTTTCTACTGTACTCGTCAAGGTGATCCTTTGGGTGGTCCTCTTTTCGCTCTGGCTCATTTCCGTGCACTTCGAGCTTTTGTAGAGGCCTTTCTCTCCTGCTTATTTCCTTCGGTTGTTGATGACACTCATATTGTTGGTCCTGCTCCTATGGTGCTCCTCGCATTTCAACATTTCTCTAAGTAGTTGGCTTCTCTTGGTTTGTCTATTCAACCTCGCAAGTGTTCAATGTCTCCAGTAGGTCTTCTCCTGGACTTTGTTCCTCCTCCTTGCTCCTTCGGATGGCATTTGCATTATGGGTATTCCTTTTGGGTCTACTTCCTTCACATCTGTTTTTCTTGGTGAGGCTCTCTAGGAGGATGTTGCTCATTCAGATCTGCTTCTCCGGTTGGGCGACACTCCAATCGCATTTGGCATCTTGACGTCCTGCTTTATCCAACGTCCTTCTTATCTGCTGCGGACTTTCTCCCCTACTCATGACCTTTTGCATCTTCTCTCTTTCTTTGACAACTCTATTATGGATGTTTTTGGCCGTCTTTTGGGCCCAGGTTCTTTGGATGGTGTGGAGACCCTTTAAGCTAGGAACCAGGCTCAGTTACCCATTTCTTGTGGAGGTGTGGGTCTTCTCTCTACAGTTTCTTCTGCACCTGCAGCTTTTCTTGGGAGCTGGGCTCTTGTCCCCCCTGCTTTGTCTTCTCGATTCCTTTCGGGCTTTCGCCCTCTCTTGGCGGATTGCATTGCTTATGCGAATAGCAGTTCTCTGCCTTTCCAGTACCTCCTCATCGCTGCATGAGAGCTGCTCTCGCTCTCTACCCAAGCTTGTCTTCCCCCTTTTGAGCAACTCCTCACTTTCAGTTTAGATCACCTACAAGAGACCCTCTTGGAGCGCGTGCACAAGCAAACACTTTTCAGCATGCTCTATGAGGCTCCTTCGACGTTGCATTGAGCTCGGCTTCTTTTTTGTGCGGGTCCAGGTGCGGGGGCTTGGCTGTCAGCTCGGCCTGTCATTCCTTCCTTTCGGTTGTCTTCGGCCATCTTCACCGCTGCTCTTCGTCTTCGCTTGGGGATACCTCATCCTTCGGTCTTGGGTCTCGCCTGGTGTGTTTGTGGTCATCCTATTGATGCTCTTGCTATCCACCTCCTCCGATGTCCTTGTGGGAGTGAGCGCACAGCTACGCATGATGTTGTCAGAGATGCAGCGGCCGCTATAGCCAGAGATGGAGGATTCCATGTCCTCAGAGAGCAGTCTCATGTCCTTCCTTCTACCGCGCCCCACTCTTCCCGCAGGCGTGTTGACATTGTCCTCTCTCGGGATGGGCTTCGTACTTTGGCATATGTTGTTGTGTTGATCCCACACGCGTGGTGACCTACTGCCTCGCTCTGCCTTCATGCCAGGAGAAGTGACAAGCGTGGCAGCACAAGAGAAGGAAAAAAACTACTCCGACAGGCACCCCACTGATACTTTCCCTCCCCTGACAATTGAGACTCATGGCACCTTGCATCGACGCTGTGAGGATTTTCTTCGCATGTGTTCTCATCAAGCGGCGGAGCGTCACGGTATTCCTGGTTCTATTCTCTTGGCTTCTTTCAAACAACATATTTCCATTGCCCTGCAATGTGCTCATGCCCTATCAATCCTGCAACAGGCGACTCTGGGTCTGCTACTTCTCATCTCCCTTCATTAGCGGACTCACCACCTCGTCACTTTTTTTATCTGCTGCAGTCAGTTGGCAGACTCCCACTGACATCATCATAGTTTATTCACTTTTATTTTTAATGCAAGGATTTGGATTAATCTTAGCTTTACTGCAAGCTTCGCTCTTGTTTGAGGTTATTTTGCGTAAAGTTCCCCTTCGAGGTGTATATATCTTTTTCATCAATGTACCTACTAGTTTTTTCTATGAATAATGCATAAGGTATTTCTTGTAATGTGCCAAGTGCACGCCCTAGGAAGTTCCAACCTATAGCTACTTAACTATTTGATTCACTTTCTACATTAAATTTTTGCAATTACTTTTGTTGTTTGCTCTTTTACGATATAAGGCAAAATTTCTCTCTTACCCAACATGCCCCAAGGAAAATGTTAAATAGTATTCAATTGGCTCCAAAACATTTAGTAGAAGTGCTAAAATTTGATGCCATATTCCATATTAGTTAGAGGCATTTTGAAGTGTAAAACAAAGGCAGAATTTTGAGACTCCCCTTCAATTGCATTTTGAAAGAGGCAGCCTGTTAAATTGCAACCTTTTGCAGGGAGGCTGACCAGCTGACTTGTAGGAGTGGAATCCTAGAAAGAAAAAGGTGGGTCACCTTTCCTGAATCATGGTACCTGCTATTCAAGGAAAACAAACAATGCTCAACAACATTGAGCAAATAATTTGCAAAGTCCGGTAACCAGCAGGCATTGAACAAATAATCTGCAAACTCCGGCAACCAGCAGGCTGCAGCTTGATTTCAGAATTGATTAATTTCAAATATGTTCGCCAATTTCCCAAGCAAACAACAAATTTCCGAAATAAGGCGACCTTGAGAATTGAGAACTGAGAGTAAAACAAGAATCGTCTTAATAAAAATAAGAGCGAAATCACGAGAGACCATTTATTTTTAGAATCCAGAATAATGGGTTATTCTAAATGATAATAAAAGCCCGCAGTTACGACAACCAGCTCGAATTATCATGCACTACCCCAATAATACATGGGCCATGGCCTTACCAGAATCTACTATATATATCAATCAGATTATCAAAAAGAAAAGACAGGGCTTTTGCTAACAATATGTCTGGCATACAAAAGGTATACGTAAAGAGTGCTCGAGGGTAGACCTACGACTTGGGGGAATCGGAAATTGTTGGGTGGTTCTCTTGGAATGTTGAGCTGACATTTTAAATATATATCCTGGTCTCTGTAGTTGTGTCAGCTACTCTGAGCACCTTACCTTTTGCATCGGATTTCGTCGTTTTTTTCGGTGAACGTTGCATACAACTGAGTCACTGATTCACAGGCCCCACTCCATCCAAGGGGAATATATATATATTTTTTCCCTTAGCTCCATCCATCACCATTGGATGGAGTGGGTCAGCACTGCGGGTGCACTGCAGTGCACTCCTTGAGCATTCCCCATACAACTATCTTTATAGAATCATTCTAACAGTTCCAATTGTCAATCTCGCCGTGTGTGTGCATACTACAGTGTGTGAATGTTATGAATCCTTACGAATCCCAATTTTCCCACCGACGCAATTTCTACAATTGACTGGAGTAGGTCAGTCAGTTAGACTCTAAGCGCCTCCACCTTTGCATTTTGTCGTTTTTGTTTTTGTGAAGGTTGCACTTGCAACACAACTATCTTTCTAGAATCATACTAACAGCTCTAATTTGTCACAATGAGCAGTGCATGTGTGTGAGAGAGAGTGTGATTCTGTAATTGGGAGAGACAATGAACGTATCTTCTGATGGTGAAAACGTGATCGATGCGTTTGGTTGGTACACGACTAAGCGATTTCTTCTAGGGTTTGGCTATCGTGGAGTCCTATGCAACAGCTTTCCCATGCAAAAGTTGCAGCTGCTAATCCTGGATGCACCCCCATGCAAGGGAGGAGACAACAGAGCACTTTAGAAGAGAGAGATAAAACAATAGGGAATAGGAGAGGAGCGATCTGGAGCGCATGACAGGAGAGATCTCGAGCTGATCATGAAGGTGAGTAACGTTCCGTGGGCAGCAAGAGCGAAGACAGAGAGACAACAGATCTAGATGAGTAACGATCCCTGGGCAGCTCGAGCGAAGAGAGAGGAGAGAGAGACACACGCAGCAGAACGAGAGAGATGAGAGCGCGAGTGAGAGGCGAGAGGAAACAGCTGAAAGAGCTTTTACCACAACCAAAACTTTCGATATAATGAGTAGTAGGAGAGAGATATAGATAGATAGATAGATAGATGAGCGAGTGAGAACGAGTGTGACTGAGAGTGAGAACTCTCCTGAGCAGTAAGAGCGCCTATCCGATGCTCATGTGTAGAGAGATTGTGTGTGTGTGAATACTGTGTGAGAGTGAGAATCAGAGTGCTTTTGAGTGAGTTAGTTATAATGGACAAGATAAAAATTGGAGTTTTTACATGCGTGCTAGTAATTTCCTGTATCGTCTTACGGAACACTTCAAAGGACTTTATACGTCGTCCATTGCAGCATGAGTTTCCTCAACTTCAGGTGGATATAATCCAGAACATGAGAGATAAGGAGTTATCGTTGGTGGCACAAACTGAAAACATTGTATATCTCTCTCATATCAACGATTGTTTATGTAATTTCGAGTTCTTTTTTTCTTATTTATATAAATACTACTTTGAGGGGACCCGAGTGAATAGCTTGCATGTTGCAATTGCCTTCCAACTATCTAAGGGCCTAAATCTGGATAGTGCAGACAAAGACGGAGCTATGGAAATTAGAGACATCTTTGAGGAGTGCATCTTTTCGCAAGAAAACAGTAATCTTGACAACAGTCAATGAGGCGGCGGCAGCCCCCAATTCCTTGATGGATGTTTTCAAGGAAAGCTTTGTCGTCGGTGATGGAACACAAAGTTTATTGGACCATGTGCTGGTAGTTGCACTGGACCAGAAAGCTTACGATCGTTGTCGAGCAATTTACATACATTGCTACAAATTCATGACAGAAGTAGACCTGTCCGGTGAAAAGTTTTTCATGACAGAAGATTATATAAAACTAGTTTGGAAAAGGATTGATGTGATGAGGATTGTTCTGAAGATGGGCTACAATTTTGTATTCTCGGTACTTTCTATGTACTTTCCTGGTCAAACTGTGTCCGTATTCTACTTTTGTCCTTGATTCTCTTGATTCTTTAAGCATGTATAAGAATGGCCTGGTATGGATGCATTTGAGGTGATTAACTAAAAAGAAATTGACATTTACTTTGATGAGGGTGGTTCTCATATTGAGTTTTGACCTTCTACATTTTTTAATCAGATTTAGCTTATCTAATGCCCATACATAAATTAACATACATATGTATGCGCCATGTTGCAGGATGCAGACATTCTATGGCTTAGGAACCCTTTCCCATATCTTGCAATGGCGGATGCAGATGCTGCATTTTCCTGTGATTTCTACAATATAAATGAAACCAACCTCCACCTCGGCAACAAAGCAAATACAGGGTTTTTCTATGTTAGACATAATAACAGGACATTAGAGCTCTTCAAGTTATGGATGAAATTTAGAGAGTTTTATCCTTCAATGCATGATCAGGATGTATTGAGTATTGTTCAAAGTAGTAAAGAGTTCGCAAATCTAGGGATTAAATTCAGGTTTCTGAGCACGAACATCATCAGTGGATTTTGCTTTGTAAGCCATGACATTGAAAATATTTGCACCATGCATGCCAATTGCTGTACTTCAATTGAGAGGAAAATTCTTGACCTCAGACATGTACTTCAAAGGTGGACGTATTTGAAATCTCGAAAACGTGTTTGGAAGAAGTTGAAAGGCTTTTTTTGGGGAGTTCCGAAAGAGTGTGTACGGTCATGGACACGGAATAATACTTGAGAACAGATTTGATCACGCACAATATCTGACTTAAGCACATTGAAGAATGCATTCGTCCATATGCAAGGCCGGTTTTTTATGTTTTATTTTCCCGTTAGAGTCAATAAAAGGTGCACTTTATGATTGTTTAGTAAATTTTCTGCTTAAATCTCAAGCATAGTAGTCCTTTGCACATCCCTGTACTTTGTGAGTGATACGTTGAAATAGACGAAGAACGGAAGTGGTTCACTTCTATGTACCATGAGTAAATTCTGCTTCCACATTAGGATTTTTCATGGTTCAATATCTTTGTGGTGGTTTCACTTAATACTATAGATTGTTTTTAAGGGTTCAATTAGCACTTTTATTTGAGAAACTTGATTAGTCATGTCTTAATCTTATATGCTCAAGAACTCAATATATGATTAGACTTTAGATTATTCACACAACATACCGTTAGTTGCATTTAATCTAAAGACCTTATTCACATGTTTATCTCAAAAGAAACACAACACTAGATGTATTATCTTACATATTCACAATCATGATTGATGACTATTGCTAATTAATCACGAGAAAATTCAATCCATACAAATAACCATTTGTATGGAGTTTGATGGCACTTAAGAAAGGTCATACAATGAAGTCCATTGATGCATGGCATGAAATCTTTATAATTTTGTTTGGCTTAGTTGTGTGCTTCTATTGAAGTGACAAATGCAACTAACTCATCCATGTGACAATTAAATTTGCAAGCTAAAGGCCACACACATTGGCAATGTGGATCCCTCTATTGAGTATCTCTGATATTCTTTTTGAGGTCATTGTCTACCACAACAAATCTCACATAATACAATTTAGCTATTTAGTGCAATAGAGAACCACATTAATGCTTTTGTTTTCTTTCATTATAGGTAATTATCCCCTTGAGGTACTCCTTTACACCTTATCATAACACATTGAGGTGGTTGGATTCCTATCCTCTCCATCCCTAATCTCACAGCTAATGTAGATCCATTCATTTGCTGAAAGTATATCTGTACAATCGCACAGTCTGCAAAAATACAAGGGAATCAATAACAGGTGCTAACACCATCAAGTCGAATTGTCGAGTGTCACTATCAAAGGCAAATTGTCGAAGAGCTTCCATTGATTTGACCACTCTTCAACTAAACTGTTCAACCACGACTCGACATTTCGACCACTCGGCACTATTCACGATTGGGCAAAATTTCCAACCGTAAAAGATTTTGTCTAGTAGTGACTACTAACGGCGAAAGTACACACATGTGAAAGGACTGTAATACTGACTTTTTGACCTTAAAACAAATAAATTTGAACAAGATTCAAGATTATAGCAAGATCTCCCAAGATCTAGATCACAAACTCTAGAATCACACCACACCAAAATCTAGTCACGTTGGAAATTAGGCCTTGCTTTGATCACCAAGTTGAAAGCACAACAAATTTGAATCAAATCACACCAAAATCAGATCCAATCACTCCTATTGGACTCAAAAAAGACCAATGACTCTATCTCTTTAGAGTTTGAATGGATTTGAAAAGATTCTATTGCAACCAATGTCCTAAATTTTCTTATCATTTGACTACCTTGAGATAAACATTAGTTTTTGGCAAAACTTTTGATATCAATGGAATTGAACCATAATGATCTAAAAAATACCACAGGTGAATCAAATCAAGCCTAATTTTCTTCAAATGAGCCATGTACAGACCAGAGGTCTCGCATGTGTGAGATCAGCCTTCTTCATTTAGGTGGTATATCTCAAGTAATGATCCAAATTTGGTGTTTAATTGCTTGTTGGAAAGGTATTGAAGAGTAGAGTGTGATGCTTTAGTTTCTAATTCAATTTGATTTGATTTTAGAGAGTGAAAGGCAATCACAGAGGTAGGGGTGCATCCCATCTTGAGGGATATGCCAAAGAGAGCACACATCTATTCAATCTCATGAAAATTCTCATTTGTGTTGTCAATCAAAGATTGAATTGTTTAGACAAGTTTCTTGAGGTCATAGCCACATCATTTCACACAAGTGAGTTGTGTTTGAGTTGTATGTGAGATCTTGGAGTGTTTTCAATTCTTTGAAACTCGTGGAAGAATTTGACATCAAACGTGTGAGTGCTTCATCACTAGATAGAGGCAAGATCTAGATTCAAGTTGATTGATTCTTTGTTGTAAGCAAGATCTCACATATTTTGTTGCAAGATTTCAATAGGTTGGATCAACATTTCAAGTCAGATCCTAGGTTGAGAGAGTAGCAACACATTCAATTCCACTTTTTTGTCATTCCTAGAAGATTTCTCAAAGAGAACATGACTTCCATGGGTTCATATCTCTTGGAACACGGTGAGAGGTTAACATCTTCCAATTATGCTATTTGGAAGATAAGAATGGAATCATTATTGGTTCTTCAAGATGTTATGGACATTGTGTCAAAAGTTGAAGTTGAACCTAAAGCTCCTAATCAAGCTCAAGAGTTCAAGAAGAGATCCAAAATTGCTCTTCATGTTATAAAAATAAATGTGTCTAATGAAGTACATCAGTTCTTGTACATCATCCAAGGAGGCTTGGGACATCCTTAAGACAATTTATGAAGCAAAGAACACATCAAGACTGCTCACACCTAGAAATCAAATATTTCTAAGCTATCAAAGAGTTGATGAGAGTGCTTCAAATTATGCCATGAGAGTTAAAGATCTCCACAAAGAATTAGCATGCATTGGAGATGCTCTAAAGAACAATGAACTTGTTCAAGTAGTCCTTAATGGATTAAGAGATGAATTTGAAAATATTGTTCAAACATATACTATCAGAAAGGAGCTACCAACATTGGAAACTCTTCAAGGAGTTCTAATTATTGAAGAAAGCAGGCAAGAGAACAACATGTTGAGGATCAAGAAACTCTCAATGAAGGATGGTGGAGATGTCAAAGCACTCTTCACCAAGGACAAGACAAGAGGGCAATTTTGAATTCATAATACATTCTCGTCATCGATGAATAAATCGTCTAATTCATTAGTAGGTAGCCATGCAACATTTAGTAACTCATCATGGTGTGGAAGGATATCAATAAAATTGATATTGATGATAGGTGTATCCAGATCAGGTAATCGGTCGTGATTGATTGGGAGTGGAGAGGTACAATTATCTTGATGTTGAGCACAATAATCGGCATTCACACAATCAATGGTAGCTAGACTGTGACTCCAGTTTATGATATCAGTAGATTTAACATAATGACCTTTTTCGTGGCTGGACTAGTATGGTTCAAATACTAAGTTTGTAGTTGAGGACCCTTCGTCATGGATGCGTCAGGTTTGAGTTTATCCGTTGAATCAATGGTGATAGAACTGTCACGATTTCCAAAAGTGACTCAGCCTTTGCTCCAGTCATGAACGACTCGTGCATTGGTGAGCCACAAACGACCAAGTAGTAATTCATAAGAATACGCATTAGTGGGAATATCAAGTACTACGAGATTGACAGAAAACTTGAGACCTCCTAGTTTGATCGGTAGGTCAGACCACACTTTGATTAGCCATCCGAAGCTGACAAGTGGGTTTGGCTAGCTTGTCTCTCAGATTCCATTCTATCATGAGGGATGTGGAAATGATGTTGACACCGGAGCCACCATCGAGAACTGCTAAAACCTCATGGGATTGATGATGGGTAGCTGGGATTTTGATGTTGCCTCATTCGTTGAGTGGATGACATTTTTGATATTCAGATCCTCAATTACATGGAGGCACTTCCACTTAGGACCTATCCACAACATGCTTCCAAGGTGGAACCAGTTGCCAAGGTTGCAATTGAAAAGCCTGAGACAAAATTCTACCGTCCCAAATGCCCACACTATCCATGGGATCTCTGTGAGGAGGAGACCATCTTTCAAATTGATGATGAGATCCTTCATGATGTACCAACCTTCCCTCATCCACACACCTCTCCACCACCAAAGCCTCAACCACGTGGTCATACTATGAAAGAGAAAATGAAAAAACTGCTTCAAATTCAACCGTCGGGTGACCTCACAATTGTTAGAAAAGTCCTAAGATTGCCTCTGTTCCTACACCAACCCCCGAACATTCCAAATACTGAGTGGGTCTCCCCAATTGTCATCGTTCCCAAGAAAAATGGAAAACTTCGAATCTGTGTCGACTTTAAGAAACTTAACGTCGTCACCGGACGTGATCATTTTCCATTACCTTTCGGAGAATCCATCTTAGAAAATCTCGCAGGAGATGAGACTTACTCCTTCTTAGATGGCTTTAGCGGATACGATATGATCCAAATCGCTGAAGAAGATCTACATAAAACTGCTTTTGCTACAGAATGGGGAACCTTCTGCTGGAAAGTCATGCCCTTCGGTCTCTGCAATGCTTCTAGCACCTTCCAACGTGTTATGCAAGCGGCCTTTTCTCAGCAGATGGACGATACTTTGGAGGTTTACTTGGACGATTTAGGAGCACATTCAGAAGAAACATGCCATCTGTCTGTGTTCGAAAAAAATTTATCCAATGTCAACGCTTTGGCATCTCTCTTAATCCTGAAAAATGCTAGATTTGGGTAACACATGGTATTGTGTTAGGATTTATTATTTCACAAAATGGCATTGCCACTGACCTTGAAAAGAGCTTATCATTCAAAATCTACCGGAACCGCGAACACAAAGTGCATCAAGGACAAATCAGGAGCTCAAAGGAGTTCCAAAGTCGAAAGTCAGAA
The DNA here is from genome assembly GCA_029204225.1 of Diphasiastrum complanatum. Classification (NCBI taxonomy): domain Eukaryota; kingdom Viridiplantae; phylum Streptophyta; class Lycopodiopsida; order Lycopodiales; family Lycopodiaceae; genus Diphasiastrum; species Diphasiastrum complanatum. The sequence continues at coordinate 40,435,843 of CM055092.1, read as the reverse complement.
GCGACTGGGGCGTACATTTCAAAGAAAGGCCTCTATCACCAGTTAATAAGGTTCTCAGGTTTTACGAAAGCAATATCAAATCTACGCTTTTCCCAGACAAAGATATTTTTTTCAAGTTATGTAATTTTTCAGTACAAAAAGCTGAGCCTCCGACTTGTGGTGTGCCAGCTTCAATGTTAATAAAAAGTGGCCAGTAAATTGAGTACTGTGCCAAGTAGCTTAAATGTATAGTCATTTTAATTGGGAGACACCTTTACTTTAATCTGACATCTGATGAGTACATCAGATTTTATAAAGGTGGGGTGGATGTTGTAAAGCTACCTTTACAAGCTTTACTTCCGGCGCCATCGGCGCCATCTATTTCCCCGGCACCAGCAGCGCCCCTGCTGCTCCCGGCGCCAACGGCGCCGGTGCCGCTCCCGGTGCCACTGTGACCAGAATCCAACCGGCGCCAAGTTCCTATGGCTGAAAATCTTTGATCGGTTCTAGCGGAGTCCAGAGAGCTCAGATCGATGTGCAATCACCTCACACGATCTAGGCATGATTAAAGGAAGCCTGGGGATCAATAAGATCTAGAGAGAGAAAATGACTTTCTAGAAAGGGAAAAGTGAAGTTTACTCTTTCCTTGGCCACGCCAACTACTATCGGTGCTTTATTTTTTATTTCGCTAACAAAGCACGCATAATCTACAAAGTAGTTGTAGTTCCCAAATGGACGAATGAACAACGCATCGCATTTAATCAACTCAAAGAAGCCCTTACCAATGCACCCATCCTTCGGGCTCCTGATTATAGTAAAGAATTCCATGTGCATACCGATGCATCCAAGTATGCCATCATTAGAGAAAATTTGAGCACAAAAGAGGCCTTTCAAAAAGATACCTTTTATTTTTTTTATCAAAATTTTCTTCTACATGGTCCAATCAAAACACTCAAATTTGAAATCTACGTAACGTAGCTCCTTCAAATTGATTTTTATTTCTTTTTAAAAGAAATGTAATTTTGCGTCGGGGGCAACCCGTAAATAAGCCATTTTATTTGTAGTATAGTATGCAACTCAACAAAAAAAAAAAAAAAAACAATGTAACTTTTGAACGGCAACTCGGATTGAGACAATTACGGTGCCTTTAGAAAGCCCTTGACGAGAGCTTTTCAACGACACCCAACATGACCTAGTTCCGAGCTACAGTGAAGAAGTTATGGCTAGTCAAAGTTTTGGTTGGTCAACACTTGGTCAACCCAGTATCTCTTTCAAGCGCAGTTGACCGGTTTGACCCGGTTGACCAAGTGTTGACCGACCAAAACTTTGACGAGCCATAACTTCTTCACCATCGCTCGAAACTGGGTTATGTAGGGTGTCGTTGAAAAGCTCTCGTCGAGGGCTTTCTAATGGCACCGTAATCATCTCAATCCGAGTTGTTGTTCAAAAGTTATGATTTTTTTAGTCACAGACTATATCACCCACATAATAGCTAATCATCGAAGACTGTGTGGGCAAGACTGCGGGCAGAAAAAAATTTTATTCTAGTATTTTGCATTGCCAAAAAATTGTCATCCTACGTGGCAATCCTTATAGGGCCCTTTCCAAGTCCAAATTTTCTCTAATGTGGAGCAGTGCACACCCAACCGGGAGAATTCAAAAAGGACTACCCAATCCGTTTTCTTAGTCGACAATTGGTACCTGCTGAAGTCAATTATACAACTACCGAACATGAAGCCTTGGCAATGGTATATGCAGTTCAGAAGTTTCGCCATTATCTTCTAGGAAAAGTTTTTGTATTCTTCACTGATCATCAAGCACTGTTGTATCTCATCAACAAGACCTGCACCACAGGCTGTATTACTAGATGGATCCTATTACTGCGAGAATTTGAGTTTAGGATCGTGGTTCGTAAGGGAGTTCAGCATTTTCTAGCAGACCATCTATCCCAAATCCCTAGCCTTCCTACCCCTGATCAAGGCGTCAACGATATTTACCAGATGCAATCATTTTCCAAGTTGACTCTACACCTATATGGGCTAAGGAAATTACAGGATATTTAACTTCAGGGCAGATGGATCCTTCTCTAAACCTGAACAACGTGCGTTGGTCTTCAAAACTAAACCGTATACATTAATTGCAGGACAACTCTACAAGCAAGAGTTAGATGAAATCATCCGACGATGTCTTACTGAAGGCGAAATACCCTCTGTAATTTTTCTCACTCATGAAGGTATTGGTGCAGGTCATTTCTCTTTTGAAACAACTGCTATGAAAATCCTCTTGGCCGATTTTTGGTGGCCAACACTCTTCAAGGATACGCACAATTACACTAAGGCTTGTGATGTCTACCAACGCACAAAACGCTTTCAAAAGACTGACTACATGCCTTTACACCCTGTAACCACTGATCAAGCTTTCCAGAAATGGGGAATTGATTATGTCGGACCTATTAGTCCTGCTACTCGACACACACAATCTCGTTACATCATAGTAGCTATGGACTATTGCACCAAATGGGCTGAAGCAAGAGCTGTTCGCAATGTTGACGCTCGTTCTACTGCAAAATTTCTATATGAATAGGTTATAGTTCGTTTCGGATGTCCTCTAGAGCTTATTGGTGATAGGGGTACACATTTCCTTAACTCTGTCATAGTAGATCTCCTTTCAAAAAAATTTGTGGTAAATCGCAAAAGTTCTCCATACTACCCACGATGCAATGGCCAGGCGGAATCCACCAATAAAATCCTATGTGGAATTCTCACCAAAACCGTTGAATCCAGCCGATCTGATTGGAAACTCAAACTCCATGCTGCTCTCTGGGCTTCTCGCACCACCTCGAAGTGACCCCTTTCCAGCTAACATATGGCCAAGAAGCCATTATGCCTGTGGAATTCCATATCCCCTCCCTTCGAGTGGCCTATAATCTTGAGCTTGATACTCACCAGAATCTAGGAAACAAGTTATTCCATCTAAAGCAACTCTGTGAAACACGATGGATCAGCATCCATGCTCAACAAGTCCACAAACGACGACAAAAAACATGGCATGATCAATCTTTGAAACTTAGAGACTTCCAAGTTGGAGATAAGGTCCTGCTATACCAGGCCAAAGCCTTCAAAGGCAAAATGAAATTTTTTGGCCAAGGACCTTACGTCATTAAAAAATCTTTGCCTCCGAATATGTACAACTCCAAACCCTTCAAGGCGATATCCTCGACACTATGGTCAATGGGAGCTGACAGAGAAAGTACAATGAACCCTGTTTTTATCTTGATATGTATTAGTTGTTTTCTTTCCTAATGTTTTTTCTTATTTTTTTGTTTTATTTTATTTTTTTACTTGTCTGCTACCATTTCGACAAAAATTTTGATGTGCTTTCTTGTTCAAACCATCAAGATGCTATCAGATCAGGTATACCAACAGTCTTCTCTAAGAAAACCACAAAAGCCATTAGTTTCAAAAGAATTGTTTCACACCATCTCAGATAGAATTCGCCTGACCTCTTTTTTACAGTGCACAGTTTATTTTTAGCCTCCGCGAATTCTATCTCAGAGACAAAATTTTCTAAAAACTTTAGATATCCACTATCAGAATTCGCAGACAATTCGCTGGAGCTCAAAAAAAATTTCACGATTTCTTTACTATCTCTACGAATGATCAGACAAAGTTTTGCATTGTCAGACGTTTTTTTCTCTTTTGGCATAAAAAAATCACTTACCAGAATTTGCGGACCCTTTGAACATTGCCTCAAAATTCACGGCCATCATTACCAAATTGTGGACACTTAGGATGATTTCTGAGTGAAGTTGCGAATTACTGTCAAAAAAAGTCTATATATAGACCTCCACCCTTCTCTCCACGAATTCATTTTACATTGCTGCTCTCAAGTTCATGCCAAAATGTTTCAAAATTTTCAAAATTCTCAGAGCAATCTAAAATCACTGTTATCATGGCCTCCTGCGATTCTTCGCTCAGTTTTCATCGTCGTAAACCCCCTCGTCCTTATTCAGGAGATATTTTTATGATCTGTATCAAGAATTAGGTTGAGCAGCTCACCCTGGCCAAGGATATCCTCACAAACCTTGGCTTTGATCTAACTCTTTTCCGGGACCAGCAGAGCGAGAGCCTCATCTGACTGGCCTACTCCACCTATTCGGATAAATTCCAAACTTTTCGGCTTACATCTAAGAGTGGCAGCTATACCATCATCAACGTCTCTCATAGGGATCTCCAGAGCATTGGCTTTTCTAATCTCGGAGAGACAATCCATGGCAAGGGCACCAGCTATGATGCCAAATACTTTACCAAGTTTCTGACAAAGGATGGCCATAGCCCAAACCAACGACGGGATCGCCATACGCCTCATCACAGATCCCCATCTACGGGCCGCCTCAGAAGTCCTCATCACCATGTTTGAAGTGCATATTGCCAAGATGGATTGCATACCACCGAGCAACCTCTTCTCCTGACCCTCACCATGGCTATTTATTAAAAAAAAATTGCATGTGTGGAGGAGTGGCGAAGGAACACGTGTCGACTTGTGATTGGTCAAAATTAATGCGCCATACCTAGAATGATTGATTTGACATCTGTCACGTGCGAGAATGACACGCGTCGAGAATGGATTCATGCACATGTCCCAGTGCACTTGGCCTCATAATTGGGTCATCATTGTCAGTATGGACATTTCGCATGGACCAATAATATGACGACATGTGTCTCGGCCATCTTTTCACATGTGCAAAAATTTTGTATATATAAGTCCTCGGAATTTTCATTTTTTTTCGCAAAATTTTCGGTTTTCGCTCCCAATATCGCTCTCAAGCGCTCTCTCTCACCGTTCAAGCTTCCGCCCTCTCACAATGCGCTCGAGTCCGATACCGCTGGTAATCCAATATCGCTTTCAAGCGTGCATCTCTTTTCTTAAAATAATTTGTGTAGATCTTACGTTCGAAACCGATATTCAGTTCTGGTATCGATCTCAAGCGCCCTTTTATCGCAAATTTTTTTGTTTTCAACCACTTTTCTTTTGTTCAAACTTTTTTTGTTGATTTTTTTCTTCTCAGAATGATGGCCGGGAGCAAATCCACTGTCCTTGCCATAACCATTGTATAGCCATCTCATTCCCGTGTCCCCCCTGGTATTGGTTGTAGGCGTGGCAGGAAGCAGGTCTGGATGAGGGAGATCAGAAAACTCCAGAGATCAACTGAATTGTTGATCCCTAGAGCTCCTTTCAACCGATCTGTACGGAATGTCACTCTGTCACTTGGGCTGAATATTTGTTTTGCCGTGACAGCCATGTAGGCCTTATAGGGTGCTGCAGAAGATTTTCTGTCCCAATTTTTTGAGGATACTTGTCTTTTGGCAGTGCATGGTAAGCTTGTCACCATCATGCCAAAGGATTTCGTCATTCTCAAAAGGCTTCGGAACAGATATTCTGGTCTGCATGTTGATAATGCCAGCACCTCCAGAGACCTACCTCTGGATAGTACTGACTTGCCTACTACCTCTAGGAGGAAGAAGAAGCAACCTGTCCCCAAGAAGGCTGGATCTCGAAGGCTAGCTGCTTCCCTTCCTCCTAGACGTATCCCGGCCAAGAAACCCCATATCTTCTTGAGCTCTGAGTCAGATGCTGGAGAATCTGACTCAGATCGAGAATCGTCACCCCTTCCTCCTCTTGTTATTCGTCCAGCTCCTCAGTAGGTTTCATCACCAAAAGTGTTGATTACCCAAGAAGAGCTCGACAAAATAATAGAGAAATCTATAAATATTGTTTCCACTTCTGTTTCTGCTCCTGTACATAATTTTTTTGTGAGAATTCCATGCAATCCAGCCCAAGTTTATTTTGATTCTGACCATTATAATCAATATGAGGCCTAACTAGCTAATAAAATTGATCTTCTCGACAACTTTTTTGATTTTTTTCTTCCAGATACACGTACAAGCTTTAGATTAGGTCCCAAATTTTGTGCCGAGCTGAAAGATAAAACCTCAGCAATTTCAGATGTAATAATAGAAGCCGGAGTTTTTTTTTTTGCAAATAGTATTAGTTTTAATTCCCATGGTATAGTTTTTGTTGTTAGTCCATTTTTCATGGGAGCGGTAAAGGCGAAAGAAGCCAATTTTGAGAAGGCTGTCTATTTTATCAAATGCAGTCCTGTGGCGAAATTTTATTTGATTCCATATGAAAATAAATAAGTTTTGCTCTTTTGTTTCTGTTGCTTTAATCTGGATTGTTGCATGCTTCATTGCTTTAATAAGTAAGGAATTTTTTCATAAATATGGATTTAATGATATTTGTATTTTGGTTGTTGCAGTCTGCATTGGAGCCTGAACATTCTTTTTGTAAAGATAAATAAAGAGGGAGTATCAAATTTTTTGTGTGTAAAATTAAACTCAACTGCAAATACACATAGAGAATTTGATTCTCTACTTCATGATGCCGTTCGGGAAATACCGACAACGGCAACTTAAATTGGAGATATAAGCATTAGATCTCTCAAGGTATATTCAATTTATCTCTGATATGCATGTATTCCTTTTTTAATTCGAATGTATCATCATAGCATAAATATTCTATCATAATATTACTAGTTTTTGTTCTATATATGTAGTGTGTACAACAAAAGGACGCTTTTAGTTGTGCATGGTTCGTCCTATACAATACAAAGCTATTTTTTGAGTGGTATAATTTACAAGTGGATGTAGATATTGAAAAGGTAATATTCTATTCATTTGTAGTTCCTTTCATTCTGATTCATATATTTTTACTATCATTGTTTGTAATTTGCTGATTCTCGTGTTTTGTGATGACAGTTCACTCTTGAGTCGTATACTCCTGATGATGTATATAGATTTCGGCAAGAGTTGATCAGAACCTATGCCCAATACGGTGTAAGCATTGCACCTAGGATCAAGGGCCCTCAAAAGGACGCTGCTCCTGCCTTAATAACCTTTCAGGTTGCTCAGGATGCAGATCTCATTTTATATGATCAAAAAGGAATAAAAGTCCTTCCTAATACAGAGGAAGGCAATATTATAGCAGATATTCCTCTTGTCTTAAAAGGCATTGAGGCCCTTCCCGAAACAAAGGAGGGCCAGATTATAGAAAGAGCTATTCTCTTATCAGTTCCTAATATTGATAAAGAAAATATAGAAAAAATGATTGAATAGAGATCTATTTGTAAATAGAGAGACATAAAAAAAAAAGATACAATCATTTTACATGTAAACAACCCATTTATGATTTTTTTTTATTGATATCAATATAGATTCTTACAATCAGGTTGTGTCCATAGTGTAATAGTGAAATGCAATTTTCTCTATTGATAAAAAGACATGATGATTGGCATGTATTTGCTGATAGTGAATCTCAATGTTCTTCCATAAGTTGGATTGTTTCGCCAATATCTCTGCATTTGATCTCGAGCTCATGTCTTTTACGTACTCGCATAAAACTAATACAAAGTTAGTTACAATTAGTACAAAGATTGTATTAGAAAGTTTGATTGAATCTATTCATAAAAAATCGAGTGTTTACAGTTACTTACGAGTTTACCATTGAAAATGAATCTGAAGCCTAAAAGTACATCATCTTGTAGGAGCACTAGTTCCCGCCGGATGTAGTTTAGGCTCCAATCTTCTTCCACCTCAACACATGTCAAAACAACATCATTGTATATAATTTCAATATTTTTTTCATTTTGAATGTCCACTGGCTTCTAAGTCTTGATCGAGTGGCACCCATTTACCTTTATTTTTTTTCCATCTTTGATAATGGAAGCATAAGCTCAACATTTGTTTTTCAATTTGATAATGGAAGCACATGGAAGACATTTTAATTCTGCATTCTATTTCTCCAACCGATCTTTTGTCCCAGCCTTCATCCATAAGTTCAGATAATAAACTATCTGATAAATTTTTGCATACAAACATCGTTGGGGTTTTGTGTACATTGACACTTGAAAAGAAATCCACAAACATATTCAAGGAAATAAACCAAATCAATCTGACTGTTTTTTATCTTGTGCTCATTTTTAATGAATTTTTTGCATCATTATATATCTTGCAACGAAATGATTCTGAGACTGTAGCATCTGGTGCAATCCATTCATCACTTTCAAAACTAGGTAATGGAATTGGTACTATTTGTCCAAAATTTTCTTTTGTATCAAGAATGTACATTGATTCATAAAAAAAGATCCCACCATCAACTAGATCTTTTGTAGTTCTATCTCAATATTGTAGCTGTCCAATATCAATGTGAATAACATCTAACACACCTACTAAAGATCCACTCGGATCTCATTCATTTATGTTGGATGGATATAAATCTAGCAAAAGAAAAATGACAGATTGGCCAAGTTTACTATTAGATATTTCTAAATGACAAAAATCAAAGCATAAAAAATATCAATACTCACAGTTGTTTTTTTTTGTGATCTTGACTATTGAATTCTTGCACATTTATCTCTGAATGCATATATACATGTTGGACTAGAATTTCAGAAATAGATTTTCCTCCTGATAATGTTCTGAAATCCGAAATTCTTGGCCTTTTAATAAAATCGAAATGATAGTTTTGACCTTTTCCTTTTTCAAAATGCTCCTCTTGATGATGGATGCATCAAAACCCAAGAGTTTTTTGAATATTTTCTTGGCACCCATAATCCATTATCATCTGTCTCGTTGAATAGAAGCACATAGTTGATTGAGGAGCACGGCTTCCTTGATGGCGCCATTCGTAATTTGCATGCAAAAATCTAAAACAATGAACTATGAATTTGAAAATTTGCGTAGCCATGGATCTGAGAAAAAATATTGGGAAAAATTTGAAATACTGATCTATTTGGCACCACAAATTAACTCTAATTAACCCTGTTAACCATGATTTGACAATGCACATACATTAATGGTACATCGATTTTCTCATCTCAACCATCTGTCATATTCATTTTCAATATTTTTGGGTCTCTTCGGGTAGTGATGAGCTAGAAGGGCATGCCTCATCAACCAATAGCATTTCCACATGCTGCCCGACGAAACAGTAATATATTTTAAAAGTTTTTATTTTATTTATATTTGAAAAATTCTACGTTACGTAGAACCCCAAAGCTAAGGTTTCAATTGGTCCACATGGCAACGAAAATAAGAAAATTAAATAAAAAAACATCTTTTTCAAAGGCCCTCTTCGGGCTCTAAGTTTCTCTAATGAATATAGATCCAGAAGTGGATTTTTTGGTGTCGACATCTCTTGCCCAATCCGCATCTGTGTAGGCTTCAAGGATGTTGGCAGTGTGGCTGCCTCCGTAGCAGAGGCTGAGAGTTTTCATTGCCTGGATGTACTTTATGAACTTTATTAGTGCTTTCCAATGAGTTAAGCCTAGATTTGACAGGAACTGGCTAAGTAGTGTACTGATTGAATATGCAAGGTCTGGTCACATGCAGATCATTGCGTACATTAGTGAGCCGATGATTGTTGGAGAAAGAGGGTGTGTGAGTGTGAGAAACAAAAATAGCTTGAAAAGAAACGAACACGAAAAGAAACGAACTCGAAACTTGAACAAGGAACGAACTCGAACGAAAAGTGTTCGTGCGCAGCGGAATGAGCTATATTTCTTTTTTCTTAAGCATGACTATGCCTATAAAAAATGAACAGAATGTTAGTGATAGAAATCACGGTCGATCTGATTACGTAGCCAAACATTAAGCAACAAAACATCAAAAGAATAATTTGTCGCAAACAACTAGACAAATTATTAGTCATGAATGATTCACGAAGAGCTAGACTAAGCTCAACTGATAGTCAGTCACGAAAGGCAAGACCAAATATAAGTCGTCAACAGCTAGTAGACTAATAATAATTTGCTAAGAACAGATTACCAGATTGAGCAATAAGAGAGTCAAACAGAATGTAGAAAAGCATAGCAATATTGACACAAATCTGAAAGCAGAATGAGACAGAGTTGTTATCAGATTAAATATGGCAAAATATACATGTCAATAATGTTGTGGACCACAAGAAAATAGCGGACAAAACCGCGTGCTCTACAAAGCTAATTCAATCTGTAAAAGGAATAAACCTGTTACTAACAATACAAAAGAATCAATGCGCAAGGCATCTATTATTTTCACACACACACTAAAGACGCAAGTGGTATTCAATATATACACAATCTTATAGGTGTGCTGTCTGTAGGAGATCATGGGTGACTGCTGTCGTTGTCAAATATGCTAGCAGAAGTTGCATGGGATGAGCATGAAAAGGTCGCAACATCAGCCTTTGCTGAAATGAACGTTGGTGAAGATGTGAAAAATGTGACACTCTGACGAAATGCCTTAGGATTTGATTTATAGGGTGCCTTCGCTTTTCCTAGGGCACCTTCGACATTTTGTAAGACAGTGTCGTCTTTTTTGCCTGTCACAAATCATGTGTAGAAACACAGTATCATGTTTTTTGCCTTTTTCGCCTTTGGAAATTTACTTGTATTTATGCATACAGTCGAGTTTTTCGTGCCTATCTTATTTTACATGTAAATATGCAGACTGTGCGACAACATGAGTAAAATTGCAGCATGAATGGAGGCAGTTTAAAATAGGATTTAGGGGAGTAGAGGAGATAAATCCAACAACCCCCCTTAATTTGGATCTGGAAATGTCTTGATCTTCATACCGAGCAATGCACAAAATTTGTTGTCTGCATTAACACTTAATGTCTTCGTGAACATATCTGCAACCATGTCATGCATTCTGCAGTACGTTAAGCTCACCTCCTTGTTGAAAACTTTGCCCCTAATGTAGTGATATCTGATTTCAATGTGCTTACTCCTAGAGTGAAATCTAGGGTTGGCCGATAAGGCAATAGCACTCTGATTATCACAGAATAAAATTGTAGGGCTGTACTAATATAGATTAATGTCTGAAAGTAAATTTTTCAACGCTTCCTTAATAGATTGAGAAGCAACAATGTATTCCGCTTATGCAGAAGAAAGTGCGATAGAGGTTTGCTTACGACTATTCCATGACATAGGACCGTCGTTGAAGAAGAATGTAAATCCAGATGTGGACTTACGATTGTCTACATCTCCTCCCCAGCTTGCATCACAATATTCACTGAGCTGATGAAGATTGTCGTTGCTGACATTTCCATAGCAGATGCACTGGTCCATGATAGCTCGATTATACCTCATGACTTTTATGAGAGCCTTCCAATGGGTAATGTCAGGATTAGCCATATATTATCTGAGTGAGCTTACTGCAAAAGAGATATCTGGTCTTGTACATGAGAGATCCAAATATCGATCGATAAGGATACTCTCTCATCTGTTCCTCTTCTTGCTTGGTCTGGGGACATTGGTCCTTTGACAAATGTAGGCCTGGATCCATCGGTGAGTGAGCTAATTTACAATTCATTAGATTATATCTGTTAAGAACATTGTGAAGATACCTTTGTTGAGTGATGTAAATCAGTCATCTCACTCTGTCTTTATGGATCTGAATGCCCAGACAAAAGTGAGTTTCGCCCAGATCAGTCATGTCAAACTCTGAAAACAGCATCTGCTTAGGTGACCAAATTGGTATTGTTGCTGAAGAGCAATGTATCATCCATGTATAAGGTGATGATAATGAAGGATTGCTAAACTGACTTGAAATAGATGTTGCAGTCAGCAATGCTTGGTTGGAATCCTTATTCGATGAGGAATGTGTTGATTCTCTGAAACCAAGCTCTAGCAGACTGTTTCAAGCCATAAAGTGCTTTGTGGAGTTTACAGACATGATTTCTCATACTTCCAAAACATATCCTTTGGGCTGGATCATGTAGATATCTTCTTGTATAACTCCATTCAGATAGGTTGTTTGTACATCAAGTTGATGTACTTCGAGGTCGACAACTACAACATAAGACAAGAGTGTTCGGATCGATGAATGCTTGACTACTGGACTGAAAATCTCGCTGTAGTCGACGTTGGGGATCTGAGTGAATCCTCGTGCTACCAGTCTTGCCTTCCTTTGATCAATTGCTCTGTTGGCATTGTATTTGATCTTAAAGATCCATTTGCAATCAATGATATTGTAGCCAATAGGAGCTTCGATTGTTGTCAATTCCTGTATCAAGAGACATGCAGACTCAGGAGTATACCTTGTGGACTGTGTGCGCACTCGGCTTGATCTTCTGGGAGGATTCGACTGATGAACCACTCCTGGGACTTGTTGTTGTGTAGCAGCAACGTCTTTGTCTGATTTGCTGTCAGAAAGTGGGTCGACAATGGACACGCCTGAGCCTGATTGCTCTAGTATTTTGTTCATATGAATTGCTCTGTGTGCTATATGGGCAGCACTCCAGTTAGTCACAATCGCTTTATTACTACTCAGTTTTGCATGGCCAATTGATATACATTCTGTCTCAGCTATTTTTTAGATTCATAGATGAATGCAAACCATGATCAAATCGCATATTTATAAGCTGTGATGAAAATCGATTGTTCAATCTACTTTTTACAGTGTCATTTTTATACGGAACTTTATACACTCCTTACAAGATTTGGTTGTGACTTGACTACATGTATGCCATTTTGGCTTATGTCTTAGAAAGCTTCGTACAAATATATTTACCCATCTCATACGCATTATGGCTTAAGGTAAATAATAGGCAAAGATGAATGTTGAACATTTTCGATGTGAAACCTCTTGACATAAGACAATGTTTGTCTTACATTCAAGGGAATAAAGATGTGTAAGATACAACATTAAATTAATGCATTGCTTTAAGATGGTATCTTTGTTGTTTTTGAGTAGCTAAGGAAACATAGTTTCTAGAAACACCATGACATCATCACAAGAAAGCATGGAGACACTTTGTCAAATCAGAGAAACAAATCTTTTTTTAGCTGATTTATGCGGATTAAGCTTAAACTACTTCATGCTATAAATTTACCATGATTCCTATTGCTTCAATCCATGATACATAACAGTTTATGTGGTAACCTAATTTTTAAGGGCAACCAAGCAAGAACTATTCTTTCCTTGTTATTCTTTCTAGTCTTTAACTTAAAATGAAATCATTGAACATCACCATGTGGTTAGGTCTTTTTGCTAAAACTTTACCTAGAAGCTACAACCTACTAGCTGGTTCAGTCCTTTAGTCTTGTATATAAGCTTATCAGCGCAGTGGCTTGATCATTCATGAAGAAAATGGATTTGTGCATGAATGTTGACATCTTGCTCCAACATACACGTTAGAATGGCATGGAGTTGCTCTAATATTGTTCATGATGTCCTTGCTACCTCTAATGGTAATGAATTTCATTGAAGCTTGATATGACATATCATCTCAAGTTAGGTCTATTGGGTTTTATAATTATTTAAATAGAGTCATGGCTTGCATCTCTGAATAGCATGGATGTGCTCAGAAAATATGACATTGGGTGATGACTTACCAGTTCCATACAAAAGTCATTGGGATTATTATAGCATGGATTTGCCCTAATATTCACCTACATGACCTAGCCTGTCTTATCAATTTTGCAAGTTGTATTTACAGTTTACTTTGAGTGCTTGATATAACGGATATGGACTGATATCCCATGAACTAATTAGTATGGTGTATGTTGTGATACGGTAACGACAGGGTTCAATCTATCACCAACTAATGTTTATTAATTATATTGGATTAATTGTTTTTAATGATCACCAATATGTTGTTAAGGGGTTAAACTTGTTATGCACATGGATAACGTCCTGACGTCCAACGTTGACATCTATCTTCCTCACTAAACTAACATTTGCAGTTTTGTGTGGTGGGATGGTGCCAGGTACTAGCTGGATGCCTTGAAATAAGTTTTACGTTATTGTATTTTTTTTCTGAGTATTGTATGATAGGTTTTTTTCTGCCTTAAAAAAGAAAATGGGATTACTCTTACCTTTATCACCTCTTTACTTGATTTTACTAATGACCTAGATGAAGAAAATGCATCTTAGTCGAAAATCTTCTCCCAAGATATATGTGATATTAGTGATCAATCTAGGTTTGAATTCAGTTAGGCTAAAAGTTGTCAAGTCCCTATGGTACATAGCCAAACTATTGAGTTTAAGTCCTCCCACACTTCTTACAAGCTTTGGAGCCTCCCCTCCATCAACTTTCTTGTCTCTTTGTCTATTGATCTTTGGGTTATTCTTGCACATCTTACTGAAAAGGAAATACAAACCTACAAACTTGCTGCTCTTCAAAAAAAACTCTTCTCTTGAAACACCCATTTCTTTTGATACTATTATTCCCATGAACAAACTCGAACCCTCTCAATGTCCTTTTGAGCAGACCGGGGCCAAAATTAGAGGTCGCTTTGATAGTGGCTTTACCGAGAATGGCTGAGGAGAAGAAAGAAAATCCAATGGAGACAAGGCCTGTAGCTCAGAGGATCAAAGCACATGGCTACGAGCCACGGTGTCAAGGGTTCGAATCCCTCCTTGCCCACAACCAGCCCTTAAGCTAGTATCAAAGTGACCTCTAATTCTGATCTCAGTCTGCTCAAAAGGACATCAAGAGGGTTCAAGTTTGTTCATGGGAATAATAGTATCAAAACAAATGGGTGTTTCAAGAGAAGAGTTTTTTTGAAGAGCCGCAAGTTTGCATGTTTGTATTTTCTTTTCAGTAAGATGTGCAAGAATAACCCAAAGATCAATAGACAAAGGGCCAAGAAAATTGATGGAGGGGAGGCTCCAAAGCTTATAAGAAGTGCGGGAGGACTTAAACTCAATAGTTTGGCTAGGTTCCATAGGGACTTGACAACTTTTAGCCTAACTAAATTCAAACCTAGATTGATCACTAATATCACATATATCTTGGGAGAAGATTTTTGACTAAGATGCATTTTCTTCATCTAAGTCATGAGTAAAATTAAGTGAATGAGATGATAAAGGTAAGAGCAATCCCATTTTTTTTTCAAGGCAGAAAAAAGCCTTTCTAATTTGTAAATTGATAAATATTTCTTCCTCATACTTATCAACGAAGTCAACCGAATTACTATATAAGCTAACGCGCAAAGAATATCAAAAAGGCCGACCACAATCTCCTTACTCCAATACTTGAAAGCGAAGCATTTCACAAATGGGATATTGATTTTGTTGGACCTATTAGTCCAGTAGCACGTGGCACACAATCACGATATATCTTGATTTTCACTGATTATGCGACAAAATGGATAGAGGCTAGAGCAATGCGCAAAGCTGATGCAAAATCTGTAGCACGCTTCCTCCATAAAAATATTATCACTCGATTTGGCTGTCCAATAGACCTTGTTATTGATCGAGGTTCTCACTTCTTTAATGAAGTAATCAACAGTTTACTGACTCATTACTTCATTATACACCGAAAGAGCACCCCGTACTATCCTAGATGCAATGGATTAGCTGAATCCACATGAATTCTTAACCACGATAGTAGAAACAAGTCGATCAGACTGGGAAATGAAGTTATTTTCTGCTATCTGGGCATATCAAACAACGCCGAAGCAAGCCACGGGTTGGAAAATACCATTTGAGTTGGTATATGGCCAAGAGGCTGTTATGCTAGTAGAATTTTTAATTCCTTATCCATGCGTCACTTTAGCATATGCCACTGACTTGTGTGACGATTGTGCTTATCAACACCAAGTTCAGAATCGACTCTTTACATTGACGAAACTGTGTGAAACACGACTTATATCTTATCATGCACAGTTAGTTCATAAACGATGATAGAAGGCTTGGCATGATCGTCATCATGTCCGAACTAAGGATATTCAAGATGGCGATAAAATTTTACTTTACACATCTTCCAAGGTCCATCCAAGGAAGTTGAAATTTTGTAGCCAAGGTCCTTACGTTGTCAAAAAAAATTTCACAAACGTTGTTGTGCAATTAGAGACGCTAGAAGGCATACCCCTTGACACATTAGTCAATGGTAGCCGACTACGTTGTTACTATGAGGATATCTTTACTGTAGATCTTGTCTAAGATGTATTTCAGGGTTATTATTTTTTCTCTTCCATTTTTTTCCTTTGATCCATCCTCTTTCCCATATATTTTTCTCTGAATATTCCTACCTAACTTTTTTAGACAACCCTCCATGTTATACTTCCTCTTGGTAGCACAAAAAAGCATCCTCCTCAAGGCCATCAAGTGCGAGGAACTGGGAGCTGCGTGTGCTTACATCACTAAGTACACTTATACACAAAAGGCACATCTGCTGAGGATTCCCCTCCAGATTTTTGCCAGACTGGGAGAAGCCTACGAGGGCTGACAAAACATACACAATTGGGTTGGGTTCATCTCCAGACAACTTATTACTGCCTTACAGAAGAGAGCCCCAGTTATCTCCTTGGGCTACATTTTCTTCGATTTGGCTCGAAGTCAATCCTCTATCGACTTAAAGCTTATTTTGCCTCCAAGGGATGTTGTTGCTAGCCGAGGCTATATACCATCAACAGCTTCAGCCTCACTTTCCCAATAGACTGCTATGTTTCATGAACACCGACTTAAGAAGTGACATGACAGCTCATCACCCCACGCCGGTCAACTTGCTGATACCTCACCACCAGCAAAGAAGTTGAGAAATAAGATGACCACCAACAAACCAGCTCTTGAATTAGTTACAGAGTCAGATACCCCACACGCGAAGACAAAATAACTGACTCCCAAGAAGCAGAAAAAGCAAATGGCTAGATACGAAGATGTTCCCTCCAGTAGTGAAGATAATGAAGATGAAAAGAAAGACAGCCTCCAAACAAGACATACTCGACAATGAAGAATCTCACATGCTGCTTCCTCAGCTCAACTCTAGATCATGGACCCACAGTAGATCCAATCTCCATTGCAATCACCAGCTAGAAGCACCAGATCCCAATCACCATCGAGATCATTTCAAATTATTACCTCACCCTCTCGTGTATAGTAGACACTTGCTTCTGTGGTGGCCATCCAACCACAAGCAACAGTTTCAGGGGAGGAGAAAGGGAGTTGCCTGCAGCTACATGCATAGAGAAGATAATTGCAGCTGATTCCACTCAAGAAGACAAAGCAGAAGAAACGAGTGCAGCTGAGTTTGATCAAAAAACAAAAGTAGAAGATTAAGATCAAGTGGCACAAGTAATAGTTGAGTTCAAGGAAAGCCCAAAGGCTAAAGAGAAAGCTGAAGACCCCTCTGCTCTGAAGCAAGACGGCTCCATCGACGTAGACACTCTTGAATACTTCAATGAAGGCAATCTTGTAAATAAGGACGTTGAGACAGTTTTAAATGTAGTTGCACCAGTCACATCACTAACCTCCATTTCCACCACTACCACCACCATTGTTGATACCACACCCGTCATTGTCTCTCTTAACTCTACTGTTATAATTTCCGCCATCACCACTGTTGTAAATACTCAACTAATTGTTCCACTTCCAACTCACTCCATAGCTTCTTAGTTTTTTTTTCCTACCTACCATCGTCTTCCTTCTGAATTTCTTACTTTTCCAACCTATGATAGTTTTCCTAAGAAATCTAGGGAGAGTTGCTGACAGCTTTGGAAGAATTGCAGAGTGAAAAGGCCAAGAGACTGTAAGAGCAAAATCAGTTCTCAAATTAGCTCCAGTCTCTCCAAGTGGTGCAAAACCAGTTTGAGGGCCGGTTAGATCTCTTGATTCAGGAAAATAAGATATTAATTGATGTGATGACGATAGTCAAGAACCAATCAGGCCTAAAGATATCAATATACCAGTTTCATCTTCAGGAGAGACAATAAAAATGGAGAAGTATGTCTCTGTAGGAAACCTGATTAGACAAATCTTGATTCTACTAACAAAGTGCACAGTTTACTTGACAAAGGATGAGAAAGAAATGATCACGAACTCGAAACATTTTTATTTGTAACCAACTCAAAAGATTCGCAAAGGATTCGCAAAATTTATCTTGAGACAACTCAAAATATTTGCAAAACAGTTTCTTGTAGAAGCTCATGATTTTTTTGTTGAAGCTCGAAAGATTCGTGAACAGAATCTTGGCGCAAAATATTCTGTTTCTTCTTCAAACCTCAGATGTCACAAAATTGTCTAGAAATATTCGTGAAATATTCTAGATTCTTCTTCTCGCCTATCGCAAAACTGTTGCGAACAGTTCACGAAATCTTCTGGATTCTTCTTCAAGCTCAAAATTGTCATCTGTCGCGAACAATTCGTGAAAGACAAAAATGTCGTGAAGAGACAAGTGTCACAAACAATTCATGAAACATGAAGCTGTGATGAACAGATAGACTGTCGCAAATAATTCGCGAACAGAAATTATTCGCCCTCGAAAACAGAGCATCTATTTGAATATCAACCGTTGTAAACGATTAGATATCTACTGTTATAGAATAAAAGGCTAAAAGACCTATCCTGTAGCAATAGAGATACATGTGCACTACTTGTTGTAACTAACTCAATCAGAGACACAACAACAAGATAAGACAACAAGAGATGTGTCTTGATGATTCAAATTCAGAGTTAAAAAAATATATTTTCTGATCAATAGTTTCTTATTGTCTAAATTGTCTAAAGTTGTCTCTTAATTTCGCACGTTTTATTCAATCAAGACAAAACTGTTCTATTAGTATATAGATAAAAAACAAACCTGATTGAAGACACTGATATTAGTTTGATTTATTTAAACTTTCATCGTGTTCTCTGAGGAAGAATTGTTACCATTTTTTCTACAGTGGTATCAGAGCGAGTCAGAGTTGATACAGTGGTATCTTCGTACCTCTCTCGACATTCTTCATACATCCATCAACAAGCCACTATCTGGAGTTATTCAGAAAATAGAAGATGTCGTTGATTAGCAATATTCAGGCTAAGATCACTATGATCTTGGATCCAGAAGGTTCAAACTACTTGATTTGGAAATTAAAGACTTCACTCATATTGAAGGACGAAGGTCTTTGACAATGGGTAACACCAATAGAGGAGTTTGAGAACGGAGTTTAAGAAATGATAAAGCTATAGCAATTATTGCGTCTCCAGTGCATGACAATATAATACTAGATCTTACATCAATTTTGAATGCAAAAGATTTATGGGAAGAATTGCAAACCAAGAATGAGACTCGATCTCGTAATCATATCATATTTTTGGAAGACCAATTAACTTACCTACAGTGGGACAACAAAGACATGAACACATCCATACAAAAGATAAAACAGTTGTTTACTTCCTTGCAGAATTCTGGTACAAAAAATGCAATTTCAAAGGAAAAACAGCTTAGTTATTTTCTTAGAGCCCTACCCAGATCATTCCACACAACTCGAACCTTATTGGCGAAAGATGCGACAATGACACTTCAAAAGGCAATAGACGGATTAAAGAGAAAGTAGAAGCTCATGAATGCTATGACGACAATGGTGATTTCGAAAATGCTCTATTTACTCATAAGAATACATCTTCTAAGAAGTCTAAGTTTAAGAGGGAGTCATCTAAAAAGAATGAGTCTAAGACTAATGATCAGCAATCTGAAAAACAACAAAAAAATTATGGTGATAAGAAAATCTGCAACAGCTGCAAAAGATCAAGTCACACAGAAGATAAGTGTTGGTCAAATCCAAAGATTGAATGCATTCATTGTCATAAACGGGGTCATGCAGCAGTAGACTGTTATCAGAATTCCAGAAACAAAAATGAGCAGAATCGAAGCGAATGTTCAGATTCAAACTATGTCAAAGATAAGGCAGAATGCTCCAAAGTAGCAGAAGATAGGGCAACAAGGGACTCAGCAGCTTATGTTAGTGCTAATCTATGTTATCTAACAAATTCTAAAATTCAAGAAGTAGTACTTGATTTGGGAGCCACCTCACATTTTGTTTTCTCGAAACATATATTGTCTGAGTACAAGAAGACAAACTCTTCAAGATTCATTCTACTTGGAGACGGTTCTAAGCACGTGGTTGATGGAACTGGTGTACTATGGCTGAACATGAATCAGGGTGAAAAGAAACTGGAGGAAGTTCTCTATGTCCCTACTCTTGACAAAGATCTTCTATCCGTAGCTAAGATAGTCGATACAGGCATGTCAGTAACCTTCAATAAGAACTCTTGTAAACTGTTCAAGGAAGATTCTGATAACCTAGTTGCTAAAGGCAACAGAGAAGGAAATTTGTATCACCAGAACATTCGAACTAAAATCGAACAAGCCAATCAAACTCAGATTTTTAAAAGATATACTGTGGCACAAGAGGCTATGTCACATGAACATGGAAGCCTTGTACCAAGCCAACAAAAGTCAGAGAATTGAAGGAGTCAAAATCAAAAATAGAGATATTTGAACTACCTACGAATCCTGTCTTAAAGGCAAGATGACTAGAACACCTTTCGGTAAAGATGTTTATAAAGCAACTAAGGTACTGGAAATTGTGCATTCAAATATTTGTGGACCGTTCGGAGTATTGTCGTTGGGTGATGCAAAGTACTTCATTATGTTTATTAATGACTTAAGCAAGTTCGTTGTGGTATACTTTATACGTACAAAATTTGAAGCTTTCGAGAAATTTGTTGAGTATACGAATTGGGCTAAGAAGCAGACATGAAATAAGCTGAAGCATATTCACACAAATAGTGGAGGTGAGTACATTTCCAACGAATTCAAAACTTACTGTACTGATCAAGGTATTATGCATACAAAGACTACATCATACACACCTCAGCACAATGGAATAGCTGAACGAAAAAATCGTACACTTATGGAAGCTGCTAGGTGTATGATGGCTCATGCGAAGGCACCAAAACAATTGTGGGCAGAAGCAGTGGCTACATCAAATTATCTTCAGAATCATATTCTGAAATCTCGAATACTGGATAAAACTCCTCATGAGATATGGTAGAAGTCGAAGCCAAATCTTGCACATGTTCAGACATTTGGATGCGCAGTGTATATGCACATACCAGATAAGCTGAGAAAGAAACTCTGAAAAGACATAACAAGATTTTCTGGTAAGATTCGAGTTACATTCGTCATATTATCGTGTCTATGTACCCGAAACTGGCAAGATAAAAGTTGTTCGAGATGTTAAATTTGATGAGCCAAAATATATAGCAGATAGTCATCTAGTTGGCTATGAAATTCTTAAAAACTATTATGAGCTACCAACAACGACAGAAGTAAAACAAGCAGAAGATGAAAGAGAAATACCAGATTTAGAGGGAGGTCAAGATCGAGTACTTGATAGACTCGAATCACCAATTCGAATTCTAGCAGAAAAGGTCGAATCAGAATCGAACTCGAAACCACCTGTGAGAAGATCTGACAGACAACGAAAACCACCAGAAAGGTATGGTCAGGATGTTTTTAATACAACCATCTAATTTTGTAGTTTCTCTAACGAACCTCAAACATTTGAGGAAGGTGTTGATGGACTAGATAAAGATCGCGGGTTTTAAGCAACGGAGGACAAAATGTCATCCATGTATAAGAACAATGTATGGACACTTGCACCTATACCTGATGGCAGAAAACCAATCAAATGCAAGTGGATCTACAAGATCAAAATAGGTCATGATGGAGAAAACATCAAATACAAAGCAAGGTTAGTTGCAAAAGGATTTTCACAGAAGTATGGGATTGACTACACTAATACTTTCTCACCGATAGTCAAACATACATCAATTCACTTGTTATTCGCATATGCAGTGGCTCATGATCTGAAAATCCATATTGTAGATGAGAAGACTGCTTTCTTGCATGCAAAATTGGAAGAAGACTTATTCATGGACCAACCACTTGGTTTTGTAAATCAAGAATATCCAGAATACGTATGTCACATGAATAAAAGCATTTATGGATTGAAACAAGCAGCAAGACAATGGTTTAGAAAGAAGGACAAAGCACTACGTTCCTTAGGCTTCGAACATCTATTTGTTGAATCAATTGTCTATATCAAGCATGTCCAAAATGAAATAATCATTCTAGCTGTCTATGTTGATGACACACTTATCTTCTCAAGAAGAGATAAGTTAATTTCAGCTGTCAAAAGAGACATTTCTGAAATTTTTGAGATCGTTGACCTAGGAGAAGCTAAAATTTATCTAGGCTTGCAGATCGTGAGAGACTTTGAAGGTGGTAAGTTGTATCTTCACCAACAAAAGTACACTCAAAAGATCATTGAAGACTTCAACATGCTCGAATGCAAAGGTGTGCATACTCCAATGACACCTAGAACAATACTGAACAAGGTGGATTGTCCGCAGACTCTCGAGGAAGAGAAGCAAATGGCCAAAACACCCTATCGTCATTGTTATATCTAGCAGACAACACCAGACCTGATATAGCATTTGCAGTATACAGGCTGAGCCAAAATAATCAAAACCTAGGATCGTTGCATTGGAAGTTAGCAAAGAGAGTACTACAATACTATGGACTATGTTATTCGAAGGAAGCTGGATTTCACATCGAATCTTACAATAACGCAAGTTGGGCATCCATGAAGGATGATAGAAAAAGTATTTCAGGAGGTTGTACTCTAGTATCTGGCATAGTCATACCCTAGATAAGCAAAAAGAAAACAGTAGTAGCTCAATCTTCTTGTGAAGCAAAATATGTAGCAACAGCCAAGATGGCAAATGAGCTTATCAGGATCAAACAGATGTTGGAATGATTTGATGAATCTATTTCTGAACCTTATGTCTTGTTAATGGATAACACTTCAGCAATCTATCTTATGAAGGATCCTGTATTTCATTCAAAAATAAAGCACATAGCTATCAAGTATCATGTAATTCGGGACTTAGTCGAGAAGAAGATATTGAAGATAGTCATCATACCCACAGAGGAAATGACAGCTGATATCTTTACGAAGCCACTCAGTAAAGCTTTGTTCTAAAAGTAACGAAGAAGATTGGGGTTAATCCAACTGCCCACTTTGAGAGGGAGCTGTAGAACACCTGATCAAACAAATCTCAATTCTACTAAAAAGCGCGTAGTTTACTTGACAAAGGATGAGAAAAAAATGAATGCGAACTCAAAACATTTCTATTCATGACCAACTCAAAATATTTGTGAAGGATTCACGAAGTTTATCTTGCAGCCAACTCGAAAGATTCACGAAACAGTTTCTTGTAGAAGCTCATGGTTTTCTTGCTAAAGCTTGAAAGATTCGCGAATAGAATGTTGTCGCGAAATATTTTGTTTTTTGTTCAAACCTCAAATGTCGAGAAATTGTCTGGAAATATTCGTGAAATATTCTAGATTCTTCTTCAAGCTCACCTATCACAAAACTATCGCGAACAGTTCGTGAAATCTTCTGGATTCTTCTTTAAGCTCAAAATTGTAATCTGTTGCAAACAATTCGCGAAAGACGAAAATGTCGTGAAGAGACAAGTGTCACGAACAATTTGTGAAACACGAAGTTGTGATGAAGAGACAGACTGTCGCGAAAAATTCGCGAACATAAATTATTTGACCTTGAAAACAGAACGTCTATATGAATATCAACCGTCGTAAACGGTTAGATATCTACTATTACAGAATAAAAGACCAAAAGACCTGTCCTGTAGCAATATAAATACATGTGCACTACTTATTGTAACTAACTCAATCAGAGACACAACAGCAAGATAATACAGCAAGAGATCTATATTGATGATTCAGATTTAGAGTTCTAAAAATTCATTTTCTGATCAATAGTTTCTTATTGTCTAAAATTTTCTAAAGTTGTCTCTTAATTCCGTACGTTTTATTCAATAAAAAAAAAACTATTATATTAGTACATAGATCAGAAACAAACCATGATTGAAGACATTGATATTAGTTTGATTTATTCAAACTTTCATCGTGTTCTCTGAGGAAGAATGTTATCATTTTTT
The DNA here is from genome assembly GCA_029204225.1 of Diphasiastrum complanatum. NCBI lineage: Eukaryota > Viridiplantae > Streptophyta > Lycopodiopsida > Lycopodiales > Lycopodiaceae > Diphasiastrum > Diphasiastrum complanatum. The sequence continues at coordinate 40,412,021 of CM055092.1, read as the reverse complement.
TCTACAGTCTCCTTGATCCAAAAACATGAAGCCCTGAAGAGGAACCATCAAATTTCAGAAGAAGAAAACAACAAAAAGTTGTCATCACTCAAAGAAAGCGTCGACAAGATCCAAGAGAAACTTCTCCAGTCAAAACAACAAATGGACCTCATTTGGAATATGTCCTGTAGACTCGACGCAGGCATATCAGTGTAGAGAAAAGACGACGTCAACGATGATGTCGGAGCACCTGAGCAAAGCGATCCATCAACCAACGAGGTGTTGGTCTTGGCATGCCATATCAAGGCTCCATTTTTGGCTCTCTCCACAAACCTGTCGTGGACTCCTCCACTTATACGCAGTTGCCTCACTCATCTTCTTATTTTTTTGATCCATTTTCATCTTACCAACCATCATTTTTTCCATTTACTCATTCGATTGCCTCCACCTCCACCTCTAACACCATACCCACCACGTCTTCCTTACAATCTGATGACCATTTTTTAAAACAATTCATTTCGCCAACAACTCAGTATAACCTCATAACTAATCCACTACCCTCTACTTGTAAATTGTTTTCACCTCCATCACCACCTGATTTCAATTCTTTTGATCAAGAACCACTTGATGAGACTGTGCAACCTCCTATGGGACTTTCTCCATCCTCTCCAAAGAGTAAGAGTGACACCTTTGCTGGATCAAAGTCTGAGGGCTCAACACCAAGAGTTTCTGATACAAAGAGCGCCACCGCTTTGGACAACTACTTGGCGAGGCCTTCAAAAAAGCTATCCGAGAAAGCTAAGGAAAGAATATGAAGACAGTTTGATGATCGAAAAGAGTCCGAAGACTTTAAAAGTAGAGACGAAGTTGAGAGCCGAGTCTGAGAGCATGAGAATTATTAGTGCTGGACTGAAATGTACAATTTGTGAGCCCCATGGTAATTCCCAAAAGATGGAAAACCATGTGGGAGCTAGTAATTTAGACTTTCTCAGCTTAAAATTATGTTTTTCAATAAAGAGACCTCCTATTATCATATAAGAGGTGGAACCCAAATCTTTATAGACTGGGGTTCACTCAATTGTAAGAGGTGGAATCCAAATTATGTTAAAATTGGATTCACCAGCTCATGGGTATACATAGAGGCCTCCTCCACGAGTTTCCAAGCATGTGATACTATAATGAAATGTTGTTGAATTGAAATTTAATCATCCCTCTATTTGCATTTCCATCTATGCTCCATTTTCATGCATTAAGTTTGGGTACTCATGTATGAATGTGTCTGTTGTTGATTCTTCCTCTTCAAGTTTGGTTTTGTGATTAGAATCAGGTAGATGTGTAGGGCCTTGTGGTAGATCATAACCATTCTAATATGATGCTATTTGGCGCTTGACTCCTTGAGGAGTTTTTGTTACAAGTGTTGAGTGATAGTTGTAACAAGCACTTTGTAGGATTTCCATTGCTTCAGTGTAGATATTGTCTTGTTCATTCTATTGATTTCAGTAGGATTAATTTCAATTTCATTTCCTTTTCTTACTTAGTTTAATCTACAATTTGTAAGCACCAAAGAGATATCTGAAACAAACTGTAGAGTGTAGGCATTCGAATTCTGATAGATCCAGATTGAAGTTGAGCATCCATTATCAGTAGGATCGAGATCAGGTCATTGATGTACTAATTGATAGGCGGAGTACATCACCATTGCACTACAACCAGTAGAGTGAGAAGAAAAGCAGGTCCTATAGGTTGTAGGCTGACTGGTATCTGCTAGATTGTTAGTAGGAAAAGAGTTTGAGCATTTAAGAAACATAGTGATTCTGTGCAAGCATTGTCGTAGACATCAACAAACAGTCCTGAATTTTGCAAATATTTTTTTCATTCTTTGAATGCACCTTTTATTTTTTCAGCAATAGCATCTAGTTTACAAATTGCCAATTTCCAGTCTTTTTGTTTATACTTGGTCCGTCTTCTTCATTTTACCAAGGAATCAAAAGTGAAAGGGAGACGGGTCATAGAAAAGAGAGAGAAAGAGCGCGTGTTGAGAGAGAGAGAGAGAGAGAGAGAGAGAGAGAGAGAGAGAGAGAGAGAGAGAGAGAGAGAGAGAGAGAGAGAGAGAGAGAGAGAGAGAGAGAGAGAGAGAGAGAGAGAGAGAGAGAGAGAGAGAGAGACAACACTTAGTTTCTCTTGACAAAGCAAGACTGAAGATCTTTAAAGCCTTTATTCATAATCCAACAGGGTAAAGTATAGCTGAAAAGTAAAATACAGTATTAGAAAGCACCATAAAGCATAACCACTTTCAAGACGTCCAGTTGATACCTGCCACCATAAAGCAAAACAAAACCGCTCAAGTTAGTTTAGTGAGGAAGACAGGTGTCATAGCTGAATGACAGTTGTTATTCATGTCCAAAAGAGGTTATACTACTTAACAGCTTTGAATAGCATTTTAAAACATAGTCTAGTCTTCCCAAACACACAGTGTTTTAGCGATAGGCCAAGCTGTTATATCACCGTATCAGGGCGAGTGCCATACTGATCAGCCTACGGTCAATTGGTCCATATCAGTTCATTTCAATCAAGAGGAGTATGAAAATTTTAAACCATTAAGGGTTTTATTTAGCCAAAAGACTTGGTGTGAACATGTGTGCTTGTATCAGAGCAAATCCATGCTATACTGACCCAAATGACCCTTACGACATAAGGTATGTCATGCACGGTTGTTCGTACTCCTGAGCATATCCATGCTTTCCAGTTGTATCTCACCAAAAGTCTAAAGTAACACTAATAGAGGAAAGGTGAATTGTTACCTTGAATGTTATATCAGAATGATATAATATCCACGGTATAAGGACACTGTATAGGAAAGATGTGGTTAAAACAGAGTAAGAGACTACCAATATTTATATTGGGTAGTAGGGCAGATCTGTGCCATTCTACTCCCTTAGTATAAACTATGATTCTTACGGATATCCATGTTGTCTAAGATCATCATACTAGAGTCCTTACTGTTACTTTTAGTGACCAATTCTTATTTCAAGGTATTTTAGTTTGATTTGAGTGTGGTCTTATGTCGTTACTTACTTTCGAACAAGGGAAGTTGAAAAGTGGAAAGAAAAACAGAAAGAAAGAGTGAATTTATGTAGAGTGAAGGTATATCATAGCCTTTATGGAACCAAAACTACCATACTTACCGAAGTTGTAAAGAGTATATTTAAACTTGAAAAGTGTACCTGAATAGTTGTAGACGTAGCTTCTTGAGAGGCAGCCATAGTAGTATTTAAGCGACTGAGTTCTTACTCTTTTAGAACATAAAAAAGCCAAGAAACTGTGGAGTGAGCGTATTGCTTCCAAAAGTTATGTAGAAAGCACTTTACAAGACATCTTTTGACTATGTTAGTTAACTTACAATGCAGAGATCCAGTTGGTTGCATACCTTTCAATAGTGAGTAGTCGGTTCAGGAAAGAACCAAGTAATATTTTGACAAAGCTGGAGCAGTGTAATGAAGCAACAGCATGAGATATCATTCGCTTCATACTATGAGATCACAAGATCTATGAACACTTGTAAAGAGAGCACATATGTAAGAGCTAGGCTTGAATGTGTCCATCGTTGGTTGGAGGAGGCTAATAAAGTGAAGAATTCTATGAACAGATAGCATGAGTTCATGGTCCATCGCTGGACAATTAGCCATACATGGATTTATAGTATTGTCATTTGAAAAGGAGACCACTCTCCTGTCCATCGCTGGAATAGCAGGGTCTCTATGTGTAGATTTGGTGAGTAAATGTGAGTCTATCATGCCTATGCAATCCATCGCTGGATAGAACATAACACTACCGATAAAGATTCATCTTATGGATGGTTTGCAGCTATCTGTCCATCTCAAAAGTGCATAAAGTATGTGCAGGAGTGAGGCAGCCCTCCATCGCTGCCCACTGAGACATAAGGGGCAAGCAAAAGCATGGAAAAATCGTGGTTACATCATTACTATCATCTGCAATTTCAAAAAACTATCACATAACCACAACTGTCCATCGCTGCCTATTGAGGTAGGGTGGACAGTTTCAAGAATCAAAAAGTGACATTGTCAATGTGTTCTTGACCTATCACAGCCTTTACATGGTTTAGAGAGATGGCATATCAAAACAGAGCATTATTAAAGCATCCTTCTTCGGAAAGTAGAGTAAATATGAGCAGAATGTAAGAGAGAAGCAAATACATACCGTAAGTTGTCAAATCGTTGATCCGTAGGTAGGTAGGGTGCACTTTTAGCGAGTGTTAGAGGAGCAGAGTTCTTCATCGGTGTTGTAAAGCAAAAAGGGTTGAAAAGAGCATGCACTTATAGTGCCCATGAAGATAGTAACCTGGAAGGAGAGAGTGGGAGGGAAAATTCCATTTCCCTCCAAATTATTTTATATAGACCAAACCATTTCAAATATTTGTGCGAAACCTTCTAAGCTAAAAATGGAACTTCATCATATGCAAGGGTACAATAATAAAAACCTTGTAAGTTTGTAGTAGCGGTACGTCAGTATCTGTCCACGTTTTTTGTTTAATGCAGTGGGGTGAAACTGAACAAAAGAGCATCCATGAGAGAGAGAGAGAGAGAGAGAGAGAGAGAGAGAGAGAGAGAGAGAGAGAGAGAGAGAGAGAGAGAGAGAGAGAGAGAGAGAGAGAGAGAGAGAGAGAGAGAGAGAGAAACAAGATTTCACATAGTCCCTCTTGACAAGTCAAGACCAAACCCTTTGAACCTTTCAATTTATAGCATAACAGGTAAGAACAAAGTTGTATAAAGTCTTACAGTACATAGTATCATAAAGTAAACCAAGTTTTAGGCCCACTCAGCTGTTATCTGCCACCGTCCCACAAAACACAACCACATCGGTTAGTTATGGAGGAAGCAAGCGTTGGCTATCTCTTCACCAAAAGAGTATGAAAACTACACATTCACCAGTGATTTACTACCAAATGTATCATCGTTGTCCAAAAGCAATATTTTCAAAATGATGATAGGTATCATACCTTAGTGAAAACCCGATAGTGTGGCTGTGACAACGCTCAATCGTAGTAGTTGCTATTGAAGCCAATCCTTCTAAACCAATCCACAGTTATCTTACATGTGAGCTATTACAGCAAGCATACCTTAATCATGTGTATTGATCCAGCGATTAGTGAGCCATAGACAAAGCAAAGATCTTACCTTAACTGGTAGAGCTTCTCCTTAACGAATTCTCTTCCATTTCTATTTGCAAGTCTCTCTCCACATCCAGTCCAATTAAGGTTGCAGTAGACAGAAGAAAAACCAACCAAAAGAGAAAGGGGGAGAGAGAGAGAGAGGAAGAGTAAAAGTTAGGGCAGTGTAATCTTCTTACTTATAGAAGCAAGAGAACCCTTAGGTGCACTGAGTGCAAGTGAATGCACATCGTTAGAGTAGATCCCCATTTTGTGCATTAATTTCAGCCATTCGAGGAATTCAAGTTTCCCACCAAAAAAAAAAAATTTAAAAAAAACTTTTTCTTTCCTGGAGGGGTCATCCAACTTAACATAGCAATTTGAGGCAATTTCACGGTCTTGGTTTTGAAGAGGCAACATAAGAAGCTTTCCTAACAAAAAAAATTTGTGGAGCTTTTATAATAAAATCTGTTCAAAATCGAGTCCATGAGAGAGAGAGAGAGAGAGAGAGAGAGAGAGAGAGAGAGAGAGAGAGAGAGAGAGAGAGAGAGAGAGAGAGAGAGAGAGAGAGAGAGAGAGAGAGAGAGAGAGAGAGAGAGAGAGAGAGAGATGGATGGCTGCGTTGTGAGAGAGTGATAGAAAGAGAGATGGTTGAATGTCTTCATCTTAGAATTTACACAAGCTAGTTTGTAAATTCCACTTGGAAATTGTGATTTTGCCATGATGTGGGATGTCACATGTGCCAACTAGGTTAGGATCTTTTCAATAATGATTATTAGATGTAGATTGTGAAGCATAGACTTGCTACAAAGGCAATTGTCTGGGTTTCGTTGCTTTATGGAACTCTACCAAGTCTAGTATTGTGCACTAAATTGAAAGTATTGATAGCCATGTTCCTGAGAACTTGAGCATGAATGCAAGATTGAAAAAAACATGAAATGAAAATTTTCCTTCGTATATCATATCTAGTATTACCTGATGAGCCACAAATTAAGCAAACTTTATTGGATTATTATGAGTCGATAGTTTATTTTCTAGATGAGGGAGTATAAAGGTGCCATTGTAATAAGATAAATTTGTCATACTTTTGGAAAGAGATGGACAAAATTCCTTGCTGGCTTGAAACATTCACACATAGATACTTTGTGAATATAATGGTATGTATGCATGTCTTATTCCATCCCCATTTTCACATTGTCCCCTTTTATAACAATATCTTGTGGCAATAAACAATATCCAAACAAGTATTTGTTTTATTGCACTTACCAATCTCATCCAGTTTCCATTATACTTTATTGACTAGATATTGAAGAGATTTTCCAACCTATCTTCAAACAAAGTGGCCAAAACTCTTCCTTTGATTTCTCTTGTTCTTTCAATCACCTACTTCCGAAAGGCAAGTATCAAATATAGATATATGCAACAAACTTACCCAAGAAGTTAGTAAATTCAAGATCTTTTAAACATATATGTTGAAACTTTGCCTTGGATTTTTCGACATTCTACTAAAAGGATATGCGCAAACAACTTACAAAGTGGACAACGCAATTTTCTTCTAGAATCAAAAAACCTAATTTGCAAGCAATTTAAGCTTTCCCTTAAGCCATTGAACCAAATATTGCAATCAAGAGCAACTAAGTCTAGCTCCCATCATTGCATATATCTAATTGTAAAATTAGAATATATCCAATTTCACAAATGTCTATAGAAAGGTCAATGATGTCATAAGGTAAAGCTTAGAAACGATATATGAGCAACTCAAAAAGTCAAAGGATCTAATTCAAAACAATAATATAAAATTCAATAAACAAAAAATCTTAGCCAAACAACATTGCTTATATCTCATTAGTACCCAAGCATAAGTAGCTAATTGGGTTTCAAAAGAATCCGGATTCTCTTGGGTAGACCCATTGTTGACTAAGAAGCAAAAGACAATCAATAGGAGGAAAGACATAATAATAATATTGATAATAATTCAAATTGAATGTAATTCAAAAAGTAAAATTTTAAAAATAAAATAAAATAAATAACAACAAGGATCATAATATGTACACGAGTTACCAAAACAAAGACAAAATACTAGAAACAAAGCGAGCTCTCCACTTTTTTGGACTCTCTATATAACCATCTTCAACATACCATAAGCTGAAATACCAAAGATAAAACCAAAAGAGTCTCAAACAATTCGAACTTTTCTCATGATTTTCTTAAAGGTGTAATCCTTACAGAGTAACTAAATGATTAGACTACTCGACTGGTCTACAAAAGCATCCCTACTAGTACTAAGACAAGAAAACCTGTAGAATTGACAAGTGATCACTCCATATTTAACAAAATCTGAAATATTTCGAGGCATGCAAATTATGTTCAAGTTACTATATTCTGGCTGAGCCTTTTATTAAAACTATCGACCAATAAACCTAACCTGGCCTAAAACTACCAAAATTGGAGATCAAGAACAAATATCATCAATATATCTTCTAACATGAGTTAATTTATGCACTAGCATGGGACAAGCACCACAAGAAACTAATCTTTGTATAAATTCTAATTCATAAGAGAAAGGATACGAGTTAGCTAGATGAACAGCACAATTAGTACCCATGAGGATACCTATCGATGTTGAAAAAGGGAGTCACCTAGAAATATGCAAGTTATCCAAGAGAAAGTGCAGCCAAGAACAAACATCTTCAACATCAATTATCCTCAAAAAAGCTGAATTGGGTCCAAAATCGATTCCTGAAGTTTTAGGGGTCCAGACATGACTAATCAGGCTCCAAATAACTCAAACACCTTGATTAACCCCCACCTACATGCCCTAACTCAAGGTAACAATAGGACAAATGAGAGGCTTACATCCACTTCAAAAAACCACTTCATTAGATGTAATATGAACGCAGCATTGCATCTCAAAAATTACATCTTACTGACTTCAGCAGAAAGCAAATAAAAATCAAGCAACACCAAAAGCTAACAAGAAATCCAAAGAAAACATTCTGAAGAGCTTCATCAATCAAAGTCGAAACCAAATTTTATTTTCTAATCTAATACAAGCCGTTACATGATGCAAAGCCACAAGACACTAGTGGCTATTTAGACAAAGAATATTGGCAATGGCTATTTAGACACAACCACAAGACACTAGTGGCTATTTAGACAAAGAATACTGCAATGTTCGCAAATCGATTACATCAGTCGGTTTCAGATCATGTCACTCGACAAGTACAAGCTGTAATCAAATTCCGGATTTCTTCCAAAAATTATTAACACTAGTAACCATTACAGACATTACTGCTGCCTATGCATGGTATGGACTGCACAAATCAATCTTAACAAATGTCAATGTTTTGGTGTTGCCATGAATGAATTTGTTTTTAGCATATTGAAACCATGTTCTTGTGCTATATATAATAAAGATAAAATGTATGTTGCTTTTCTCTTTGACAGCAAGTTCTCTTTGTCAGATGTCACGCTAAGGTGCTGATGTCCATTACACTGAATACACAGATCAAAAGATCCACACGAGACAAATCTAAAATACAGCATGAAGTTAAACTCCTACATTGAGTCAAGCTTTTTTCACACTAACCACTTACCACCTGTATGGATAAGCTCTCTAAGAAATCATATACAGATAATCTCATATGTCTACCCAAACCCTTCCAGTACATTGATATTATAATGCCTACATGAGGTCTTCTCCTCCATTTATTTTCATCGAGCCTAATCTATTGAATCAAAGCTCAATAGAATAGATAGATACCTACTCCACTGTGTCAGAAACAGGCAGTAGTGTTCATATAATCATAAGCCCTTCACCACACCTAGGCACACAAAAACAAAGCTTGCATTAATGAGCAAATGAGGCCATGTTTGTATCCCTGATCGCGCTCTATGACGCTACTGCTACATCTGTGTTTGTAGAAGATAACCCTTGACTGCTTTTAGAAATACTTCTTGCAGATCCAGCTTTGGTGTGTTCCCGTCTTAGGCTGCTAATGGTCGGTGTACTTGCTTTCAGACGTTCTCGCTTAAAACTTTTGACAGGTTTTTCATTTGCTTCCTGACCTTCCGAATGCACAATATGCTGTGAAACCTTGCTTATCCTCAGTTTACCTCTGTCAGCTCCTACAGCTGTGACACCCTGAGTCTCATGAATCGTATTAAAAACTTGGTTTTCTGAGTTCTGGTTGTGCTTCTCTTTCATTTCTTCCTTCAGTTCATCAACAGCTACTGCAGGGCCATTGTTTACTGCACATTCTTGACCACCATCGTCCCTCACGTGATCTGACAGATGAGTATCATCCAGTCCAACCCTTGAAGTACCTACTGCAGCAGCCATAGGAGATGAGTTTTCTGTATTTCCTTCAACTTTACTTCCAGCAACTTCATCAGATTCATCATCTACACAACTTGGTTGACCATTGAAAGAACTTGTCGCTTCACTCTTACTTTTGCCAAAGCCTCCTTCATATCTGATTGTCTTATCGCTTGGGGTCTTGATCAAGAGCTTCTTAATGTGAGGCTTTGGGGTAAAATCATTGATTTTCATAGGAACGCTTGTATTTTTACCAAAATCTGAAGACTTGGACGTATCATCAGATTTAGAATCAACATTTTCATTGCCAGCTACTCCATTTATGCTCTTTCGTCTCCCTAGCTTAGGAGACTTAGCACGAGTCGGTGGAATCTGCAGTACGCAAATTTTTCAAAAGCTACAGCTGCAATAAGGGCAAACAATTCTACTATAGAATTCACACAGTGTCAAATGCAAGGTGGATGTCAGACCTTCTTCAGCTCTGCCTTTGGAGGAGGTGCTTCTTGATAAAAGCTAGGCATGGGTTTCGCTTTGAATGTCAGGCTCTTTCGTAACTCCTTGATCTCTGCCTCCAATTCTTCCTGGAGAACAAGATACATAAAAAAACCTGGAGACTTAGAAATAAATTGATTGGATACACTATAGACTTGACTTCAAAATCAAGGTTTCAAGAGATTTACTATTGGGACTAGCCTGATCATTGCTAGGTGTACAGCCAGTAGGAACAATCTCTGCTGAGAGTGACTTATAGCCAAAAAGCATGCCAAAGTTCAAACAAACAAACTCTATTTGCATGTATGCGTGCTTTTGATGCCTAAAGATTATAAATGTAGATTTGTTTCAGCATTATGCAGAAAAAAATTTGCAAAAATTACCTGTGTCTTGGCTTGAATTTCACTTTTCTCTGCTTCTTTAGCATTCAACTTCTCTTCCAATTTTGAATAGAACTGATAAGGAGCATGCATAACAAAGATAGACTCGTTATAGTGTGATTGTCATATACCTAGGGGACCAGAGGCCCTGACCAGAGGTTAACAGTACAAATGATATATCTATTTATGAAATTGGAACATATCCAAATTCACAAATTTAATTTAAGAAACCAGTGATGTCATGAGGTAAAGCTTAGGTAAAACTATACATGCAACAAAAAAAAGCCAAAGGATCCATAATATAACAGTAATATAAAAATCAAAAAACGAAAAATCTTAGCCAACCAGCACAACTTATGTCCCATCCTCAGGAAGCGGATGGCGGACGCGGATGCGCGTCCAATTTTTTTCAAATTTTTTTTTTTAAAAACAAAAAAATACAGGCACCTGCCTACACTGACCCCAATCCAAAAAGCAAAATAAAAACAATTTATGGCCCCTGTTTTTCCCCCAGAATTAATTATCAGAGGGTGTCTGGCACCCACCTGCCCCCTCCTGTTAACAAATAGGAAAACAGTACCAAAAAAATTTGCAAAAATATTTGCAACAGACCTAACCACTGGGCCATGCCTCTCATAACCTCAGTAGTACTAAACAATCATGGCCAGTGAGCAGTTCATAAATTATTACGATCCTTCATTGGGAACTAAGCTCCAAAAAAGCGGCAAAGAAAGATCTGAGAGTGGTTTCGAGTGAAGGTTTGTATGGCAAACATATTACTGATTTGGGGTTCAGAATTGAATGCTCGCTAGAGGATTGGGGAGAGGTGAACGCTCACCAGAAGAGTGACAAGCTCTCAGGAGCGGAAGTCTCTGGGGGAAATTAGGGCTCACCAGAATAGTGACAAGCTATACACTACTGTGACTCGGTTTAGGGGATCGGTTTCTTCCCGGATGAACTTCAACAGCTTACTAATTAGTTATGGCACTACTCCAACTCGCTACAATACGATGTCGAAATTTACAGTACCTGCTCCACGAACCCCCGCGCCTGTATTCCTGGACCATTGATACATTCTACGCAGGTTTAAGTGTATGTTGCACAAGTGCAGCTTTGATGTTGAATCTGCACATACCTGTGGTGCAATGCCTACGACACAATCAGGACGTGGGTGGGGTTGATGATGTTTATGGATGATGATTATGCTTGTGGCTTGTTTTGATGGTTATGGCTGTGGGGTTGTGGGTTTAGGGTGATTTGTTAGGGTTTGGGGTGTTGTGTTAACTGTGCCATTTGTTGGGGTGTCGGGTTTAGGGTCTTATGTTAAATGGTTGAACATGATGCATATGTTTTGAATGAGATGCAGATGTGCTGGTCTCTCTCTCTCTCTCTCTCTCTCTCTCTCTCTCTCTCTCTCTCTCTCTCTCTCTCTCTCATCTTGCACGGAGCAAACCATTTTTGACTAACCATTCAAACTTCACAGAGCTAACCATTTGTAAGCAACCACAATAAATTAGCCATGACACAAATAGACTGTAAAAAAATATATACATCTCATCTGATGCCACTGTACATGATGCTAAAATGTGTATCAGTATCTACAAGTCTGCGCTAAACAAATCATCCCCCTGTGTGCCAGATGCATCTGCAGGGGTGATCCGGACGATGCTGTTCGGCGTGCTCTGCTGGGTGATCCCGAGGATGATGCCGATGCCGATGAGACCACCACCCTCCCTGCTGACGTTCCATTGCCCTCCTTTGATGATGAGCCCACATATGATTCAGACGAGATGGTGGACCTAGCAGGGGATGGTCCACGTGCCCCACCCAATACCCCCACATCACGCCCCCTTTCAGATGATGGCTGGTCAGAGTTTGCGAGGTAGAGAGAGGCTGTTGCCCAGAGACATATAGCGCAGAGACGACTCAGAGCATCACAGGCAGGCAGTTCCTCCCAGAGACCCCCCCGTGGCAGAGGGAGACCCCCAGGTAGGAGTGTACCACAGAGGATTCCTTCCGGCAGACCCAGAGGCAGGCCAGCCAAGAGGGGACGCACTGATGATTCTTCTAGTCGTCTCTTGGCAGGCGTTGGCCCAGACTTAGAGGAGTCCTAGATGCCTCCAGACTCCCAGCCAGACTTGCCGCTGCAACCAGGCACTCGTCGGGATTGACCTGCACAAGTCAATCATTCGTGAGAACAGCCGAAGCAACCGTGAGGGCATTAAACTGAATGTCTCAAACCAATACGAAAGCAAAACGACAGAGCAACGAAATATACCTGCAGCAGTAAGGCGTGTGCGCCTCCTGCCCTCATGCTCTCCGTGATGCGTCGAACCACTCTGGTGTTGGTGTTGCAGTACACCAGGTCATTGCACCGCTCCGTCGTCAGACGGTTCCGCCTGTTCGTGTGAACAAGGCTGAATGCTGACCAGTTCCGCTCGCACGCGCAAGCAAAACAGTCTTGCATTAATTGGCAACAACTCGAGTGAGTACCGACCTTGTAGAGAAAATGCGAAAACTGGTTGGATGAATGAGACAAGACAACGTACCTGTGAAAGGACTCGGAGCGCGAGCGTCCTCAGGTCTGGCTGCCCGACGTCGTAGCTCTCCCACCATGATACAGGCAAGAGCCTGTTCTCTCGAAGTGCAAGGTCCTCGCCGAACAGCCCCAGAGAGTGCCTACAGTTGAGCAACGATATGCTTGAGTACACTTGAGCCCGCGCAGGGAAATTGAACGAACGACCGCGTGCGATAGATCAAGAGTTTACCTGTAACCGAGCCTCTGCACCTCGAGCCTACTGCGGAACCCAGTGTCGCTGCTGAGGAGGCGGATGTATGCGAACCAGTCCGCACGCAACTCTGCATCGTCATACTGCCTCTCGCTCTGAAACAGCGGATGCAGTATGTGGGCCACACTGTGAATGGGCCGGTGAAACTTATCCATCGCCGCTACCACAAGCGCCTGATAGGTTCCAACCTATGGACCAAACCACGTGGAGGCAACAGTTACATACCATCGTGTTGCGGCAGCAAGACAAAACAAAGTGTGAAAAGGAAGTAAGGATGGTAAGACGGAAAAAAGTTATACCTGGCAGGGTCCAGCTCAGAACGCTGGAGAGACTCGCCTATGCGGTCCATGAACTCGTAAATGAGGCCCATCGTGCACCCCTCGCGATCAACGAGTCTCAGAACAGAGTAGATGGGGCGCATGACGTCCATGAGCTGCTGCATATCCACCCAGAAAGGCTCCGTGAATAAGATCTCGTGGAAGGCCAAGCCCTCTGGGGTCGTGGACAGGTCCATGGCGGTAAACTCTGCCGAAGTGGCCATGTGCCGCCATTCACCCTTGAGCTTGTGTAGTCGCTCAAGCATGATGAACTGGTAGGCGAAGCGGGTGCGAGCGGGCTTCTTCAAGTCGAGCCTGCATTGACAAACGGAATGAGAGGCACACATGAAACGAGCAAAAAAAAAAGAGCATCTTGAACGAGCCAAAAAGTAAGTGGCAGGTTACCTGCTGAATGTGCGGAAAAGTGCCGTCATGCGGCGCTTGCGTGTGACAAAGTCCACGATCACAAGTGCCCTCGTGAGAATGTCACTGACCCAAGGCAGGCGCCCGATGGAATGCAGGAGGAGGTCCAGTGAGTGTACGGCGCATGGAGTCTAGACAATGAAGGTCTGCCATAAGAAGCTCCCCCATACCGCGGCAGTTGGACGCATTGTCCGTCACAACCTTTCGCGATACGTTCACACGATCAGTTCACAGTTCGGAAACACATTGCAATCAATCGAAAACTACGCAGAACTATTGTATCAACATCAAGCAACAAATGAGCAAGCAACTAATGAAAGAATATTATACCTGGACAGCGCGTTGTGGTCCGACCTCCTCTATCGCCGCACGAATGATGCCGTAAATGTATTCGGCCGAATGCACTCTCCCTGCCTCGGAGGCGTCGATGCTACACAGGAACATGGAACCGTAACAATTGGAAACAATCACGTTGATGAGTGGACGTCTGCGACGATCAGTCCACCCATCAGTCATGATGGAACAGCCGTATCTATCCCAAGCCTCGTGCAGTGCGGCCAGTCTCTCTCTGACTGATGCAACCCGGTCCTCGAGCAAAGGGCCTCGTAGTGCGTCGGTTGTGGGTGGTGTGTAGCCGGGGCCCACAGACTGCAACTTTCGAGATAGCCTCTCGAAACATGCGGGATGATGCCATGATAAAGGGGAGGTTCAGGTCATAGAACATCTGTGCTATGGTCCTGGTGGCCTCTCTGTGCTGCCCCTCTCTGAAAGATCTCGGCATGGACATCTGTCTGGTGCCTCGTGATGTGGATGGCTGGGAGGATGCGGATGGACGATGCGGATGTGGAGGTGGTGGCATAGGTGCAAGTGCGGAAGCGGAGGATGTGGACGGGCCGTGCAGATCTGACGGTGATGGCAGAGGCGTGGGTGCAACAGTGGGGGCCGTGGATCCATGGGGAGTACTGGCGGAGGCGGAGGCAAAGGCGGAGGCGGGGGCGGGTGCAGATGCAGCGGCAGTGGCGGGTGCAGATGCGACAGTGGGGGCGGTGGCGCTGGGTGTACCAATGGCAGGGTCGGTGGCAGTGGGTGCACCAGTAGAAATAGAGTCCGCGGCATCTGTGGACGGCTCGTCGGGCTCAACAGCTGTCTCAGAATATGTCTCCATAATGCAAGCCCTCTCCGCAGCGGGGATGACCATACAAATGCCAATCCCGTAGCGTCCCCCCCGTGGGTCGGACTCGCAACCCCCCCAGATGTGCTCGAACCCGAGAGGCGTTCTCTGTGAACTGCTTTCGACAAAAAGGGCAACACCACTTCTTGTCGGGCATCACCTCCACCTCATCCCAAATGGGACGAGCAGCCATCTCTCTCTCTCTCTCTCTCTCTCTCTCTCTCTCTCTCTCTCTCTCTCTCTCTCTCTCTCTCTCTCTCTCTCTCTCTCTCTCTCTCTCTCTCACGCGCACACACACAGAAGCACGGAAATCCAAGCTCTCTCCCACCCTAAACCCTAAACTCCAAACCCAAGCACACCTAAACCTAAATCCTAAACTCACACACACACATTCCTCACACTCTCTCTCTTCCTCTCTCTCTCACACAGATCACCACACACACACAACTGAATGCACACAAATCAACACACAATTTTCACACACACAATTTTCTCACACACACACACACACAAACACCATCTCTCTCTCTCTCTCCCTCTCTCTCTCTCTCTATCACTCTATGCTCCTCCACACTCTCCCTCTTCCGCCCTCTGCCTGCTCTCGGGTTCTGCGGACTGTCCGCAGGGCCCGCGGGTTTTTGCTTCTTCTTCTTTCTTTTTAAAAACCCGTCCAGCCTTTAAAAAAAAAAAATTCAAAAAAAAGGACACGTCCGACCCCGCGTCCGGGGGTCGGACGCGTCCGGGTCTGGGCGTCGGACGCGACCATTTTGGCCCGGACCCTCGTGTCTGGTCCCATCAATGCGCAAGCATAGGTTGCTATCTTGGCTTCAAAGAATCAGCAAATAACAATCGACAAAGAAAGCAAATTTTTAAAATAAAATATTAAATAAAGATAAAGACTATTACGTAAACAAGAGTTACCAAGGCATAGACGATATATATAACATACTAGTCACAAAGCAGGCTCCTTAACTACCCACATATCTGGATTCTATAATTGATAATCTTAAACATACAAAAAGCTGAAATACCAAAGACAAAACCATAAGAAACCAAAATAGTTCGGCCTTTTTTCATGATTTTCTTAAACAAGTCCCTTATAGAGCAACGAAATATATATAATTGCTTAATTGGTTTACAAGTGCATAGAAGAAGTGTTTGGTTTGGCAAAGAAACACTTCAAGAGGTAGTTTTCATACCAGCAATAAGCTCCATTCCTAAAAGCAGCAACCAAATGGACTGACAAGAACTTATCATGCAAAAGCTCAACGTCATGAGATCAAAACCATGATTAAGAATCCATGGCTTAATAAAGAGTAAAGTAGGTGGTCATGATCAGTGTAATAAAATTTGTCAAAACTACCTCTTTCCGCCTCTCAGCACGTTCATCACACTTGAAGTTGAATCCAATCATGCTTTTTGAATTGTGCTCCTCCTTAATTTTTGCAGGACTACTAGGCAGAGCTTGCCTACAACAGTCAAGAGAAGCACTTGCAAGCAAAGATAATTTGAAACTAGGTATACACACCAATATGAGAACAAACATTCCTTGGCCAAAGCAACCCTAGTTTTTCAAGAAATAGATTACTTTGTGAGGTCTGTTCACAGCATAGGATTACAGTAAGCACCAACATTGCAGAATTTAATTGTAGTATCTCATATTCAAATACCCATGACTATGCACATGTGGTGGCTAAATTTCAACATTCAACACAGATCCAAAAGATACAGAAATGTGGCTGGCTCAACTTCTGGAACCTCCATCGCTTTTGATTCATTGGAGGATCTGCAGATTCCAACAAGAGATTGTGAAATTCTAAATCAAAGAGCTAACAGACAGCTTCACGATTTTCAACTTGCAACATGTGATTTTTAAGAAAGCTAATTTAGGCTCCTTTCTTGAATCAGTCTAAACAACCCCTGATAAGCTTCAAACCTTAAACCATTGGCAATGGCATAGCTTACATTAGCTTCAAGACTCAAGTTGTTAAATTTTTTAGGGTCTACTCAGTCTTTAAGACTTACTTGATAGCTTCAAGATGGATATCTTTCGCTGAAGATGGTCTTGTAGAGGTCTTGGGCAAGACCTGCCAAAGACATGCATCTGCAAAATGACTGTTTCGAAAGCTAACGAACATCTGTTTCTTTGAAAGAACATACTTCGTAAGCCATACTTCATAAGCTCTAGAACTTCCGGTTAAAGCACCAACAAGAAATCTTTTTAGAGCATCTACAAATTACCTTCTGATTCAATCTTAAGCCTTGTGGTTATTAGAGAAGCTTTTCTTATCTGAAAACCTTTAGGCTTCTAACATAAGCATGTGTGAACCAAGCAAAAGCTTCATTGGTAAGACAAAGTCACTGCAATACCTGGTAGAATGTATCTGACGTGAATCCTTGGAAAAGAGTTATAATGGAAGGATGTCAAAGTTATGCTAAAGAGAAAGCTGTGTACTTAGAAGTTGGTGAATGCAGACCAACCCAACTTAAGGATATGTACTGCTTACCCAAAATGAAACCATATATATAGAACTGTCATTCCTAGATTGGCCAGTCTTTAAGAAAAAAACAATAGGTGATTTTCAAAAAAGGGGCTTCCACGGTCAGCCATAGAATGATTATGACTGTTAAAAAGGCACATCTCCTCAACAGGGCTTCATCTAAAAAATGACACAAAGAAAAGCAACAGAAGGAAATAGTTATACCAGATGATACGCTTGCTACTTGAGTTTTGCCTTCATTATCTCAAAAAGGTTTCTGCCTTTAGCAAGCAAGGTTATTATCATTGAATTGAAGAACAAAACTATTCTATAAAATACTGCTGAAGCTGTGCTCATACTTTTTGTTGTGAGACAAAATGTGGGCGAACAGTCTTTACTCTAAAAGTCCTAGAAATAGAGAGTATGTAAAATGCATGAAGTTATACATGTGATGCTAGTGTGCACCTAATTGCAACACTCAATTTCGTGTAAAGTGCGCTGTAACTGCAAAATAATGGAGGTCACTCAAATGATAAAAACACTCAGCCAAGATCGCCCAAATCGTTCTCAGTGCTCGAAAGTATTTAAAATTTTAATTTATTCCCTCATGTGTGCACAAAGATATCTGTCATGCCATAGTTGTTTGAGAGTTACCGGACAATCAAGTGTGCATAGTGTGTTACAGTCTTTGGTACTTACCAAGTTCTTATATTAGGACATTGTATTAGAATGCCTCAAGTTATCAAACATCTAACAACATTATATTGCACATTTGACTCTGACTGGAAATTTGAGAACTTCAAGGCTTCAAGCAATGCTGCTCAAAATTTTCTTTTTTGAGCTTAAAACCCTTCTTATAAAATATTAAGACAGGGATGTGAATTTGTTCAATGACCAACAAGGGAGTACAATTTTGAAAATGATAAAAATCAAAACCTGAGGCTTCTTTATTGAGAATGTTGGCGAGCAACCATTTCCAGGTTGTTTTGATGACAGTTTGGCAACTTCACCACTTGCTGGTCGATTTCCAAGTGAAGCTCGTTTGTCTGTGGCTAGAGCAAAGGGCTGAGGGACTGTAAAATTGGCTCTAGCTGATCCCAGACATGGTGAACGATGGAGCACACTGCTTGAGGTCAAAGGCAGGGCTTCAGAAGCATCGACATGGATATGCTCACTAGTGCTTCTTTTTCGCTTGGAAATGTCGTCCACATCAGCTTTAGATAACGATTTAGATGGCCCTTTCCCCGTAATCCACTGTGCACCTTTCGCCAACTGTGAAAACACTCTGAACAAGTCTTTTACTGGATGCCTTTGACTTAAGTAGCTTAGGCTGTAGAATCGTTTGCCCAGATGTTGTATTCTCCTGCATGTATATTTGACTTAGCCATGACTTGCACAAAGTAGTTCATACCCTCAGAACCAATTCCTTGCAAACAAAGTAATACGAGTGTTCCAGAGGATAACTTTTATCAAGAGAAAAGATATTCCAATATAATAGCAGCAATACTCTCTCTCTCTCTCTCTCTCTCTCTCTCTCTTCTCTCTCTCCTCTCTCTCTCTCTCTCTCTCTCTCTCTCTCTCTCTCTCTCTCTCAAAGGCTACCTTTTGCTGCTCTTCATGGTGCATGTTCTCATTCATCACAAGTTTGTCTCCATTTTCTGCCTGCTCTAAGTCCTGCTTCTGTCCACATATTCCATATTATCAAACTTTTTACTGAAGAATACCTGCTTAAGCATTTGTAACATTTATTATAACAAAAAGGTGAAACACGTATAAATTATAGGTATCCCTGATTTTCCCAATGGAAAATTACCTGGTTGAACTGATTAACTCTTCGATCTTTTCTTGCACAAAGCATATTCTTCCTTGTCAGAAGTCGTATTCACTGCTATTGCAGGGCTAAAACTTTCACATTCCACATTATTCTCATAGGGGAGTTCCAAGGTTTGTTCCATCGAGTTGGCACCTTCGATTGCTACTGTCTCCTCCATTCTCATTAAGACTTCACAATAATAAAAATTCCTTGGACCTTGAGAGCACAGCAGTCAATGGCACTGCAAACTACAGCTGCATTGCATAATTCCTCAACTATGCTGCATGCACCAAAAGAGTAAAATTCAGCATCAATCTTCATATTGTTTTGTGAGATTGGTAAATATCAAAATCTCACAAATATCAAATTGAGAAGTCTGTAATGTCATTAATTAAAGCTTAGAACATAAATTATGCACAACCCAAAGTTTTAAGAATCCAAAGTATCTTAAGGTTTAAAAATTACTGGAAAACATGTTCTCCAATATAAGGATGCATACCATCTGGCTTGCTGAAACTTATCGAAAAGATTTAGAATATAATCAATCTAAAAGATCACATTCAATCGTAATATGATCTAAATCATCACATTCAAAATCAATGTTTTATTTTCAAAAAAAAAATGCACAAACACAAAAGCACATGAAACATGCCATACCTTATTAATCTTTTCAAAGACCTCTATAAAATGGCCTAGATTCAGTAATTTTACAACTGTTTCTGCAATACCAAAGATGAACAAAGCTTGTAAGCAACACACCCGACTCCAGTAAAATAATGACAACAAGTTCCCTTGACAGAGAGTGACAATACTATATCTGAAGGATGTATTCACACATAGAAGTGCAAATAGAATTTCTAAACTCATTCTAATCATTCCAAGAAAAACAACGATAGTACAAAAGAGCAATTCACACATCCTCAATCCGTCAGATAAATAGCGAAAGGAATACAGAAAACGTCCAACAAACAATGAAGCAAAACGTACAGGTTTAGGTATTTTGAAGAAGCATCTGAGCTACCAATTCGTTGACCACTATAAGTCCGAATCTGTTGAATTTTGTCGACCATTGAGATATATTTTGTACTTTATATCGATTCCCTAAGATTTACAGCAAGTATGAAGAAAGTTAAACCCATTAGAAGTTCCAAGCAAAGAAGAGAATTGGCTTTAGGATATCACAGGGCATTATGGCTCGCTTCCAGCGACAGGGAAGCTTCGAATATGGGAGAACTAGAGTAGGGACCAGTCACATTTTCAAGGTCGGTCGATATTCAAACGACAATAGCCAAAAGCTCTACTTCTCTCTCTCTCTCTCTGTTCAAAATGAACAGAAGACAGACCTTTATTTGCAGAAGACCATCACTAGACCTTGTGCAGCATAAATTTGTAAGGGCTGGCAAACAGTTAACAGATCTGAGGTCACTAAAGGACAATGACAACAGTCCCATCTAATACTATCTGCATATAACATGATCTTATGTTCCTTGCCAAATGCCTCAGCGAAGACTCGAAATCAGGAGGGTGTAGATCTCTAACATCCACAACAGCAAACCTCTAGATATATCCGCCTTTAGCAACGAAGAAGCGCGAGTACTGGTTTCCTTAACATAGCAAAATGGAAAAAGTATTATGGACCGTCCTTGAAGCCCTAAGCACAACTTGTTGTCCATCCTTCCTTGATGATCCTGGTTTCCGGACTTGTGCTAAAATGCATCAAGCGAGCGGTGAAAGAGAGTGCTAAGGATCTGCTGACATATCCTAGCATTGATTCATAAAACAAACGAGACTGATCCAAAAACTCACTCACAGTCGCCGAATACGTACCTGTACGGGCATGATGACTCGTATTCCTATGCAGTACGCGCTCCAGATCCCTCGCTCGCTCGCTCGCAGCTCCCTTTTCTCTCTTCAGTCTTCTCTCTTCTTCGTCTCAACTCTCCAAAACAAAAAGAAAGGCATAAAAATAGTAATGGAATGGAGAAGCTCTCTCCTGTTTCTCCTGTCTTCTCTCCTCTCCCTTCTTCGTCTCTACTTTCTAAATTTCAAAACAAAAAAACAGGCATAAAAATAATAAGATGGTGAAGAATGTAGACCATGATACTTTGGGAATCTTTTCATCGTGGATCTCCGCATTGGAGCACATCTCAATATTTTAGCTGCCCGGCCATGTTCTTTTTTGGAAACCCCAACTACCAACGTGTTCCTTTCCTATCCTTGGACCTACTCGAATGGAGAGTAAGAGTGCCTTCACATGTAAACTCGTTCACGAATTTGCATCATCACTGTGGTGACAGTGGTGGGCTCACATGCATCTAAGGGTGAAGAACCTATCGTAGCATACCAAGCGATGGTGCTATAGCATATGTTTACCCACCGCTATCATTGCAGTGGTGGCGCTTAATACGTCCAATCCCTCGTTCACCCACCAAACATGATGTCAGCACAAGGCGCAAGGGTCGCTATCCCACTATCCCTTGTAACATGTGACAGGTTCTTCCATCAACCCCTTGGGAGGTGAACCAATATGCATCTTTTGAAGAAATCAGCACTTGGACTCCACGGGACATAGGTTGAGAGGCCACATGATCTCTCCCATGTAACCTACAACATGTTCTTCCCATCAACCCTCTAGGAGGTGAACCGCTATGCATCTTTTGAAAAAATCAACTGGTGG